>OZ014519.1:99581306-100787350 GCA_963966055.1 Lathyrus aphaca | reverse complement strand
TCTTTTCATTCTAAGGAACCCAGTGCCCACCTTGCTGGGAGATTTCTATTATTCTGTCCACCAAAGGAATGAGAAGTAGAGAGGGAGATTGGTGAGATGCTGTGCTCCTCTATTTCATACCTGGCTGCTTAAACATCTACCCAGGACTGATGCTTTCTTGAACCCTCACCAACAAAAGAATTGGGCTAGAAGACTCACTGCTTTGACTTCAGATGACATCAGGTGGTGTACCCAGAGCACCAAAGGAAGGGACATAATTACTAGTTGTGGGCAGTTTCCCAATGTACCTCTGATAGGAGTGAAGGGTTGCATCAACTACAACCCTTTGCTATTCAAAAGACAGTTGGGCTATGCTCTGGTTCACCCTCCTAAAGTGCAGGACTTGGCTGAAACCCTGTATTGTGAGATTAAGCCTAATCTAGCTGTTGTCAGGCAAGTATCCTGGGCTTGGGACAACATCCAGACCAAAGGGATGGCCATTCTTGGGAGATGCAACAATGTGGCTTCAGCTCAGTACTATGAATGGTCTCATACAAGGGTCCAGATTTCTGGGATGCCTTTCACCATTGAGGATGCACCTGGACCATCCATAGCACCCCCTCCAGCTACTGTCAGCCTAGAAGAGTTTGAGAAACTAAAGGAAAGGAATGAGAATCTGTCTCAAGCCCTGAAGAGGACCCTCTGGGAGAGGAGTGATGGTCGTCTGGACATTGAAAGGTTGGAAAAGCTTAAGGTGGAGCATCTAGCCAGGATTGAGAAATCAGAGGACTACATCAAGAAATCAAGAGCAGGAGAGCAGATTTTGAAGAATGCCTGTAAAGAGGCCCAATTTCAGAAGGCTAGGACTGATCTCTATCTGAAAGAAAGTCAAGCTAGGTGGGTCAGGATCACTGAAGCTCGCACTCAAGAAGATAAGAGAACCCAAGACAAAATTGAGCAGTTGGAGGCAAATGAAAAGAAGCAACAGGAGGCTCTGCTAGAAGCCCAGAAGGAAATCTCAGAATTGAAGCTTAGGGCTGGTGTGAAGAGGTCAAAGGACCGGGACAGGCACAAGAGGTTGACCACTGCTATTGCCACCAGGAATCTTCTTATCAGGAACCTCACAGAGCATCCAGCTGATCCGGTAACTGAAGCACTTCTGAAAGAAGTTAAGGAGGATGAGTTTGGTCTTGGTGTCTGACTTTTGCTTGTTGTTGCTTTCATTTCATGTACTTTTCCTTTTTATGTTGTATTTTTGACCCCTCAGAGGGCATGTGTTGTAAAAAAAAAAAAACTATGTATGATTCACCTTTTGTAATATATTCATTAGTTTGTTTCATTTGAGTCTCTTTCTCCCAAGCAACATCAAAGCATCTTCCTCAGGGTCTGGAAAGGTCAAAACCAAATGCCAAGACGGATACCTTGGAAACAAATAAGCATACTGCATTGCATACTAACTTTTGTTTTGTTTTGTAGGTTTTTGTTTTGTTTGTTACTAACTCTGTTGTGATTCAGGAATTATTGCTCGCCGTCGGGTGTTCCCACTCAACCGTCCGCACAGATATCCCACTCACAACAACCTTCCGGGTATACAGATGGACCAAGTACAGCAGGACCTTACAGAGGTCAAGACTCAAATGGCCAATGAGAGACTGGAGATGAGAAACCAGATGACCCAGTTCATGGAAGTGATGAATGGCTTGGCTCAAAGCCAAGAAAGATTAAGGGCATTGGTAGAAAGGCAGACCCAGGAAGAACACCATCTGGGGACTGGAGGAACGAGCAACAATGAGAGAGTTCAGCCTCATGTTAATCCACCAGTGTATGGGCCTCATCTTCATCCAGAGATCAACATCCCTGCTAATGTGCAAGGGAATGCTACTGCGGGCAGAGTCTTACAGGAAGACCCCCAAGAGGATCAATTCACTGTAATGGGAGCTGGGGATGAAGCCTATGACAGAAGGCTAGATGAAATTGCTGAGAAATTGAGATCTCTGGACTCTCAAAATTCCCTGGGCTTTGATGTCATGGACATGGGTTTAGTAGATGGAGTAAGGATTCCCCATAAGTTTAAACCCCCGTGCTTCGAGAAGTACAATGGAACTTCCTGTCCACGAACCCACTTGCAATCCTTTCTGGGGAGACTGAAGGCATACACCATCGATGAGAAACTATGGATGTTTTATTTTGAAGACAGTTTAACAGGGGCTTTAAGGGAATGGTACTCTCACTTGACCAGAGCAACCATCAGATGCTGGAAGGACCTAGCCGAGGCCTTCATCAGACAGTACCAATACAACTTGGACATGGCTCCTAACAGGACCCTCCTGATGGGAATGTCTCAATCATCCAGGGAAAGCTTCCGAGAATACGCCCAGAGGTGGAGACAGCTTGCTGCTGCTGTCCAACCACCCATGTCGGAAAGGGAGATGGCCGACATGTTTATGAACACCCTTCAGGGGACATATATTGACAGGCTAGCTGCCTTTTCTTCCACCAGCTTCGCTGACGTAGTCATAGCTGGAGAAAGGATTGAAAGCCTATTAAAGATGGGCAAAATTTCTGATAACGGTGCAAGCTCATCCAGCAACCCCAGAAAGCCTTTTGTGGGGCCAAGAAGAACCGGTGAGACTAATGCTATTCAGGCCAACAGGGGCAGACCGCAGTATGTTCATAGGTCAGTGGCAGCTGTCACTATTCCAGCTCCAATTCCTCAGCAACCAGCATATCAACCGCAGCAACAACCCCACTACCAGCAACAAGTTCAATATCCGCCTCAGAGAAACTACAACAACAACAACAACAATCAACAAAGACCTTTTCAGCAGAGACCATCTCAGGCCAATAGAGTGATTGATCCAATCCCTATGCCTTATGCCGCTTTATTGCCACAATTCCTGAAGCTCAACTTGGTTGAGTTAAGGACATTGGCCCCACCAGATCCTTCCAGTCTTCCAAGAAACTATGATGTCAACGCCCGATGTGCTTTTCATTCAAATGCACCTGGCCACAGTACAGAGAAATGCAGGGCTTTACAGATGAAGGTACAAGATCTGGTGGATTCCAAGGCCCTCAACTTTGCACCCCCGCCTAATGTCAACAAGAATCCCATGCCCAACCACGGAGGACCAAGAATTAATGCTATTGAGGAAGATAAGCCGTCTTTCTTAATAACCAGTGTTGGGCAGATTCGGACACCTCTGGTAGAAATTAAAGCTCAGCTCCTAGAATGCCAGATATTCCCCGGGTGTGAGCTCGGCTGTGGTTATTGCAACATTTCGGTAAACGGGTGTGATAATCTGAGAAGAGGCATAGATGGTCTTATCCAAAGTGGCCTACTTCAAATCACAACATCAACACCTTCAAATCCAGCAAACTCTTTGACAACAATTCCTGAGTCTTCTACAACTGCAACAACAATTATTCCAAACAATTCTTCGATCTCATCAACGAATGCTTCATCTATCACTTCAACAAACCAAATATCAACAACCATCTCTTCTACAACATCAACACCCCTTTATTCAGAATCTTCTACAACGCCAACAGATATTTCAGCAGTCACCATTTATTATGATCCGTCATATGTTCCTCCTAACAACAATTTTCAACAACAAACAGTGGCATCTCCTGCCAGGTCACCAGTTACCATCTACTACGATCCGCACACTATTTCAACATCCTCCTCTGCTGCAGTCAGTCCGGTTACCATCACGGTGCCTGGACCAGTTCCATATGAAAGCAGTAATGCCATCCCTTGGCATTATGGCTCTGACCTTTACTGCAATGGGGAGAAAATCACTCTTGACTCTTCAACCTCTTCTCCACAGATTGATAATGTCGGGGGAGGCGGAGGCTTCACCAGAAGCGGACGCCTTTTTGCCTCGCAATCACAAAGACCTAATGCCGAAGCAGAAGCTGCTGCCAAAGCAAAGGGAAAGAGTGTAATATCTGAAGAACCCATTCTCAAGGAAACTCAGAAGACATCTTTTGAACAAGATGTAGACGAGTTTATGAGAATTATCAAGAGGAGTGATTACAAAGTGGTGGATCAGCTTCACCAAACTCCCTCAAAAATCTCCATTTTATCCCTGCTAATGTGTTCCGAAGCTCACCGGAATGCATTACTAAGAGTCTTGCACGCAGCATATGTGCCGGAGGAGATCACCGTTAATCAGCTGGAGACCGTGGTAGCAAATGTCAATACCAGCCATGGATTGGGTTTTACCAATGCTGATTTAACAACTGAGGGATGTAACCACAACAAGGCTTTGCACATCACTCTGGAATGCAAGGGTGTTGTTCTTTCCCATGTACTGGTGGACACTGGGTCTTCCCTCAATGTTCTACCGAAGAAATCCTTGGTGAAGCTGGAGTATGATGGCTTGGCATTGCGTCCAAGTAATTTGGTGGTGAGAGCATTTGATGGCTCTAAGAGATCAGTGCTAGGAGAGATTGATCTGCCTGTGATGATCGGCCCGCAGACTTTTAAAATTACCTTCTATGTGATGGACATTCAGCCGGCCTACAGCTGTTTGTTGGGTAGACCTTGGATCCATGCCGCTGGCGCAGTTACGTCTACCCTTCACCAGAAGCTGAAATTCTAGTGGGAGGGCCAGATCATCACCATTTTTTGGTGAAGAAGATATCTTTGTTAGCCATCTGACTACATACAAATACATTGAGATGGATGGAGATATCCATGAAACCATGAGCCAAGGATTTGAGGCCCTGAACATTAATGAAGCATCTGCTATGCTGGGAACCTCCATGACATCGTATCAGCAAGCCAGGAAGGTTGTTGAAGAGGGGACTGCCCAAGGCTGGGGCAAGCTGTTGCCTGTGGAGAAGAAGGAGAACAGATTTGGGTTGGGTTACAAACCAACTCAACAAGATCAATCAGAGGCTGCTAAGAAGCCCAGTTTTATCAGTGGGGGGATGCTCACCCCAGATGCAGTAAACAACTTGGAAGATGAGTCGGAAGATGAGCGCAACCTGGAGAGCTGGATACGTCCAAGGATCCCGGGGAGCCGTATCTCAAACTGGTCTTCCCAGGAAATTATAAGGGTTACTCCCGCAGAGTAATTATTATTTCCTATATTTTTAAGCATGCATCAAGTCTTGCATCTTGCCCAAGATGACAAGACTCATTTTGTAATCGGGCCATCTTGTAATTTTGTGCAAACAGATCAATCAATGGATATCGGACATCTTTTGCAAATGAGTTTTTTTCCTTTTTCGCTCACTGTCTTTCATTTTTCTTTTTGTACAAAAATAAAATGGCAATGTTTTCCAAAATGATAACTTCATTTCACTTTTTCTAAAACAAGATTAAAATCAATCACTAAAATGAACAATCTAAACCCTTGCAGAGAGTGCCTTTCAGACTGCACCGACAATAGCACAACTATGGCTTCGTATGACTTTGACAATCCAATCAATCAAGCTGATGAAGGGGTTGAAGAAGGTTATGAGCTTCCTGAAGAGCTAGCCAGGTTGTTAAGACAAGAGGAGAAGGTTATCACTCCTCATTAGGAGGAGATTGAAACGATTAATCTTGGTACGGATGAAGATGTGAAAGAGGTTAAGATCGGGGCCTGCTTACAAGACTCAGTAAAGAAACAACTGATTGACCTGCTTCGTGAATATGTGGATGTGTTTGCTTGGTCTTATCAGGATATGGCAGGGTTGGACACCAATATTGTTATGCACAAGCTGCCTTTAAGAGAAGATTGCCCACCGGTTAAACAGAAACTGCGCCGTACTCGCCCATACATGGCAATGAAGATCAAAGAAGAGGTACAAAAGCAATGGGACGCCGAATTCCTTGTTGTGACTAGCTATCCGCCGTGGGTTGCTAATATTGTACCTGTGCCTAAGAAGGATGGCAAGGTGAGGATGTGTGTAGACTACCGGGATCTGAACAGAGCCAGCCCAAAAGATGATTTCCCTTTACCTCACATTGATGTATTGGTTGATAATACGGCTCAGTTCTCGGTATTCTCCTTCATGGACGGATTTTCAGGATATAATCAGATCAAAATGTCACCTGAAGACATGGAGAAGACAACTTTCATCACACCCTAGGGCACGTTCTGTTATAAGGTGATGCCATTCGGACTGAAGAATGCTGGTGCAACCTATCAACGGGCTATGGTGACGTTATTTCACGACATGATCCATAAAGAAATTGAATGTTATGTGGATGACATGATTGCCAAGTCCCTCACAGAAGAAGACCACCTGGTAAATCTGTTGAAATTATTCAAGCGTCTGAGGAAATACCAACTGAAATTGAACCCCAACAAGTGCACATTCGGGGTGCGATCTGGTAAGCTGCTGGGATTTATTGTAAGCGAGAAAGGGATTGAAGTTGACCCTGATAAAGTCAAGGCCATTCAAGAAATGCCTGCACCGAAGACGGAAAAAGAAGTTCGGGGGTTTCTAGGTAGATTGAACTACATTTCAAGGTTCATATCTCACCTTACAGCGACCTGTGAACCCTTGTTCAAGCTGTTAAGAAAAGAACAAACGGTTAGGTGGAACGAAGACTGCCAGAGGGCTTTTGACAAGATTAAAGAATACTTACAGGAACCTCCAATCCTTATGCCTCCAGTTGAAGGAAGCCCTCTAATAATGTACTTGACAGTATTAGAAGAGTCAATGGGGTGTGTGCTGGGCCAGCATGACGAGTCTGGTCGAAAAGAGTATGCAATATACTACCTGAGCAAAAAGTTTACCGACTGTGAACAACGTTATTCACTGCTCGAGAAAACTTGTTGTGCTTTAGCGTGGGCTGCTCGCCGACTGAGACAGTATATGTTGACCCATATTACTTTATTGATATCAAAGATGGACCCGGTTAAGTACATTTTTGAGAAGCCAGCTCTTACCGGACGGGTTGCAAGATGGCAAATGATCCTCACAGAATATGACATTCAGTACACATCTCAGAAAGCCATCAAGGGCAGTGTATTGTCTGATTATCTTGCTGAGCAACCTATTGATGATTACCAGCCTATGAGATTTGACTTCCCTGATGAAGACATCATGTTCATAAAAGCAAAAGATCATGAAGAGCCTGTTCACACTAAAGGGCCTGACCCGAAAGAAGAATGGACTATGATGTTTGATGGGGCTGTTAATATGAATGGTCGTGGTGTTGGTGCTGTACTCATTACACCTAAGGGAGTTCACATGCCTTTCTCGGCAAAGCTCACCTTCAACTGCACTAACAACGAAGCTGAATACGAAGCTTGCATTATGGGTCTTGAGGAAGCCATTGACCTCAGGATCAAGACTTTGACTGTGTTCGGAGATTCAGCTCTGGTGGTCAATCAAACCAACGGCAAATGGTACACCCACCAGGACCATCTGATACCATACAGGGACTATATAAGAAGGTTATTGACTTTCTTTACAACGGTCAAGTTTGAGTATATCCCTCGGGACGAGAATCAGTTTGCAGATGCTCTGGCTACTATTTCATCCATGATCAAAGTTCAAGCTGCCAATTTTGTGCCTCGGATTTCAGTGTCCAGACTTGACAGACCAGCATATGTATTCACAGCAGATATTGTTAAAGATGATAAGCCTTGGTTCCACGACATTAAGTGCTTCTTGGAGGATCAAACATACCCACCTGGGGCATCTTCCAATGATAAGAAGACATTAAGAAGGCTAGCTGGTAGTTTCTTCTTGAATACTGATGGCTCCCTGTACAAGAGGAACTTTGATATGGTACTCCTCAGATGCGTTGATAGGACAGAAGCAGACTTGTTGATGCATGAAGTGCACGAAGGATCCTTTGGTACCCATGCAGGAGGGCTTGCTATGGCTAAAAGGTTGCTAAGATCAGGCTATTACTGGATCACAATGGACGCCGACTGTTGTGCTTATGCCAGAAAGTGTCATAAATGCCAGATTTACGCGGATAAGGTGCATGTGCCTCCAAATCCTTTAAATGTGATGTCTTCACCCTGGCCCTTTGCCATGTGGGGCATTGACATGATTGGCAAGATTGAACCGACTGCTTCAAACGGCCACAGATTCATCCTGGTTGCTATTGACTATTTTACCAAGTGGGTTGAGGCGGCTTCCTACGCAAATGTTACAAGGCAAGTGGTAGCCCGATTTTTGAAGAGAGACATCATCTGTCGGTATGGAGTGCCCGAGCGAATCATTACTGATAATGGTTCCAATCTAAACAACAAAATGATGGCAGAACTATGCCGGGACTTCAAGATCCAACACCACAATTCTTCTCCTTACAGGCCAAAGATGAATGGCGCTGTTGAGGCGGCTAACAAGAACATCAAGAAGATTGTGCAGAAGATGGTAGTCACATACAAAGACTGGCATGAAATGCTACCGTTTTCCTTGCATGGGTACCGTACGTCAATCAGAACATCCACTGGGGCAACACCGTATCAGCTTGTGTATGGTATGGAGGCAGTCCTACCAGTTGAAGTTGAATTACCCTCCTTACGGGTATTAATGGATGTTAAGCTGAACGAAGCAGAGTGGGTCCGGTCCCGATATGAACAACTGAGTCTGATTGAAGAAAAGAGATTGGCTGCAATCTGTCATGGGAAGCTGTATCAGAAAAGAATGAAGAAAGCCTTCGATCAGAAAGTCAGGATCCGAGAGTACCAAGTAGGAGACCTTGTGCTGAAAAGACTCCTCCCTCCTCATACAGACCACAGGGGCAAGTGGACTCCGAACTATGAAGGGCCATTCATATTAAAGAAAGTTTTCTCCGGTGGAGCACTGATGCTCAGTACTATGGATGGTGAAGACTTCCCGTCTCCTGTGAATTCAGATGCAGTTAAAAAATACTTCGCATAAAAATGACCCGCTGGACATAAAAACAGAATGTAAGTCCAGGCAAAAATAGGGCATCCCGGCGAGTCAAAAACAGAATAAAAGACTCGGGAAAAAATAAGGGAAAATAAACAAAAAATGTACACCCGCTGAGTTGAAAAGCCGCATTGGACAACTCAGGCAAAAATGGGTATCCCGATGGATCGAAAACCCGAAAGGGCGATCCATGCAAAATAAGGGAATAAGCGAACAACTACATTCTGAATTCGTCTGTATCACTTACAACTTGGTAAGCTTCGAAAGGGTCAAGCTTCTTTCAGAAAGCAAGACGAGAAGAACGTCAAATGTCATACGAGTCATAGAAAGAGGGAAGCTCCTCGAAGCGTCATCAACATTGCCAATATTTTGTTTCTCAATTTGTAACAATCTCCTCATTTTAGGGGATATGTTTCTTTGACTGCATCTTGCCAATTCAGGGCATATGAATTAATAAAATCAGATTTTTCAGTCATGTCTCGTCTCGTACATTTTATTTTCATTTGCAAAATGTCCGATGTCTATAAGATACTGATTGCATAAATACATATGCTTTTTTTTTCTTCTAAAAAATACGTGCTTGCAGGAAATATATTTACTCTCGGGAGTGTCTAAACTCCTATGATGGAATCCGGTAAGGGATACCTCGGGATTACTTGTGCGCTTCTCTATCTTTTCAGGATTGCAGGTATTCAAAGCACAACATGGGGCATGAAAGCTCCATCCCAGCAAGCTGGCTAATCATTATCCACTCAGTCTTAGCACCGTAGGTGCTTTTTCCCCAGCTGAGTTGCCATTCATTGTTTCTCCCCAGCCGAGTTGCCATTTGCTTCCTCCTCAGCCAAGTACAAAAGCCAGGGAACTACCTCCCCACAGAGTTTCAGCCTCCATCCAGGAGAGCAATGCCCGAAGAACTCACAACAGAGTAAAGAAAGCTTCTACAAATCCCAGCTGGGTCCCTCATTACCAAAGATAGGCCTATCAGTGATCTGTATCCCCGAGTCAGATCTACCAATGATCTCATCCCCAGCTGGGATGTCCATTTCAAGCGGATCAACCAGAGGTCTTCTTGGCAACGGGATCCGAATCCCAGATCGGTATTTTTGCATAATCATGGCATTAGCATCATATTCTCCCCACAAAGCGTAGCATTCCGTCTAATACGGAGCATTACGGCAAAAATCAAACATATTGCATAATCATAAGCCATGTTCTGAAGCAAACACTTGTAAATATTGACAATCCATCAACAATATACAGAAAACTCCCCAGATTCCCCGGCAGAGGGCCAAGGCACTTTCCCTAAAGATACGGATACATCCTGACACCCGTCCGTGTCATATCCCCAGCAGAAGGCCAAAGCATCCCCTTTGCACTCACAGATACATATATCCATACAGATTCCCTAACACCCGTCCGTGTCACCTTCCCCAGCACAGTTGCCTAAACACTTTGTAAAGCATATATTTGTCTATAATATACCTTTTGACACTCGTCTGTGTCACTCTCCCCAGCAAGTTAAATACTCACCTGTACACCACTCATACAGATACTCGTCCGTATCTTGTATACACCACTAATCCCCTCAGATCCGACACTCGTCCGTGTTCTTTGTTAACCAGTTGATACTCGTCCGTGTCATCATCTCAAAACATGCGTCAGGCGTTTGTTTCTGCCTGATACTCGTCTGTATCATAGTCTTAAGGATGCTCGTCCGCATCTTTAATCTATACACCGTGTTAAACACTCATGTCTTCTTGAATTTAGACACTTGTCTGTGTCTACTATTCCCCAGAAGAGTCCCCTCAGAATCGACACTCGTCCGTGTTCCTTGTTAACCAGTTGATACTCGTCCGTATCATCATCTCTGAGCACGTGTCAGCGTTTGTTTCTACCTGATACTCGTCCGTATCGTAGTCTTAAGGATGCTCGTCCGCATCTTTGATCTATACACAACGTCAAAACACTTATACCTTTTATTTCTTGGATGTGAACACTCGTCCGTGTTTACTATTCCCTAGTAGGTCGCCAGCAAAGCAACCTTTTTCTATTTTGACATTCGTCCTATGTCATGATACTTCCGGCAGCCGTACCCTGCCAGGTGATCGTCCTTCACCTTTGGATGACCGTCCCTCATCCTTTCCCCAGCGGAGTCTCCATTATTGGAACCCTTTTCTATCCGGCATTCGTCTTATGTCGTGATGTTTAGCAGCCGTCCCCTGCTAGGTGATCATCCTTCACCTTTTGATGATCATCCTTCATCATTTTATCTGATGGTCGTCCCCATCGTTGACCTTTTATCCAGCATTCGTCCTATGTCGTGATATTTAGCAGCCGTACCCTGTTAGGTGATCGTCCTTCACCTTTTGATGATCGTCCTTCATCATTTTATCTGATGGCCGTCCCCATCGTTGATCTTGTTATCTGACATTCGTCCTATGTCATGATAAACCTTGAGAGCAGCCGTCCCCTGCTAGGTGATCGTCCTTCACCTCTTGATGATCGTCCTTCATCATGCTCGTCCGATGGTCGTCCCCATCGTCGACCTTTTATCCGGCATTCGTCCTATGTCGCGATACTTTCGGCAGCCGTACCCTGCCAGGTGATCGTCCTTCACCTTAGATGACCGTCCCTCATCTTATCCCCAACAGAGCAGCCGTCCCCTGCTAGGTGATCGTCCTTCACCTTTGATGACCGTCCCTCATCATTATTTCATTTATTCTTTAACCCGATGGCCGTCCCCGTCGTGGTCCCTTTTCCTTTTCCTGGTGATCGTCCTTCACCTTTGATGACCGTCCCTCATCATTTTTTTCATTTATTCTTTAACCCGATGGCCGTCCCCGTCGTGGTCCCTTTTCCTTTTCCTGATGATCGTCCTTCATCAGTTTAGCCCGATGGTCGTCCCCATCATTGTTTGCATTACTTTATGAACCTAATGACCGTACCTCATCATTTATTTTTACCTATAAATTCCCCAGAGAGTCTTGATGGCCGTCCCCATCATAAGCTCTCATATCCCCAGCATGTCGGTCGTCCCCGTCATTGCTTTACTTCCCGCATTTTTCCCAGCGTGTCGGCCGTCCCCGTCATTGCTCTTTCCCCAGCCGTCGTCCTCTGCTCGACGGTCGTCCTCCGTCGCCCGCACTTTATAATATACTTTATTTTCCTTTTACAAATCTATATCCCTTTTCTTCTTCATTCTTTGAGTGCAAATTTTGGACTGTCTTTGGTATTCAACCACAAGTTATCTTGTTTGCCTGATAAGCCGTCGCTTACATCCTGCACAGCTAACTCATGTTTGAATAGGGGCAGCTGTAAACACCCAAAATTTGCCCTCACCCATTCACACCATGGCTTGTGATCATTTCATATGCATAAATCCAATCATAGCATCTCATACCACATTCTTGATCCACTGCATTGGTTCAAAGTCATCTGCATCTAGGGTTTGTGATCTGAGCAATCCAAGAGCTTCTTGAGCCACTCCAAAGGTCATCAATCACTTCAAATGGGTCCATGCATGTTCAGGCATCATATTATATCCCCTCAAAGTCAAGAAAGTCAAAGAATCACAAGAACTGAATGGCATGGAAGCAGAGCCAGGTTTAACTGCACAGATGACCTAGAATTAGGGTTTTGGTTTCAGAGGCCATAACTCCAAATTTTTTGGTCATTCTTGTTTCTATTGGTCTCTATATGGTATAGGGATCATGCATATCAATTTTCATGAAGAAATTCCATGGGGAGGTCATCTGATCAAGAGTTGACTTTTTGAACAAGTCAGTGCAAAATCAGGGTATCTGAGGCCCACAATGACCCAACCAAAGGGTGTTCTTCATCATTTTGATTGTGTATGATCTTTATTTGATCATAGAAGATGTTGGAAGTTTACAAAATTGAAGAATTTCAAGCCATTTGCAAAGTTGACTTTTTGGGAAAGTTGACTTATAATGAAAATTGCCATTTTGGGAAACTTTTTCAACCCTTGCTTTTTGATTCAAAAATGCTTCAAATGGAAAAACTTTGGTCATGAAAGTTGTAGAATGGATCATTCCCTTTTCAAAAAGTACAAGAACATGACCTAATTCATTTTGGATCAAAAGTTATGGTTTGTCAAAGTTGGGAAAAATCACATAATTTGAAGTTTTCTACCAAAGAGGCATTTTGCAAAATGGTATGATCAAGTGTTCTAAAGACTTCAAATATGCACAAACTCATTACAAGATGATCATATGACTCATAAAAATCAGAATTGGCCCAAGAATCATCTCATTTCATGCCTTGAACCTCAAGAAATCCCAAAGGAACCAAACTTTGTGAAACTTGCAAAACCTATCACAAACCATCAACCACTTGCTGCATTGCTTCTAGACCTGTTCCATAGCATTCCTTGATTCAAGCTGAGCCAAAGCAAGCCAAAAAGCAAGTTGTACCATTGCCCATACCTCTCTTACACAAAGTTTGACATTTTGGCAACTTGCTCATACCAATCACCATAGGCCACCAACAACTCTCTGACCTATCACCTTTTGATACATGGACCAAAGCCAGCATAACACACCACACACTCAAGCCTGAATCAGATCAGAAGCCATAGTTCCAAGTTTATGCTTCATTTGCAAAACCCTTCGAAACTCATCACACAAGCTTCAAACACACAAACAAACTTCACCATTGATCTCCACATACTTCATTGATCACAAACCACCCATCACCATAGCCTGAAACTCACTGAAACCAAAATACGATTTCTGCCCCTCTTTGAGCAGAACTTCAGCAATCTTTCAAACCAACCATTATAAACTTCAAACAAGCATTGAAAGCTTCTCAGGAGGTCCATTGGAGTTGATTGGAAGCAAGAAACTGGCCAGAAAGTCCCTGATTTGAAAGCTTCGATTCAGGTAGCCATGGAAATTCATTTTTCCAGAACTCTTTTCTCTTGTTTCTAAGTTGATCTACATGCTTCCCTGAGTTCACTGAACATTTTATTTTTGAAAATGATTAAGATTTGAGGTTGTATGCATGATCTGAAAGTTTGCCCGTAAACTTGATTTCTGTTTGTTCTTCATGATTCACGAAAAAGAAATGAATTTTAGGGCTGGATTGTTGTTTAGGACGTTTAGTTGAGTTGATCTGGAGCTTTTGGCATGATTTAGTGAGGATTTGAGAGAGTTTGGTTGAAGGTCTCGTCGGAGAAGACGACCGGAAGTCTTCTCCGGCCACCTGAATTTGTTTAGGGCTAATCAGAGTCATTAATGTGAGTTTGAATGTGAAGCGTAGGATGAGTTGACTAGGGCTGACCCGCGCGCATTTGAGTGGACAGGATCTCTCTTCAAAACCCTAATCATCTTTAATTAAATTAATTAATTCAGTTTATCTTAATTAGGTCAGTTTAAATTGCAGCCCTTGGATCTGGCGCCAGTCAATGCGCGCGCAATCCATTAAAACCTCAGCCCTTGATTCTGATTACTTCTCATTTTATTCATATTTATTTTCATTTTATTTCATTTGTTTTGTTCATTTATTTAAAAATAGTAAAAATCATTGAAAAATTCTGAAAATTTTTATTCAAGCTTTTATTAATTTTTAGAAACCAAAAACATTTTTATTTTTATTTTTTGCATTAAAAATTATTTTTAAATTATTTAAAAGTTTATTTTTAATTAGTTAATGGGAATTAATTAATTAAAAATACTTCTAGGTATTTAAAAATCACAAATAAATTCATGAAACACTTAAAATCATTTAGAAACATTGTCCAACTCTCAAACCAAATTTCTTTTTTGATCTTGATGTCTTTTGACAATTTTCCATGGAATTAATTTCATTTCAAAGCATTATTTTGATTCAATCTTCAAAAATTCATTTCTGCCTAGCCTTTAAGAGTTGGGTCATGATTCTTTTTGCATTGCATCTTGTATAGCATGTAGTTTATAGGATTAAATTGGCATGAATTGATCTTGCATTTCCTATTTGTTTGGCATTTTTCTTGACAAGGTACCTTAAAACCCTAGCAATCTTAGGAAATTCATAACTTCTAATAGGTTAATATTTGGATCTTCTCCTTTGGGCAGTGAGTTTGTATAGGTTTAGGGTTCCTTTGAATGCATTTTCAATTTTTCATCATGATGTTTGCTTCTAGTTTTGAATTTTGTTTTGTGCATTGATCATAAACCCTAATTTGTGCCTTTCATTTGCATCCACCTTCCATTTGCTTACATACTATGACTTGCTGTAAACACCCCAAATTTGCCCTCACCCATTCACACCATGGCTTGTGATCATTTCATATGCATAAACACAATCATATCATCTCATATCTCATTTTTGATTCACTGCATAGTTTCTAAGTCATCTGCACCTAGGGTTTGTGATCTGAGCAGTCCAAGAGCCTCTTGAGCCACTCCCAAAGGCCGTCAATCACTTCAAAGGGATCCATGAGTGTTCTTATATCATATTACATCCTCTCAAAGTCAAAAATGCAAAAGAATCACAAGAACTGGGATTGGTATGGATGCAGAGCCAAGTTTGACTGCACAGTTGACCTAAAATTAGGGTTTTGGTTTCAGAGGCCATAACTCCAAATTTTTTGGTCATTCTTGTTTCCATTGGTCTCTATATGGTATAGGGAGTATGCATATCAATTTTCATGAAGAAATTCCATGGGGAAGTCATCTGATCAAATGCTGACTTTCTGGACAAGTCAGTGCAAAATCAGGGCATCTGAGGCCCCCAATGACCCAACCAAGGGGTGATCTTCATCATTTTGAGTGTATATGATCTTTATTTGATCATGGAGGAGGGTTGAAGTTCACAAAAATCAAGAATTTGAAGTTTTTGCAAAGTTGACTTTTTAGGGCATGGTTGACTTTTAAGGAATTTGTCAATCTAGGTCACTTTTCAAACCTTGCTTTTTGATCCAAAAATGCTTCAAATAAAAAAACTTTGGTCATGAAAGTTGTAGAACACATTTTTCCCTTTTCAAAAAGTACAAGAACATGACCTAATTCATTTTGGATCAAAAGTTATGGTGTGACAAAGTTGGCGAAAATCACTAATTTTCAAGATATGCACCAATTGGAAAATTTGCAAAATCATGTATCAAGGCCATTTGTGACTTCTAGTTCACATCAAACCAATGTACAAACATTACATGTGACCTAAAAATCAGATTTGAACCAAAGTTTCTCATATTTCATGGCTTGTATGGCAAGATAGTTTCATATGAACCAAGGTTGATCAAGTTGCAAAACCATCATGACACCTCCTACCACTTGCTACATTGGATGCTGAACCATGCTAGCCTTCCACACACACCTTGCTGCGCAGCCCATGCCTCTTGTACCAAGCTAGAACTTAGCCCATGCCCTCCTTACAACAAAGTGGACTTTTTGCAAAAGTGAACATCCCAATCACAGCAGGCCAGGTCACATCATCTGACCAATAGGAGTCTTTTATGCAAAGCAAATGCTAGCCATTTCATACATGAAGCAAGCCTGAAACAAGCCCTAGGAAGACATACACAAACTCACCCCATTTTGCATTTCTCTTCGAATCTGTCTCCACAGCTCACAAACACAAGAACCAAATCCACTGATCAACTCACCTTGCTTCATTAAGCCAAAACCAGCAAGACTTAGGCCTGAACCAAGCAAGAACACCATTTCTCCATTTTCACTCCCAAGAGCAAAACCCTTCGAATCTGTTTCCACAAGCCATAAACACTCAAACAAATTCCACACATCAACTCACCTTGCTTCACTGACCAGAAACCAACCATTGTTTTGGCCTGAGACCCTCCATATCACAAACACGATTTTCACACTCCCTTGGTCAGAGCTTCTGCAAACTCACTCAAGAGGCTGTTTAAACTCCAACCAAGTATCCAAAGCTTCAAAGGGGGATCATTGGGACCTGTTTGAGCCAAAGAACTAGCCAGAAAGTGCCAGAGATCAAAGCTCCAGTTCAGGTGAACTTCATGAACATTTTTTCCAGGAGCTCGTTTTTAAGTTCTTAAATGGTTCTCTATGTTCCACTGATCATGATGATATGTTTGGTTTCGAAAATCATTGAGTTTTGAGCATGTATGGTGTTCCTGAAATTTTTTGACCTAAACCCCTTTTGCTTCGATTCAGCCTTATTATGTAAAATAAATGTGTTTTGGCTGTTGATTCTTACTCTATGATGTTTGGGGATGGTTTCTGGGCAGAGAAATTAGGTTTTAGTGAGCTAGGGTGAAAGTTGGCAATTTTCAGGGAGGGTGCTGGCCGGAGAAGACGACCGGAAGTCTTCTCCGGCCACCTGAAAGTCATTAACTTCTAATTAGGGTTAGGGCACCAGGTTTGAATGTGAGCCAGTGGATTGTGTTTCCCGCGCGCAATTGGAGGGCCTGGATCATTTCATTAAGATTTAATTATGGATTAATAATTAATTAATTAGAATTAGGGAAGTTTGAATCTGGGCCGTCCAGATGCGCGCCCAGTCAAACCTTTTGAAACCCAGAATCAATCTCAGCCTCTCCTTCTGCTTACTTCAGTTCATTTTGTTTTTTATTTCATTTCTTTTCTTTTAATTTGCACAATTTATTTAAAATAGCAAAATTGTTTTAAAAATTATGAAACTTTTTGTCAAGAGTTTCATTAATTTTTAAAACACAAAAATATTTTTATTTTCATTTTTTAACATTTAAAAAGTATTTTAAAATATTTAAAAGTTTATTTTTAATTGATTAATGAGAATTAATTTATTAGAAATACTTTTAGGTATTTAAAAATCACCAAAAAATTCATGAAATGTTCTAAGACATTTAGAAACATTGTCCAACCTTCAAACCAAATTTATTTTTTGATCTTGATGCATTTTGAGAATTTTTCATTGAATAAAAATCATTTTTATGCATTAATTGGATCCAAAGTTCAAAAAATCATTTCTGCCTATCCATGAGGAGTTGGACATTGATTCCTTTTGCATTGCATTGTGTTTAGCATGTAGTTTGTAAGATTAAATGGCCATGATTTGATCTTTCATTTTCAATTTGTTTAGTAATTTTCTTGTTTAAGAACCCTAAAACCCTAGCAAACTTAGAAAAACCATAACTTGAACTTGGTTAGGAGTTGAGACCTCTCCTTTGGGCATTGGGTTAGTATAGGATTAGGGGTCCTTTGAGTGGCATTTTCAATTTTTTATCTTAGGGTTTGTTTCTGATTTTGATTTTTGTTTGATGTATTGTTCATAAACCCTAATTTGAGCTTTCATATGCACCCATCTTGCATTCTCTTGCACAACATGACTTGCCATGACATTCCAAGCATCCATTTGATTCATTTGACATCATAAGACATATTGAAAGCATGTTTGATCATTGCATCATGTATTTGCCATGTTGTATGCCATGTGCACTTCATAACTTTTCATGTATGTCCATGCTTCCTAACTTGCTTCATTTGCATTCATGAACTTGTATGGTCATTTCCATGTGATGCCTCATGTTTGTAGCATCTCATAGCATCATTAGCATCATGTAATTGCTTCTGGTTTTGTTTCTCATCATGTCATCTCATCCCATTTTGCATTGCATTGCATTTCTTTTCTAACCTTTCAGGTGGTAAGTGATTTTGAGAAGTGAATTTGCCTTCACTTCTCACAACTTTTCTTTTCATCTCTCTTGCATCCATGCTGCATTTTTATATGTGTTTGGGTTTGAGCTTGCTCATTCTTCTTCTTCCCACTTTCTTTCCTCAAGTGACTTGACTTCTTGAATGAAGCAAGTTGCTTTGCTTCTCTTGATCCTTTCATCTGCTTCCTGGTGGTTCCATTGAAGATCTTTCTTGTTTAACCTCACAAACCTTAGGAACACCCAAGCATGATAATGATTAGGGTTTTGATTAGTCTCCCCCCTTAGTTTTACCTTTGTGTCTCTTTTGAGTCTTCTCTTCTCATCTCATAATCAGTGACTAAACCCTAAAGGCTTTAAGGCTTTGTGATTAAGCTTATGCCTGCATCCTTCTATTAGGATGGAGTGTATAACTTTAATCCTAAGTGTTAAACCCTTAATGTGTTTAACTCTCTTAATCAATTCACTTAATAACCATCAAGACATCACACTTGTAACTTGGGCCTTGCATTAGGGTTCTAATTCTTCCTTAATTGGTTAAGAAGGACTAACCCTAGTGTTAATGGACAAGTCCCCCTCAAGTTGTCTTACAAATCATAAAATCCACTTCATAATCATACCATTAAATAAAACCCACTTAATCAAAGGCTTGTTTTGTCATGAGTTTAATCCCTAATCATGGATTAAGTTGAGGAGCTTTCCTCAGCTTAAACATTCTCATCTATTATCCTTCTATTAGGATGGTGTAATGAGTCTGTTTAATCCTTGATTATGGCTTAACCTCATTACTCAACACTAAACAAAAACACCAAAAACATCTAAATAATCACAAGTAGGTTAATGATCTTAATCCTACATCAAAGGTGTTTAAGTGTGAGAATCTGACTTCACACTTAAGGTACTCTCATTACCCCTAATCAGAGGGAAGATGTGATGAGTTTACTAACCCATTGGTTTAGGCTTAAACTCATTAACTTATGACAAACTCTCAAAAGCAATAAAAGATTGAAAACTCAAAAACAAACAATAATCGTCTCCTCCGGGATTCTTTTCTCATCTCATTCACTCACAAACGAGAACTTGCTTCTTCCGTCTAATGCAAGACAGTTTGCACCTGAGCCAGACAGGTCATACGCTTGAGCATAGGCAAGCAAGCAGTTCACAAGTCAATTCACCTTTCAGTCTCTTTGGGTCGAACTACGGTGTTCTGACTTCCTCATTGCACGAGAGGATACGTAGGCATAACTTAACAGTTATCGAACAAAAGTCTCTGTACATTCCCCCTCTTTCAGCTTCATTCTTTTAAGCCTCATTATCATGAGCATTTCACTCCTGCCCTCACACTGACACTGTATATTTATCACACTTCACTTCTCATACACTGACACCTGTACATTCTTTTCCAGCTATTCCATACACAGATTGCACTGACACTACCCCTTTTAAACACACATCTTTTAAGCGTGGATCCCGTCGAGTACGGCGGACAATCTGGGTGCTAATACCTTCCCAGGTTGTAACCAACCCCCTTTCTCAGTCTCTCTGGTTCGCAACCGTCTTATCCATCTTTTTTCTAGGTCTATGCAGCATTGCCTTTCCTCCGGGATAAAAATGCCTAGCTGGCGACTCTATTCATCTCCAGTGAGTTCACGGCTGTGTGTTCTCATTGTCCCTCTCGCCGACCGTTCGCGTCTGTACCTTTATCTGGGCCAGTCCCATTTTATCGGGAGCGACAGCTTGGCGACTCTGCTGGGGACCCTTATATAGTAACCAGGGCTTCTGGTTCTTTTTGTGGGTTCCTCCTAGCGCTTGTTTGATTTGTGTTTACTGGGGTGTTATGTGCTATTTGTGTTTGTGTATTTGCTCTATTTTTGCTTATGTACAGTTGCTTTATTGCTTTCTTTATTGCTTTTGTACATATCATACTGTCATGCTGCTGGCTGGATCTGTTGTTTGCTTTGGTGGGTGGGTGTTTCATTGAGAGTTAAGGCCCTATACCTGGGACCTGAGTGACACCTAGGCTAGAGTGAATCATATTCTTTCCCATTCCATCTCGGTCTGGTGCGGGAATATGAAACACGGTTCAGATATGGGTTTCTTCTTGAGAACTCTGTGTTGCAGATTTCCTGCAATGCTAGGGCTATCTGGGAAGCCTGCTAAGTCTGGATGACCTTTTAGTATTGACCTTCAGAAACTGAGGTGAATTAGAGGAGGAACTTTTATGGTTATTGTAAACACTGTACCTCCGGGTTAGAAGTGTTTACACTTCTCATAACTGATCCAAGTCTGAGGATCCTTGTTTTAGAACACCACCTGTGAGGGGGTTGGGCTGTTTACAGGTTTGCAGGTACCTTGACCTCAGAATACCCTGTTACTTTGATATGATTAAGAATACTCCATGTTGGAACAGTTCTTGTGATTCTAAACCCTGGACATGTGACTCTTTATTTGAGTCCCCCACCTTGGTTACTGGACTTATGGACCTCCATCTGGATTTCTTACACACATGGACTTATTTTAGAGCACTTGATCAGATCCAGCTCAGTCACAAACCCTTGCATATCATTTGCATACATAATCATTGCATCATATTGACATTTGCTTATTTGTGTTTCAGGGTATCCATCTTCATTTGGTTTTGGTTTTGACCCCATCTTCAGTATTGACCTATCTTCATCAGCACTTGCTTCAGCTATCAGCTATCTACTTCAGCCAACCAGTGGCCCATTCTTCAGTATCAGCATCAGCACTTGTCTCTACTCAGTCTCAACATCATGGCACCTAAAAAGAGCAACATCACCTACCACTTCTTCCAGCCAGAGTTAGCTGACATCAGGAGGATTCAGACCCTGATCACTCCAGACCATATACCACTGTTCAGGGAACACCATGGAGATATACTTGATATGGTCATGGATCTGGACCCCTCACAGAGAAGCCTGATCCACACTTGCCTTCAGTTTTATGATCCCCCACTGAGATGCTTCACTTTTCAGGATTTTCATTTGGGCCCCTTATTGGAAGAATACTCATCATTAGTTGGTATACCTGTCAGGGGTGGAGTCCCTTTCAACCCTGAGATGACCTTTCCCGGTAATGAAGAGGTAGCAAAGGCATTGCATCTGGAACCAGTCCTGATTGGGCAGCATATGACTTCTAAGGCTGGAATCCCTGGCTTGCATCTGGATTTCTTGATCTCTCAAGCCACCTTGAAAGCTTCTTTAGGAGAGTGGAAAACAGTCTGTGCTTTATTGGCCCTGAGCATATATGGGATTGTATTATTTGCAGATGAGCCTCGATTCATTAGTAAGAATGCAATCCATCTTTTCATCCTGAAGAACCCAGTGCCAACTTTATTAGGGGATCTCTACTATTCAGTGCATCAGAGGAATGAAAAGCAGAGGGGAAGATTAGTGAGGTGTTGTGCTCCTTTGTTCCATACTTGGCTTCTCAGACATTTGCCCAGGACAGATGCATTTTTGAACCCTCATCAGCAGAGAAACTGGGCTGGAAGACTTACTACTCTAACTTCAGCTGATATCAGGTGGTGCACTCAGAGCACAAAAGGCAGGGATATCATCACCAGCTGTGGGCATTTTCCCAATGTGCCCCTAATAGGAGTTAAGGGTAGTATTAATTACAACCCTCTGCTGTTCAAAAGACAACTGGGCTATGCACTGGTCCACACTCCTAAGGCACAGGACTTGGTTGAGACTCTTTATTGTGAGAACAAGCTTAGTCTGGCAATTGTTAGGCAGGCAGCCTGGGCCTGGGACAATGTGCAGACTAAGGGGGTAACCATCCTGGGGAAGTGTAACAATGTGGCATCAGCACAATACTATGATTGGTCCCATGCCAGGGCTCAATTCTCTGGGATGCCCTTTACTATAGAAGATATGCCTGGGCCTTCCACAACACCACCTCCAGCAACTGTCAGCTTAGAGGAGTTTGAGAAATTGAAAGAGAGAAATGAGAAGTTGACTCAAGCTTTGCAGAAGACCCTCTATGAGAGGAGGGATGGAAGATTGGATATTGAGAGGTTGGAGAAGTTGAAAGTGGAACATCTGGCTAGAATTGAGAAGTCTGAAGATTACATTAAGAAGTCTAGGGCTGGAGAGCAAATCCTGAAGAATGCTTGCAAGGAAGCCCAATTCCAGAAAGCCAGGACAGACATGTATCTGAAGGAGAGTCAGGCTAGGTGGGTCAGGATCACCGAGGCTCGTACTCTGGAGGACAAGAGGGTCCAAGACAAGATAGAGCAGATGGAAGCTAGTGCAAAAGAGCAACAAGAAGCCCTGGCAGCAGCCCAGAGGGAGATATCAGAGCTAAAGATCAGAGCTGGAGTGAAGAGGTCTAAGGACCAAAGTCAACACAAGAAGCTAACTGCAGCTGTTACTACCAGGAACCTCCTTATCAGGAACCTCACGGAGCGTCCGGCTGATCCTGTGACCGAAGCACTTCTCAAGGAAGTTCGGGAGGATGAGTTTGGTCTTGGTGTTTGACCATTTGCTTGTTGTTGCTTTTATTCCATGTACTTTTATTTTCTTGTAATATATTTTGACCCCTCAGAGGGCTTGTATTTGTAAACAAACTATGTACCAGTGGCCTTTTGTAATATATGTATTAGTTTGTTCCATCCGAGTTTACTTCGAAAGCAACATCAACAGCATCATCTTCAAGGGTCTGGAAGGGTCAAAACTGAATGCCAAGCCGGATACTTTGAAAACAAATAAGCATACTGCATTGCATGCTAACCCTTTGTTTGTTTTGTAGGTATTTGTTTTATTGTTGCTAACTCTGCTATGATGTTCAGGAACTATTGCTCGGCGCCGAGTATTTCCCCTCAACCGTCCGCACCGATATCCAACCCGTAACAATCTTCCGGGCATACAGATGGATCAGATGCAGCAGGACCTTACAGAGGTCAGGAACCAAATGACCAACGAGAGGTTGGAAATGAGGACTCAAATGACACAGTTTATGGAAGTAATGAACAACATGGCCCAAAGCCAGGAGAGGCTCAGAGCACTGGTGGAAGGGAGAAATCAGGAAGATCATCAGCCAGGGACTGCTGGGACTAGCAACAATGAAAGAGTCCAACCTCATGTCAATCCCCCAGTTTTTGGACCCCACCTCCATCCAGAAGCCAACATCCCAGTCAATATACAAGGGACTGCCACAGCTGGGAGGGTACTGCAAGAAGACCCCCAAGAAGACCAGTTCACAGTAATGGGAGCCGGGGAAGAAGCTTATGATAGAAGGTTGGATGAGATAGCTGAGAAATTAAGATCCTTAGAGTCTCAAAACTCTTTGGGTTTTGATGTTATGGATATGGGCTTGGTAGACGGGGTCAGGATTCCCCACAAGTTTAAGCCGCCATGTTTTGAGAAGTATAATGGGACTTCCTGTCCCCGAACCCATCTACAATCTTTTCTCGGGAGGCTAAAGGCCTATACCATGGACGAGAAGCTTTGGATGTTCTATTTTGAGGATAGCTTGACTGGAGCTTCGAGGGAATGGTATTCTCATCTGACAAGAGCGACTATTAGATGCTGGAAGGACCTGGCAGAGGCCTTCATCAGACAGTAGCGGTATAATTTGGATATGGCACCCAACAGGACCCTCCTGATGGGAATGTCACAGTCATCTAGAGAGAGCTTCCGAGAGTATGCTCAAAGATGGAGACAGCTTGCTGCTGCTGTCCAGCCACCTATGTCAGAAAGGGAGATGGCTGATATGTTCATGAACACCCTTCAGGGGACTTACATTGATAGGCTAGCTGCCTTCTCATCTACCAGCTTTGCAGATGTAGTCATAGCAGGGGAGAGAATTGAAAGCCTATTGAAGATGGGAAAGATCTCAGACAACGGTGCAAGCTCATCCAGTAATGCAAGAAAGCCTTTTGCGGGCCCGAGAAGGACTGGTGAGACCAATGCCATCCACACCAACAGGGGCAGGCCCCAATATGTTCATAGATCTGTGGCAGCAGTCACCATTCCCGCTCCAGCTCATCCACAACCAGCTTATCAACCTCCTCAACAAAGCTATCAGCAACAACCTCAGTACCATCAACAAAATCAGTATCCTCCGAGAAATTACAACAACAGCAACACCAACAACAATAACCAGCAAAGGCCATTCCAGCAGAGGCCATCTCAAGCCAACAGGGTGATCGATCCGATCCCTATGCCATATGCTACATTGCTGCCACAACTCCTGAAACTCAACCTAGTTGAGCTAAGGACATTGGCACCTCCAGATCCCAACAGTCTACCCAGGAATTACGACTCCAACGCCAGATGTGCTTTTCATTCGAATGCACCTGGCCATAGTACAGAAAAGTGCAGAGCCTTACACATGAAGGTACAAGACCTGGTAGACTCTAAGGCCCTGAATTTCGCACCACCACCCAATGTCAACAAAAATCCTATGCCACACCACGGTGGTCCCAGAATCAACGCTATTGAAGGAGACAAGCCGTCTTATTTAATAACCAGTGTGGGTCAGATTCGGACACCGTTGGTGGAGATTAAGGCTCAGCTCCTCGAATGTCAAATGTTCCCGGGGTGTGAGTTAGGGTGTGCTTACTGCAATATTTCAGTAAATGGGTGCGATAACCTGAGGAATGGCATAGATGGTCTTATTCAGAGTGGCCAGCTTCAGATCACCACATCATTTCCAACAAATCCAGCAATCTCACCAGCAACAGTACCAGTATCTCCTACAACTGCAGCAACCATTGTTCCTGACAATTCTTCGGCTTCATCAACAAGTACTTCATCTATCATCTCAACTGATCAGTTATCAACAAATTTTTCTTCTACAACTTCAGCACCACTCCAATTTGAATCTCCTACAACAACAACATCCATCCTTCCGACAATGTCTCCTACAACTCCAGCAACAAACTCTGAAGATGTCTCAACCGTCAAAATATTTTATGATCCTGAAAACAACTCTGCCTACAACTCAGAAAGTGTTGCTCCCATCAGAGCACCAGTCACAATTTATTATGATCCACAAACGATCACAGTTCCTTCTGCAGCTGTCATCAGTCCAGTCACTGTCACAGTACCTGGACCAGTACCTTATGAAAGCAGTAGGGCCATCCCTTGGCACTACGGCTCTGACGTGTACTGCGAAGGAAAGAAGATCACTCTTGAACCATCAACACCTGCACCACAAATAGACAATGTGGGAGGAGGCGGAGGCTTCACTCGAAGCGGACGTCTCTTTGCCCCACAGTTTCAAAGACCCTCTGCCGAAGCAGAAGCTGCTGCCAAGGCAAAAGGAAAGAGCCCGGTGCAGGAAGATCAAGCTGTTAAGGAAGCTTTGAAAACACCATTCGATCAAGAAGTTGATGAGTTCATGAGAATCATCAAAAAGAGTGATTACAAAATAGTGGATCAGCTTCACCAGACGCCATCCAAGATCTCAATACTATCATTGCTTATGTGCTCCGAAGCCCATCGGAATGCATTACTCAAAGTCTTGCACGCAGCTTACGTGCCTGAAGAGATCACTGTCAATCAATTGGAAACCGTGGTTGGAAATGTTACTGCTAGCAACGGGCTAGGGTTCACCAATACTGACTTGACAACGGAAGGCCGCAACCACAACAAAGCCTTGCACATCACCATGGAATGTAAAGGTGCAGTCCTTTCCCATGTGCTGGTAGACACAGGGTCATCCCTTAATGTCTTACCGAAAAAGGCCTTGGTGAAGCTAGAGTATGAAGGATTAGCATTGCGTCCCAGCAACCTGGTAGTAAGAGCCTTTGATGGTTCTAAGAGATCGGTGCTGGGAGAAATTGAGCTACCTGTGACAATTGGCCCACAAACCTTTAAAACGATCTTCTATGTGATGGACATTCAGCCTGCCTACAGCTGTTTGTTGGGTAGACCATGGATTCATGCCGCTGGCGCAGTAACGTCTACCCTTCACCAGAAGTTAAAATTTGAGTGGGAAGGCCAAGTTGTTACTATCTGTGGGGAGGAGGATATATTTGTCAGCCATCTGGCTACTTATAAGTATATTGAGATGGATGGGGAGATCCATGAAATAATGAGCCAAGGGTTTGAGGCCCTGAATGTTAATGAAGCATCTGCTGTATCTGGAGTCTCCATGTCATCTTACCAACAAGCCCGGAAGGTTGTTGAGGAAGGAACTGCCCAAGGCTGGGGCAAGGTTTTATCTGTGGAGGAGAAGAAAGACAAATTTGGGTTGGGTTACAGACCAACTCAACAACATCAAGCAAAGGCTACTGAGAAGCCCGGTTTTGTCAGTGGGGGATGCTCACCCCTGATGCTATCAACAATTTGGAAGACGAGCTGGAAGAGGAGCGCAATCTGGAGAATTGGATTCGTCCAAAGATCCCGGGGAGCAGTATCTCAAACTGGTCTTCCCAGGAAATTATAAGAGTTACTCATGCAGAGTAATTATTATTTCCTGTATTTTTATAGCATGCATCAAAGTCTTGCATCTTTCCCAAGATAACAAGACTCATTTTGTAATCGGGCCATCTGTACTTTTTGTGCAAACAAGATTAATCAATGAAATATCAGACATCTTTTTGCAAATGAGTCTTTTTCCTTTTCGTTCACTGTTTTTCCATTTTTCTTTTTGTACAAAAAATAAATGGCGATGTTTTCAAAATGATAACTTCATTTCACATTTTTTAAACAAGATTAAAATCAATCACTAAAATGAACAAACTGAACCCTTGCAGAGAGTGCCTTCCTGACAGCACCGACAACAGCACGGCTATGACTTCGTATGACTTTGACAATCCGATCAATCAAGCTGATGAAGGGGTTGAAGAAGAATATGAGCTTCCTGAAGAGCTAGCCAGGTTGTTAAGACAAGAGGAAAAGGTTATTACTCCTCACCAGGAGGAGGTTGAAGTGATTAATCTTGGTACAGATGAAGACGTGAAAGAGGTTAAAATCGGGGCCTGCCTGCAAGACTCAGTGAAGAGACAACTGATTGGTCTGCTTCAAGAATATGTAGATGTGTTTGCTTGGTCGTATCAAGATATGCCAGGGTTGGACACCGACATTGTCGTGCACAAGCTGCCTTTGAGAGAAGAGTGCCCACCGGTCAAACAGAAGTTGCGCCGTACCCGCCCAGACATGGCAATGAAAATCAAAGAAGAGGTACAAAAGCAATGGGACGCCGGGTTCCTTGCTGTGACTAGCTATCCACCGTGGGTTGCTAATATAGTACCTGTGCCTAAGAAAGACGGCAAAGTAAGAATGTGTGTTTACTATCGGGATCTGAACAGAGCTAGCCCGAAAGATGATTTCCCATTACCTCACATTGATGTATTGGTGGACAACACGGCTCAGTTCTCGGTATTCTCCTTCATGGACGGATTTTCAGGATACAATCAGATCAAAATGTCACCTGAAGACATGGAGAAGACAACCTTCATCACACCTTGGGGCACGTTCTGTTACAAAGTGATGCCATTCGGACTGAAGAATGCTGGTGCAACATATCAACGGGCTATGGTGACATTATTCCACGATATGATCCATAAAGAAATAGAATGTTATGTGGATGATATGATCGCCAAGTCCCTTACAGAGGAAGATCACCTGGTAAATCTGCTGAAGCTATTCAAGTGTCTGAGGAAGTACCAACTGAAGCTGAACCCCAACAAATGCACATTCGGGGTGCGATCTGGTAAGCTGCTGGGCTTTATTGTAAGTGAGAAAGGGATTGAAGTTGACCCTGATAAAGTCAAAGCCATTCAAGAGATGCCTGCACCGAAAACTGAGAAAGAAGTTCGAGGGTTTTTAGGTCGATTGAACTACATCTCACGGTTCATATCTCACCTCACAGCAACCTGTGAGCCTTTGTTCAAGCTGTTAAGAAAGGAACAGACGGTCAGGTGGAATGAAGACTGCCAAAGGGCTTTTGACAAGATCAAGGAGTACTTACAAGAGCCTCCAATCCTTATGCCTCCAGTTGAAGGAAGACCTCTAATAATGTACTTGACAGTATTAGAAGAGTCAATGGGGTGTGTGCTGGGCCAGCATGACGAGTCTGGTCGAAAAGAATATGCAATATACTACCTGAGCAAAAAGTTTACCGACTGTGAACAGCGTTATTCACTGCTCGAGAAAACTTGCTGTGCTTTAGCGTGGGCTGCTCGCCGACTGAGACAGTATATGTTGACCCACACTACTCTATTAATTTCAAAGATGGACCCAGTTAAGTACATATTTGAGAAGCCAGCTCTCACCGGACGGGTTGCAAGATGGCAAATGATTCTCACAGAATACGACATCCAGTACACCTCTCAGAAAGCCATCAAGGGCAGTGTACTATCTGAATATCTTGCTGAGCAACCTATTGATGACTACCAGCCTATGAGATTTGACTTTCCTGATGAAGACATCATGTTCATAAAATCAAAAGATCATGAAGAGCCTATTCACACTGAAGGGCCCGACCCGGAAGAAGAATGGATTATGATGTTTGATGGGGCTGTTAATATAAATGGTCGTGGTGTTGGTGCAGTACTCATTACGCCTAAAGGAGTTCACATGCCTTTCTCGGCAAAACTCACTTTCAACTGCACTAACAACGAAGCTGAATACGAAGCTTGCATTATGGGCCTTGAGGAAGCCATTGACCTCAGGATCAAAACATTGACTGTATTCGGAGATTCAGCTCTGGTAGTTAATCAAACCAACGGAAAATGGTACACCCACCAGGATCATCTGATACCTTACAGGGATTATACAAGGAGGTTATTGACCTTCTTCACAACGGTCAAGCTTGAGTATATCCCTCGGGACGAGAATCAGTTCGCAGATGCTCTGGCTACCATTTCATCCATGATCAAAGTTCAAGCTACCAACTTTGTGCCTCAGATTTCAGTATCCAGACTTGATAGACCAGCATATGTATTTGCAGCAGATGTTGTTAAAGATGATAAGCCTTGGTTCCATGACATTAAATGCTTCTTGGAGGATCAAACATACCCACCTGGGGCATCTTCCAATGATAAGAAGACTTTGAGAAGGCTTGCTGTTAGTTTCTTTCTGAACGCTGATGGGTCTTTATACAAAAGGAACTTTGATATGGTACTCCTCAGATGTGTTGATAAGACAGAAGCAGACTTGTTGATGCACGAGGTGCACGAGGGATCCTTTGGTACCCATGCAGGAGGGCATGCCATGGCTAAGAAACTGCTAAGATCAGGATATTACTGGATCACAATGGATGCAGACTGTTGTGCCTACGCCAGAAAATGCCATAAATGCCAGATTTATGCAGATAAGGTGCATGTGCCTCCCAATCCTTTGAACATAATGTCTTCACCATGGCCCTTCGCTATGTGGGGCATTGATATGATTGGCAAGATTGAGCCAACTGCTTCAAATGGCCACAGATTCATCCTGGTTGCCATTGATTATTTCACCAAGTGGGTCGAAGCAGCTTCCTATGCCAATGTTACAAGACAAGTGGTAGCCAGATTTCTGAAGAGAGATATCATCTGTCGATATGGAGTTCCCGAGCGAATCATTACTGATAATGGTTCCAATTTAAACAACAAGATGATGGCTGAGTTGTGCCGTGACTTCAAGATCCAACATCACAATTCTTCTCCTTACAGGCCAAAGATGAATGGCGCTGTTGAGGCAGCGAATAAAAATATCAAGAAGATTGTGCAGAAGATGGTAGTCACCTACAAAGACTGGCATGAAATGCTACCATTTGCTTTGCATGGGTACCGCACATCAATCAGAACGTCCACTGGGGCAACACCGTATCAGCTTGTGTATGGTATGGAGGCAGTCCTACCAGTTGAAGTTGAATTACCCTCTCTACGGGTACTGATGGATGTTAAACTGAACGAAGCAGAGTGGGTTAGGTCCCGATACGAGCAACTGAATCTGATTGAAGAGAAAAGATTGGCTGCAATCTGTCATGGGCAGCTGTATCAGAAAAGAATGAAGAAAGCCTTCGATCAGAAAGTCAGGCACCGAGAGTACCAAGTAGGAGATCTTGTGCTGAAAAGAATCCTCCCTCCTCATACAGACCACAGGGGCAAATGGACTCCAAATTATGAAGGACCATTTGTGGTAAAGAAAGTTTTTTCCGGTGGAGCACTGATGCTCAGCACCATGGATGGTGAAGATTTCCCGTCCCCTGTGAATTCAGATGCAGTTAAAAAATACTTCGCATAAAACGACCCGCTGGACATAAAAACAGAATGTAAGTCCAGGCAAAAATAGGGCATCCCGGCGAGTCAAAAAACAGAATAAAAGACTCGGGCAAAAGTAAGGGAAAATAAATAAAAAATGTGTACACCCGCTGAGTTGAAAAGCCGCATTGGACAACTCAGGAAAAAATGGGTATCCCGATGGATTGAAAACCCGAAAGGGCGATCCATGCAAAATAAGGGAATAAGCGAACAACTGCATTCTGAATTCGTCTGTATCGCCTACAACCTGTTAAGCTTCGAAAGGATCAAGCTTCAATCAGAATCAGCCTTCTTCAGAAAGCAAGACGAGAAGAACGTCAAAAGTCATACGAGTCATAGCAGAAGAGGAAGCTCCTTAAAGCGTCTTCAACATCGCCAGCACTTTGTTTCTCAATTTGTAACAATCCCCTCATTTCAGGAGATTTGTTTCTTTGACTGTATCTTGCCAATTCAGGGCACATGAATTAATAAAATCGGATTTTCCAGTCATGTCTCGTCTTATACATTTTTATTTGCAAAGGATGTCTGATGTCTCTAAAAACTGATTGCATAAGTATAGATATTTTTCTTCAAAAACACATGCTTACAGGGAATATACTTACTCTCGAAAGTGCTTGACTCCTATGGCGGAATCCAGTAAAGGATACCTCGGGACCATTTGTGCGTTTCCCTATCTTTGCAGGAGTGCAGGTATCCAGAACGCAACTTGGGGCATGCAAGTTACATCCCATCAAGCTGGCAAATCAACATTCACTCTTGGCACCAGAGGTGTTTTCTCCCCAGCTGAGTTGCCAACAACTTTCCCCAGCCAGTTGCCACTTGTCAATTTCCCCAGCTGTAGTGTCAATCGTTCTTCCTCAGCAGAATGCAAAAATTCAGGGAACCATCTCCCCTCAGAATCCTCAGCCTCTATTCAGAAGAGCAACGCATGAAGGAGTCACAACAGAGTACAGAAGGCTTCTACAAACCCCAGCTGGGTCCTGTATTACAAGGATATGTCAATCGGTGACCTATATCCCCGGGCAAATATCATATCATCAGATCTGCCAATGATCTCATCCCCAGCTGGGATGTCCACTTCAAATAGATCGACCAGTGATCTTCGCGGCATTGGGATCCGAATCCCGGTTTGGTATCTTTGCATAATCATGACATTTGCATCATATTCACCCACAAAGCGTAGCATTCCGTCTAATACGGAGCATTACGGCAAAAATCAAACACATAGCATAATCATAAGCCATGTTGTGAATCGGACTCTTGTGAATAATAACCATTCATCAATACACAAAAACTGTCCCCACCAGAGTCCCAGCAAAAGCAGTTGCCTCTTATTCCACAAACACCAGTATATACTCCTTTTGACACCCGTCCGTGTCACCTTTCCCCAGTAAAGTCGCCTGAACACTCTTTACAAACAAGACCACCCGTATTACAGATACGTCCTGACACCCGTCCGTGTCATACCCCAGTAGAAAGCCAAAGACATCCTCTTTGCACTCACCTATACTTGTATATACAATTCCTTGACACCCGTCCATGTCATATCCCCAGCGCAGTCGCTTACACTTTTACAGCCCATATACTTGTTGATATCATACTTTTCTCCTTTTGACACTCGTCCGTGTCACCCTCCCCAGCAGATAAACACTCATCCATACAAAACTCATACTCACTACTCATGTTACACTTATACAGATACTCGTCCGTATCTCGTATATGCCATTTATATCCCCACAGATTCAACATTGGTCCTTGTTCTTTGTTAACCAGTTGGTACTCGTCCGTACCATCATCTCAGAATATGCATCAAATGTTTGTTTCTACATGATACTCGTCCGTATCATAGTCTTAAGGATGCTCGTCCGTATCTTTAATCCATACACCGTGTCAAACACTTATGCTTTCTTCTCTTGGTTGTAAACACTTGTCCGTGTTTACTATTCCCCAGTAGATCACCAACAAAGCAAATCTTCCTTTTTATCTGACACTCGTCCTGTGTTATGGTAAACCCTGAGAGCAGCCGTACCCTGCTAGGTGGTCGTCCTCCACCTCTTGATGGTCGTCCTCCATCATGCTCGTCCGATGGCCGTCCCCATCGTTGATTTTTAGCAGCTGTCCCCTGCTAGGTGGTCGTCCTCCACCTCTTGATGATCGTCCTTCATCATTTTATCCAATGGCCGTCCCCATTGTTGTTTTTTGGTTATCTGGCACTCGTCCTGTGTCATGAGAAACCTCGAGAGCAGCCGTCCCCTGCTAGGTGGTCGTCCTCCACTTCTTGATGGTCGTCCTCCATCATGCTCGTCCGATGGCCGTCCCCATCGTTGACCTTTTATCCGGCATTCGTCCTATGTCGCGATATTTTCGGCAGCCGTACCCTGCCTGGTGGTCGTCCTCCACCTTAGATGGCCGTCCCCCATTTTAACCCCAACAGAGCAGCCGTCCCCTGCTAGGTGATCGTCCTTCACCTTTGACGACCGTACCTCATCATCTGTTTATTTCATTTATTCTTTAACCCGATGGCCGTCCCCGTCGTGGTCCCTTTCCTTTTTAGCCTGATGGCCGTCCCCATCGTTGTTTACTTTACTTTATGAACTTGATGGCCGTCCCCGTCATGTTTCACCAATTCCCAGAGAATCTTACAACTTTATCTTGATGGCCGTCCCCATCATGATTTTATTCTTCCCAGCTAGTCGGCCGTCCCCGTCTTAGCTTTACCTTTTATCCCCAGCATGTCGGCCGTCCCCGTCATTGCTATTTACCCAGCAGTCGTCCTCTGCTCGACGGTCGTCCTCCGTCGCCCACACTTTACAATATACTTTACTTTCTTTTACAATCTATATCCCTTTTCTTCTTCATTTTGTGAGTGCAAATTCTGGACTGTCTTTGGTATTCAACCACAAGTTATCTTGTTTGCCTGTTAAGCCGTCGCTTACATCCTGCACAGCTAACTCATGTTTGAATAGGGGCAGCTGTAAACACCCCAAATTTGCCCTCACCCATTCACACCATGGCTTGTTATCATTTCATATGCATAAACACAATCATATCATCTCATATCTCATTTTTGATTCACTGCATAGTTTCTAAGTCATCTGCACCTAGGGTTTGTGATCTGAGCAGTCCAAGAGCCTCTTGAGCCACTCCCAAAGGCCGTCAATCACTTCAAAGGGATCCATGAGTGTTCTTATATCATATTACATCCTCTCAAAGTCAAAAATGCAAAAGAATCACAAGAACTGGGATTGGTATGGATGCAGAGCCAAGTTTGACTGCACAGTTGACCTAAAATTAGGGTTTTGGTTTCAGAGGCCATAACTCCAAATTTTTTGGTCATTCTTATTTCCATTGGTCTCTATATGGTATAGGGAGTATGCATATCAATTTTCATGAAGAAATTCCATGGGGAAGTCATCTGATCAAAGGTTGACTTTCTGGACAAGTCAGTGCAAAATCAGGGCATCTGAGGCCCCCAATGACCCAACCAAGGGGTGATCTTCATCATTTTGAGTGTATATGATCTTTATTTGATCATGGAGGAGGGTTGAAGTTCACAAAAATCAAGAATTTGAAGTTTTTGCAAAGTTGACTTTTTAGGGCATGGTTGACTTTTAAGGAATTTGTCAATCTAGGTCACTTTTCAAACCTTGCTTTTTGATCCAAAAATGCTTCAAATAAAAAAACTTTGGTCATGAAAGTTGTAGAACACATTTTTCCCTTTTCAAAAAGTACAAGAACATGACCTAATTCATTTTGGATCAAAAGTTATGGTGTGACAAAGTTGGCGAAAATCACTAATTTTCAAGATATGCACCAATTGGAAAATTTGCAAAATCATGTATCAAGGCCATTTGTGACTTCTAGTTCACATCAAACCAATGTACAAACATTACATGTGACCTAAAAATCAGATTTGAACCAAAGTTTCTCATATTTCATGGCTTGTATGGCAAGATAGTTTCATATGAACCAAGGTTGATCAAGTTGCAAAACCATCATGACACCTCCTACCACTTGCTACATTGGATGCTGAACCATGCTAGCCTTCCACACACACCTTGATGCGCAGCCCATGCCTCTTGTACCAAGCTAGAACTTAGCCCATGCCCTCCTTACAACAAAGTGGACTTTTTGCATAAGTGAACATCCCAATCACAGCAGGCCAGGTCACATCATCTGACCAATAGGAGTCTTTTATGCAAAGCAAATGCTAGCCATTTCATACATGAAGCAAGCCTGAAACAAGCCCTAGGAAGACATACACAAACTCACCCCATTTTGCATTTCTCTTCGAATCTGTCTCCACAGCTCACAAACACAAGAACCAAATCCACTGATCAACTCACCTTGCTTCATTAAGCCAAAACCAGCAAGACTTAGGCCTGAACCAAGCAAGAACACCATTTCTCCATTTTCACTCCCAAGAGCAAAACCCTTCGAATCTGTTTCCACAAGCCATAAACACTCAAACAAATTCCACACATCAACTCACCTTGCTTCACTGACCAGAAACCAACCATTGTTTTGGCCTGAGACCCTCCATATCACAAACACGATTTTCACACTCCCTTGGTCAGAGCTTCTGCAAACTCACTCAAGAGGCTGTTTAAACTCCAACCAAGTATCCAAAGCTTCAAAGGGGGATCATTGGGACCTGTTTGAGCCAAAGAACTAGCCAGAAAGTGCCAGAGATCAAAGCTCCAGTTCAGGTGAACTTCATGAACATTTTTTCCAGGAGCTCGTTTTTAAGTTCTTAAATGGTTCTCTATGTTCCACTGATCATGATGATATGTTTGGTTTCGAAAATCATTGAGTTTTGAGCATGTATGGTGTTCCTGAAATTTTTTGACCTAAACCCCTTTTGCTTCGATTCAGCCTTATTATGTAAAATAAATGTGTTTTGGCTGTTGATTCTTACTCTATGATGTTTGGGGATGGTTTCTGGGCAGAGAAATTAGGTTTTAGTGAGCTAGGGTGAAAGTTGGCAATTTTCAGGGAGGGTGCTGGCCGGAGAAGACGACCGGAAGTCTTCTCCGGCCACCTGAAAGTCATTAACTTCTAATTAGGGTTAGGGCACCAGGTTTGAATGTGAGCCAGTGGATTGTGTTTCCCGCGCGCAATTGGAGGGCCTGGATCATTTCATTAAGATTTAATTATGGATTAATAATTAATTAATTAGAATTAGGGAAGTTTGAATCTGGGCCGTCCAGATGCGCGCCCAGTCAAACCTTTTGAAACCCAGAATCAATCTCAGCCTCTCCTTCTGCTTACTTCAGTTCATTTTGTTTTTTATTTCATTTCTTTTCTTTTAATTTGCACAATTTATTTAAAATAGCAAAATTGTTTTAAAAATTATGAAACTTTTTGTCAAGAGTTTCATTAATTTTTAAAACACAAAAATATTTTTATTTTCATTTTTTAACATTTAAAAAGTATTTTAAAATATTTAAAAGTTTATTTTTAATTGATTAATGAGAATTAATTTATTAGAAATACTTTTAGGTATTTAAAAATCACCAAAAAATTCATGAAATGTTCTAAGACATTTAGAAACATTGTCCAACCTTCAAACCAAATTTATTTTTTGATCTTGATGCATTTTGAGAATTTTTCATTGAATAAAAATCATTTTTATGCATTAATTGGATCCAAAGTTCAAAAAATCATTTCTGCCTATCCATGAGGAGTTGGACATTGATTCCTTTTGCATTGAATTGTGTTTAGCATGTAGTTTGTAAGATTAAATGGCCATGATTTGATCTTTCATTTTCAATTTGTTTAGTAATTTTCTTGTTTAAGAACCCTAAAACCCTAGCAAACTTAGAAAAACCATAACTTGAACTTGGTTAGGAGTTGAGACCTCTCCTTTGGGCATTGGGTTAGTATAGGATTAGGGGTCCTTTGAGTGGCATTTTCAATTTTTTATCTTAGGGTTTGTTTCTGATTTTGATTTTTGTTTGATGTATTGTTCATAAACCCTAATTTGAGCTTTCATATGCACCCATCTTGCATTCTCTTGCACAACATGACTTGCCATGACATTCCAAGCATCCATTTGATTCATTTGACATCATAAGACATATTGAAAGCATGTTTGATCATTGCATCATGTATTTGCCATGTTGTATGCCATGTGCACTTCATAACTTTTCATGTATGTCCATGCTTCCTAACTTGCTTCATTTGCATTCATGAACTTGTATGGTCATTTCCATGTGCTGCCTCATGTTTGTAGCATCTCATAGCATCATTAGCATCATGTAATTGCTTCTGGTTTTGTTTCTCATCATGTCATCTCATCCCATTTTGCATTGCATTGCATTTCTTTTCTAACCTTTCAGGTGGTAAGTGATTTTGAGAAGTGAATTTGCCTTCACTTCTCACAACTTTTATTTTCATCTCTCTTGCATCCATGCTGCATTTTTATATGTGTTTGGGTTTGAGCTTGCTCATTCTTCTTCTTCCCACTTTCTTTCCTCAAGTGACTTGACTTCTTGAATGAAGCAAGTTGCTTTGCTTCTCTTGATCCTTTCATCTGCTTCCTGGTGGTTCCATTGAAGATCTTTCTTGTTTAACCTCACAAACCTTAGGAACAACCAAGCATGACAATGATTAGGGTTTTGATTAGTCTCCCCCCTTAGTTTTACCTTTGTGTCTCTTTTGAGTCTTCTCTTCTCATCTCATAATCAGTGACTAAACCCTAAAGGCTTTAAGGCTTTGTGATTAAGCTTATGCCTGCATCCTTCTATTAGGATGGAGTGTATAACTTTAATCCTAAGTGTTAAACCCTTAATGTGTTTAACTCTCTTAATCAATTCACTTAATAACCATCAAGACATCACACTTGTAACTTGGGCCTTGCATTAGGGTTCTAATTCTTCCTTAATTGGTTAAGAAGGACTAACCCTAGTGTTAATGGACAAGTCCCCCTCAAGTTGTCTTACAAATCATAAAATCCACTTCATAATCATACCATTAAATAAAACCCACTTAATCAAAGGCTTGTTTTGTCATGAGTTTAATCCCTAATCATGGATTAAGTTGAGGAGCTTTCCTCAGCTTAAACATTCTCATCTATTATCCTTCTATTAGGATGGTGTAATGAGTCTGTTTAATCCTTGATTATGGCTTAACCTCATTACTCAACACTAAACAAAAACACCAAAAACATCTAAATAATCACAAGTAGGTTAATGATCTTAATCCTACATCAAAGGTGTTTAAGTGTGAGAATCTGACTTCACACTTAAGGTACTCTCATTACCCCTAATCAAAGGGAAGATGTGATGAGTTTACTAACCCATTGGTTTAGGCTTAAACTCATTAACTTATGACAAACTCTCAAAAGCAATAAAAGATTGAAAACTCAAAAACAAACAATAATCGTCTCCTCCGGGATTCTTTTCTCATCTCATTCACTCACAAACGAGAACTTGCTTCTTCCGTCTAATGCAAGACAGTTTGCACCTGAGCCAGACAGGTCATACGCTTGAGCATAGGCAAGCAAGCAGTTCACAAGTCAATTCACCTTTCAGTCTCTTTGGGTCGAACTACGGTGTTCTGACTTCCTCATTGCACGAGAGGATACGTAGGCATAACTTAACAGTTATCGAACAAAAGTCTCTGTACATTCCCCCTCTTTCAGCTTCATTCTTTTAAGCCTCATTATCATGAGCATTTCACTCCTGCCCTCACACTGACACTGTATATTTATCACACTTCACTTCTCATACACTGACACCTGTACATTCTTTTCCAGCTATTCCATACACAGATTGCACTGACACTACCCCTTTTAAACACACATCTTTTAAGCGTGGATCCCGTCGAGTACGGCGGACAATCTGGGTGCTAATACCTTCCCAGGTTGTAACCAACCCCCTTTCTCAGTCTCTCTGGTTCGCAACCGTCTTATCCATCTTTTTTCTAGGTCTATGCAGCATTGCCTTTCCTCCGGGATAAAAATGCCTAGCTGGCGACTCTATTCATCTCCAGTGAGTTCACGGCTGTGTGTTCTCATTGTCCCTCTCGCCGACCGTTCGCGTCTGTACCTTTATCTGGGCCAGTCCCATTTTATCGGGAGCGACACTTGCCATGACATTTTGTGAATCCATTTGATTCATAACACATCCTAGGACATATTAGAATCATGTTTGATCATTGCATCTCTCATTTGCCATGTTGTATGCCATTTGCATTTCATAACTTTTCATGAACATTCATGGTTCAATACATGCTTCATTTGCATCCATATGTTTGTATGATCATTCTCATGCCTTGCCTCATGTTTGCATCATCTCTTAGCATCATTAACATCACACTCATGCTTCTGGTTTTGGTTTGTATCATGTCATTGCATCTCATTTGCATTGCATTTCATTCCTTTCACTAACTTTTCAGGTGGTAAGTTACTTTGAGAAGTGAATTTGCCTTCACTTCTCACAATCTCCTTTCACCTCCTTCATAATTCATTTGCTGCATTTTGTATGTGTTTGGATTGAACTTGCTCATTCTTGTTCATCTTACTTTCTTTCTTCAAGCAACTTGACTTCTTAAGTGAAGCAAGTTGTTTTGCTTCTCTTTGCTCCTTTCATCTGCTTCCTAGGTGGTTCCTTGAAGATTTCTTTCTTGCAAACCTCATAAACCCTAGGAACAACCAAGCATGACAACAATTAGGGTTTGAATAAGTCCCCCATTTAGCTTTTACCTTTGTGTCATCTTTGAGTCTTCTCTTCTCACCTCATAATCAGGGACTAAACCCTAAAGGCTTTAAGGCTTTGTGATTAAGCTTATGCCTGCATCCTTCTATTAGGATGAAGTGTATAACTTTAATCCTAAGTGTTAAACCCTTAATGTGTTTAACTCCTTTAATCAATCCATCTAATAATCACCAAGACATCAAGCTTGTAACTTGGGCCTTGCATTAGGGTTCTAATTCTTCCTTAATTGGTTAAGAAGGACTAACCCTAGTGTTAATGGACAAGTCCCCCTCAAGTTGTCTTACAAACCATAAAACTCATTTCTTCATCTTACCATTAACTAAAATCCATTTAATAAAGGCTTTGTTTTGTCATGAGGTTAATCCCTAATCATGGATTAAGTTGAGGAGTTTTCCCCAGCTTAAACATTCTCATCTATTATCCTTCTATTAGGATGGTGTAATGAGTCTGTTTAATCCCTGATTATGGCTTAACCTCATTACTTAACACTAAACAAAAACAACAAAAACATCTAAATAATCACAAGTAGGTTAATGATCTTAATCCTACATCAAGGTGATTAAGTGTGAGATGCTGACTTCACACTTAAGGTATTCTCATTACCCCTAATCAGAGGGAAGATGTGATGAGTTTGCTAACCCTTGGTTTAGGCTTAAGCTCATTAACTTATGACACACCTTCAAAAGCAATAAAAGACTGAAAACTCAAAAACAAACAATAATCGTCTCCTCCGGGATTCTCTTCTCATCTCATTCACTCATAAGCGAGAACTTGCTTCTTCCGTCTAATGCAAGACAGTTTGCACCTGAGCCAGACAGGTCATACACTTGAGCATAGATAAGTAAGCAGTTCACAAGTCAAATCACCTTTCAGTCTCTTTGGGTCGAACTACGGTGTTCTGACTTCCTCATTGCACGAGAGGATACGTAGGCATAACTTAACAATTATCGAACAAAAGACTCTGTATATTCCCCCTCCTTCCAGCATTATTCTTTAGGCCTCATGATCTTGAGAGTTTCACTCTTTCCTTACACTGACACTTCACTTGTACACTTCACTTCTTTTACACTGACATCTGTACATATTTTTTCCAGCTCTTTTGATACACAAATTGCACTGACACTACCCCTTTAAAACACAAATCTTTTAAGCGTGGATCCCGTCGAGTACGGCGGACAATCTGGGTGCTAATACCTTCCCAGGTTGTAACCAACCCCCTTTCTCAGTCTCTCTAGTTCGCAACCGTCTTATCCATATATTTTCTTAGGTCTATGCAGCATTGCCTTTCCTTCGGGATAAAAATGCCTAGCTGGCGACTCTTTTCTTTGTCTTTCTGAGTTCACTCCTGTGTGTCCTCATTTCTTTCGCCGACCGTTCGCGTCTGTACCCCTTCTGACCAGGTGTCATTTGGTGGGAGCGACAATATGATCTTGCAAAGTTTGGACAAATCAAGGCAAAACAAGGCTAGAAGCAGGGCATGCCTTGCAGCCTCCGCGCGCGCCCTGTCTATCATTCCATCAAACAGGTGGTGTGAAAAAAGACAAGCTATTTTTCTCCATTTTAAAGGCTTCAAATGAATTTTCTTTGAACATCAAAGTTGTTCATTGTTGTCTCCCCTACAACTTTCATGTTTATGGATTTTCATATGATCAATGGATTAAGAGTTATGGAGAGGCAAAGTGTGGATGCTCAAATTGAAAATTTACAAGGCATCCAACCTAGCCCAAGGTTATTCAGTGCAGGCCCTTGATGCAGCATTGTGGCATGATGTTCAAAGGTGCATTTGAAGTACTTAGAGGTCCCATTCCATGATTACTTGAACTACAAATTTGTTGTATGCAACATCTAGTCCAAATTGAGCCCAAGAATTTCATAGATTGATGCCTTGTTCTTGAAGTTTCACTTCAACAAAGATCATGAATATCATCTGTTTTGCTTGGATGCTAAGGAATTAATTATTGGCTGCAACATGATCCAATTTTATGCAGTTCAGGTTTGTAAACCTCACTTACATGCATTGATCACCAAAGTTCATGCTTAGAATGCAAGTCATCCCATGTATGCACATACACCTCATACTACTATGCATCCCTTTAAGAATCAAGCAAAGATGAAGAAGTTACTTTGTATCCACTACATTGATCAGTTGCATGCCATCACCACTAATCCTCATCTTAAGTAACATGAACACCACACTAGGAGATCATACACGAGCTGGTCATGGTGTTGCATAACTGATTACTCCTTGCACCTTAACAATGATCATGGCACCTTAGAGCTAACTTGACTCTGGTTCTAACTGTTAACTAGATCAGTTAACAGTTAACCATGGATATAAAAGAGTGGAAGCTAACAAAATTGGATCACACTTCATTTTGCTCAAGAATCTCACATTGCATTCATCAAATTCTCTCAACTTTTTCTCTGCATTTTGGATTCGAAGAAGCTCCATCTCTCTCCATTCTGGTCCATTCTTCTTCAATTCATCATCATCATCATCATCATCATCATGCTTTGCATAATCTCCATGGAAGGCATAGCTTGATTCACTCAAGATTATCACTGCAAATACTTGATATTCTTCTGCATTTTGGATTGGATCATCACCAATTTCAAGTTACAGTGTTGCAATCTTCATCCAATCACCATTAGCATCAAATTTTGCACAAGATCCATGGCTTTCTTAGTGTGATTCATCAAGGATTCTTCATTGCATAGTTCTGATGATCACTGCACCAGATCCATTTCTGCAAGATTTACCAAGTATTGAGTGTTTATTTCATTCAATTGTGGATCAATATTGTTTGGCATGAAGAAGCAGATCAAGTTCTCTGGTTTTCTTCAACTCTTGACTCCTCTGCAAACAGGTTTCATCTCTGTTCTTAATTGTGTGATTTCATTGTCATTTAGCTTGTTTTGTGTTGCTTTAAGCTTGCTAGAAGCACTGGATTCACTGGCTAGTTGATATGCATATTAGATGCTTAGTTTCAGTTTTAGGGCAAGAATTTGTTGGCTTCGATTTGATCATTGTGTGTGTGATAAGGGAAATCTAAGGCTAGGTTTTTTATCAGCTCAATGAGGTGAATGTTTCTGTGCATTTAGATTTCATTTTCATGGTGATTAGTGTTTGCCCTAGCCGGAAAGTGAACAAATAAGATGATCGAAGACTAGCTCCGCCCATCTGAACAGTAACCCTAGATTTTATGTTAGAACATGTCATGGCCGCTTGATCATTGTCATCCTAGGGCTCTAATCCTGCCAACGAATAAATGATATGCGTGCAGGTCATGTGCAATTTTTTGTGAACAAAGTCTCAACTTCATATTTACACCCCATGCGTGTTTTCATCTGGCCCAGTGTAGTTCATTTTGTTGCTAAGCTCACCCCCAGGCCCAATCCATTAAATCCTCATATTTCATTTTATTTATTTTCTTCTCATTTTATTCCATTTTCTTTTTGATTATTAAAAATATCAAAATACCTTAAAATATTCCAGATTAATTCATATGAGATCCTCATATTTTCCCCTAATTTTCCATAATTTTTGTTCCCATTTTCCTTTTATTTTTAAGGCAGAATTAATTTCCCAATTAATTAATTTCCTATTTTCTCCATTTCTGACCAATCCATTTGTTCATTTTCTTTCTCCTAAACCATAAAAGATAAATTGTTCATTCTTCTTGCATTAGTCAGAGGACTTCCTAAACTTCCCAAAAATATTTTCATTTTGATTTTTAGGTCATTATAAGTCATGTTTTGGTCCATTCCTTTCACATATATATGCACATAAACCCTAATTCACTTCCACACTTCATTTGGCCTCTCAATATTAGGAATTTTTGTGATATTTTTTGGATATAAGTCACCCTCTGGATTTTGTATTATATTGTCAAGTTTCATAATTTTTCATGATCATTTGGTATTTTTCTAAGTTGTTTAAGTCATAAGTCACAATTTTGATACTTTCATTCACTTCCTTTGATCCCATTAGAATAAGGCATTCATTCCATTACCTTGAGGTCTTAAGTTTGAGTCTTATAGGTCTTAGGGGATGTATTCAAGTGTTGGGTACCATCCTTAGGTCTTCACCTTTGACTTTTAGGGTTTCTTGAGTCATAAGTCACCTATGCCTTACTTTAACCTAATTCCACTTCTTCTTTCATATTAACCATCTCAAATTCCCTTTGTGCATAAGCTAAGCTTTATAAGATATTTGTTTTGTGTCTCATAAATGTGTTGTGATCATTCCCATATGTTCATCTCGAGTTTAGAGCCTTTTTTCATTCTTTTGAACTTCATTTGTCATCTAAAAGGCCTTAAAAACCCTAATTTGGACACCTAGCCTTAAAATACATCTTACCACTTCATTTGAACATATTTTGTGAATCTAATTTTCATTCCAAATCGTTTTCAAGCCTCTAGTTTTTGTATGGGGAGGTCAAGTCCCTTTGGTCATTTTTGATGTTTTTTTCCTAAGTCTTTTGTTTCACTTCTAAAACCATGTTTCTATGTGCATTCTTCCACCTTTCAATCTCATGTTTGAATATCTTTAACTTGAATCTCTTCTTTATCTTTTGATCTAACCTCATCCCTCACTTCCATATAGTGTTAAGCTCTGGATTTTTCACTTACCTTTGATTTTATGAGTTTTTAGTATGCTAAACACTTAGGTTTCCCTTTTAACTTCATCATTAGGTTTCATTAGGGTTTAGTAACACTTTAGGGCATAGTTTGATTTTGATTCACTTAATCCTTTTAGATACTTTTAATATGATTTAGCTACTGACTTTTGAAGAGTGTTACCTTATAGGATACCTTAGACTTAGGTATTAGCCTTAGAAGTTCACTAACACCTTTCTTAAGCTAGTGTGAGTTCTTAATTGAAGTTGACCATGTTATAATTGTTCAAATTACTTCATCATGCTAACATTTGTTTTGTAGTGGGGGGGGGGGAGATGAGGTAATCATTCTTCATTCCTTTCTCTTATGCATTCTAATTGTATTTTCCTTAGCACTTGGTGCTTTGTTCATAGGCTCCCCTTTGTTCTTTAGATTCAACTTAACTTTCTTTGGAAGTAAGTTGAACTCTAACTTGCTTTTCAATTCCTTAGGTTTAGAATACCTCACAAACCATAGGATCCCTTTTGTACATAATAAGATAACTTAGGGTTGTGTCTTATTCCCTCATTAGCTTTGACCTTTTGCCTCTTGAGTCTTCTTTCCTCATCTTCAAACAAAATAAAAAACACTTAATAAATGCATGAAAGAATCTCTTGTGTATAGCCTTATTCCATGGGGCACTTACATTCATTCCATCTTGGAATAGTGTAGGCTTGTCTAGAATGATGTACAAGTCTGATCAAGAGGTTATTTTCACAAAGATAATCTAAAAGATACTTCTTCAGAAGCTACAAAAACATGTAATAAAGTTCAACAAGCTAGTGAACTTAGACCCTAATCCTTGGAAACAAGTCTTGGATAAGTTTTCCTTGCTTGGTGTGCTTGTTCTATTATTCCATCTTGGAATGTAGTAGCAAGTACATATTCCATGGAAAAGAGTTTGAATTCACTTCCTTGTGCCAAATTCATACAAAACTCTTAAAAAGCCAACAACAAACAATAAGCGACTTTCCTGCGGGAACCTCTTTTCTCATCTCACTCACTCTAAACGCGAACTTGCAACGACTTGTCTCATTTTCAAGACGATAAAAACACTCGTACCAGACGAGTATGCAACACCTTTGCATAGACATACGCAGTTCCAACTATAAAAAACACAAACAAACGTTCCCGCCTTAGTTAGGCGAACTACGTCGACTCTGTTCCTCATTTTCCCGATGAGGTACGTAGGCAGCAGGGTAGGGCCCGTTTGAGCACATTCTTTATTTTCCCTACATTTTTTCCATTCTTTCTATTCTCTATTACAATTCCTTTTCTCATTCCCATTCCTATTCAAGTTAGCAGTTCATTTGTTCAACAACAGTTATATTCTTTTACCCTTTGAAACAAAACAAGCAAGCGTGGATCCCGTCGGGTACGGCGGACGGTCTGGGGTGCTAATACCTTCCCAGGTCGTAAATGACTCCCGAACCCATATCTTTGATTCGCAGGACCTTGTCCTTTTCTTCTTCCTCGGGTTTGTGCAGGATTACCTTTCCTATTTATTCGGGATAAAAATGCCTGGTTGACGACTCTACCTTTTCCGCGCCACTTTCGCGTTTGTACTAGGATGAAAATCCCGGGAGCGACACTATGGATTAAAATATTAGGATGTCCTCTTTCAAATGTCCCAAGTGGAATTTTCATTTGAATTTTATTTTGGGAGAAGGCCTCTCTTGAAGTTGCCTGCAAAAATGGCCAAAACTTCCCATTTTTGGAAACCCTAATTTTCCAAAAATGGTAAATTTTGATTTTCTTGATTTCTCATGATCCCTCCATCATTTCTTGATCAAATTTGGTCCATAGTCTCCTTTAAACCCTAATTTCATGAGTTTGACCTCAAAAAGTCAGGAGTTGATGTTTTCTCTGCATGGTTGACTTTTCCCCAATTCCTTGATTTTCAAGTAACTGATCAATTGAAGACCTTCCAAAATGATTCCATGGATGAAATTTAAACCCTAGGTACTTAATAACATGTAGAAAACAATGAGATCAAGTTTACATCAAAATTTCCTTGGGAAGCTCATTTAATCAGAAACCCTAATTTGGCCCATTTTGTTAGGAGATGTTGCACTGCTTGAAATCTCTGATCAATTCACTTCCTTCTATGATTTGTGGCATCAAATGAAGATTTGTGGGATGTTGTGAACCCTTTGCACAATGTTGAGAAGTCATGTTTCCCTTTGATTGTCTTTGGATGGTCATCAACTACTTTAACCATTGATCATAAACCTTATGCCTCTGCTATGATGGTTATGATGCAATACTTTGGGTCATGCTATGAATTTGAGTATGAAAAGTGATATTCTAAATGCCATGAAAATGAGAGGGAAATTTTGAGGTATTACAGGCTTTCAATTCAACTTTGATCTATGCCCTAATTTCAGCTTCCTTATTCTTTGATGAAATTGCTTTATGCCCCACATGCATCTTATTAGTTGCTTTTTGTCGCTCCCGAAGATTTGCATCCCGGTACAAGCGCGAACGGTCGGTGAAAGGAGAAATGAAATGAGGTTGAATAGAGTCGCCAGCTAGGCATTTTTATCCCGAAGAAAAGGTAATGCTGCATAAACCTAGAAAAAGATGGATAAGACGGTTGCGAACCAGAGAAACTGAGAAAGGGGGTTGGTTACAACCTGGGAAGGTATTAGCACCCAGATTGTCCGTCGTACTCGACGGGATCCACGCTTAAAAGATTGTGTTTAAAATGGGTAGGTGTATATGCTATCTGTGTGCAAAATCTAAGAAAAGAATGTACAAATGTCAGTGCAAAAGGATGAATGCTCAGGAACTGAGGCTTAAAAAGAATGTTGAAAGAGGGGGAAGACAAAAAGACTTTTGTTCGATAACTATTAAGTTATGCCTACGTATCCTCGCGTGCAATGAGGAAGTCTGAACACCGTAGTTCGACTCAAAGGGACTGAAAATAAATTTGACTGTGAACTGCTTGCTTGTCAATGCTCAAGTGTATGACTCGTCTGGCTCGAGTGCTAACTGTCTTGAATTAGACGGAAGAAGCAAGTTCTCGTTTGTAAATGAGTGTGATGAGAAAATAATCCCGAAGGAGACGATTATTGTTTGTTTTTGTGTTTTCAGTTTTGTTATTTTTTTTGGTTTTTTGCATAAGTTAATGAGCTTAAGCCTAAATAAGGGCTTGTAAACTCATTATATCCTCCCTGATTAGGGATAATGAGCCTACTTAAGTATGAGATAAAAACCTCAACTTAATTACCATGATGATGTAGGATTAAGATCATTAACCTACTTGTGATTATTTAAATGTTTTTGGTTTTTTTGTTTAGTGTTAAGTAATGAGTTTAATCTCTAATCACATATTAGTGGGCTCATTACACCATCCTAATAGAAGGATAATATATGAGAACACTTAAGCTGAGGAAGATACCTCAACTTAATCCATGGTTAGGGATTAAATTCATTATATAACAAGCCTTTATTAAATGGATTTTAATTAAAGGATGAGATTAAGAAATGGATTTTATGTTTGTAAGACAACTTGAGGGGGACTTGTCCATTAAACACTAGGGTTAGTCCTTCTTAACCATAAGGAAGAATTAGAACCCTAATGCAAGGCCCAAGTTACAAGATAAAGTCTTGGTGATTATTAAGATGATTTGATTAAGAGGTTTAAACAAATTAAAGGTTTAACACTTATGATTAAAGTTATACACTCCATCCTAAGAGAAGGATACATGCATAACCCTAATTCCAAAGTCCTAAATCTTTAAGAGTTTAGTCTCTGATTATTGAGATGAGAAGAGAGACTCAAGGAGACTCAAAGGTAAAAAGCTAAGGGGGAATAATCAAAACCCTAATTATTATCATGCTTGTATGTTCCTATGGTTTGTAAGGCTTGATAAATATCTTCAAGGAAGCCACCAATGGAAGAAGCAGATGAAAGGAGGAAGAAGGAAGAATAAGTTACTTACTTCATTGAAGAAGATAAGTAACTTAAAGAAAGAAAGTGAGAGGGATGGAACACAAGTGAACAAGTTCACTGAAGAGACAAGTAAAATGCAAATGAAAGAGATAAGAAGAAGTGAGAGGTGAAGGCAAATTCACCTCCCAAAATAACTTACCAAAACCTGAAAAGTTAGTATGGATGCATAAAGTATAAAGCATAAAGAAGTGAAATGAAATGAGATGAAATGAGATGAATGTCCAAAGTCAGAAGTGTTTATGTTGTGCAAATGTCATCTAAGATGATGCAAAGGCATACAAAATGCATATGTATGATCATACAAAGATGAGATGCAACGGAAGCATGCTTTGAAGTTTGAAAACACATGAACGTTAATGAAATGAAATGAATGCTAAACATGGCAAATGAATGAAGAAATGATCAAACATTGTTCTAACATGTCCTAATATGTCTAAGATGACATATGAATGCAAGAAATGTCATGGCAAGTTCATGTATTGATGTATATGCAAGGTGAATGCAAATGAACATGAGAAATTAGGGTTATATGGAAGTATGAGATGAAAATGAACAAAACAGAAGCATATGACATGATAAAAATTTGCAATCAAGCTCAAACAAACCCTAATCCCATATTAGGTTACACCCCAAAGGAGAAAGTCAGAAGCCTCACCAATCAAAAGTTATGATTTTCCTAAGTTTTCTAGGGTTTTTGTGTGGTTGAAAGGGAAAAATGCAAATCAATTTGAAAATACAAGATAAATTTATGAGATAAATGACCTATACACTACATGCAATAAGAAAAGCAATGCAAAAGAATCAACTTCAAACTCTTCTTGGTTAGGCAGAAATGATTTTTTCAAGTTAGGGTTTAAAAATGTGATTTTAATGACCCTTAATTCAAAGAAAATTGGCAAACTATGATCAAACCTAAAAAGAAATTTGTGTGAAGAGTTTGAAAATGTTTCTAAATACATTGGGATGATTCATGATTTTTTTGGTGATTTTTAGAAACCTAAATGTATTTTTAATTAATTAAAAGACTTTAATTAATTAAAAATAACATTTAAATATTTTTAAAATGCTTTTTTTAATGCAAAAAATAAAATAAAAATTATTTTTGGATGAAGAAAAATATTTAAAGTCAGAATGCAAAAGAAAATATTTTTGTGATGCTTTTTGGTATTTTAAATAAATTATGCAATAAAAATGAATTAAAATGAAATAAAAATAATTTAAAATGAATTAAATGGAAAAGTATGCAGATCTGATGGCCCAGATTCAAATGGAAAAGGAGGGAATTGACTGGCACGCAATCCCGTGGTCAGAATTCAAACTGAGTTTTAATTATATTTTGAATTTAATTAATCAGGATTAAAAGCTAATGACGCATCTGGACCACACGTTCACTAACCCTAATCACCATCTAACGGCTACAAACGCATATGGGCAGATAATCAGGGTTTAGCCCTAATCACTCTCAGGTGGCCGGAGAAGACCTCCGGTCATCTTCTCCGGCCAACCCCTCACCTGAGTTTCCTCAAAACACCACCCCAAGCCCCCAAAACCTCCAGAATCAATCAACTAACCTCCCTAAACATTAATCTAACCTCAAAATTCATTTATCATTCATCATCAACAAGATTCGAACAAAAACATCAAAACGACAAAAATTTCAGAACATCATGAAATGCTTAAAACTCAACCATTTTCAAAAGTAAAAGCATCAGCATGATCAGGGAAGCATAAGGAATCAATTAGAAACTTAAAAAAGGGGTTCTGGAAAAATTGTTCATCATAGCTACCTGAGATGAAGCTTTGTGTTCTTGAGCTTTTTGACCTCTTCCTTTGTTCAAAATAAATCCAATGAACTCCCTGATGATGATGAGTAGCTTATAGCAAGCTTGTGATGGATATTTTGAGGTGTTTGGTTCTGAATATGCAGAAATCGTGTTTTGGGTTGGCTGTGTTTCAGGCTATGGTGATGGGTGGAAAATGATCCTTAGGTCATGTGGAGATGATTGGTGAAGAAAGATTGAAGTTTTAGTGGTTGTATGATGAGTTTCGAAGATAGAAAGTGTTTGACAAAATTTGTGGATTCTGAGTGTTTGTGTATTTCAGGCTTCAATGTTGTGTTCTTTTGAGTCCTTAGGGTTCACATAATGTATGTTGATTGGCCAGAGAGTTGTTGTGGCACAGGCTGATTGGTATGGGGTGATTTGCAAAAAAGTCAAGATTTGTATACTTGAGGTATGGGCCATGGCAGGTCTGATTTCTTGGGGTGTCTGGCCTTAGCAAGTTTCATGGAGAGCCATAGAATGGTTTTGATGCAGCTGGCACAAGTGGATGAGAGGATCCAATGCATTTTGCAATTCTTGAAAGTTTTGGCCCTTTTGTGATTTCTTGAAGTTCAAGTCATGAAAATACTTGGTTCAAGGAACAATTTTGATGTTTAGAGGCCCAATTGACATATTGTGAAGTGTTTGTGTACATTTGAAGTCATTAGAATGCTTGAACGTGCCAATTTGCAAAATCCCTTTTTGACATGAAACTTGAAATTATAGGATTTTTGCCAACTTTGAAAGGCCATATCTTCAGTTCTATGATGAATCAAGACATGTTCTACTACTTTTTGAAAAGGGAAAGACCCAATCTATAACTTTCATGACCAATAATTTTTCATTTGAAGCATTTTTTGTTATGAAAGAGGAGGTTGAAAAACTTTCCCAAAATTCTTCAATCTTGTGAACTTCCAATCTATTCTAAGATCAAATAAAGATCATAGAACTTCAATTTGATGAAAATACCCCTTTGGTTCCATTGTTAGGGGCCTCAGATGCCCTGATTTTGACTTAACTTGCTCAGGAAGTTACCCAGTGAACAAATGACTTCCACAATGAGTTTCTTCATCAAACTTGGTACATATGATCCAAAAATTTGGAGTTAAGGCCTCTGAAACCAAAACCATAATTTTGGAGTTAAGGCCTCTGAAACCAAAACCATAATTTTGGTCATCTGTCTAGTGAAAACTCTAGCTCTGCTTCCATGCCTTTACCTGTTCTTGTGATTTCTTGACTTCCATGAACCTTGAGGAGCATAATATGATGATAGAACATACATGGACCCTCTTGGAAAGCTTTGAGGCCTTTGAGATGGCTCAGATGGACTCTTGGATTGCTCAGATCACAAACCCTAGATGCAGATGAACTTGAACTATGCAGATGAAACAAAAATGCAATATGAGATGTAATGCTTATGTTAATGCAAAAATGAAAGATCACAAGCCATGGTGTGATATGAGTGAGGGCAAATTTGGGGTGTTTACAGCTGCCCCTATTCAAGCATGAGTTAGCTGTGCAGGGTGTAAGCGCCTGGCTTAACAGACAAACAAGATAACTTGTGGTTGAATACCAAAGACAGTCCAAAATTTGCACTCGCTGGATAGAAGAAGAAAAAGGGATATAAATTGTAAAAGGTAGTATAGCGTGATTATCAAATGAAGGCGATGGAGGATGACCATCGAGCAGAGGACGACTGTTGGGGATAAAGTGGTAAGCTAAGCAATGACGGGGATGACCGACAAGCTGGGAAGAAACAAGATTCTCTGGGGATTAAAGTAAAGTCAATGATGGGGACGGCCATCAGGTTTGCAAAGTAAAGAAGACAACGCTGGGGACGTCCATCGGTTTAAAGAATAAATGAAATAGTGATGAGGGACGGTCGTCAAAGGGTGAAGGACGATCACCTAGCAGGGGACGACTGCTCTTTATCACGACATAGGAAGAATGTCAGATAGAAAAGGTCTACGATGGGGACGGCCATTGGATAAATGAAATATTGATGAGGGACGGTCATCAAAGGTGAAGGACGATCACCTAGCAGGGGACGGCTGCTCTCGGGGTTTATCACGACATAGGACGAATTTCGGATAACAAGATCAACGATGGGGACGGCCATCGGATAAAATGATGAGGGACAGTCATCAAAAGGTGAAGGACGATCACCTAGCAGGGGACGGCTGCTCTTTATCACGACGTAGGACGAACGCCGGATAGAAAAATGTTCCACTAATGGGGATTCCACCTGGGAAGGGATGAGGGACGGTCATCCAAAGGTGAAGGACGGTCACCTGGCAGGGGAGGGCTGCCTAAAATATCACGACATAGGACGAATATTTGATTGAAGAAAATTGTTTTGTTGGTGACTTACTGGGGAACGGTAAACATGGACGAGTGTTCACGCTCAAGAATAAAAGGTACAAGTGTTTGACGTTGTGTATAGACTAAAGATGCGGACGAGCATCCTTAGGACCATGATACGGACGAGTATCAGTAGAAACAAACGCTGACGTGTGTTCAGAGATAATGATACGGACGAGTACCAACTAGTTAACAAAGAACACGAACGAGTATTGAATCTGTTGAGGTGTGATATAAACAGGATATAGACGAGTATCAAAGACTTCTGTATAAGTATGAGTGAATATTGGTTTGTTGGTGAAGAATGAACAAGATACGGACGAGTATTCGACTTGCTGGGGAATGTATGACAGGGACGAGTGTCAAGTATGTACTTTATAAACAGGCATTTGTTTTGAGAATGCGAAGGATATGCTTTGGCTTTCTGTGGGGATAGGATGACACGGACGGGTGTCAAAAAGAATATGTTATGAATAAGTATTTGTTTGCAGAAGGTGTTCCTGCGACCTTGCTGGGGAGGTATGACACGAACGAGTGTCAAAAAGAGCATATATATAGGTATCTGTATTTGAGAGTGCAAAGGGGACGCTTTGGTTTTTATTTGCAGGGGATGTGTTTGGTATATTATTGATGATAATTGCAGGTGAGTGGCTCGAACCTGGCTTATGATCATGCAAATGTTTGATTTTTGCCGTAATGCTCCGTGTTAAATGGAATGCTACGCTTATTTGGTGAATATGGTGCAAATGCTATGATTATGCAAAAGAGAAACCGATCCGGGATTCGGATCCCGCTGGAATAAAGATCTCTGGCTGATCTGCTTGGAGGGATGTCCCGGCTAGGGAGGAGATCATTGGTAGATCTAACTGTAAGGAGAACTCTGCTTGGGGAAATAGACCGTTGGTAGATCTATCTGTGAGGAGAACTCAGTTGGGGAGAAGGAAGCTTCAACAACTCCGCTGGGAAAGTATGTATGTATTGTTCTCCTAGAGAGAGAATAGAAACTCTGTGGGGAGAATGTTCCCATTAACTTTGTTGAGGATGGGAGATCTGGCACCTTGGTGGGGGAATAGGGAGTTCCTTATCCTCCTTGTTGTGAAACGGTTGTCAGGTACTGCTCGGGGAGGTGATAACTCCTGGGAAACGGCATTTTGGGGATGCAAGGCTTGGTGTGCCCCATGCTGGGTATTGAATACCTGCGACCTGTTAAGACAAAAGAAACACACAAGTATCCTGAGGTATCCCTTATCGGATTCCGTCCTAGGAGTTAGATTTTCCTGAAAGTAAAAAAAAATCCTGCAAATATTTATTAAAAATGGCCCATTTGCCTTGTGCGAGTACTGTATCATGAATATTGGACATTTTGCAAACGAAACAAAAATGTACAAAACGAGGTGTGACTGAAAATTCTGATTTTATTAATTTGGGTGCCCTGAATTAGCAAATATAGTCAAAGAAATAAATCCCCTGAAATGAGGAGATTGCTATAAATTGAGAAAATAAAAGTGTTGGCAATGTTGAAGTTGATGCCCCAGTGAGCTTCCTTTGCTATGACCTGTATGACCTTGACGTTCTTCTCATCTTGCTTTCTGAAGAAGGTTGATTCTGACCGATGCTTTGTCTTTTCAATGCTTGCCATGTTGTGAGTGATACAGACGAATTCAGAATGCAGTTGTTCGCTTATTCCCTGATTTTGCGTGGATCGCCCTTTCAGGTTTTCAATCCACCGGGATACCCATTTTTGCCTGAGCTGTCCATTGCGGCTTTTCAACTCAGCGGGTGTACATTTTTTTTATTTTCCCTTATTTTTTCCCTAGTCTTTTATTATGTTTTTGACTCGCCGGGATGCCCTATTTTTTCCTGGACTTGCATTTTGTTTTTATGTCCAGCGGGTCATTTTATGCGAAGTATTTTTTAACTGCATTTGAATTCACAGGGGATAAGAAATCTTCACCATCCATAGTAGTGAGCATCAGTGTTCCACCAGAGAAAACCTTCTTTACTATGAATGGACCATCGTAGTTTGGAGTCCACTTGCCCTTGTGGTCTGTATGAGGAGGAAGAAGTCTTTTCAGCACAAGATCTCCCACTTGGTATTCCCGGAGCCTGACTTTCTGATCGAAGGCTTTCTTCATCCTTTTTTGATATAACTGCCCATGACAGATTGCGACTAATCTCTTTTCTTCGATCAGATTCAGTTGATTGTACCGAGACCGGACCCATTCTTCTTCGTCCAACTTTACATCCATCATTACCCGTAAGGAGGGTAGTTCAACTTCAACAGGTAGGACGGCTTCCATACCGTACACCAGCTGATAAGGTGTTGCCCCAATAGACGTTCTGATTGAGGTTCGATACCCATGCAAGGAAAATGGTAGCATCTCATGCCAGTCTTTGTAAGTAACCACCATCTTCTGCATAATCTTCTTGATGTTCTTGTTAGCTTCCTCAACAACGCCGTTCATCTTTGGCCTGTAAGGAGAAGAGTTGTGATGTTCGATTTTGAAGTCCCGGCACAGTTCTGCCATCATTTTGTTGTTCAAATTGGAACCATTATCAGTAATGATTCGCTCGGGAACTCCATATCAACAGATGATGTCTCTTTTCAGAAATCTGGCTACCACTTGTTTGGTGACGTTTGCATATGAAGCTGCTTCGACCCATTTGGTAAAGTAATCAATGGCTACCAGGATGAATCTGTGGCCATTTGAAGCAGTCGGTTCGATCTTTCCAATCATGTCAATGCCCCACATGGCGAAGGGCCAAGGTGAAGACATCACGTTCAAAGGATTCGGAGGCACATTCACTTTGTCTACGTAGATCTGGCATTTGTGGAACTTTCTGGCATATGTACAACAGTCTGCATCCATTGTGATCCAGTAATAACCTGATCTTAATAATTTCTTAGTCATTGCATGTCCTCCAACATGGGTACCGAAAGATCCTTCATGCACCTCGTGCATCAGCAAGTATGCTTCTTTCTTGTCAACACATCTGAGCAGCACCATGTCAAAGTTTCGCTTGTATAATGAACCATCAGCATTAAGGAAGAAACTTCCAGCCAGCCTTCTTAATGTCTTCTTATCATTGGATGATGCCCTAGGTGGGTATGTTTGATCCTCTAAGAAGCTTTTGATGTCATGGAACCAAGGCTTGTCATCTTTAGCAATGTTCACAGAGAAAATGTATGTTGGTCGGTCCAATCTGGATACCAAAATCCGAGGCATATAATTTGCAGTTTGAACCTTGATCATGGAGGAAATGGTAGCTAAAGCATCTGCGAACTGATTTTCATCTCGAGGGATGTACTCAAGTTTGACTGTTGTGAAGAAAGTCAATAATCTCCTCGTGTAGTCACGGTATGGAATCAGATGCTTTTGGTGAATGTACAATTTGCCGTTGGTCTGATTGATTACCAAAGCTGAATCTCTGAATACATTCAATGTCTTGATCCTGAGGTCAATGGCTTCCTCAAGACCCATGATACAGGCTTCGTATTCAGCTTCGTTGTTAGTGCAGGCAAAGGTGAGTTTCGCCGAGAAAGGCATATGAACTCCTTTAGGTGTAATGAGCAATGCACCAACCCCACGTCCATTCATATTGACAGCCCCATCAAACATCATAGTTCATTCTTCTTCTGGATCAGGCCCTTCAGTGTGAACAGGCTCTTCATGATCTTTCGCTCTTAAGTACATGATGTCTTCATCAGGGAAGTCAAATCTCATGGGCTGGTAATCATCAATGGGTTGCTCAGCTAGATAGTCAGACAATACACTGCCCTTGATGGCTTTTTGAGATGTGTACTGAATGTCATACTCTGTCAGAATCATTTTCCCTCTTGCAACCCTTTCAGTAAGCGTTGGCTTCTCAAATATGTACTTGACGAGGTCCATCTTTGAAATCAACAAGGTAGTGTGAGTCAACATATACTGTCTTAGTCGGCGAGCAGCCCACGCTAAAGCACAGGAAGTTTTCTCGAGCAGTGAATAACGTTGTTCACAGTCGGTAAACTTTTTTCTTAGGTAGTATATTGCATACTCTTTTCGACCAGACTCGTCATGATGGCCCAACACACAACCCATTGATCCTTCTAATACTGTCAGGTACATTATCGGAGGTTCTTGCAGGTACTCCTTGATCTTGTCAAAAGCCTTCTGAAAATCTTCGTTCCACCTGACCGTTTGTTCCTTTCTTAACAGTTTGAACAAGGGCTCACAGGTTGCAGGAAGATGAGATATGAACCTTGATATGTAGTTCAATCTACCTAAGAACCCCCGAACTTCATTTTCAGTCCTAGGTGCAGGCATCTCCTGAATGGCTTTGACTTTGTCGGGATCAACCTCAATTCCTTTTTCACTTATGATAAATCCCAGCAACTTACCAGAACGTACCCCGAATGTGCATTTGTTGGGGTTTAACTTCAGCTGGTACTTTCTCAGACGCTTGAACAATTTCAGCAAATTCACCAAATGGTCTTCTTCAGTAAGGGACTTGGCAATCATATCATCCACGTAGCATTCAATTTCTTTGTGGATCATATCGTGGAATAATGTTACCATGGGCCATTGATAAGTCGCACCGGCATTCTTCAGTCCAAAAGGCATTACCTTGTAACAAAACGTGCCCCAAGGTGTGATGAAAGTTGTTTTCTCCATGTCTTCGGGTGACATCTTGGTCTGATTATACCTTGAAAATCCATCCATGAAAGAAAATACCGAGAACTGAGTTGTGTTGTCCACCAATACATCAATGTGAGGTAATGGGAAATCATCCTTCGGGCTAGTTCTATTCAGATCCCGGTAATCCACACACATACGTACTTTGCCATCTATCTTAGGCACTAGTACAATGTTAGCAACCCACGGCGGGTAACTAGTTACAGCAAGGAAACCGGCGTCCCACTGTTTTTGTACCTCTTCCTTAATCTTCATGGCCATATCTGGACGAGTACGACGTAGCTTTTATTTCACTGGAGGGAAATCTTCTTTCAATGGCAGCTTGTGCATGACAATATTCGTATCTAGACCTGGCATGTCTTGATAGGACCAAGCAAAGACGTCGACATACTCTCGAAGCATGTTGATAAGCTGTTCTTTTACTGAAGCTTGCAGACTGGCCCCAATCTTCACTTCTTTCAAATCCTCCCGGAACCAGGATTAACTGTTTCAACCTCCTCCTGATGAGGAGTAATCACTTTCTCTTCTTGCCTCAACAACCTGGCTAACTCTTCAGGTAACTCATAGTATTCTTTAACCCCTTCATCAGCTTGATTAATTGGATTGTCGAAGTCATACAAGGTCATAGCAGTGTTGTTGTTGGTGCAATCTGGAGGATAATCTCTGCAAGGGTTGAGATTTGTTTGTTTTAGTGATCGATTTTAATCTTGTTTAAAAAGTGTAAAAATGAAGTTATTATTTTGAAAACATTGCCATTTTATTGTTTTGTACAAAAATGAAAAATGAAAAGACAGTGAGCAAAAGAGAGAATTGTTTGCAAAAGATGTCTGATATTCATTGATATTCCATTTGCACAAAATTACAAATATGGACCTATTACAAAATGAGTCCTGACACCTTGGGCAAGATGCAGGAATTGATGCATGCTGAAAAAAGCAGGAAATAATAATTACTCTGTAGGAGTAACCCTTATAATTTCCTGAGAATACCAGTTAAGGACTTGGTGACCCTGGATCCTTGGACGAATCCAGCTCTCCTGGTTGAGGTTGCTTTCCGCCTCGTCTTCCACGTTGTTGACATCATCTGGGGTGAGCATCCCCCACTGATGAACTTGGGCTCTTTAGCAGCCTCTGCTTAATCTTGTCGGAATGGTTTGTAACCCAAACCGAATCTGTCCTCCTTCTTCTCCATCGGGAGCAACTTGCCCCAACCTTGGGCATTACCATCTTCAACAACCTTCCGGGCTTGCTGATAGGAGACAATTGAAGTACCCATCCTATCTTCCTGGGATGCAGCAAATACTTCAGTCGTCGCCTCATTGGCGTTCAGTGCTTCGAACCCTTGGCTCATAGTTTCATGGATTTCACCATCCATCTCAATGTATTTATACGTAGCCAGATGGCTAACAAAGATATCCTCTTCACCACAGATGGTGATAATCTGTCATTCCCACTCATATTTCAATTTCTGGTGAAGGGTCGATGTAACTGCGCCAGCGGCGTGAATCCATGGTCGACCCAACAAACAGTTGTAGACTGAATGTCCATCACATAGAAAGTAGTCTGAAAGACCTGCGGACCGATTATCACAGGCTGTCATACCCCAAATTTGTCCTACCCATGTAATTTTGCTCTCATTTGAATTTCTGTTATTTAAAGTATTAACTGTTATTCAAAAAAAATATACATGTTTTGTTCTTAATGTTTAAGTATGGCAAGGATGACTCAGCTATCAAAGTCATCAAGAGAAATGGGTGTACCGTGATGAAAAAAAATAAAGCTTAGTTTGGTTTAATCTTAGTCAGGAAGGAGGGCATGTTCATGGGATCCATAGTATTGTTCAAAAATTTTGTTCCATCTTTGATTCAAGCAGCATTAAAAGAATGCAAGATAATTCCTATCATCCCATATGGATTCATTTTTTGGTTATGAAAGTTTTTTAGAGAAGATTCAAATCTGGGTTTTGGCACATGATTTTCTTAAATGGCAAGATTTGTAATGTTCATGTCAAGATTGATTCAAGGGAGGTCCCTCGTTGTACTAGGGTCAAGTGCAAGTTGGCTACTGTTTTTGTCAATAAGTAAGTTCAAAATCCTTATCTTCAAACTCAGGGCTATTTGTCTCAAGTTTATTTCAATTGTGGTTGCAAGATTGGGTTCCATTTTCATTACACTCAGTTCAAAGAAATTCAAAAGAGAAAATCATAAAGATTAATGAATTCTAAGTTGTATTACAAACTAATCAAGTCACATTGGAAGAAAATTATTACAAAACCATGAGATCAATTTGTGTCAAGACTTGATTGGATTCCAGGCTTTATTTCAAATTCGGCCAGACCATAATTATGAGAAGAAGTTTGCATACTACGTGTGGATTAGTGCAAGCCATGTGCTGGATTTTTCCATTGGTGTCACAATTTGTTTCAAGTTATGATACATATCCATTATTCAAATCTCTAAGTGTCATTACAAGTAAAGATCATAACCTTCAATTCTATTTCATCCAAATTACTAAATATACAAGCTGTAGGCCAAAAAAAAATCTAAGTACAGCTAGTCATTACAAGTATGGATTTGACAGAAATTCGCAACAGCTACAAAAACCAATGCATCCATGACCCAAAAGTGTCCTTCACTCCATGACTCCATGATCAAATTGCCTTGATTCTTCTTCCTCAAGCAAAATTACTCGTGTCATCAAAAAACAAGGAAATGGATAAAGTGAGTGAATTATAGGATCATATACCATTGCCAATTCAAATACATTCAGTAGAATCATAGTCTCCAAGCATGTTTGCAAACAGAGAAGTTCAGTACAACATCAAACCAAAATTCATGCTAGCCTAAGTCACATTGATTTCTTACTCTTGTTTCAAGTGCACTCTGTTCGCCAAAAATCCTCATTAAACTCTCATATCTAGGCTTTTAGCTCTGGGATTCCTCCCATCGAATCAGCATGAAAATCACGGCTCGTCAAAGTCCTCTCATTAATTTGTTTTCAACCTATAAAACAGATGTGATAAAGATTTTTCAGTATCATATTGCCATAAGGATTGAGTCAATAAAACATGACAAGAACAATGTGAATACTCTTCAGCAGAACAACATCAGTTCTTTGTCATCACAAGGTAGGATGAGTGTGATCCAATCAAATCTAATGTTTTAACTCCAGCTGAGACATCAGGAACATCAGATGATGCAGAATCAATGGTAAAAACAATCAATGTTCAGCAATGCAAATACGTAATAACAAAGGCCATGATATTCATAGTGAGAAAAGAATCGTAAATTCATCAAAAGAACCAATGAATTCATGAACAAGAGAAGTCATACTGACTTATGCTACCACAAAGACACAAGAGACTACAACAAGACAATTACACATGTTATGCATCACAACATGTGAAGATGTGTGGACCAGAATGAGGGAAGAAGATTTGTGTGAGGTTGACATTCCTCTGAGATTTATTTCTTCTATAGGCACCAGATACTGATAGGTTTCGTTGATAACCCGCATTACCCAGAGTTTCACAATACACTTACCTTTGTCTGCTAAAGTGAAGTGTCCTGGTGTTGGACAAAGAAGAGTTGTTCAAAAAATCTTCTTGCAAGCTTTATCTGAAAAAATCCAAAACACATATCAGTAGAAGTTTCTTTAGCAGAAAATTGGATAGTAGTAATTGTAAAATCTCATAAGACCAAAACAATCCTGCATCAAACAAAGACCAAGCCCAAGCCTTCCATGCCTTATCAGACGTAAGAATATTCCAAGGGCTTCAAATAATATTCTCGCCATGAGCGTACATGAAAACAAAAGAAATAGAAGCAACATTAACAAAATATCACAGATCGAGTGCAGGGTATCACATCAGACAAAGGAACATAAGAGAAAACAAAGCTTTTGCACATGAATTTATCCAAGTCAGCAAAGTCAAAATCTCTAGTTCAAACAAAACAAGCAGTAAAAAGGTAAAATCATATGGTGATTCACGAGTTACCTGAACTTAAAATCAATAAATTTCAAGTGAGTACTACTTTGTTTCTAGAAGCATACCACAGAAAAAAACAAATCTGTGACTCATCAATTCTAGGTCCCCACATAATCTCACGCAAGGAGATTCTCGTAACGGTATTGATATTTCACAGATCACCCCACATGATTCTTGCAAAACCTCACACGCACCAAATTCTCAAACCTTCCCATATAAATCCACTTTCAATCATTTGCAAGGACCACCACTCTGAAAAACCCTAGCGGCTAAGACGAAAATGAACACACAGAGAAAAAGAAAACCCTAACACAGAAAAAAGACTCACCGTGAAAATCATCCTCACTCACCTTCTTCAAATCCGATCGCAAACCATTATCAACTCTGAGCATCAAGCAAAACCCGAGCAAACCCTTCCATCACCTTGAACATCCGTCACCGCCGCACATCCACCGTCTTCCTCGCGAACTCACCAAACACAAACAGAATCCTCGCCGCAAACCATCCCTGTTCAAATCGAACCTAACCACCATCTCCGAAAACTCCAACCGAACGCAACCCATAAACCGCCACCTTCGCCAACCCTTCACCGCCTCAGAAACCAAACCTGAATGTGAACGAGAAAGAGTGAACCGAAACTGAAAATCGCCGGGAGAGAGAGAGTCGGGGGCCGCCGCCGCGAATCGTGAATGGTGGTTGTTCGAGTTCTTTTTTTTAGATCTGTGAACGTGTAATGGTTGGTTTCTTTTGTTTTTTTTCTTTCTTTCTTCTTCGTTGCATAAGCATTTTGAATTTTATCCGTTTCATAAGCATTTTGGGTGTATAACATGTGACTGTGTCTTTTTTTAATATTTCACTGATTATTTGTTTTTTAAGTTGAGACAGTTTCATATATTTTTGGTTCGGGTAGATATTTCTAATCACACACTCAGCAAATCTGATTTCCTCCTCCTCTGCATGTTTTTTTGTTTTTATTTATTCCCCTATAAAAAAGACTTGTTATGCGGTTGTTGTTGCTGATTGGGCTTGAAAAAGGCCCATGGATTGATTTCTATTCACACTAGATTCACTCAGCTCCCCCATTCTCTTTTCAAAACTTTACTTATTTATTTATATATAAGTTATATTATTAGTTTTATCTCTTGTTTTTACTTTGCTATTTCCTTATCATTTAGAAAATGCCCACACAAAAAAAATCTAGTGAATCATTTAGTATTTTATCCATTTTGTATTTCTTTTAATTTTTTAGTTATATTTTAGGGCCAATGATATAATAAACGGCCGATTTTTCGCCCGATTTTAATCGGTGATATTCGGTCAATATGAGGCCTTTCCTTTTTTTAATTTTATCTAATTATTTTATTTTGAACAAAATTTTTAATTTAATTTATTTTATTCATTTATTATTCATATTTATTATTCATATTTATTATTCATATTTATTATTCATATTTATTTTTCTATTCTAATATTCAATTCATTTATTTATTTTCGTATTTCAAATAATGTTCAACTCCTCATAGAATGATTCTAACCTTGAATCGATTCTAAGGAAGTAAATGAACCAAATTTCGTCGCGTCCCGAAAAGGTCCAACGCCTTCGAATAGTTGTGTCTCGATTAAAAGGTCCAACGCCTTCGAATAGTTGTGTCCCGATTAAAAGGCCGAACGCCTTCGAACCGTTCAAAACACTGCACACACGCTTCCTCTTGGGCAAACTACAATGATACCTTTTATTTCGCGCAATCCCCTGTATTTATTTTGTATCCCTCTCCCATTACTTTGTACGCATTTTATTTTTCGTACTTTATTTAATTCTGAATCCTTGGTCCAACGCCAAGCGATTGCACTTTCACACTCGCACCTTATTATTTAGTGTTTGTTTATTAGGATCCACCTCTCCTTGCGAGCCGAGCGCTTCGTGCCTCGCTAACAAAACCACAAAAAATAACCTCCAAGTTGCATTTACCCTTTAACCTCAAAAAATCAAAATGTTTCGATTAGATTCAAACCCTTGATCCAACGTCAAGCGGTCTTAGGAAATAAAACATTCTAATAAAACGAGAAGATTTGTACGCCACGAGCCTTAAGCGGTAGAAAGGAGGATAACGAGCTCTCGTTACTCGCTCCGATTATTTCGACGCAAGACGCTCGTCTTGTTGGGCGAGATAAACTATCCATAGTCTTTAGTACATTCGACTCCTAAACCCTTTCGTCGAAGAAAGGTAATAAAACAAACAACCATTACCCTTAGTAGGCCGAACTACGAGGCTCTAACTTTCCCATTGCACACGGGAGTACGTAGGCACGAGGATCTCAATCCTTGCCGAGCACCTAGGTTCAATCTAACTTATAATTAAACTCATTTCCCTCTAGCAAGCAATTCGTTTAAGCATAGACATCCTTTCGCGCGTTAACTTAGATGGTTCCCATCGAGTACGATGGATGTAGGGGGTGCTAATACCTTCCCACTGCATAACCGACTCCCGAACCCAGGCAATGGTTTCGTTGACCTTTGTCCACATCCTTCTCCTCCCGGGTTGTATCTATATCTTCCCTTTCCCTATTCGGGAATAAATAGAATTAGGTGGCGACTCTTCAGTCCGTCCGGCGCGCGGCTCCGTCCATTCGGATCGCGTGAGGTCGTATTTTTCAGGGTACGACACAGGCAGCTCCACCTCTCCAAGAAAAGACCTCTTGGAGCCATCAAAAGCCCTGACCACCAGATTGCTTGGTCGGAGAGCTATTCCATCATATTCGAGCTTGACAAGAGCCTTCTTTGGCAATACATTGAGTGAAGACCCAGTGTCAACAAGAACATGAGAAAGCACAACCCCTTTACATTCCAAAGTGATGTGTAATGCTTTGTTGTGGTGACGTCCTTCTGTTGTCAAGTCGGCATTGGTGAAACCTAGCCCATGGCTAGTATTAACATTAGACACCACTGTCTCGAGCTGATTCATAGTGATCCCCTCCGGCACGTAGGCAGCGTGCAAGACTTTAAGTAGTGCATCTCGATGAGCTTCGGAACACAACAGCAAGGATAAGATGGAGATCTTGGAAGGGGTTTGGTGGAGCTGATCCATAACCTTGTATCACTTCTTTTGATTATCCTCATAAATTCATCCACATCTTGATCAAAGGATGATTTATGAGTCTCTTTTGGTACAGGTTCTTCGGGTGCCACACTTTTCCCTTTGGCTTTGGCAGCAGCCTCTGCCTCAGTACTAGTCTTTGGAGCTTGTGACGCGAAGAGGCGTCCGCTTAGGGTGAAGCCTCTGCCTCCCACGACATTATCCACTTGGGGTGTGTGAACCGAAGAATCAAGAAGGACTCTTTCTCCATTGTAGTAAAGGTCTGAACCATAGTGCCATGGTACAACATTGTCTTTATCATATGGAATGGGCCCTGGCACCGTGATGGTGACCGGGCTGACTGCAGCAGAGGTGGGAACCGTTATTGTTTGCGGATCATATAAGATGGTGACAGGACTTCTGGTGGATGTTGGTTGTGATTGATTGAAGCTTGGTTGTTGCTGAAACTGTTGCTGAGATTGTTGTTGATAATTGTTGGAAACAGGGACCGTTGCAGGGTCATAATAGATGGTAACTGTGGAGACGTCGTTGTTGGTGGTTGCTGTAGTTGTAGAAGTACATGCAGCTGAACTGTTGTTTGTTGAAGTGATGGAGAGGTGGTTGCTGATTTTGTAGACGAGTCTGAAGGAACAATTTTCTTTGCAGTTGTAGCAGGAGTATTTGCTGTTGCTGAAAAAGGAGTTGTTGGTGTTGTATAAGATGTTGTTGTTATTTGTAGAATGCCCTCTTTGATCAAGCCATTGATGCCATTCCTCAAGCTTGCTCACCCGTTCTCGGAAACCTTGCAAGATTCACAGCAGGCCTCACAACCTGGAAACACTTGGCATTTCAAAAGCTGAGCTTTAACCTCTGCCAGAGGTGTCTGAATACTTACAGTATCTTCAATCAAACTCATGGGTGAGTCCTCCTCTATTGCATTTATCCTTGGCCCACCATGGCTGAGCATAGGATTCTTCGTGACATTAGGAGGTGGTGCAAAATTCAAGGCTTTTGAATCTACCAGATCCTGAACCTTCATGTGCGGAGCCCTGCACTTTTCTGTGGAGTGACCAGGTGCATTAGAATGAAAAGCACACCTGGCGTTGACGTCGTAGTTTCTCGGAAGGTTCTGAGGATCCGATGGAGCCAATGTCCTTAACTTGACAAGATTAAGCTTTAGGAGTTGTGGCAGCAATGTGGCATATGTCATTGGTATAGGGTCAATCACCCTGTTGATCTGAGATGGCCGCTGTTGGAAAGGGCGTTGTTGTTGGTTATTATTATTGTTGTTGTAGGATCTTTGTTGAGGAAATTGTGGCTGTTGAGGAAAGTGTTGTGGTTGTTGAGTGTATTGAGGAGGTGAAGTAGGAATAATGATGGCGGCAAATGATCTTGGCAGATATTGGGGTCTTCCTCTTCCCACATGTACATAATTTGTTTCACCGGATCTGCGGGGCCCTGCAAATGGCTTCCTGGCACTGTTTGAAATGGCGCTGTTGTCAGAAATCTTTCCCATCTTCAGTAGGCTCTCAATTTTTTCCCCAGCTATAACCACGTCTGCAAAGCTGGTGGAAGAAAATGCAGCCAACCTGTCGATATAAGCCCCTAGAGGGTGTTCATAAACATGTCTGCCATTTCCCTTTCTGACATCGGGGGTTGAACGGAAGTATCTAATTGTCTCCATCTTTGGGCGTACTCTCTAAGGCTTTCTCGGGAAGACTGTGACATTCCCATCAGAAGGGTTCTGTTTGGAGCCATGTCCAGATTATATTGATATTGACGAATAAAGGCTTCATCCAAGTCTTTCCAATTCCTAATTGTGGCCCTGGTTAAGTGAGAGTACCATTCCCGGGATGCCCCTGTCAAGCTATCCTCAAAGTAAAACATCCACAGTTTCTCATCCATGGTGTAGGCTTTCAATCTCCCCAGGAAAGACTGAAGATGGATACGTGGGCAGGATGTGCCATTGTATCTTTCAAAGCAGGGAGGTTTGAACTTGTGAGGAATTCTAACCCCCTCCACTAATCCTATATCCATGACATCAAAACCCATAGAGTTTTGGGATTCAAGAGACCTTAGATTTTCTGCTATTTCGTCCAACCGACGATCGTAGACTTTGTTTCCAGCCCCAACCACAGTAAATTTCTCTTCCTGAGGGTCCTCCTGCAAGGCCCTCCCTCCAGTGTTGCCTTGGGTGTTTCTTATAGTGTTGATTTCTGGGTTCAGATGAGGTCCAAACTCTGGGGGATCAGTACGAGGTTGTACGTGATCGTTGTTGCTGGTACCCCCCGTACCTGGATGGTTTTCCTCGGGAGTTTGCCGCTCGACTAACTCTCTCAGTATCTCCTGGCTTTGAGCCAAACCAGTCATTACTGCCATAAATTGATTCATTTGGGCCCTCATCTCTATCCTCTCATTGGCCATTTGGGTCCTCACATCAGTCAAATTCTATTGAACCTGATCCATTTGTAATCCCGGAAGGTTGTTTCTTGTCGGATACTGGTGCACTCTATTGACGGGGAACACTCTTCTACGAGCAATGTTTCCTGAAATCACAACAAAGTGAGAAACAACAAAAACAAAAACCTACAAAACAAATAAATGATGTTAGTATGAAATGCAGGATGCCTATTTGTCTTCCAAGGGTATCCGGTTTGGTTCTTTGGTTTGGACCTTTCCAGACCTCGAGGAAATGATGATGTTGCAGAGAGATAAAGCCCATGAAGTAAAACAAACAATATATTACAAAGAGTGAAGATACATAGTTTGATTACAACAAAGTTCCCATGGTGGGTTAAAATACAACAACAAAATCAAAAGTACAAACAAAAGGAGGTATAAATACAAAGAAATCAAACATCCAGCCCAAAGTCATCTTCTCTGACTTCCTTCAGGAGAGCCTCAGTCACTGGACCAACTGGGTGCTCTGTGATGGTCCTGATAAGAAGGTTCCTGGTGGAAATGGCACTAGTCAACTTCTTATGCTTATCCTGATCCTTTGACCACTTCAACCCCGCCCGGAGTTTCAACTCAGAGATCTCCTTCTGTGCAGCTAACAAGGCCTCCTGATTCTTCTTTTCACTAGCCTCCAGCTGCTCTATCCTTGCTTGGGTACTCTGATCTTCTTGTGCACGAGCCTCAGTGATCCTGATCCACTTAGCCTGACTCTCCTCTAAGTAATGCTCAGCTCTGGCCTTCTGAGTCTTAGCTTCCTTGCAAGCATTCTTCAATACTTACTCTCCTGCTCTAGCCTTTCTGATGTAGTCATCTGTCTTCTCAATCTTGGTCAAGTGCTCAATCCAGAGCTTCTCTAACCTTTCATTATCCAAACAGCTGTCATTCCTCTCCCAGAGGGTCTTCTTCAAAGCTTCAGAGAGTTGAGTATTCATTTCCTTCAATTTCTCAAACTCCTATAAACTGACAGTAGCTGCAGGCTCCACTGCTGATGGTCCAGGTACATCCTCTAAGGTGAATGGCATCCGGGTGATCTTTCCCCGGACACGAGACCAGTCAAGATAATGAGCTAAAGCTATGTTGTTGCACCATCCAAAAATAACTGTCCCCTTAGTCTGAATGTTGTCCCAGGCCCAGGCTGCCTGTCTGACAATGGCAAGGTTGTGTTGAATGTCACAATATAGGGTTTCTGTCAAGTCTTTCTCTCTTGGGGGATGTACCAAGGCATACCCTAATTGCCTCTTGAAAAGCAAAGGGTTGTAGTTAATGCAATCCTTCACTCCAATCAGGGGTACATTGGGATATTACCCACAACTGGTAATGATATCTTTGCCATTGGTACTCTGAGTGCACCATCTGATGTCTTCTGATGTAAGGGCAATCATTCTCTTAGCCCAGTTCCTTGGCTGATGAGGATTCAAGAAAGTGTCTGACTTCGGCAAGTGCCTTAACAACCAACAGTAGAAGATGGGTGCACAACATCTGACCAATCATCCCCTTTGCTTCTCATTCCTTTGGTGCACTGAGTAGTAAAAGTCTCCAAGCAAGGTAGGGACTGGATTCCTCAATAGGAAGAGGTGGATAGTACTCTTGCTTACAAACTTTGGCTCAGCTGCAAACAAGATGACTCCATATACACTGAGGGATAGTAGAGCATAAATAGTTTCCCACCTTCCTGCTGCAGCATGCAGGGTGGCCTGAGTAACCAAGAAATCCAAATGAAGGCCTAGAATTCCAGCCTTGGTGGTCATACTCTGGTCAATGAGGGTGGGCTCCAAGTGTAAAGCCTTAGCTATATCTTCATTCTTGGGAGCAACCATCTCAGGGTTGAAGGGAATTCCCCTCCTGATAGGGACACCTAACAACATGGAGAAATCTTCCATCAATGGTCCCAACTGAAAATCTGGGAATGTGAAACATCTGAGAGGAGGGTCATAGAACTGTAGACATGTGTGGATCATACTCCTCTGGGAGGCATCCAGGTCCATGATCATTTCCATAATGCCACCATAATGTTCTTTGAATAAAGGGACATGATCAGGAGTGATGAGAGACTGAATCTGTCTAATGCCTGTCAGAGTGGGCTCAAAGAAATGATAGTTGATGTTGCTTTTGCTGGAGGTATCCATGCTGACAATGGGTGCTGGTGAAGAAGACTGGGGGTAACTACTGATAAAGGCCACTGAAGAAGATGCTGAAGAAGAGTCTCTGATGAAGAAACTTGGTGAAGAGAGCTGTAAAGAAACTCTGATGAAGATAACTGGTGAAGGTAGCTGATGCAGATAGCTGAAGGAATCTGAGCAGCAGAACAGGTCAAAACCAAACCAAAGATAAGATGTGGATACCCTGTAAAACAAATAGACAAATGTTAAATGATACAAATAAAGAGTCACAAGTCCAGAGTTTCACAAGAACAATCCAAAATGATACAACCTTAAAACAATTATTAGTAACAAGGGTATGATGAGGCCAAGGGTTCCTGCAAACCTGTAAACATCCCAACCCTCTCACATGTATTGTTCTAGAACAAGGATCCTCAGACTTGGATTAGTTATGAGAAATGTAAACACTTCTAACCCGGAGGTACAGTGTCTACAATAATCATAAAGGATCCTCCTCTAATTCACCTCAGATGCTGAAGGTCATAAAAAGGTCATCCAGACTTAGCAGGCTTCCTAGATAGCCCTAGCACTACATGAAATTTATAGCACAGAGTTCTTAAGAAGAAACCCATGTCTGAACCTTGTTTCATATTCCCGCACCAGACCGAAATGGAATGGGAAAGAATATGAAGCCACTTTATCCTATGTGTCACTCAGGTCCCCGGTGTGGAACTTTACTCACTCAATGATCCCTCCCACCAAAACAGACAAGAGATCCAACACAAATGATATGATGATAACAATATGAAATGCATATAAATAGTAAATGAAAGCAATACATAAAGCTGTACAGAAAGCAATAAATAAAGAAATAAACAATAAGCACAAGTAGCACATAACACCCCCATAAACACAAATCAAACAAGCGCTAGGCGAAACCCACAAAATGAACCAAAAGCCCTGGTTGCAAGATCTTCCCCAGCAGAGTCGCCAAGCTGTCGCTCCCGAAGATTTGCATCCCGGTACAAGCGTGAACGGTCGGTGAAAGGAGAAATTAAGTGAGGTTGAATAGAGTCGCCAGCTAGGCATTTTTATCCCGAAGGAAAGGTAATGCTGCATAAACCTAGAAAAAGATGGATAAGACGGTTGCGAACCAGAGAAACTGAGAAATGGGGTTGGTTACAACCTGGGAAGGTATTAGCACCCAGATTGTCCGTCGTACTCGACCGTATCCACGCTTAAAAGATTGTGTTTAAAAGGGGTAGGTGTATATGATATTTGTGTGCAAAAGCTAAGAAAAGAATGTACAAGTGTCAGTGCAAAAGGATGAATGCTCAGGAACTGAGGCTTGAAAAGAATGCTGAAAGATGGGGAAGGCAAAAAGACTTTTGTTCGATAACTGTTAAGTTATGCCTACATATCCTCGCGTGCAATAAGGAAGTCAGAACACCGTAGTTCGACTCAAAGGGACTGAAAATAAATTTGACTGTGAACTGCTTGCTTGTCAATGCTTAAGTGTATGACTCGTCTGGCTCGAGTGCTAATTGTCTTGCATTAGACGGAAGAAGCGAGTTCTCGTTTGTGAATGAGTGTGATGAGAAAAGAATCCCAAAGGAGACGATTATTGTTTGTTTTTGTGTTTTCAGTTTTGTTATTGTTTTTTGGTGTTTTGCATAAGTTAATGAGCTTAAGCCTAAATCAAGGGCTTGTAAACTCATTATATCCTCCCTGATTAGGGATAATGAGCCTACTTAAGTATGAGATAAACAACTCAACTTAATTACCATGATGATGTAGGATTAAGATCATTAACCTACTTGTGATTATTTAAATGTTTTTGGTTTTTTTTTGTTTCGTGTTAAGTAATGAGTTTAATCTCTAATCACATATTAGTGGGCTCATTACACCATCCTAATAGAAGGATAATATATGAGAACACTTAAGCTGAGGAAGATACCTCAACTTAATCCATGTTTAGGGATTAAATTCATTATATAACAAGCCTTTATTAAATGGATTTTAATTAAAGGATGAGATTAAGAAATGGATTTTATGTTTGTAAGACAACTTGAGGGGGACTTGTCCATTAAACACTAGGGTTAGTCCTTCTTAACCATAAGGAAGAATTAGAACCCTAATGCAAGGCCCAAGTTACAAGATAAAGTCTTGGTGATAATTAAGATGATTTGATTAAGAGGTTTAAACAAATTAAAGGTTTAACACTTAGGATTAAAGTTATACACTCCATCCTAAGAGAAGGATACAGACATAACCCTAATTCCAAAGTCCTAAAACTATAAGAGTTTAGTCTCTGATTATTGAGATGAGAAGAGAGACTCAAGGAGACTCAAAGGTAAAAGCTAAGGGGGACTAATCACAACCCTAATTATTATCATACTTGGATGTTCCTATGGTTTGCAAGGCTTGAGAAAGATCTTCAAGGAAGCCACCAATGGAAGAAGCAGATGGAAGGAGGAAGAAGGAAGAATAAATTACTTCATTGAAGAAGATAAGTAATTAAAGAAAGAAAGTGAGAGGGATGGAAAACAAGTGAACAAGTTCAATTAAGATACAAGTAAAATTCAAATGAAAGAGATAGGAAGAAGTGAGAGGTGAAGGCAAATTCACCTCCCAAAATAACTTACCAAAACCTGAAAAGTTAGTATGGATGCATAAAGTATAAAGCATAAAGAAATGAAATGAAATAAGATGAAATGAGATGAAATGTCCAAATTAAAAAGTGTTTATGTTGTGAAAATGTCATGTAAGATGATGCAAAGGCATACAAAATGCATATGTATGATCATACAAAGATGAGATGCAAAGGAAGCATGCTTTGAAGTTTGAAAACACATGAAAGTTAATGAAATGAAATGAATGCTAAACATGGCAAATGAATGAATAAATGATCAAGCATGGTTCTAACATGTCCTAAGATGTCTAAGATGACATATGAATGCAATAAATGTCATGGCAAGTTCATGTATTGATGCATATGCAAGGTGAATGCAAATGAACATGAGAAATTAGGGTTATATGGAAGTATGAGATGCAAATGAACAAAACAGAAGCATATGACATGATAAAAATTTGCAATCAAGCTCAAACAAACCCAAATCCCATATTAGGTTACACCCCAAAGGAGAAATTCAAAAGCCTCACCAATAAAAAGTTATGATTTTGCTAAGTTTTCTAGGATTTTTGGGTGGTTAAAAGGGAAAAATACAAATTAATTTGAAAATGCAAGATAAATTTATGAGATAAATGACCTATAAACTAAATGCAATAGGCAAAGCAATGCAAAAAGAACCAACTTCAAACTCTTCTTGGTTAGGCATAAATGATTTTTTCAAGTTAGGGTTTAAAAATGTGATTTTAATGACCCTTAATTCAAAGAAAATTGGCAAACTATGATCAAACCTAAAAAGAAATTTGTGTGAAGAGTTTGAAAATGTTTCTAAATAGATTGGGATGATTCATATTTTTTTTGGTGATTTTTAGAAACCTAAATGTATTTTTAATTAATTAAAAGACTTTAATTAATTAAAAATAACATTTAAATATTTTAAAAATGCTTTTTTAATGCAAAAAATAAAATAAAAATTATTTTTGGATGAAGAAAAATATTTAAAGTCAGAATGCAAAAGAAAATATTTTTGTGATGCTTTTTGGTATTTTAAATAAATTATGCAAGAAAAATGAATTAAAATGAAATAAAAATGATTTAAAATGAATTAAATGGAAAAGTATGCAGATCTGATGGCCCGGATTCAAATGGAAAAGGAGGGAATTGACTGGTGCACAATCCAGTGGTCAGAATTCAAACTGAGTTTTAATTATATTTTGAATTTAATTAATCAAGATTAAAAGCTAATGGCACATCTGGACCACACGTTCACTAACCCTAATCACCATCTAACGGCTACAAACGCATCTGGACAGATAATCAGGGTTTAGCCCTAATCACTCTCAGGTGGCCGGAGAAGACCTCCGGTCATCTTCTCCGGCCAACCCCTCACCTGAGTTTCCTCAAAACACCACCCCAAGCCCCCAAAACCTCCAGAATCAATCAACTAACCTCCCTAAACATTAATCTAACCTTAAAATTCATTTATCATTCATCATCAACAAGATTCGAACAAAAACATCAAAACGGCAAAAATTTCAGAACATCATGAAATGCTTAAAACTCAATCATTTTCAAAAGTAAAAGCATTAGCATGATCAGGGAAGCATAAGGAATCAATTAGAAACTTAAAAAAGGGGTTCTGGAAAAATTGTTCATCATAGCTACCTGAGATGAAGCTTTGTGTTCTTGAGCTTTTTGACCTCTTCCTTTGTGAAAAATGACTCCAATGAACTCCCTGATGATGATGAGTAGCTTAGAGCAAGCTTGTAATGTCTATTTTGAGGTGTTTGGTTCTGAATATGCAGAAATTGTGTTTTGGTTTGGCTGTGTTTCAGGCTATGGTGATGGGTGGGAAATGATCCTTAGGTCATGTGGAGATGATTGGTGAAGAAAGATTGAAGTTTTAGTGATTGTATGATGAGTTTCGAAGAGAGGAAGTGTTTGACAAAATTTGTGGATTCTGAGTGTGTGTGTGTGTTTCAGGCTTCAATGTTGTGTTCTTTTGAGTCCTTAGGGTTCACATAATGTTTGCTGATTGGCCAGAGAGTTGTTGTGGCACAGGCTGATTGGTATGGGGTGATTTGCAAAAAAGTCAAGATTTGTGTACTTGAGGTATGGGCCATGGCAGGACTGATTTCTTGGGTTGTATTGCCTTAGCAAGTTTCATGGAGAGCCATAGAATGGTTTTGATGCAGCTGGCACAAGTGGATGAGAGGATCCAATGCATTTTGCAATTCTTGAAAGTTTTGGCCCTTTTGTGATTTCTGGAAGTTCAAGTCATGAAAATACTTGGTTCAATGCACAATTCTGATGTTTAGAGGCCCAATTGACATATTGTGAAGTGTTTGTGTACATTTTAAGTCATTAGAATGCTAGAACATGCCAATTTGCAAAATCCCTCTTTGACATGAAACTTGAAATTATAGGATTTTTGCCAACTTTGAAAGGCCATATCTTGAGTTATATGATGAATCAAGACATGTTATTGTACTTTTTGAAAAGGGAAAGACCCAATCTACAACTTTCATGACCAAGAATTTTTCATTTGAAGCATTTTTGGTTATGAAAGAGGAGGTTGAAAAACTTTCCCAAAATAGAAAGTTTGCATTTCAAGTCATTTCCATTTTTGGCAAGTTTGCAATTGGCTCAAAATTCTTCAATCTTGTGAACTTCCAATCTCTTCTAAGATCAAATAAATATCATAGAACTTCAATTTGATGAAAATACCCCTTTGGTTCCATTGTTGGGGGCCTCAGATGCCCTGATTTTGACTTAACTTGCTCAGGAAGTTACCCAGTGAACAGATGACTTCCACAATGAGTTTCTTCATCAAACTTGGTACATATGATCCTTATAACATCTTAAGAACAATAGAAACAATAATGGCCCAAAAATTTGGAGTTAAGGCCTCTGAAACCAAAACCCTAATTTTGGTCATCTGTGTAGTGAAAACCCTAGCTCTGCTTCCATGCCTTTGCCTGTTCTTGTAATTTCTTGACTTCCATGAACCTTGAGGAGCATAATATAATGATAGAACATACATGGACCCTCTTGGAAATATTTAAGGCCTTTGAGATGGCTCAGATGGACTCTTGGATTGCTCATATCACAAACCCTAGATGCAGATGAACTTGAACTATGTAGATGAAACAAAAATGCAATATGAGATGTAATGCTTATGTTAATGCAAAAATGAAAGATCACAAGCCATGGTGTGATATGAGTGAGGGCAAATTTGGGGTGTTTACACTTTTATCTTGAGGTTATTACCTTTTTTATCTTGAGGTTGTGCACCCCTCTTCATTGTTCTCTGCGCCATTGTGACCTAGTCATAGGGTTCCTCCCCTTATAATTCTCATATACATACACAGATTTGTTCGACGTTCAGATCTCCTTTCTATATCCCAGAGAAGGTCCTCTTTCGAGGTCAATCTTTTTCCATCTTAGGGATCCCTTTTTGTTAGACTCATTTGGCTGGTACCATTTGTCAATAGGGATCTCCCAGTAAGCTTGAATGACTGACGCTTCGACTTAAGGGATTGGTCTCCATTGTCCTGATAAGTATGTCGTGGGTCAAAACGCCTTTGTTTAAGATCAACCTTTGGCTTCTGCCTTCCCCCAGCCTTATAAATTTTCTGAAGGCTTTTGAAAGCCTCTTTGTCAAAGATAGAACTACATCTGGGACATAACATAACCTCTGACCTCTTGTTTTGACATATTTGCAAAAATTAACAATGCTTTCACCATCTTTAGGGTAAGCCCTTGCATAGTCATACTTCTAAGGCCTAGAAGCGTCAATCTAGGCCTCCTGGTTTTCAGTTATTTAGACCATTTTAACATTGGCTTCATCCTTCAGCTGCATTTTGGAGAAGTCAAGGTTAAGGCCGCCAGTGGCCTCTATCTCCTTGCTAGCATTTTCAGTAGTCTCCTTGGTTATCATTGGGAGATTTACTTCTTTATCCTCTTCATCTGGTCTAGTAGTGACTTCTGTGTCAAACCTTTCGAGCTCTAGTGAAGTCTTAAGGAATCCTTTAGTAGCCATACATATCAGGCGCTCTAATTGTCCCTCATTCAGATCTCCTTCAACCATGATTACTGTAGCATCATGTGTAGGGTCCTCAGTAACCCTAGCCACCACCGGCTCTGCTATGACTGCGACTGCCCCAAGGGCATCATCATCATCAGCAGCCTGTTCAACAACATCAACCAGATTGCCTATCGTAGGCTTAGTATAATTAGCTTCAGCCACTTGAAGAGGATTCGTATCAATTTTCATCTGTGTCTTTGGCTTATCTCCGAACTTGAACCTTCACTCATTGAGAAGTTTTATGACCCGGGTAGTTATGCTATTTACAAAAACCTCTTTTCTTTCGTTGATCTAAAGGCGGCATTTTAGCGCCTGGTGGCACAGGTATTTGGCCATCCTTAACTAATAAATCAAAATTTTTGTCACATTTAGTAACTTTGAAAGTATATGTTTTCTTAGGATATATGTCATTTTTCAGCTTCGACAAGGTTTTTTCCATTAGAGGGAACTAGAAGTTTACAGGCATACGAAGGACCTTACTTAAGTTCAGCTAGGTTTATCTCACTATCTTCTAAAGGTACGAATTCGTCATTGACTTCCTCGGCCTGATCTTGATAGTCCATGTATGCTATCTTTTTATGTTTATTCGCCCTAGATTTTTCGTCCTTAAGACGTTCAATCTGCCGAACTCTATTTGCTAACTGGTCCATGTTCCTCAAATATTGAGTATCCAGCTTCTTCCTGATGGAATAATCAAGGCCACCAGTAGCCATTTCGACTAATTCACATTCAGGTACTTGTGTAAAGCATCTAGCTTTGAGTAGTCAGAATCTGTTCATGTAATCATCAACAGATTCATTGAACTTTCTTTTGACACTAGCCAGTTCTTTCAGGATGATCTTAGTTTGTCCCATGTAAAACTGTTCATGAAACAAACGCTCTAATTGAGTCCAATTACAAATTGAACCAGGTGAAAACGTGGTAAACCAAGTAAACACATTCTTGGTGAGAGAACTAGGGAAATATTTGAACCTGAGGCTTTCATCATTCTTCCCCTGCTTCTATTACGTAACGTGCCACGTGCTCAACTGTAGATTCAGTTGTATCTCTTGAGAACTTAGTGAATTTAGGACCTTTGTCCTAGGAGGTAGTTCTGCTTGGAGTAAATATTCGGCTATTGGTGAAGTGAAATTTGGCCTAGCAAAGCATGTCTTTATCCCACTCCTGGCCATTTTTCGTTCGATCATAGTTGCTAGATTGTTCTCTGCTGCCAAATTGTTCCGTCGAACCTGGTGAACCACTTGATCTGCATCTTGACGCCTGTTTATTACTCTTACTCTTGGTTCATCCTCCTTTGAGATTTATCTTTGATCCCTAACAAGCTCAGGCTCGAATTGTTCGATCCCTGGGGTATCCACACGATTTTGTGGTTGCGCATCCTATTCCATATTCACTGCTTGATCTGGACGTCGAGGAAATACTGGAACTCCCATGAATTCTGTTATGCGCGCCATTTGGGCTACCATTCATTGATTCGTCTGATTTGTATTCTGAATCAAAGGTTGAAAAATTTCTCCCATTGTTTGAGATAAATTATGAACCAGTTGCATGTTACTCTCATCCATCTGCTGCCTCAAATAGACTGCAGACTCATTTGTCAGGGCATGGCTTGGCATCGAATGCCGCCTACACCAACTTGGCTATTTCTTCTCATGTTTATAGCTAAACCAGACTCCCGCAATGGTGAAGGAATAACATGATCAGAAAAAACAGGAGGTGCATTCCTTACTCCTGCCATAGAGGTAGTTGATGGCCCAAAGAGTGAAGGGTATTTTTGAGCCAGAGCAGGTCCAACAAGCCTAAATGCATAGGAACTAGGTGGTGGAGTCTCTGTACTTGTCCCAATGTATTCCAACACTGGTTGTGAATAAGGCCTGTTAACTTCTCCTGGACCTGTCGGAGGGTTGGTTCTAAAACCACTGTTGGTGTTGTCGAAGCCCCTATCGAAGGGTAAGATACTGGCACGAACTCGTTTCTCAATCCATCTTGTACATTTGTACTGCGAGCGTTTGAGCTACTCACTTGAGGATTCGATCCGCTCGTTGCGGGGACTGAATCACTTGTATTTCCCTAGCTAGACGCCATCTCTCTTGTGTTTCTTCTTCTCCTTTGTATATAGTCGTCTATGTTGGCTACTTTCCCACTTCTCAAATGAATGCATGAAAAATAACCGTCCTTTCGACTGATGTACCCACATAGAGGAAGTTACAACACAAGGTAGTTACAAAAAATAGCACCGTCCCACTGGGCGTGCCAATTTGTTTACCCCCAAAATTATTAAACAAGCGTTGTTCCTCCAAAGATACCTAAAATACCCTTGGTTATTCGCAGGATCGACCAGATTGATCCTAGGACATGTGCTAGATTTGGATTGCTTGCGTAATCGCGATGTTTTTGGGAAAGTGTCTATGAATCTTTATGACAAGACTCAAAGATTTGTTTTAACCAAGAAAACAAAATGAAAGACAAAGGCTTTTAAAAGATAAAGGAATGTAAAAAGGGCAAGACTTGAAATTTAAATGAAAGTAAAGACAAGACTTGAAAGTTAAATGAAAGTAAAGACAAGGCTTGAAAGTTAAATGGAAGTAAAAACAAGGCTTGAAAGTTAAATGAAAGTAAAGACAAGGAAAAAAATGTAAAGATGCTTGAATTGTAAAGGAACACAGTAAAGTGCATGAAAAGTAAATTTGCTTGGAAATGTAAATGGCTTTTAAATGTAAAAGGCTTTTAATGTAAAAGTTTGTAGAAGATAAATGACTTCAAAGGTAAAAGACTTGAAAGTAAAATACTTGAAATTTAATTTGACATTGAAGATAAAATTAACATAAAGATAAATTTGGTGGTGCTTCAATCAGGTACATTATCACTGCACTCGTTTCTCTACACGTTGATACTTTGAGTCTACCGAGTTACTAGTACATATGATTTCCACACAATTATTCACATACTAAACATAGCTATTTATATACATTTCAAAGTAACCGCTTTTGACAGTTTCTTCCTAAAACTATCCTAAGATGGTGACACTTGTCCCACTACTTGTTGGAGAAGCTTCATCTTGTGCCACTTGTCTCTGTATTTAAATTGAAGATCATCCACTTTCCCTTCCATGTTTGAACGTGTGAAGACCTTTGATAACTGCCCTTTCTGTCGAACATGCCTTTGGTCGAATCCTCTCACCACTTAGAAATTAATTCAAACTTAGAATTTCACTAAGTATGAAAATAGTAGGTGGGTCCCTTCGACTCTCATCCTTTAAGTAAGATCAAAAAACCTCATTTCAGCTCATAATATAATAATCCATTTATTAAGCCAAAATAACCTCATTAATTTCTAGCGTCGAAATTTAGGGATAACACAAACCACATTTGTTGGCAAACCCACTCGCATCTGAGGGCCCACTGGGAACTCGCATAGGATGGTCTGGTTCTCTCATAGGAATCTAGTTTAAAAAAATTGTCCGTATGACGATAGTATTGTATTCCAAGGGCTAAATGTACTATTGTTTCTCGATTCAGTGCTTAAAGCTGGAGACTTATGAAGGATGCTTGTTTCCTCGGACTCAGCTGAGACCTCCCTGAGTAGTACATAATGCTAAACCAATTCCCGGATTTGGTCATGAGCCATTTCTCGGAAATGGTGAAAGTATTATTGCTATTCGGCTTTGAGACTCAGTGATGTTGACCCGAGTAGCACACCCGTGAGATGGTAGGGGTTTATAGGTTTGCAGGAACCCTAAAACTTCCAACATACCCGCTTTTCCAGTATTGTTCAGTATTATGATCTGGTTTTATGGTTCTTTGGTTCTGAGCTCCGGGATTTCTATTCAGAGAAACTGTTACCATGATTGCCATTTGTGACCCTGCACAAACGCTTGAGCATCTGATCAACACAACACATACACTTTACTGATCGCAAGCCTTGTCTTTCATAAGCATCACAACATCATTAATCATTTGTGTTCTTTTTCATTCTCAGGGTTCATATTATTTCTAGCCCCTAGTAGTGTATATTAGCAGACAACATCGTCTAAGCACAAACTACATGGAGAGCCGATGCAAATAAGTGATTGATGCCTAAAGTTGCCAAAAATTGAAGAAAAATATTTTCACACCTTCTAATAAAATGTATATATTTGCACCAAATCTAAAGGATACAAGACATGCGAAAGGCAAGAAAATATGTTGTTGGTTGGTTCTGAGGTGCCTGGTTCTGAACTCGGTAGGGAGAACTACGGTTTGATCCCCTACAACCCGCATTCAGTATATATAAAGGGTTACCACACTTGTGTACCAGACCCCATATTCAAAGGATCAAATTCACTAACAAGCTACTCTACTACATGAGTGCAATAACAAAGGGCTTAATATGATTGCGTCAGAATGAAAACGGGTGAAATAGAAACAAGAAGTGTTAGGTTGAGCTATATTAGAATGATTCGGACTGGTTTGCATAGGGGGGTTTATGATAATGCTTTGTATCATTAATGTATTTTTTATGTTTGATTTTAATATCGGGTGATTTAACATAATGCCTCACAACCACGTACGACTTGGAGAAGTGTCACGTATTTGTGTTTAACTGATGTTTGTGATTTTTATACTGATTATTTGCTTTAGGAAAAGCAAATATTCAAGTGTAGGGGAGTTTGATAATATGATTTTACACTGCATATTTTCCTTGATTTACATTAAAATTTTCCGTCAATTTCTTTATTTACACATTATTCTTCCAAGTGTTCAAGTTAATTTGCAGGTATTTTATTTCACAGGGATTGCATGATAAAAGAAGCGAAAATAGAAAAGAAGCAGAAGAAAAGAATACATATAGTAGGAATATTCACATTACATGTGTGACTCCCGTACCACAACTATGGAGACCGTCACACGTTCATTATGCATGACGCTCGTAACATAACTATGGTGACCGTCATACTCCGTTTCGTAAAGAATTTAATACGTGGATCCTTAACTCAACCCAGTATGCATTTTCTTATGTGAATCTCTCACTCAACCCATTCTTCGACCCAGTCTCAAGTATTTCGTGTATTTCTCAACTCAACTCAACTTACTTCCTGAATTTTCTCTCCAATTAAACATGTTAAGAACTATATATTGAAGACATTTGGGACCTCAAAAGATACTTTGATTTTGCGCTACTTTTGCAGAGAATGTTTTTATGTTCAGAGCTCTTGTTTTCTTTTCATTCATTCTTTCTTGTTTTATTTCCATTCACCTAAATAGCAATAGTTTCCCACATCGGGGGGATATTGCACCTTAGTTAGATTAGTCAGTTTAAGTTTTAGTATTCCGAGAAGCAAATCCTTCCGACTTGTAGAGGATTGTTTAACGTCCAAATTCAATTGTTTTCTAGGTTTTTATTAAATTAATATAATTTCTTTTATTTTCAATTGCCATGCTTAAATTAATGTCTCACTGCTTTTGTTTATGTATTTTTGCACTAATTAATATGTCTGGATAGATTGTCTTTATCAGTATGTAATTTAGTTAACCAGAGAGGGATTCGATAAGTCTAGGCTAAATTATACACAATTTAATTTTATGGTTTCAATTTCTTAAATTAAATGGACTTTTATTACGAGAGTAAAAAGGTAACGAAGATTACAATTAATACAATGAGAGATTGAGATTTTAACCAGATAGCTGAAATTGGACATTGATTTTAAACACAGCGAAAGCGCTTTAAAGTTAATTAGGACCTGTTAGTTTTCAAAAGGTATTTTTCAAATCAAATGGTTTAGTGAGAACAGACATTCTAATTTAGGAATATAGTCAGAGGCAATAAGAATGAGAGTGTGAGGTAAAGAATTTTAAATTAATATTTTCTAATGAAGAATATTTTGAATTATTTGTATGCAGACGATTTGTTGAATTCCGATGGTAGGCTAGTTACGTACCAATATTCTATTATATTCTATTTAAATCTAATTTTTACCCCACCTTTAGTTTCTCGTTTGCATCTTAACCTATATAATCATCGCCTTAGCTAAACATAATAACAATTCGATAACATTAGTTTTATTATCAGTCCTTGTGGGTTCGATATATTTTAAAACTAAGCTATTAGACTGTGAGCTTACAGTTACTATACCCGATAGACTCATAAAGTCACGATCAAGATCCCATACCATGTCTAGGCCAAAATGAACAATGGGGATTACAACCTTGAAAACTTAAACGATGAAGAACATGCTCGACCCTGGAATGCCAAAAACTTAAGCGATATTATAGCTAGATGACCAACACAGCTTAACCCCAACAAGGGCAAGGACACAACCATTGGATCGTAGAAGGTACGACCATAATCCCTTATTCTAATCGAAAGGTGGGTCCGTGCTCCCTAAAACCGAAAAGGATCTCTCCTCGACGGGGACACCTTGACCGAACTCCGCCATCACAATACCACGTCGGAAGGACACCCAACTCGCAATGGGAAAGTCCAAGTCGCAGGATCAGGACCCCAACCACAGTCCTAGTCCCACTATCTCGCGGAAGTAAATCTCGCGCCATCGACAGTTCCCTAAACCTCCGAGTCAAAAAATTAAGTCTAGCAACAAAAGTTCATGACTGAAAAACACTTAGCAACATACGTTAATAAAACAAAGAGAAACAAAATTTCATTAAGTTGTCGACCAGAAGTGGCCGACCTTGTCAATTACATGGAGGGACTACGCCCAATATTACAAAAAAAAGGATTGTGCTCGAATTCATGAAAAATAAACTATGCCTAAGGGCAAATAACAACGGCACGCAGGCAGAAAAAACATAAAAATTATCCTATTCTTCGTCCTCACAACCATCAGCTGCTACCGAAACCTCTTCACCTCAACAACCAAACCATCATCTTTGTTTAGGACCAAGGTTGTCCCCATGACCCTGATCATAACATCAATTTCATAGGATATATTATTCCTCTTGATCGACTTGTCCAGACCCATGATGGCTTTGACTTCCTCCTTTGGTACGCCCACTGAGCCCTCCTCATAAAAAAACCTGCGAAGGTGTAACACCCCAAATTTTCCCTCTCTTTTTCATTGCATTTACCATATCATTTGCATGCGTGTCACTGCATCATCTTCATAGAAAAATGAAGCATGCCACTCACATGTTCTAACATAAGGCATATGATCAATCAGCTGAAGATTCTTGATTCTACAAGCAAAGCCAAGAGCCAGGTGACATTTCAAGAAGCTCGTGAGGTCTCATCATATCTTATACAAGCCCAAGGCATGTCACAGAGCCTTAGAAGGGTGGACTTTCATCAGAAGCTCAACAGCATATTTTCTCCTGCACAGACAAACCTTAACTAGGGTTTTGTTCTAAATCAGAGAATCCTCTTAGCTTTGACCAATTCTTGTGGTCAAAGGCTCTTATTTGACCTGCAAGGCTTATGTGTGAAATTTGAGACAAAAACTCAAGTATTTGAGAAATTGTTTGTTGGTGAAGCAAGAAAGTCAACTGTGCAGTTCAAAAGTCAACCGAAGTATTTCTAAGGTTTTTATCATTGATTGTCAATCTTTTGAATTCATATCATGTCAAGAAATGGATTGGGTGAGTTTAGATGTCAAAAATCGGGAATATGCAGAAAGTTGTTAAAACTAAGAATTTTTCACATTGAAAATTTCTATTTTGGAATTATTTGTCATAAGTCTTCAGGTTATTATTTCATAAGCAAAAGAGCTCCAGATGATTTTTCAGTGAACATGAAAGTTGTAAAGCATATTTTTCCCTTTCCGAAAAGTCCTAGAATGCCTTCAAAGCATTTTTAGAACTCAAGGAGTGAATTTTGGAAGTTTGGTTAAAATTTAGATTTTTTCAGGACACATGTCAATTTATCTTTGGTTCTTTTATTTTTATTTTTTGTGTCACAATGTTAGTTTTTCCTTATACATGTTTTCATGTACATATCAACTAAGTCATGTGACCAAAATTGGGTGTCACCTTTTGGCTCTGTTTTTCGTGGTTTTTTTTGTGTGTGATTGGTTGAGAAAAGGGAAAAATCAGCATGGTACAATTTCATCAGCGTGCGCTATTATCTCTCTGGCAGGTCATGCTTTGCCACCAACACACATGCACGATTCATGGACTGAAAGTATGAAATCACATGGATCGCATACCATGCATCCCCTGTTACTCACAATCAACCATCACCCTTTAATCATACTTGGTTCTCTTTTATTTTATTTTACCAAATAACATTGTGCTAGCACACTAGTACATGATAACAAGCCTAAACCACAATGCAGAAAAATTATTTTGAAGGATGAAAATCTTGTACGTTCTGGAATAACAAACTTGTGCTTGACTGTCATTGATAACAAAAAAGGAGAGAGGTCACAAAAAAACTCTTTGAGAATAAGAGATTCATCACTCTTCACCCATAACAGAATTTTTCTCTCTTCATCATGATAATATAACAGAAAATTGGGAAAAAGATTTCACTGTTCTTCATTATCACCAAATTCGCACCACAATCACTGCCTTTACCATCACCGCTCAACCTCACCTTGTTGTAACACAGCTTTTCAACATCACTTTTCTTCATGAACACATAAACTTTCTGCGGTAAACTCTTCATCGAACCACAAACATTCAAACTTCCATTCACCACACCTTTCCTTACCTTATACAACAGTTTGAATATCCCTCACCTTCGAGTTTCAGTTTAGCCAAATAAATCTTTCAATCAACCACCATCAAACTGAATCTGAACGAGAGCGAGAAAGAGATGACGGATTGAGAATTAACAACACAACAAAAGGAAACAAAACAGAAAAGTCCCTGTGATGCATCTTCAACCTGAAACAAACATTTTCACGAACTTATTTCACAATAAGCGAAGTTCTCTGTGAATGTCCTCATCATAATCGGACTCTACAAATCGCAACAGCAAGAATCATTCCCCAAACGGAATCATCCGTTTTCAATCGTAGTGAATCTGAATTCATCTCTCTCTATCGCACAGAGTCGACATCGTCATCGCCTCACCATCTCCAACGTTCCTCGCCGCGGCTTTCTTTTCGTCGCCTTTAACTCGAAGAAGCACCGGACTATCTCCGGTAGGTAAATGATTTCGAGATTGTTTGTCCTTTGACTGTGTGTTCAATTACTTGTTGTTGTTCGTTTTTGCCATTGTTGTTTCGAGCTTTGACGTTTTCATGAGGTTGATGTTGGATTCGGTGAGTTGTTATTGTTGTTGTTGATCGGAGAAGATGAAGAGGATGTGAAGGTGAGGGAGATGAAAGAGGGCGGTATGTTGTCGAAGAAGGAGGACGGTGGCGAGGTCGCGGTGATAGAAGATGAAGCTCCGGCGGTTGAGGGTGAGGAGAAGAAGAGTGTCGCGGCTTGTGTTGTGTTCTTGTGGTTTTTTGATTTTGTTTTAAGAGTTTAGTGAATGTTATGAGGTTAATAAAATGAAATGTTGAGGTTTATTTTAAGATTATTAAAAGAATTGAGGATTCCGAGATGATAAAGATAAGATGCTGGCAGATTTTTTTGATTTCCTCCCTACCGGCGGTGACACTTGTCACCGTCCGGTAGGATCCTCCATTGCCATTCTGTGTGTGCTGCTCTACTGTAACCACCGTGCACTTGCATTTCCAGCCCCATGATGATCATACTTATGGAAGTCTCTTGATCCAACGTCTCACATTTCAGTCAACCGTTGACTGCGCGGCCCACCAAAGACCCTCAGCCCTTGCGTTTTTGGGCCTCTTGCCACATGCTTTTCGCACCCCCAGTCCGTAACGCCTTAATTTTTATATTTATTTTTGTGAAATAAATATTAAATAATTTAATGGCATAATTGAATATTTGGGGAAGAAAGTATTTTTATGAGAATAATAATAATAATATAAGGTATATTATTATAATGTTGTTATTATTTAAATAAAATAAAAATAAATAAATGGTTAGTTAGAGGTTTAAGAGGCAAAGGTGGAATTGTTGTTTTCATAAAAAGAGGAAATAGGGAAACAAACCTCATTCATCGTATTTTGACGAAGAACAGAGAGGTCTGGAGAAAGAGGAGAAGAAAGGCAAGGTAAAGGATCGTAGATCACCAAGACCCAAAAGTTGTGCAGGAAAGCTTTGATGTTAAGGTAAGGGGGGAGAAAAGGGTTTATGATTGGTGATAGGACATAGAAGGGTAATTGGGAGTTCCTTCCTCCCTTAGGTATTTTAAGAGATTATGGTAACAATTATTGAATTGATGCAATATTGTGAAATTGTTGATGAATATGATTATACGATGTATTTTGAAAATATATTTGGTGTTGTGTGTTGGGTATTGGGAAGATTGATTTATCAAGGTTGTGGGGGTTATGATGAACAGAGAAGAGGATTAAACCTCATAGATTCCTTAATTGATCTAGGAAAGTTTATTAGTAAAACTAGTTGATGTTATATGTATAAATGGATAATAAACATGTGAATTGGTTGGTTTTGAGTGTTAAATTTGACTTAGAATGGTTGGGATTCGTGCATGTGAGGAAGAGGGAAGAAATTAGGACTTTTGGAAAAATTGGATTTTTGGGAAGTTGGTTTCAGGTGCCACAACACGGGCAGTGTTGTACAACACGGGCGACCGTGTCAGCCTCCTGGAAAATGTGTTTTTGATGATTTGGCCTGACACGGGCAGTGTTGTACAACACGGGCGGCCGTGTCAGCCTCCTGGAAAATGTGTTTTTGATGATTTAAAGGGTCGTGTCCCAGGCCACCTGACACGGGCCGTGTCAGGGGACACGGGGGGCCGTGTCAGGCCCCTGTAAACGTAATTTTTCGTACGTTTTAAGGTAGATTTGATTCATTCTTCTAATATAGGATTATATTAGTGAAATAAGACATTGAGGATGTTCTAATAGTGAATATAGGACTTGATGATTAGTCGCATAAGAAATCCTAAGTGCTTAATTGATTTATATTTATAAAGTATTTTTATAAAATAAATATCAAGAGTATGATGGTGTATTTGGAATAATAAGTGGATGAGGTATTTTATTTAAATAATGATAATATAATGAGGTGGTATTATTATTATAATATTGTTATTTAAATAAATAAAATAAAATATAAGTTGGAGGTTTGAGGGGCAAGGTTGTAATTTGATTCTGTTATGAAAAGGGGAGAACACGATACATTTTCTCATTATCGTATTTTGACGAAGGAAAGAGGGCTCTGGAGAAAAAGGGAAAGGAGAAGGAAAATCAAGAATCGTAAAGCTTCAAGATCAAGGCCTTGCAAGGATTTGGTCAAATTCGAGGTAAGGGAGGAGAAAGGGTTCTTTATTGGTGATCTAACATGAAAGGGTAATTGAGAGGTCCTTACTCTCTTAGGGATTATATGAATTTGATTGTTGTTGAAGAGTTCATGATATGAGTATGAATATTATGATTATTGATTGTATATTCTTGAAGTTTGATAATTAAATTCCATGATGTGTGTATTATGAGAACTTGGTCAAAAATGTGGTTGTGGATGATGTAAATTGAGAAGAGGAAGAGAAACCTAGAATTTTCCTAATTTAATTTGTGATGTTAGGTTGAGAAGATAATGAGGGATTAGATGCATAAAATAAGTATAAGGACAATATTTGGAGTGTTTTGGGTGATAAAAGTGAGAGATAAGTGATAGAATTCGAACTGGTATGAAATTGGGAGAGAAAAGTGAGTTTTAGAAAAAGCTGAATTTTGGGGGTACAGGTGCCCTGACACGGGCAGTGTTGTACAACACGGGCAGTGTCAGGCTACGGGCATTATGCTAAAAAGTGGAAATTTAGGAAGTTGGCTTCAGGTGCTACAACACGGGCAGTGTTATACAACACGGGCGGCCGTGTCAGTCTCCTGGAAAATGTGTCTTTGATGATTTGGCCTGACACGGGCAATGTTGTACAACACGGGCGGCCGTGTCAGCCTCCTGGAAAATGTGTTTTGATGATTTGGAGGGCCGTGTCCCAGGCCGCATGACACTGGCCGTGTCATGGGACACGGGGGGCCGTGTCAGGCCTCTGTTTTGAGGAATTTTTCTGTATTTTAAGTGGTTTAATCCCAATTTCTTGTTCGATACTTGTACCATTAGTCTAGGGCCTTGATGATGACATCCATGTTTAACTATAGGACCCGACGACCGATAATAAGCGTGTGCGTGTTATGTGATTATTGGGGATATTATAACTTTATTAATATGTCGATTAAAAGGTGTTGATGATGGAAACATTTACTATAAGTCTTGCACAGTTATATGAAGGAATAGTGATAAACGAAGAGGATCATGATGATTGGTAACATAGTTGATTATATGTCTTGCTTAGACCCCATGATGTAAGTGTTGGTAGCGGTTAGGATCGGAAGGATCGTGTGGTATTAGAATATATGTATAGGGAATAAATGAGAGTGGAATTAATGAGGAGTTCATAAGGTATGACATTTGGTAATTAACGTGTATGAATATACGTGCTTATGTTGTTTTGCATGACTCTTAATGGTGAACCATATTAATGGTGTTGACAATGTGTATGAATATTGTTGGACTATCTATGTGACCCACGTGATGGGATATGTGTTAGATCATGAGGATCGTGTTGACATGATTGTATTCATGTGTAATTATGTTGATGTGCACTATGTGTTTAGTGCTATTTATATGATGAAATGATATATATGTTTTGATGAGGATCATGAGGATCGTAAAGCATGATGTGTTCATGTATGTTATGATATGGTATGCGTTTTTGTGTCTGCATGCGCATACATTTGATGGAATAATCATGTCGAAGATGTGATTATTCGGGATTCATTGAGAATCGTGGTTGCAGGGATGATCGTGTCTTGTTGGAGACGTTAACGATGCATTCGGGGTTCTATTTGATGAACCGTTATTGTGAGTCGGTACCGCATCTGCATTGTGTCATTGAGTCACTTTGCATTGATTGAATTAATGAAGTATGATATGTGTTGATGAACTATATGAGATATTGATTAATTGTACGATGTATGATGTGTATTTGATGAATAGAGGTGAGACTACCCTGTAAGATGTTATTTGCACCGTTAATATATTGAATTGTTTTCTCACCCCTTTGTTGTTTGGTTGCGTCTGTGCTTCTTCGGAAGTACAGATGATTCAGGTACTTGAGTATGCTCGGAGTACAAGTTGTTTGGTCGAGTCATAGGAGTCGCACTAATACGTAACACGGGAAATGGGGATATTTGTTATTTAATCATTCTTGTTAGTAATAGTTACGTATCATATTTTGTTGAAACTTATAAATTAAGTGAATTGATGAATTTGTGGATATTTGGCGAATTGCCGATTGTTGAAAAAAAAATTCCGCTGTTGTTAATAAATGATTATACTTTTGGTTGATTTTGAAAATGTAGCTACTCACTTGTTAATTAAACTCTGATTTATCTGAAAACTTATGTTATTTTAGAAAATGGGAAAAGTGGGTGTTACAATTGGTATCAGAGCGGGTCGGTCCGTCCGGCCAGGTTGTCGATTGTCGTTTGTCTCGGAGTATGCGATACGTGTGTGAAACACTATCGATACTTGCTTGCTTGATAGCTATTTGTTTGCAGATGTTTGTTGAATATAAGTGGGGGAGGAGTTATTGCTTCTCTTGAGAGTTGGCTTGTGGTGTGTTGGAATTACGGTGTGGCCGAGGTTGCTAAGGTTGGCATTGACTAAGGATTCGCTTGTGAAGCAACTTAGTTCACAAGATGAAAGGAACGCTATTAAAGTTGGAAAATGTGACTTATGGCCATCATGATTGTCGGCTATCTATTGGCAAATTGAGGAACTGATCACCCTTAATCCATTGCTAATAGTAGGCGGAATTGTGTTGGATGCAAAAGACATATCTTTCAGCCGAGATAGTATGTTCAGTAGACCATTTGGAGTTGAGCCAGAGCTATTAGTGGTATAAAGGAGTAGATGTAGATTCTGGTATCCGGAAAAGAGATGAATTTAAGGATTGATTATGTTGATTAAATATTACAAATGGTTACTCCTCGGTGAGTAGGAAGTGAATTGGGAATGGATAGTTATGAAGAGTTGAACGTTATATCTACTGGGTATGTAGCAGAACTTTTGAGAAAGGACTCCGATGTCTGATTTGGTTGCATAGATGACATTGATTGGGAATAAGGTCACATCGATGGACCATCTGTAGAGTACGAATTATAATTGTGTTTCGAAAGATATATTAGAGGCGTGGTTATAAGGAATCGTGGCAGCAAGGGTGCTTTCTGGGAAAACTTCGGTGTTATTGATATAAAAAGATGTGGATATGAGGTTATATGTCGATTAGTGAATAGTATGAGAATTCACAATTTCAATGGGAACAAATTGGATTTGATTGATAAAGGATCAATAGTGAGCTGAAATTCATCTGTAGTATCGTTGTTGTTGTGAATTGGATTGTTATGCCTACCAGGACCTTGAGTTAGTTGGAATTTTGCAAGCCTAGTGTACGAGAAATGTGGTAATAAGAACTAGATGTTGACAGATCATGTTGGATGAATTTACTACGTTGAAGGATTTGGGATGAAGATTGAAGAAGTAAGTATTGAGTTATATTTTGGCATAGTAAGATAAGAGGTAGATGAGTTTTTGAAACTACGAAGGTACAATTTTTGTGGAAATTAATTATAACCAGGTGCCTGCACAATGTAGTGATGTTGAGCTATTGCCTTAGTAGTATGGTGTATGTTGATATAGTAGAATATGAATAGTTTCATAGATGTTTGAAACGGTGAACCGTGAGTTATGGGATGAAGCAAGGGAAATATAAGTATCACTGTATGTGTTGGACCATTAAGACAAAGGTAAAATAATAAGTGTGCAATATTTATTTTTCTGGAATTTATGAATTCAGAGTCTAGTTAATGTGGAATGTGAAACATTGGAAGGATGATCCAACGAGAGAGTAGAAGTAATGTGTAACTGTGAAATGAACATAGATGTTGCGTAGAAGATAGTGGTGACTGGTATGTATTAAGGTGGGTATGGAGTATGGATTCTGCCTTTCAAGGTGGCTTGGATAATTTCGAGATGGTGACTTTTGGAAGATGTCATGAATTATGATGAAAGTAGAAAAAGATTTGTAAAATGTTGGAAAATTGAAATATGAGAATTAGAAAAGATAAAGTTATATACTAAGTAATCGAGGGTGATTTTATAATTAGGTGTATAAGTGTTTGATTGTGTGGTTCAGAGGAAAGTAACGGTACGAGTTCGTCCGAAGCGAATACGGATCTATAATGATGGAAATGAGTAAGTTATAAGAGGTTAGAATGTAATTGGATTCATTTAGTGGTTATTGCAAGTTATAAAAAGTTTTCCAAGTTGGTATTTTGTTGTTTCGGATAAATCGTGAAAGCTAAGTTATTCGTTGAGAATGGATGTTGTGAGAGAAAGTGCTAAAGAGCCGGAATAAGAGCTAGCTACGGTTTTAGTATGATTTTGTTTGATCCTAACAAGCAGTGGATAGAATTTGGAATAATGTTGTGATAAGTTGATAAGTCATCGGTACTTGATCATAGTCATAGTTGGTATTATACGATGAAAAAGGAATTATGGAATTATTTATCTTACCCATGGATTGAAAGTGGATGAGAGTAGAATTGGGGGAATATCTGATAGTATTGTTGTTATGATTGAAGATTGAAGCGTTTGGTAATCACATGAGCATACGGTTCCGATTGGATCGAAAAGATGGAGGATGAGACGACTAGGATAGTTGGAATGTTGAAGTATAGAGTCGAGAATTTTCCTATGTTCGCATTAATGGTTAAAGAGTTGGAATTGAGTTAACGACTAAGAGACTTGCATTCAAATTTTAGATTATGCTAAGTGAATTATTATGATAATTGTGATGATGGTTGAAAATGATTAAAGTTAGAACGCGAACTTCATGGAATAGATGGCTGCGGGTAATCAGAGTGAGCAGCGGAAGCGTGAAGTGGTGTAACTGATTATATGTGAATGATTAGTAAAGGCTCAAGATATTGAGTAACAAGATCAGTTGAGGCTTTGAGACTATTGGGCGTTCCGAAATGGATAATAGTGAGCGAGTATCTACATAGCGCGGGTGGCGGGATATGTAGAGATATTAATATGAATGAGGTATGTGCTTCCTTGATAGGTTATAATTATGTTGTTTTGGTAGAGGAAACTAAAAGGTTAGTTTGTTATCAGTGTTGTTGTATCTAGAGGATGTATAGTGTGAAACTTTGAGTTTGTCCTGGTTGTCGCCTAGTTACCTAGGGTGATGGTACGAGTGTGGTTGACTAATTCCTACGATATGGAATTAGGAAAGTGTTACCTACGGTGATGGTAGTGACTTTCGTTGTGTTTTTTTCCAGGTGTATACCTGCGTGTTAAGAATTGATAAGGGTGGTGCTTGTTGTTGGGGTGGTTATCCTGGAACTAGTGTTGTTGTTTTGAGTTGTTTGCGGAATTGCCGACTTTGGCAAAGGAGTGATTAGTCAGGTGCAAGAGTATATCTAAGTGATGCCATTGAGTACTATTTTCGAGGACGAAAATAAAATAAGTGGGGGAGAGTTGTAACGCCCCAATTTTATAAAGTATTTTTATAAAATAAATATCAAGAGTATGATGGTGTATTTGGAATAATAAGTGGATGAGGTATTTTATTTAAATAATGATAATATAATGAGGTGGTATTATTATTATAATATTGTTATTTAAATAAATAAAATAAAATATAAGTTGGATGTTTGAGGGGCAAGGTTGTAATTTGATTCTGTTATGAAAAGGGGAGAACACGATACATTTTCTCATTATCATATTTTGACGAAGGAAAGAGGGCTCTGGAGAAAAAGGGAAAGGAGAAGGAAAATCAAGAATCGTAAAGCTTCAAGATCAAGGCTTTGCAAGGATTTGGTCAAATTCGAGGTAAGGGGGGAGAAAGGGTTCTTTATTGGTGTTCTAACATGAAAGGGTAATTGAGAGGTCCTTACTCTCTTGGGGATTATATGAATTTGATTGTTGTTGACGAGTTCATGATATGAGTATGAATATTATGATTATTGATTGTATATTCTTGAAGTTTGATAATTAAATTCCATGATGTGTGTATTATGAGAACTTAGTCACAAATGTGGTTGTGGATGATGTAAATTGAGAAGAGGAAGAGAAACCTAGAATTTTCCTAATTTAATTTGTGATGTTAGGTTGAGAAGATAATGAGGGATTAGATGCATAAAATAAGTATAAGGACAATATTTGGAGTGTTTTGGGTGATAAAAGTGAGAGATAAGTGATAGAATTCGAACTGGTATGAAATTGGGAGAGAAAAGTGAGTTTTAGAAAAAGCTGAATTTTGGGGGTACAGGTGCCCTGACACGGGCAGTGTTGTACAACACGGGCTGTGTCAGGCTACGGGCATTATGCTAAAAAGTGGAAATTTAGGAAGTTGGCTTCAGGTGCTACAACACGGGCAGTGTTGTACAACACGGGTGGCCGTGTCAGCCTCCTGGAAAATGTGTCTTTGATGATTTGGCCTGACACCGACAGTGTTGTACAACACGGGCGGCCGTGTCAGCCTCCTGGAAAATGTGTTTTGATGATTTGGAGGGCCGTGTCCCAGGCCGCATGACACTGGCCGTGTCATGGGACACGGGGGGCCGTGTCAGGCCTCTGTTTTGAGGAATTTTTCTGTATTTTAAGTGGTTTAATCCCAATTTCTTGTTCGATACTTGTACCATTAGTCTAGGGCCTTGATGATGACATCCATGTTTAACTATAGGACCCGACGACCGATAATAAGCGTGTGCGTGTTATGTGATTATTGGGGATATTATAACTTTATTAATATGTCGATTAAAAGGTGTTGATGATGGAAACATTTACTATAAGTCTTGCACAGTTATATGAAGGAATAGTGATAAACGAAGAGGATCATGATGATTGGTAACATAGTTGATTATATGTCTTGCTTAGACCCCATGATGTAAGTGTTGGTAGCGGTTAGGATCGGAAGGATCGTGTGGTATTAGAATATATGTATAGGGAATAAATGAGAGTGGAATTAATGAGGAGTTCATAAGGTATGACATTTGGTAATTAACGTGTATGAATATACGTGCTTATGTTGTTTTGCATGACTCTTAATGGTGAACCATATTAATGGTGTTGACAATGTGTATGAATATTGTTGGACTATCTATGTGACCCACGTGATGGGATATATGTTAGATCATGAGGATCGTGTTGACATGATTGTATTCATGTGTAATTATGTTGATGTGCACTATGTGTTTAGTGCTGATAATATGATGAAATGATATATATGTTTTGATGAGGATCATGAGGATCGTAAAGCATGATGTGTTCATGTATGTTATGATATGGTATGCGTTGTTGTGTCTGCATGCGCATACATTTGATGGAATAATCATGTCGAAGATGTGATTATTCGGGATTCGTTGAGAATCGTGGTTGCAGGGATGATCGTGTCTTGTTGGAGACGTTAACGATGCATTCGGGGTTCTATTTGATGAACCGTTATTGTGAGTCGGTACCGCATCTGCATTGTGTCATTGAGTCACTTTGCATTGATTGAATTAATGAAGTATGATATGTGTTGATGAACTATTTGAGATATTGATTAATTGTACGATGTATGATGTGTATTTGATGAATAGAGGTGAGACCACCCTGTAAGATGTTATTTGCACCGTTAATATATTGAATTGTTTTCTCACCCCTTTGTTGTTTGGTTGCGTCCGTGCTTCTTCGGAAGTACAGATGATTCAGGTACTTGAGTATGCTCGGAGTACAAGTTGTTTGGTCGAGTCCTAGGAGTCGCTCTGATACGTAACACGGGAAATGGGGATATTTGTTATTTAATCATTCTTGTTAGTAATAGTTACGTATCATATTTTGTTGAAACTTATAAATTAAGTGAATTGATGAATTTGTGGATATTAGGCGAATTGCCGATTGTTGAAAAAAAAAATTTCCACTATTGTTATTAAATGATTATACTTTTGGTTGATTTTGAAAATGTAGTTACTCACTTGTTAATTAAACTCTGATTTATCTGAAAACTTATGTTACTTTAGAAAATGGGAAAAGTGGGTGTTACAATTGGTATCAGAGCGGGTCAGTCCGTCCGGCCAGGTTGTCGCGTGTCGTTTGTCCGGGAGTATGCGATACATGTGTGAAACACTATCGATACTTGCTTGTTTGATAGCTATTTGTTTGCAGATGTTTGTTAAATATAATTAGGGGAGGAGTTATTGCTTCTCTTGAGAGTTGGCTTGTGGTGTGTTGGAATTGCGGTGTGGCCGAGGTTGCTAAGGTTGGCATTGACTAAGGATTCGCTTGTGAAGCAACTTAGTTCACAAGATGAAAGGAACGCTATTAAAGTTGGAAAATGTGACTTATGGCCATCATGATTGTCGGCTATCTATTGGCAAATTGAGGAACTGATCACCCTTAATCCATTGCTAATAGTAGGCGGAATTGTGTTGGATGCAAAAGACATATCTTTCAGCCGAGATAGTATGTTCAGTAGACCATTTGGAGTTGAGCCAGAGCTATTAGTGGTATAAAGGAGTAGATGTAGATTCCGGTATCCGGAAAAGAGATGAATTTAAGGATTGATTATGTTGATTAGATATTACTAAGGGTTACTCCTCGGTGAGTAGGAAGTGAATTGGGAATGGATAGTTATGAAGAGTTGAACGTTATATCTACTGGGTATGTAGCAGAACTTTTGAGAAAGGACTCCGATGTCTGATTTGGTTGCATAAATGACATTGATTGGGAATAAGGTCACATCGATGGACCATCTGTAGAGTACGAATTATAATTGTGTTTCGAAAGATATATTAGAGGTGTGGTTATAAGGAATCGTGGCAGCAAGGGTGCTTTCTGGGAAAACTTCGGTGTTATTGATATAAAAAGATGTGGATATGAGGTTATATGTAGATTAGTGAATAGTATGAGAATTCACAATTTCAATGGGAACAAATTGGATTTGATTGATAAAGGATCAATAGTGAACTGAAATTCATCTGTAGTATCGTTGTTGTTGTGAATTGGATTGTCATGCCTACCAGGACCTTGAGTTAGTTGGAATTTTGTAAGCCTAGTGTACGAGAAATGTGGTAATAAGAACTAGATGTTGACAGATCATGTTGGATGAATTTACTACGTTGAAGGATGTGGGATGAAGATTGAAGAAGTAAGTATTGAGTTATATTTTGGCATAGTAAGATAAGAGGTAGATGAGTTTTTGAAACTACGAAGGTACAATTTTTGTGGAAATTAATTATAACCAGGTGCCTGCACAATGTAGTGATGTTGAGCTATTGCCTTAGTAGTATGGTGTATGTTGATACAGTAGAATATGGATAGTTTCATAGATGTTTGAAACGGTGAACCGTGAGTTATGGGATGAAGCAAGGGAAATATAAGTATCACTGTATGTGTTGGACTATTAAGACAAAGGTAAAATAATAAGTGTGCAATATTTATTTTTCTGGAATTTATGAATTCAGAGTCTAGTTAATGTGGAATGTGAAACATTGGAAGGATGATCCAACGAGAGAGTAGAAGTAATGTGTAACTGTGAAATGAACATAGATGTTGCGTAGAAGATAGTGGTGACTGGTATGTATTAAGGTGGGTATGGAGTATGGATTGTGCCTTTCAAGGTGGCTTGGATAATTTCGAGATGGTGACTTTTGGAAGATGTCATGAATTATGATGAAAGTAGAAAAAGATTTGTAAAATGTTGGAAAATTGAAATATGAGAATTAGAAAAGATAAAGTTATATACTAAGTAATCGAGGGTGATTTTATAATTAGGTGTATAAGTGTTTGATTGTGTGGTTCAGAGGAAAGTAATGGTACGAGTTCGTCCGAAGCGAATACGGATCTATAATGATGGAAATGAGTAAGTTATAAGAGGTTAGAATGTAATTGGATTCATTTAGTGGTTATTGCAAGTTATAAAAAGTTTTCCAAGTTGGTATTTTGTTGTTTCGGATAAATCGTGAAAGCTAAGTTATTCGTTGAGAATGGATGTTGTGAGAGAAAGTGCTAAAGAGCCGGAATAAGAGCTAGCTACGGTTTTAGTATGATTTTGTTTGATCCTAACAAGCAGTGGATAGAATTTGGAATAATGTTGTGATAAGTTGATAAGTCATCGGTACTTGATCATAGTCATAGTTGGTATTATACGATGAAAAAGGAATTATGGAATTATCTATCTTACCCATGGATTGAAAGTGGATGAGAGTAGAATTGGGGGAATATCTGATAGTATTGTTGTTATGATTGAAGATTGAAGCGTTTGGTAATCACATGAGCATACGGTTCCGATTGGATCGAAAAGATGGAGGATGAGACGACTAGGATAGTTGGAATGTTGAAGTATAGAGTCGAGAATTTTCCTATGTTCGCATTAATGGTTAAAGAGTTGGAATTGAGTTAACGACTAAGAGACTTGCATTCAAATTTTAGATTATGCTAAGTGAATTATTATGATAATTGTGATGATGGTTGGAAATGATTAAAGTTAGAACGCGAACTTCATGGAATAGATAGCTGCGGGTAATCAGAGTGAGCAGCGGAAGCGTGAAGTGGTGTAACTGATTATATGTGAATGATTAGTAAAGGCTCAAGATATTGAGTAACAAGATCAGTTGAGGCTTTGAGACTATTGGGCGTTCCGAAATGGATAATAGTGAGCGAGTATCTACATAGCGCGGGTGGCAGGATATGTAGAGATATTAATATGAATGAGGTATGTGCTTCTTTGATGGGTTATAATTATGTTGTTTTGGTAGAGGAAACTAAAAGGTTAGTTTGTTATCAGTGTTGTTGTATCTAGAGGATGTATAGTGTGAAACTTTGAGTTTGTCCATGTTGTCGCCTAGTTACCTAGGGTGATGGTACGAGTGTGGTTGACTAATTCCTACGATATGGAATTAGGAAAGTGTTACCTACGGTGATGGTAGTGACTTTCGTTGTGTTTTTTTCCAGGTGTATACCTGCGTGTTAAGAATTGATAAGGGTGGTGCTTGTTGTTGGGGTGGTTATCCTGGAACTAGTGTTGTTGTTTTGAGTTGTTTGCGGAATTGCCGACTTTGGCAAAGGAGTGATTAGTCAGGTGCAAGAGTATATATAAGTGATGCCATTGAGTACTATTTTCGAGGACGAAAATAAAATAAGTGGGGGAGAGTTGTAACGCCCCAATTTTATAAAGTATTTTTATAAAATAAATATCAAGAGTATGATGGTGTATTTGGAATAATAAGTGGATGAGGTATATTATTTAAATAATGATAATATAATGAGGTGGTATTATTATTATAATATTGTTATTTAAATAAATAAAATAAAATATAAGTTGGATGTTTCAGGGGCAAGGTTGTAATTTGATTCTGTTATGAAAAGGGGAGAACACGATACATTTTCTCATTATCGTATTTTGACGAAGGAAAGAGGGCTCTGGAGAAAAAGGGAAAGGAGAAGGAAAATCAAGAATCGTAAAGCTTCAAGATCAAGGCTTTGCAAGGATTTGGTCAAATTCGAGGTAAGGGGGGAGAAAGGGTTCTTTATTGGTGATCTAACATGAAAGGGTAATTGAGAGGTCCTTAATCTCTTGGGGATTATATGAATTTGATTGTTGTTGACGAGTTCATGATATGAGTATGAATATTATGATTATTGATTGTATATTCTTGAAGTTTGATAATTAAATTCCATGATGTGTGTATTATGAGAACTTAGTCACAAATGTGGTTGTGGATGATGTAAATTGAGAAGAGGAAGAGAAACCTAGAATTTTCCTAATTTAATTTGTGATGTTAGGTTGAGAAGATAATGAGGGATTAGATGCATAAAATAAGTATAAGGACAATATTTGGAGTGTTTTGGGTGATAAAAGTGAGAGATAAGTGATAGAATTCGAACTGGTATGAAATTGGGAGAGAAAAGTGAGTTTTAGAAAAAGCTGAATTTTGGGGGTACAGATGCCCTGACACGAGCTGTGTTGTACAACACGGGCTGTGTCAGGCTACGGGCATTATGCTAAAAAGTGGAAATTTAGGAAGTTGGCTTCAGGTGCTACAACACGGGCAGTGTTGTACAACACGGGTGGCCGTGTCAGCCTCCTGGAAAATGTGTCTTTGATGATTTGGCCTGACATCGGCAGTGTTGTACAACACGGGCGGCCGTGTCAGCCTCCTGGAAAATGTGTTTTGATGATTTGGAGGGCCGTGTCCCAGGCCGCATGACACTGGCCGTGTCATAGGACACGGGGGGCCGTGTCAGGCCTCTGTTTTGAGGATTTTTTCTGTATTTTAAGTGGTTTAATCCCAATTTCTTGTTCGATACTTGTACCATTAGTCTAGGGCCTTGATGATGACATCCATGTTTAACTATAGGACCTGACGACCGATAATAAGCGTGTGCGTGTTATGTGATTATTGGGGATATTATAACTTTATTAATATGTCGATTAAAAGGTGTTGATGATGGAAACATTTACTATAAGTCTTGCACAGTTATATGAAGGAATAGTGATAAACGAAGAGGATCATGATGATTGGTAACATAGTTGATTATATGTCTTGCTTAGACCCCATGATGTAAGTGTTGGTAGCGGTGAGGATCGGAAGGATCGTGTGGTATTAGAATATATGTATAGGGAATAAATGAGAGTGGAATTAATGAGGAGTTCATAAGGTATGACATTTGGTAATTAACGTGTATGAATATACGTGCTTATGTTGTTTTGCATGACTCTTAATGGTGAACCATATTAATGGTGTTGACAATGTGTATGAATATTGTTGGACTATCTATGTGACCCACGTGATGGGATATGTGTTAGATCTTGAGGATCGTGTTGACATGATTGTATTCATGTGTAATTATGTTGATGTGCACTATGTGTTTAGTGCTATTTATATGATGAAATGATATATATGTTTTGATGAGGATCATGAGGATCGTAAAGCATGATGTGTTCATGTATGTTATGATATGGTATGCGTTGCTGTGTCTGCATGCGCATACATTTGATGGAATAATCATGTCAGGGATTTGATTATTCGGGATTCGTTGAGAATCATGGTTGCAGGGATGATCGTGTCTTGTTGGAGACGTTAACGATGCATTCGGGGTTCTATTTGATGAACCGTTATTGTGAGTCGGTACCGCATCTGCATTGTGTCATTGAGTCACTTTGCATTGATTGAATTAATGAAGTATGATATGTGTTGATGAACTATTTGAGATATTGATTAATTGTACGATGTATGATGTGTATTTGATGAATAGAGGTGAGACCACCCTGTAAGATGTTATTTGCACCGTTAATATATTGAATTGTTTTCTCACCCCTTTGTTGTTTGGTTGCGTCCGTGCTTCTTCGGAAGTACAGATGATTCAGGTACTTGAGTATGCTCGGAGTACAAGTTGTTTGGTCGAGTCCTAGGAGTCGCTCTGATACGTAACACGGGAAATGGGGATATTTGTTATTTAATCATTCTTGTTAGTAATAGTTACGTATCATATTTTGTTGAAACTTATAAATTAAGTGAATTGATGAATTTGTGGATATTAGGCGAATTGCCGATTGTTGAAAAAAAAAATTCCACTATTGTTAATAAATGATTATACTTTTGGTTGATTTTGAAAATGTAGTTACTCACTTGTTAATTAAATTCTGATTTATCTGAAAACTTATGTTACTTTAGAAAATGGGAAAAGTGGGTGTTACAATTGGTATCGGAGCGGGTCGGTCCGTCCGACCAGGTTGTCGCGTGTCGTTTGTCCCGGAGTATGCGATACATGTGTGAAACACTATCGATACTTGCTTGTTTGATAGCTATTTGTTTGCAGATGTTTGTTGAATATAAGTGGGGGAGGAGTTATTGCTTCTCTTGATAGTTGGCTTGTGGTGTGTTGGAATTGCGGTGTGGACGAGGTTGCTAAGGTTGGCATTGACTAAGGATTCGCTTGTGAAGCAACTTAGTTCACAAGATGAAAGGAAAGCTATTAAAGTTGGAAAATGTGACTTATGGCCATCATGATTGTCGGCTATCTATTGGCAAATTGAGGAACTGATCACCCTTAATCCATTGCTAATAGTAGGCGGAATTGTGTTGGATGCAAAAGACATATCTTTCAGCCGAGATAGTATGTTCAGTAGACCATTTGGAGTTGAGCCAGAGCTATTAGTGGTATAAAGGAGTAGATGTAGATTCCGGTATCCGGAAAAGAGATGAATTTAAGGATTGATTATGTTGATTAGATATTACTAATGGTTACTCCTCGGTGAGTAGGAAGTGAATTGGGAATGGATAGTTATGAAGAGTTGAACGTTATATCTACTGGGTATGTAGCGGAACTTTTGAGAAAGGACTCCGATGTCATATTTGGTTGCATAGATGACATTGATTGGGAATAAGGTCACATCGATGGACCATCTGTAGAGTACGAATTATAATTGTGTTTCAAAAGATATATTAGAGGTATGGTTATAAGGAATCGTGGCAGCAAGGGTGCTTTCTGGGAAAACTTCGGTGTTATTGATATAAAAAGATGTGGATATGAGGTTATATGTAGATTAGTGAATAGTATGAGAATTCACAATTTCAATGGGAACAAATTGGATTTGATTAATAAAGGATCAATAGTGAACTGAAATTCATCTGTAGTATCGTTGTTGCTGTGAATTGGATTGTCATGCCTACCAGGACCTTGAGTTAGTTGGAATTTTGTAAGCCTAGTGTATGAGAAATGTGGTAATAAGAACTAGATGTTGACAAATCATGTTGGATGAATTTACTACATTGAAGGATGTGGGATGAAGATTGAAGAAGTAAGTATTGAGTTATATTTTGGCATAGTAAGATAAGAGGTAGATGAGTTTTTGAAACTACGAAGGTACAATTTTTGTGGAAATTAATTATAACCAGGTGCCTGCACAATGTAGTGATGTTGAGCTATTGCCTTAGTAGTATGGTGTATGTTGATACAGTAGAATATGGATAGTTTCATAGATGTTTGAAACGGTGAACCGTGAGTTATGGGATGAAGCAAGGGAAATATAAGTATCACTGTATGTGTTGGACTATTAAGACAAAGGTAAAATAATAAGTGTGCAATATTTATTTTTCTGGAATTTATGAATTCAGAGTCTAGTTAATGTGGAATGTGAAACATTGGAAGGATGATCCAACGAGAGAGTAGAAGTAATGTGTAACTGTGAAATGAACATAGATATTGCGTAGAAGATAGTGGTGACTGGTATGTATTAAGGTGGGTATGGAGTATGGATTGTGCCTTTCAAGGTGGCTTGGATAATTTCGAGATGGTGACTTTTGGAAGATGTCATGAATTATGATGAAAGTAGAAAAAGATTTGTAAAATGTTGGAAAATTGAAATATGAGAATTAGAAAAGATAAAGTTATATACTAAGTAATCGAGGGTGATTTTATAATTAGGTGTATAAGTGTTTGATTGTGTGGTTCAGAGGAAAGTATCGGTACGAGTTCGTCCGAAGCGAATATGGATCTATAATGATGGAAATGAGTAAGTTATAAGAGGTTAGAATGTAATTGGATTCATTTAGTGGTTATTGCAAGTTATAAAAAGTTTTCCAAGTTGGTATTTTGTTGTTTCGGATAAATCGTGAAAGCTAAGTTATTCGTTGAGAATGGATGTTGTGAGAGAAAGTGCTAAAGAGCCGGAATAAGAGCTAGCTACGGTTGTAGTATGATTTTGTTTGATCCTAACAAGCAGTGGATAGAATTTAGAATAATGTTGTGATAAGTTGATAAGTCATCGGTACTTGATCATAGTCATAGTTAGTATTATACGATGAAAAAGGAATTATGGAATTATCTATCTTACCCATGGATTGAAAGTGGATGAGAGTAGAATTGGGGGAATATCTGATAGTATTGTTGTTATGATTGAAGATTGAAGCGTTTGGTAATCACATGAGCATACGGTTCCGATTGGATCAAAAAGATGGAGGATGAGACGACTAGGATAGTTGGAATGTTGAAGTATAGAGTCGAGAATTTTCCTATGTTCGCATTAATGGTTAAAGAGTTGGAATTGAGTTAACGACTAAGAGACTTGCGTTCAAATTTTAGATTATGCTAAGTGAATTATTATGATAATTGTGATGATGGTTGGAAATGATTAAAGTTAGAACGCGAACTTCATGGAATAGATGGCTGCGGGTAATCAGAGTGAGCAGCGGAAGCGTGAAGTGGTGTGACTGATTATATGTGAATGATTAGTAAAGGCTCAAGATATTGAGTAACAAGATCAGTTGAGGCTTTGAGACTATTGGGCGTTCCGAAATGGATAATAGTGAGCGTGTATCTATATAGCGCGGGTGGCGGGATATGTAGAGATATTAATATGAATGAGGTATGTGCTTCCTTGATGGGTTATAATTATGTTGTTTTGGTAGAGGAAACTAAAAGGTTAGTTTGTTATCAGTGTTGTTGTATCTAGAGGATGTATAGTGTGAAACTTTGAGTTTGTCCTGGTTGTCGCCTAGTTACCTAGGGTGATGGTACGAGTGTGGTTGACTAATTCCTACGATATGGAATTAGGAAAGTGTTACCTACGGTGATGGTAGTGACTTTCGTTGTGTTTTTTTCCAGGTGTATACCTGCGTGTTAAGAATTGATAAGGGTGGTGCTTGTTGTTGGGGTGGTTATCCTGGAACTAGTGTTGTTGTTTTGAGTTGTTTGCGGAATTGCCGACTTTGGCAAAGGAGTGATTAGTCCGGTGCAAGAGTATATCTAAGTGATGCCATTGAGTACTATTTTCGAGGACGAAAATAAAATAAGTGGGGGAGAGTTGTAACGCCCCAATTTTATAAAGTATTTTTATAAAATAAATATCAAGAGTATGATGGTGTATTTGGAATAATAAGTGGATGAGGTATTTTATTTAAATAATGATAATATAATGAGGTGGTATTATTATTATAATATTGTTATTTAAATAAATAAAATAAAATATAAGTTGGATGTTTGAGGGGCAAGGTTGTAATTTGATTCTGTTATGAAAAGGGGAGAACACGATACATTTTCTCATTATCGTATTTTCACGAAGGAAAGAGGGCTCTGGAGAAAAAGGGAAAGGAGAAGGAAAATCAAGAATCGTAAAGCTTCAAGATCAAGGCTTTGCAAGGATTTGGTCAAATTCGAGGTAAGGGGGGAGAAAGGGTTCTTTATTGGTGATCTAACATGAAAGGGTAATTGAGAGGTCCTTAATCTCTTGGGGATTATATGAATTTGATTGTTGTTGACGAGTTCATGATATGAGTATGAATATTATGATTATTGATTGTATATTCTTGAAGTTTGATAATTAAATTCCATGATGTGTGTATTATGATAACTTAGTCACAAATGTGGTTGTGGATGATGTAAATTGAGAAGAGGAAGAGAAACCTAGAAGTTTCCTAATTTAATTTGTGATGTTAGGTTGAGAAGATAATGAGGGATTAGATGCATAAAATAAGTATAAGGACAATATTTGGAGTGTTTTGGGTGATAAAAGTGAGAGATAAGTGATAGAATTCGAACTGGTATGAAATTGGGAGAGAAAAGTGAGTTTTAGAAAAAGCTGAATTTTGGGGGTACAGGTGCCCTGACACGGGCAGTGTTGTACAACACGGGCAGTGTCAGGCTACGGGCATTATGCTAAAAAGTGGAAATTTAGGAAGTTGGCTTCAGGTGCTACAACACGGGCAGTGTTGTACAACACGGGTGGCCGTGTCAGCCTCCTGGAAAATGTGTCTTTGATGATTTGGCCTGACACCGGCAGTGTTGTACAACACGGGCGGCCGTGTCAGCCTCCTGGAAAATGTGTTTTGATGATTTGGAGGGCCGTGTCCCAGGCTGCATGACACTGGCTGTGTCATGGGACACGGGGGGCCGTGTCAGGCCTCTGTTTTGAGGAATTTTTCTGTATTTTAAGTGGTTTAATCCCAATTTCTTGTTCGATACTTGTACCATTAGTCTAGGGCCTTGATGATGACATCCATGTTTAACTATAGGACCCGACGACCGATAATAAGCGTGTGCGTGTTATGTGATTAGTGGGGATATTATAACTTTATTAATATGTCGATTAAAAGGTGTTGATGATGGAAACATTTACTATAAGTCTTGCACAGTTATATGAAGGAATAGTGATAAACGAAGAGGATCATGATGATTGGTAACATAGTTGATTATATGTCTTGCTTAGACCCCATGATGTAAGTGTTGGTAGCGGTGAGGATCAGAAGGATCGTGTGGTATTAGAATATATGTATAGGGAATAAATGAGAGTGGAATTAATGAGGAGTTCATAAGGTATGACATTTGGTAATTAACATGTATGAATATACGTGCTTATGTTGTTTTGCATGACTCTTAATGGTGAACCATATTAATGGTGTTGACAATGTGTATGAATATTGTTGGACTATCTATGTGACCCACGTGATGGGATATGTGTTAGATCTTGAGGATCGTGTTGACATGATTGTATTCATGTGTAATTATGTTGATGTGCACTATGTGTTTAGTGCTATTTATATGATGAAATGATATATATGTTTTGATGAGGATCATGAGGATCGTAAAGCATGATGTGTTCATGTATGTTATGATATGGTATGCATTGCTGTGTCTGCATGCGCATACATTTGATGGAATAATCATGTCGGGGATGTGATTATTCGGGATTCGTTGAGAATCGTGGTTGCAGGGATGATCGTGTCTTGTTGGAGACGTTAACGATGCATTCGGGGTTCTATTTGATGAACTGTTATTGTGAGTCGGTACCGCATCTGCATTGTGTCATTGAGTCACTTTGCATTGATTGAATTAATGAAGTATGATATGTGTTGATGAACTATTTGAGATATTGATTAATTGTACGATGTATGATGTGTATTTGATGAATAGAGGTGAGACTACCCTGTAAGATATTATTTGCACCGTTAATATATTGAATTGTTTTCTTACCCCTTTGTTGTTTGGTTGCGTCTGTGCTTCTTCGGAAGTACAGATGATTCAGGTACTTGAGTATGCTCGGAGTACAAGTTGTTTGGTCGAGTCCTAGGAGTCGCTCTGATACGTAACACGGGAAATGGGGATATTTGTTATTTAATCATTCTTGTTAGTAATAGTTACGTATCATATTTTGTTGAAACTTATAAATTAAGTGAATTGATGAATTTGGGGATATTAGGCGAATTGCCGATTGTTGAAAAAAAAAATTCCGCTATTGTTAATAAATGAATATACTTTTGGTTGATTTTGAAAATGTAGCTACTCACTTGTTAATTAAACTCTGATTTATATGAAAACTTATGTTACTTTAGAAAATGGGAAAAGTGGGAGTTACAATTGGTATCAGAGCGGGTCGGTCTGTCCGGCCAGGTTGTCACGTGTCGTTTGTCCCGGAGTATGCGATACGTGTGTGAAACACTATCGATACTTGCTAGTTTGATAGCTATTTGTTTGCAGATGTTTGTTGAATATAAGTGGGGGAGGAGTTATTGCTTCTCTTGAGAGTTGGCTTGTGGTGTGTTGGAATTGCGGTGTGGCCGAGGTTTCTAAGGTTGGCATTGACTAAGGATTCACTTGTGAAGCAACTTAGTTCACAAGATGAAAGGAACGCTATTAAAGTTGGAAAATGTGACTTATGGCCATCATGATTGTCGGCTATCTATTGGCAAATTGAGGAACTTATCACCCTTAATCCATTGCTAATAGTAGGCGGAATTGTGTTGGATGCAAAAGACATATCTTTCAGCCGAGATAGTATGTTCAGTAGACCATTTGGAGTTGAGCCAGAGCTATTAGTGGTATAAAGGAGTAGATGTAGATTCTGGTATCCGGAAAAGAGATGAATTTAAGGATTGATTATGTTGATTAGATATTACTAATGGTTACTCCTCGGTGAGTAGGAAGTGAATTGGGAATGGATAGTTATGAAGAGTTGAACGTTATATCTACTGGGTATGTAGCGGAACTTTTGAGAAAGGACTCCGATGTCTGATTTGGTTGCATAGATGACATTGATTGGGAATAAGGTCACATCGATGGACCATCTGTAGAGTACGAATTATAATTGTGTTTCGAAAGATATATTAGAGGCGTGGTTATAAGGAATCGTGGCAGCAAGGGTGCTTTCTGGGAAAACTTCGGTGTTATTGATATAAAAAGATGTGGATATGAGGTTATATGTCGATTAGTGAATAGTATGAGAATTCACAATTTCAATGGGAACAAATTGGATTTGATTGGTAAAGGATCAATAGTGAGCTGAAATTCATCTGTAGTATCGTTGTTGTTGTGAATTAGATTGTCATGCCTACCAGGACCTTGAGTTAGTTGGAATTTTGCAAGCCTAGTGTACGAGAAATGTGGTAATAAGAACTAGATGTTGACAGATCATGTTGGATGAATTTACTACGTTGAAGGATGTGGGATGAAGATTGAAGAAGTAAGTATTGAGTTATATTTTGGCATAGTAAGATAAGAGGTAGATGAGTTTTTGAAACTACGAAGGTTCAATTTTTGTGGAAATTAATTATAACCAGGTGCCTGCACAATGTAGTGATGTTGAGCTATTGCCTTAGTAGTATGGTGTATGTTGATACAGTAGAATATGGATAGTTTCATAGATGTTTGAAACGGTGAATTGTGAGTTATGGGATGAAGCAAGGGAAATATAAGTATCACTGTATGTGTTGGACTATTAAGACAAAGGTAAAATAATAAGTGTGCAATATTTATTTTCTGGAATTTATGAATTCAGAGTCTAGTTAATGTGGAATGTGAAACATTGGAAGGATGATCCAACGAGAGAGTAGAAGTAATGTGTAACTGTGAAATGAACATAGATGTTGCGTAGAAGATAGTGGTGACTGGTATGTATTAAGGTAGGTATGGAGTATGGATTGTGCCTTTCAAGGTGGCTTGGATAATTTCGAGATGGTGACTTTTGGAAGATGTCATGAATTATAATGAAAGTAGAAAAAGATTTGTAAAATGTTGGAAAATTGAAATATGAGAATTAGAAAAGATAAAGTTATATACTAAGTAATCGAGGGTGATTTTATAATTAGGTGTATAAGTGTTTGATTGTGTGGTTCAGAGGAAAGTATCGGTACGAGTTCGTCCGAAGCGAATACGGATCTATAATGATGGAAATGAGTAAGTTATAAGAGGTTAGAATGTAATTGGATTCATTTAGTGGTTATTGCAAGTTATAAAAAGTTTTCCAAGTTGGTATTTTGTTGTTTCGGATAAATCGTGAAAGCTAAGTTATTCGTTGAGAATGGATGTTGTGAGAGAAAGTGCTAAAGAGCCGGAATAAGAGCTAGCTACGGTTGTAGTATGATTTTGTTTGATCCTAACAAGCAGTGGATAGAATTTGGAATAATGTTGTGATAAGTTGATAAGTCATCGGTACTTGATCATAGTCATAGTTGGTATTATACGATGAAAAAGGAATTATGGAATTATCTATCTTACCCATGGATTGAAAGTGGATGAGAGTAGAATTGGGGGAATATCTGATAGTATTGTTGTTATGATTGAAGATTGAAGCGTTTGGTAATCACATGAGTATACGGTTCCGATTGGATCGAAAAGATGGAGGATGAGACGACTAGGATAGTTGGAATGTTGAAGTATAGAGTCGAGAATTTTCCTATGTTCGCATTAATGGTTAAAGAGTTGGAATTGAGTTAACGACTAAGAGACTTGCATTCAAATTTTAGATTATGCTAAGTGAATTATTATGATAATTGTGATGATGGTTGGAAATGATTAAAGTTAGAACGCGAACTTCATGGAATAGATGGCTGCGGGTAATCAGAGTGAGCAGCGGAAGCGTGAAGTGGTGTAACTGATTATATGTGAATGATTAGTAAAGATTTATATTAAAGATTTATATTAAGGATTTATAATAGTAATTTTATGGGAAAAGTGGGTGTTACAATTGGTATCAGAGCAGGTCGGTCCAACTGGCCAGATTGAGTCAGTCCTTAGAATAAGAGTCGTGTGTTTCCTAACCTGAGTTGTTTGTTGTATCAATATGGCAGGAAGGAATGATGCTGATCTTGCTGCGGCTATGCAAGCCATGGCGCAGACGGTTGAGAACGTTGTTCATGTCGTTCAGGATGGAGGAAATGCTCAGTCTCGTGCATTGGAGCAGTTCCGGAATAACAAGCCGCCGACGTATGAAGGTGGAATTCTGGATCCAGAGGCTGCGCAGAGGTGGTTGAAAGCTGTTGAGAAGATCTTCAGAACCATGGGATGCTCTGATGATCAAAAGGTGAGATTTGGTACTCACATGCTGGAGGGCGAAGCTGAAGTCTGGTGGGACAACAGTCGCCAAAGGATGGAAGACGCGGGTACGACTATCACTTGGGCGGTATTTCGCAGAGAATTCTTGGAAAAGTATTTCCCGGAAGACATCCTCAGTGCTAAGGAGGTTGAGTTCTTAGAACTCAAGCAAGGTAATATGGCAGTGGCGAAGTATGCTGCCAAGTTTGAAGAACTAGTGCAATATTGTACGCACTACAATACTGAAGAGACAATGACTTCCAAATGTCTGAAGTATGAGAATGGACTGCGTCCTGAGATTAAGTTGGGTATTGCTTGCCAGAAGATTAGGAATTATCCAGAGCTGGTAAGTAGAAGCAGGATTTATGATAATGACAACAGGGCGCGGATTGCACACTACAAAGCTGTGAGTGATAAGAAAGGGAAGCAGAGATTTGGTGGTACTCCGTACAGTGCTCCAGCTGACAAAGAGAAGCAAAAAGCTGGTAATGAGAAGAGACCAAGTGGGGGAGGAAGTACTCCCGGTGTGCTCAAATGCTACAGATGTCACGGCGTGGGACATCGTGCCAATAATTGTCCTACCGAAGAAAATAAGTGTTTTAAGTGTGGAAAGGCGGGTCATGTGATGGCCAATTGCAGAGGGAATGCGCCTATTTGCTATAATTGTGGAGAGCAGGGCCACATTAGCACTAGTTGTCAGAAACCAAAGAAGCAGAAATCCGATGGGAAAGTGTTTGCATTAGTGGGAGCTCAGCCTACTAGTGAAGATCGATTGGTCAAAGGTACTTGCTTTATCAATAATATTCCTTTATTTGTGATTATTGATACGGGTGCAACACACTCGTTTATTTCTTTGGAATGTGTGAAAAAGTTAGGATTGGAACCTTCTCAGTTAAGTCGAGGAATGGTTATTAATACACCATCTATAGGGTCTATGACTACTACCTTGATATGTCGTGATTGTGTTTTGGCTATTTCTGGTGAAGAGTTTAGAGTGGATCTCATATGTCTACCACTCAGTAATCTTGATATAATCTTGGGTATGAACTGGTTGGAATCCAACCGGGTTTATATTGATTGCTTTAGGAAGAGATTGTTATTCCTGACTCCAGAAGAAGAAATTTTGGCCAGTTCAGTTTCTACTAAAGAACTGAGGACCTTATTGGAAGACGAAGCGAAAATGTTTGTTGTGTTTGCTTCATTATCTATAGAAGAAAAGATCGTTGTTGAAGAGTTACCAGTGGTGAATGAATTTCTTGAAGTATTTCCCAATGATATTACAAAGTTACCTCCGACGCGTGAAGTGGAGTTTACTATTGACTTGATTCCTGGTACCAGGCCTATTTCTATGGCACCGTACAGGATGTCTGCTACTGAGTTAGCTGAATTGAAATCGCAGATTGGTGATTTACTTGATAAGAAGTTCATTCGACCCAGTGTATCTCCATGGGGTGCTCCAGTGTTATTAGTTAAGAAGAAGGATGGTAGTATGCGCTTGTGCATTGACTACCAACAGCTGAATAAGGTTACTATTAAGAACAAATATCCACTTCCAAGGATCGATGACTTGATGGATCAACTTGTGGGAGCTTGTATTTTTAGCAAGATTGATTTGAGATCAGGATATCATCAAATCAGAGTGAAAGAGGAAGATATCTAGAAGACGGCATTTAGAACTCGATATGGTCATTACGAATATGCAGTGATGCCTTTCGGAGTGTCTAATGCGCCGGGTGTGTTTATGGAATATATGAACCACATATTCCATTCTTACTTGGATCAATTCGTCGTAGAATTTATTGATGATATATTAATATACTCGAAGTCTGAAGAAGAGCATGAGAAACATTTGAGAATTGTGCTGCAAGTGTTAAAAGATAACAAATTGTTTGCTAAATTTTCCAAGTGTGAATTCTGGTTGAAGAAAGTGAGCTTTTTGGGACATGTAATATCTGGTGAAGGTATAGCGGTAGACCCTTCGAAGGTCAGTGTTGTGCTTGATTGGGAACCTCCGAAGACGGTAACGGAAATTAGAAGTTTTCTTGGTTTAGCATGTTATTATCGAAGGTTTATAGAAGGATTTTCTAATTTGGCTTTGCCATTAACTCAATTGACCAGGAAGAGTCAAGCCTTTATTTGGGATGTAACTTGTGAGAGAAGCTTTGAAGAATTGAAAAAGAAATTGACTTCGGCACCGATATTGATTTTACCGAATCCGAATGAAGCTTTTGTTGTGTATTGTGATGCATCTAAAATGGGTTTAGGAGGCGTGTTAATGCAGGTTGGTAAAGTAGTAGCTTATGCTTCAAGACAGTTGAGAATACACGAGAGGAATTATCCTACTCATGATTTAGAATTGGCTGCAGTGGTATTTGTGTTGAAAATTTGGAGGCATCATCTCTATGGGTCGCGATTTGAAGTCTTTAGTGACCATAAGAGCCTAAAATATTTATTTGATCAGAAGGAACTTAATATGAGGAAGAGGAGATGGTTAGAATTTTTGAAAGATTATGATTTTAATTTAAGTTACCATCCGGGAAAGGCAAATGTAGTAGCGGACGCATTAAGCCGGAAAACAGTTCATATGTCGGCTATGATGATGAAAGAGATGGATTTAATTGAGCAATTTAGAAACTTAAGTATGGTGTGTGAGATAACACCTGGAAGTGTCAAGTTGGGCATGTTACGAATAAATAATGAATTTCTTGATGCAGTTAAGGAAGGCCAACGACAAGATGTGAAATTAGTGGACTTAATGCCTACCAAGGGAAATGATCGAGGTGGTGATTTTAGTTTGGATAATAATGGTATTTTGAGATTTCGGGAGAGAATTTGTATACCCGATAGTGTTGAACTAAAGAAAGCAATTCTGCAAGAGAGTCATCGGAGTAGTTTAAGTATTCACCCAGGAGCTACAAAGATGTACCATGACTTGAAGAAATTATTTTGGTGGAACGGTATGAAACGAGATATTGCACACTTTGTTTATGCTTGTTTAGTATGTCAGAAATCAAAAGTAGAACATTAGAAGCCTTCGGGGCTGATGCAACCTTTAGAGATCCCAGAGTGGAAGTGGGATAGTATTGCTATGGATTTTGTGACAGGTTTTCCGAATACTACGAGAGGACTGGATGCTATTTGGGTGGTGGTGGACCGGTTGACTAAGTCCGCACATTTTATTCCGATAAACATCAGTTACCCGTTAACTAAGTTGGCGGAGATTTATATCCGAGTTGTTGTGAAATTGCACGGTGTACCGTCAAGTATAGTATCGGATAGAGATCCGCGATTTACTTCTGAGTTTTGGAAGAGTTTACATGAGGCTTTGGGTTCTAAGTTGAAATTGAGTTCGACTTACCACCCACAGACAGATGGACAATCCGAGAGGACTATTCAGTCATTAGAAGATTTGTTGAGAACTTGTGTGCTAGAAAAAGGTGGTGCGTGGGATACACATTTGGCACTGATTGAATTTACTTATAATAATAGCTATCATTCAAGTATTGGAATGGCGCCGTTTGAAGCTCTTTATGGTAGAAGATGTAGAACACCTCTGTGTTGGTATGAGACAGGTGAAAATGTTATGCTTGGGCCTGATATTATTCAGCAGACTACTGAAACTATTCAAATGATCAAGGAGAAAATGAAAGCGTCTCAGAGTCGGCAGAAAAGTTACCATGATAATAGAAGGAAAGACTTAGAGTTCAATGAGGGTGACCATGTATTTTTGAGAGTCAACCCGATGACCGGTGTTGGACGTGCGTTGAAGTCTAAGAAGCTGGATCCTAGGTTAATTGGACCGTATCAGATTATGCAGAGAGTAGGCAAGGTTGCTTACAGAGTGGCATTACCGCCAGAACTTTCGAATTTGCACAAAGTGTTTCATGTATCGCAACTCAGGAAATATGTGTCTGATCCGTCACATGTAATTCAGAGAGATGAAGTGCAAATCCGTGACAATCTTACGGTGGAAACTTTACTGTTGAGGATTGAAGATCGTAAGATGAAGCAACTTCGAGGCAAAGAGATACCTCTTGTGAGAGTAGCTTGGGGAGGAGCTGCTGGTGGAAGTGTTACCTGGGAACTGGAGAGCAAGATGCGGGAATTATATCCAGAGTTATTCCATTCAGGTACATTTTCGAGGACGAAAATAATTAAGTGGGGGAGAGTTGTAACACCTTAATTTTTATATTTATTTTTGTGAAATAAATATTAAATAATTTAATGGCATAATTGAATATTTGGGGAAGAAAGTATTTTTATGAGAATAATAATAATAATATAAGGTATATTATTATAATGTTGTTATTATTTAAATAAAATAAAAATAAATAAATGGTTAGTTAGAGGTTTGAGGGGAAAAGGTGGAATTGTTGTTTTCATAAAAAGAGGAAATAGGGAAACAAACCTCATTCATCGTATTTTGACGAAGAACAGAGAGGTCTGGAGAAAGAGGAGAAGAAAGGCAAGGTCAAGGATCGTAGATCACCAAGACCCAAAAGTTGTGCAGGAAAGCTTCGATTTTAAGGTAAGGGGGAGAAAAGGGTTTATGATTGGTGATAGGACATAGAAGGGTAATTGGGAGTTCCTTCCTCCCTTAGGTATTTTAAGAGATTATGATAACAATGATTGAATTGATGCAATATTGTGAAATTGTTGATGAATATGATTATACGATGTATTTTGAAAATATATTTGGTGTTGTGTGTTGGGTATTGGGAAGATTGATTTATGAAGGTTGTGGGGGTTATGATGAACAGAGAAGAGGATTAAACCTCATAGATTCCTTAATTGATTTAGGAAAGTTTATTAGTAAAACTAGTTGATGTTATATGTATAAATGGATAATAAACATGTGAATTGGTTGGTTTTGAGTGTTAAATTTGACTTAGAATGGTTAGGATTCGTGCATGTGAGAAAGAGGGAAGAAATTGGGACTTTTGGAAAAATTGGATTTTTGGGAAGTTGGCTTCAGGTGCCACAACACGGGCAGTGTTGTACAACACGGGCGGCCGTGTCAGCCTCCTGGAAAATGTGTTTTTGATGATTTGGCATGACACGGGCAGTGTTGTACAACACGGGCGGCCGTGTCAGCCTCCTGGAAAATGTGTTTTTGATGATTTAAAGGGCCGTGTCCCAGGCCACCTGACACGGGCCGTGTCAGGGGACACGGGGGGCCGTGTCAGGCCCCTGTAAATTTAATTTTCCGTCCGTTTTAAGGTAGATTTGATTCATTCTTCTAATATAGGATTATATTAGTGAAATAAGACTTTGAGGATGTTCTAATAGTGAATATATGACTTGATGATTAGTCGCATAAGAAATCCTAAGTGCTTAATTGATTTATATGAATATGTAGATTGTTATAATAGTGAACAACATGAGATATGTGTATGCCTTATGTGTGAATAAGATGCACTGATGATTGGTTGATGAGATCATGATGATCGTAAAGCATGATGTGTTCATGTGTATTGTGATATGGTATGCGTTGTTGTGTCTGCATGCATATACATTTGATGGAATAATCTTGTCGTGGATGTGATTATTCGGGATTCGTTGAGAATCGTGGTTGCAGGGATGATCGTGTCTTGTTGGAGACGTTAACGATGCATTCGGGGTTCTATTGATGAACCGTTATTGTGAGTCGGTACCGCATTTGCATTGTGCATTGGAGTCACATTGCATTATGATTGATTGAATAATATGATTGATTGAATGATATGATTGATAACTTGGTGTGATTAGGGGTGAATTACTTCTTCATATATGTCGTATGCACCATTATATTATGAATCTATTTCTCACCCCTCTGTTTGTTTTGTTGCGTCTGTGCTTCTTCGGAAGTGCAGACAATTCAGGTACTTGAGAAGTACGTTGGTGTGATGTCCGTGTCCTAGGAGCTCTGATATGTAACGGGAACGGGGATCTTTTCCACATTTACTTTTATTATTTATAAAAACTTATCTTTATGATTAAACTTGAATTGAAGAACCTTTTTATGTGTGATTTGCTTAGCCTTTGAGCTATTGACGTTAAATATTTGAATTCCGCTGTTTTCTTTTATTAACGATTTTGATGAATGATGATGATGTAGCATCTCACTTTAGACAAGTAACTCTGATTATATTAAAGATTTATAATAATAATTTTATGGGAAAAGTGGGTGTTACAAAGTCCAGCCCACATCTTTTTCTTAACCATTTTTTCTTGCTAGATACAACCCCCTCCCTATTTCCTATTTTTTTAATTTCTTTTTTCACATAAGTTCCGATTTTAATGCATTTAAAATACTAAAAAACATCATAAAATTCTATAAAAAATATTTTTAGTTTCATAACTCCATTTAGAGTTTTGTCATTTTTTTTATTTCCTGATTTAATTAATTTTCATTTTTATTTCGAATTTCTTTTAATTTCTTTTTCATTTAATTTCCATAATTAACACATCAACTTGTAGATTTTATTTCTTCCACCTCGATTAACATTTTAACTCCTTTCTTTTTGCATCTTTTAAGAGACTCATAAAAGTTCATAAAAATATTTTTGTTATATTTTTAATCCCATTTTATCCATAGTTTTGTAAGTCGTATTTGTGTGTTTCCGTTACTTGTTCCTAAGCGACTTTGTGCGATTATTTAGTGGAGTTTCGTTGTGAATTTTTGTGAGATATTTTGACGCATTGTTAGTTGCTGGTTTTTGACTTTAGAGATTTAATTTCATAATTTTCTCATGTCATTTGATATTTGTTTGGAGTTTTGTTTCTTAGGTAGCGTTTTGTGCCTCTTTCTTCCTTCTTTCTAACATAGTTTGAGGGAGGCATTTATGCCATCCTATTAGGATTTATTGGTCTTTGTTATAGGGTTAGGTACTGACTTTGTTGATTTTGATTGATTTGTGATTGTCATTTTTGGTTTGCGTAGTGTTTAAATGTTCTTATTTTCATTGTATGCTTATTACGGTTCGCTAACCATTTCAGGGGCTCTGGTAAGTGAGAGGTGTGGATGTGATTCTCACATCTCCAAGTCTTATCTCTTCTCTTGATATTATCTTGCTTGTGATTGTTGGGGATTAGGCCTTACTTCCTCCCTCTTCTATTCTTCTTTCTTCTCTTTCTCTTTTTCTTTCTTCTCCTCCTTTAGGATAGTAAACCTCACTAACCTAGGAATACCATGCATGATAACAATTAGGATTCATTAGTCCCCCATTATACTTTTACCTTTGTGATCCTTTTGTTTCTCTTCTCTTCTCATCTCAAAACCCTAAGAAGACACTTAATAAAGATTGAAGTGATATCTTGAGCAATAGCCTTATCCCATGAGACACTTGTAGTCTTCCCATCTTGGGATAGTACAAGCTTGTCTTGTGATGCACAAGTCTGATCAGGATATCATCTTCACCAAGAAAATCATAAAACACACTTCTTCATTGTAAATACAAAAACACTTAATAAGTTAATGAGTTAGTGAGCTTAAGCCCTAATCTCTGGATTCAAGTTTTGGGGATCTTCTCCTTACTTGAGTGTGTTTGTTCTATTATTCCATCTTGGAATGTAGTGACAAGTGCACATTCCATGGAAAAGAGCTTGAGTTCACTTCCTTGTGACACACTCATAAAAGCTTCTAAAAACACAAACAAACAATAAGCGTCTCTCCTTCAGGAATTCTCTTCTCATCTCCTTCGCTCCGTACGCGAACTTGCTCCTACTTGTCATTTTGCAAGACGGTTACGCACTCGTCGTCCGAGCCTGCAACACCTGAACATTGACATAGGCAGTTCAAGCCTTAAGACACAAGCAATCTTTTCTACCCCTAGTTAGGGGAACTACGGCAACTCTGATCCTCATTATCCAGATGAGGTACGTAGGCAGCGGGGTAAGGCCCGTTCGAGCACTCTTTTATTTTCCCTACATTTTCCCCCTTTCTTTTCTTTCTTATCCAGTTTCAGTTTCAGTTTTGCAGCAGCTTTCATTTCTTCACCCTTTGAAACAGTTTCTTTGCAAGCGTGGATCCCGTCGGGTACGGCGGATAATCTAGGTGCTAATACCTTCCCAGGTCGTAACCAACTCCCGAACTCAGTCTCTTTGGTTCGCAGGACCCGTTTCCTTCCTCTTCTTTCTTCTGGTTTGTGCATCATTACCATTCCCGTTCCTTCGGGATAAAAATGCCTGGCTGGAGACTCTATTCTTTTCCGCGCCACTTTCGCGTTTGTACCAGGATGGAAATCCGGGGAGCGACAGCTGGCGACTCTGCTGGGGAACGAACCCAGAATCTCTGGTTCCCCTGTGAGTCTCTCCTAGGGCTTGCATGTTTCTGTTTCTCTGGGTGTTGATTGCTTGTTGTTATGTGTTGTATTTTTACTGTTGTTTATTTACAGTTTTATTTACAACTTTATTTACAGTTTTCAGTATTTATTTTCTGCATCATATTATTACTGGACTGTCTGGATTGGATCTTCTGTTTGGTGGGTTTGGGTGACATTGTTTCTGAGATATGAGCTCATTACCACGGCTTGAGTGCACCTTAGGACTTAGAGTAGTTCCACTTTGGCCTCATGAGATCTTGTCATGGGGGTAGTAGTGAGTTCCACGCCCAGATTTGTGACCGTCTAGGAAATGTCTTGATTTGGGGATCTACCTCTCTCATTTCATAACCTTGACAATTATGTGCAGCTGGGGACCGATCATTGAGAACCTTGTGGAAACATCCCTCTCTAGTGGTGACAGTGGCAGACCACATTGTGTGGCAAACCCATTCGCACTCGAGGGCCCACCCGGAACTCACATAGGATGACCTTGTTTTCCCGGAATCATGCTGAGGCCTCCCTAAGTAGTACATAATGCTAAACCGATTCCCTGGTTTGGTCATGAGCCATTCCTCAGAGATGGTGAACGTATTATTGCTATTCAGCTTTGAGAGTCCGTGATGTCTGACCCGGAGCACACCCGTGAGATTGGGAGGGGTTTACTGGTTTGCAGGAACCCTTGACCTCAACATACCCTTCATCATCAGTGTAATCTTATGTTTTGGTCCGGTTGTTATAATCCTGGAGTTCTTGATCCTTGGTTTTGAGTTCTTATCAGATGGTTATTATTTGGAGGACATACATCATCAGTTACTTGGTTCTCAGCTCAGTGTTCCGTATCCAGACAGACACCAATTCTCGATCACTTGTCAGTTGCATACATGCCATCATAGCATTTTAGCATACATGTTCAGTTATTTCCGAGAATCTCATATCTGAATCATGCTGTCGGATTTTCTGTACTAAAATATGGATCAAAGATGATAGATTCTTTGGAAGTAACCGAACATGGCATCTGATACCATTTGTATTGCATTTCTGTTCCGCAGGAAGGGCTCATCCGTTCTTTGTTTACCATCCACAGTTGAGATTCCAGTTCTTGCATCAGACTTGAAGAAACTCTTGGACAAATCATGGACCCTGGAGAGCAAATCCAGTTTACAAATGTTGGGTTGACAAGAGATCAGTGGGACCAACTTTTAGAGGCTATGACAAGTTTGGCAAGGAAAGATGGTCGTAATTATGCTCAAGCTCAACCTGCACAGATCCCCGTTGAGAATCCAGATGTTCGAGAGCGTCAGGTCGCCCGGAGTAGTCATTCTTCTTCTGTAGATGATGCAGATTATCACAATTTTGCTTTCACTATGCCAGGTTCCCAAGAGGCAATCCCTGTGGTGAGAATCCAAGATCCACGAGTTGTGAAGAGGGAAGAAAGATTCTGTGTGTTGGAGGAGGAGATCAAAGCCCTTCAAAGTCGTAATGTCGTTGATCTAAGAACTGCAAACATGTGTCTGGTACACGGCCTTGTAATACCTCCAAAGTTCAAAGTACCGAAGTTTGAAAAGTACAAAGGCGATAGTTGTCCAAGGCAGCATTTGGTAAGGTTTTGCAGAAGGATGGCTTCATTTGAGCATAATGACAAATTGATGATTCATTGCTTCCAATACAGTCTGAGTGAGGCATCATCGAGTTGGTATATGCAGTTAGAGAGCAATCGTATCCAATCATGGTAAGACCTAGCCAATGCCTTTGTGAAGCAGTATGACTACAATCTTGACAAGGCTCTTAGCCGCATGGATTTGCAAGTTTTATCCCAAGGAGATGGTGAATCTTTCAGAGAGTATGCCCAGAGGTGGAGAGAAGTAGCTGCTCGGGTGCAACCCCCACTATCAGACAAAGAATTGGTTGATATTTTCAAAGAGACCTTACAGGGACCATACTTGGAGAGGTTGAGTGGCAGTGGAACTTCGAGTTTCTCGGACTTGGTGATAGTTGGAGAATGCATTGAGAGTTTTATCAAGATGGGAAAGATCCAAGGCATTTCAGAGATCTCAACTGAAGAGAATGAATCTTTTATCAGTTTTCAAGGAAAGGATGTGATTGATGCAATATGGGAAGATCCTCAAACTCCATTGACTTATCCACATTACCCATGCATCTCAACTGCTCAGAGTCAGCAACCTTCTGAAGTCGTATGTCAAATATCCGTTAATAGTGAATCTCCTCAGTATCAACAGCGACCATGCCAACAGCAGCATACTCCGCAAAGGCGTCATTACTACACTAAGAGATCCAAAAGGTATTTTGATCCATTGTCAGTACCATACAGTCAGATACTTCCATGCCTGATCGATAGTGGATTGATAGTGCCGAAGAAACCGGGTCCGATACCTTTTCCATATCCACCAAGTTTGGATCCCAGTGTTCGATGTGGTTTCCATGGCAATGCACCAGGACATTCAGTTGAAGAATGCAAGCCGCTCAGGGATAAGGTTCAGGATTTGATTGAGTCTGGGTTGATTTCAGTAACGCCTCAAGGCATTCAAGTTAACAATTCTTCGCTTGGTCATGTGGGTTCATCAGCTCATGTTATGGAGGAAATTATTGAGGATATGTGTGAAGGGGATTCTCAGTTTGATTTTGAAGAGGGGATATGAGGATGGTTAGTTCATGTACTACATTTTCATCCCTATTAAGGGGAACTACGTCGCTCTGATTCTTCATTGGTCTTGGGTCAATGGAGATACGTAGGCAGAAGATCGTCAGGTCTTTCCGAGCAAACTTATGTGTCAACTTCATCTCAATGTTACTTTTCTTCAGACGTCTCGTGTCAATGTTTGAACGTCGAAAGTTTCAGGTCAGAATAATTGGGAATGAAGTATTGTGCTGGGCACATGGCCATTTGATTGAAGACTGCAAATTCCATCAGGAAAAAGCTGCTGACTACTGAAAATATTCAAGATCAACAGGTCCAGACGGAGTCAAGTCTCCTCAACAATGGTGTTCCTCAGTTTCTTTACTACATTTTCATGTGTCGCTTTTATATGTTTGTTTGAACATTTGTATGCTTGCATGAAACTTGTTTTCTTTTTGAATGTTAATTAATGAAACGCATATGTTTTTCTTGAAATAATTCATTCGCTTTTCTTATAATTTTGTGAATGTGCATTGCAATACCAACTGTTGTTCTTAAACTCTGTGATGGAGGATGACGAAATGAAAACGCAAAAATCTCCATTTGTGTGCTCTTAAATAAGACCCTGTTGACGATGTACAGGCTTTGTTTCAAATCCTAAACACCGGAGATATAAGGGAGATAAACACTCGCTAACCCCTTTGAGCCTCGAAGTAGGAGTTTCTTTTCGCATGAAAAAACCCTTACATTTAACCCGGGGCAGGGTAGGTGTCAACTAGTTGGACCAGGTGTTCATGCTTTCATAAAGGAGTTTATCTGAGGATCCCTAACATTTCATTGTACCAAATCAAGAGGTCCAAAGACCGGAAACCACAACGGTTATCCTTCATCAACTGGAAGTGAGACAGTCATAACCCTTACAAAGCAATCAAGACAAACCTGTGTCACACGATTTGTTCGGAAAAAAAAAAAGAAAAAAGAAATATGAAAAGCCCGCTAAGTCAAAAATCGAAAACAAAAATTAGGGCATCCCGCTGGACTTCAAATTAAAAAAAAATCAAAAGGGATCAGTCCAGGCAAAAGTCAGGGATAAACAAAAAAAAATGAAAGCAAAAAGACGAAAAGGATTACACAAGAAGGATCCTCAAACAAAAACAAGTCGTGTGACATAGACACAAAAGACAATAGGGGTGACTGACTCCCAACAATAACCTCGGTGGTGCTTAAAACGTTAGTAGAAATGGTTCCTCAACCAACACGAAACCCTTAGGAAAGGTGAGCGCTTGTGAAAGCTAGTTGAACATAGGAATGGAGGACATCACGAAGAGGGGTGGGCACAAATAAACTTTGAGCCTATATCTTTGTTTCTATAACCGTGAACCAGGCCACGATACAACCCACGAAAGTCCTAATTGAAACAGGGTTAATTCGAGAGCGTGCCACCATGAGATAGCGTTCCCGACTCCTACGAGTTATGCTAAAAGACCCTTGTTGGTATTGCATATGCATGTTTATTTCATAAAAAATCTTGTAATGTCTTAACCAGTGATTCGTTAATAAACGATATCCTTTCAATAAAAACTTCAAGATTAACATGTGTGCTGCGTTGAAATAATCATTCTTTGAATAAAGCATTTTCTGCTTGCATACATTTGTTTGGCATCAAAGAAGTTCACATATGGAACCTCAGTATAGAAGCTTAATCTTGCCAAGTTGAGAAGGCGGAAACTTCTGAAGGACATTCATGTCAAGGGGCCTTTTTCCAAGAAACTCCATTGAATAGGGAATTTTCCAACCAGTTGGGTTAAATGCAGCCAATATGGGGTAGTAACGTCGATCAATCTCTTCAAATTCCAGCCAAACTAGGGCAATCACTTCAAGATTTAAATCTCTCACAGAGCAGTTAGTCTGGGTGTTTGTCTCCAGAGCAATAGTCGTACTGGGGCAGGTCACCCTAGAAGCACTAGAAGTTACTCTCTCTAGAAGACGGTTAATCAGATGCACCTACCCAAGGTTCAGAATACTGGGGCAGAACACCTCATGATGATGCAAGATCTTGGGGAAAATTCCTTCATGGACCTTACAAAATGATGTAGTTACTTTGAGATCTACAAGAGTTTGAAAACACTGAAGCATTTCAGATGCTAGGTTTTCTGTAAAATCCTCTTGAGACAATATTACGGTATGCAAGGCCGTTCCCAGAATGAAAGTCTGATGATTGATCCCAGTAGGGCGCGGGAAGCATGTTTTCCTAATCAGAGAATTTCTCCTCAGTCGTTATGGTTACTTCACCTGATCATCGTACACGACTAAAGTCCAATACTCATTGGCATCTTCACGGTTAAAGTCCAATCTTTGTTGGCATCTCTTCAACTATGACTAGTTGGCATCTATATGCGTTCAGCCTCTCACTTCAGCTGATTGTGGCAATCTTCACTTTGGTTTTCTTCGACCTGTAAGTCGATATTGGTGTTTGCTTCGACCCTCGAGTCGATATCATCGCTTCTGTTTCTCGACCCTCGAGTCGATGTTGCTTCCTTCGTTCCCTCAACCCTCGAGTTGATGATGTTTTGTTCTCTTCGACCCTCGAGTCGATATTGTCATCTTATTTCCTCAACCCTCGAGTTGATGTCGCTTTATTTTCCTCGACCCTCGAGTCTATATTGTTGCCGTCGTTTCCTCAACCCTCGAGTTGATGTCGCTTTATTTTCCTCGACCCTCAAGTCGATATTGTTGTCGTCGTTTCCTCAACCCTCGAGTTGATGTTGCTTTATTTTTCTCGACCCTCGAGTCAATACCACCGCATTTTTTTCCTCAACCCTCGAGTCGATGTTGCTATTTTATTTCCTCGACCCTCGAGTCGATATTGTTGCTTTCATTTCCTCGACCCTCGAGTTGATATTGTTGTTTTTGTTTCCTCGACCCTCAAGTTAATGTTGCTGCCTTATTTCCTCGACCCTCGAGTCGATGTTGTTGTCGCTTTATTCCTTAACCCTCGAGTTGATGTTGTTGTGTTCTCCTCGACCCTTGAGTCTATATTTCTGTTTCTAATGACCCTTGAGTCGATATCATAGTCTTCACTTCTTCAACCCTTGAGTTGACACCCAGTAAGTCTGTCATAAAAAACAAAGAAAAATTCAACATCATATCACCAAAGTTCAACCACACTGGATTCATTTATGCCCGGGGCAGGTGTGCATATCCTTGTGCTTATAGGGCACGGTATTTGGCAGTGATACGAGGTTTTTCATGAATCCTCCTGAGACAAATTCTTCCACAGTCCATGTAGTCTGGGGCAGTTATGTCAAGATTCGACGAATCTCTAAGAGTTTTAAAACACTGAAGCGTTTCAGATGTCATGTTTTCTGTAAAATCCTCTTGGATTGATCTTCAAGCAGTCAACTAGTCCAGAAGATGCAAGATGTTACTAGATGATATTCCCCTGCAGAGTTGTTACTCTTTTCTCGAATCCGAGTTTGGTTTGATCGCTTTGTCCCGTGTCAACGGACCTATTGTGGATGGACCGTTTAATATCATTCTCCTATCAGATCGCTCGATCCTGTTTGGTTTGCAAATCGCTCGATATTGCAACGCTGTTAAAGTCCACCGTCACTGTGGCAAGCCAGTAGTCGCCTGGTGCCGTACCAAAAGACTTGTCCGAGTTGTAAATCGCTTGATATTACTCCTTGTTGTTTGAGCCGTGCTCATATCCCTGGTTATGGATCGCTCGATACCATTTCCTTAGCAGATCGCTTGATCTTGTCCGAGTTGTAAATCGCTTGATATTACTTCTCGTTGTTTGATTCGTGCTCATATCCCTGGTTATGGATCGCTCGATACCATTTCCTTAGCAGATCGCTTGATCTTGTCCGAGTTGTAAATCGCTTGATATTACTCCTCGTTGTTTGAGTCGTGCTCATATTCCTGGTTATGGATCGCTTGATACCATTTCCTTAGCAGATCACTTGATCTTATCCAACACTCGTCTGTGTTGAAGAGGTTTGAAGTCCTGACGGTGGGATTAAACGTCAAAATGGTTATCGGTCCTGGCGTAACAGGTCTATCCAAAGGAGATTCGTCTATCTCAAGCACCGCTTATTAATGTTGCACCTGGCGTAACAGGTTTCCTCAAAGAAGACTCGTCTGTCTTAGACCATATATCCACGGATAATATATGGGGAGGGTTCGTCTACCTTGATTATGCACGTCTATCCCACAAACTTAAGTGCATCACCGGTCCTGGCGTAACAGGTTTATTCAAAGGAGATTCGTCTGTCTCAAGTCATATGTTTTGCAAAGTACGTGAGGACTCGTATGTCCAGTTCCTGGCGTAACAGGATTGTTCGAAGAGGACTCGTCTGTCAAAGTATTATTTTTCCAAAGTAACAGTTTCAACTTGGAAAGAGCTCGTCTGCTTTCTCTCCACTTCAATCACCAAAGCGTCATTTGGTTGGGTTTATTTCCCAATTCTTGCATTCTCCCTCAGAGTGCAAATTTCAGGTTTTCTTGGTATTCAACCACAGTTTATCTTGAACGGTCAATAGCCCGTGCTATCATCCTTTTCAGATTAACAGTTGTTTGAATAGCGGCAGCTCTAACACCCCAAATTTGCCCTCTCTTTTTCATTGCATTTACCATATCATTTGCATGCGTGTCACTGCATCATCTGCATAGAAAAATGAAGCATGCCACTCACATGTTCTAACATAAGGTATATGATCAATCAGCTGAAGATTCTTGATTCTACAAGCAAAGCCAAGAGCCAGGTGACATTGCAAGAAGCTCGTGAGGTCTCATCATATCTTATACAAGCCCAAGGCATGTCACAGAGCCTTAGAAGGGTGGAATTTCATCAGAAGCTCAGCAGCATATTTTCTCCTGCACAGACAAACCTTAACTAGGGTTTTGTTCTAAATCAGAGAATCCTCTTAGCTTTGACCAATTCTTGTGGTCAAAGGCTCTTATTTGACCTGCAAGGCTTATGTGTGAAATTTGAGACAAAAACTCAAGTATTTGAGCAATTGTTTGTTGGTGAAGCAAGAAAGTCAATTGTGTAGTTCAAAAGTCAACTGAAGCATTTCTAAGGTTTTTATCATTGATTGTCAATCTTTTGATTTCGTATCATGTCAAGAAATGGATTGGGTGAGTTTAGATGTCAAAAATCAGGAATATGTAGAAAGTTGTTAAAACTAGGAATTTTTCACATTGAAAATTTCTATTTTTGGAATTATTTGTCATAAGTCTTCAGGTTATTATTTCATAAGCAAAAGAGCTCCAGATGATTTTTCAGTGAACATGAAAGTTGTAGAGCGTGTTTTTCCCTTTCCGAAAAGTCCTAGAATGCCTTCATAGCATTTTTAGAACTCAAGGAGTGAATTTTGGAAGTTTGGTTGCAATTTAGATTTTTTTAGGACACATGTCAATTTATCTTTGGTTCTTTTATTTTTATTTTTTGTGTCACAATGTTAGTTTTTTCCTTATATATTTTTTCATGTACATATCAACTAAGTCATGTGACCAAAATTGGGTGTCACCTTTTGGCTCTGTTTTTCGTGGGTTTTTTTGTGTAAAAAGCAATTCTTGGGTTGACATGAGAGAGGCATGTGATTGGTTGAGAAAAGGGATAAATCATCATGGTACAATTTCATCAGCGTGCGCCATTATCTCTCTGGAAGGTCATGCTTTGCCACCAACACATATGCACGATTCATGCACTGAAAGTATGAAATCACATGGATCGCATACCATGCATCCCCTGCTACTCACAACCAACCATCACCCTTTGATCATACTTGGTTCTATTTTATTTTATTTTACCAAATAACACTGTGCCAGCACACTAGTACATGATAACAAGCCTAAACCACAATGCAGAAAAATTATTTTGAAGGATGAAAATCTTGTACGTTCTGGAATAACAAACTTGTGCTTGACTGTCATTGACAACAAAAAAGGAGAGAGGTCACAAAAAAACTCTTTGAGAATAACAGATTCATCACTCTTCACCCATAACAGAATTTTTCTCTCTTCATCATGATAATATAATATAAAATTGGGAAAAAGATTTCACCGTTCTTCATTATCACCAAATCCGCACCACAATCACTGCCTTTACCATCACCGCTCAACCTCACCTTCTTGTAACACAGCTTTTCAACATCACTTTTCTTCATGAACACATAAACTTTATGCGGTAAACTCTTCATCGAACCACAAACATTCAAACTTCCATTCACCACACCTTTCCTTACCTCATACAACAGTCTGAATCTCCCTCACCTTCGAGTTTCAGTTTAGCCAAATAAATCTTTCAATCAACCACCATCAAACTGAATCTGAACGAGAGCGAGAAAGAGATGACGGATTGAGAATTAACAACCCAACAAAAGGAAACAAAACAGAAAAGTCCCTGTGATGCATCTTCAACCTGAAACAAACATTTTCACGAACTTTCTTCACAATAAGCGAAGTTCTCTGTGAATGTCCTCATCATAATCAGACTCTACAAATTGCAACAGCAAGAATCATTCCCCAAACGGAATCATCCGTCTTCAATCGCAGTGAATTTGAATTCATCTCTCTCTATCGCACAAAGTCGACATCGTCATCGCCTCACCATCTCCAATGTTCCTCGCCGCGGCTTTCTTTTGTCGCCATTGACTCGAAGAAGCACCGGACTATCTCCGGTAGGTAAATGATTTCGAGATTGTTTGTCCTTTGACTGTGTGTCCAATTTCTTGTTGTTGTTCGTTTTTGCCGTTGTTGTTTCGAGCTTTGACGTTTTCATGAGGTTGATGTTGGATTCGGTGAGTTGTTATTGTTGTTGTTGATCGGAGAAGATGAAGAGGATGTGACGATGAGGGAGATGAAGGAGGGCGGTATGTTGTCGAAGAAGGAGGACGGTGGCGAGGTCGCGGTGATAGAAGATAAAGCTCCGGCGGTTGAGGGTGAGGAGAAGAAGAGCGTCGCGACTTGTGTTGTGTTCTTGTGGTTTTTTGATTTTGTTTTAAGAGTTTAGTGAATGTTATGAGGTTAATAAAATGAAATGTTGAGGTTTATTTAAAGATTATTAAAAGAATTGAGGATTCCGAGATGATAAAGATAAGATGCTGGCAGATTTTTGTAATTTCCTCCCTACCGGCGGTGACACTTGTCACCATCCGGTAGGATACCTCCATTGCCATTTTGTGCGTCCTGCTCTACTGTAACCACCGTGCACTTGCATTTCCAGCCGCATGATGATCATACTTATGGAAGTCTCTTGATCCAACCTCTCACGTTTCAGTCAACCATTGACTGCGCAGCCCACCAAAGACCCTCAGCCCTTACGTTTTTGGGCCTCTTGCCGCATGCTTTTCGCACCCCCAGTCCAGCCCACATCTTTTTCTTAACCATTTTTCTTGCTAGATACACCCCCTCCCTATTTCCTATTTTTTTAATTTCTTTTTTCATATCAGTTCCGATTTTAATGCATTTAAAATACTAAAAAACATCATAAAATTCTATAAAAAATATTTTTAGTTTCATAACCCCATTTAGAATTTTGTCATTTTTTTTATTTCCTGATTTAATTAATTTTCATTTTTATTTCGAATTTCTTTTAATTTCTTTTTCATTTAATTTCCATAATTAACACATCAACTTGTAGATTTTATTTCTTCCACCTGGAAAATGTGTTTTTGATGATTTGGCCTGACACGGGCAGTGTTGTACAACACGGGCGGCCGTGTCAGCCTCCTGGAAAATGTGTTTTTGATGATTTAAAGGGTTGTGTCCCAGGCCACCTGACACGGGCCGTGTCAGGGGACACGGGGGGCCGTGTCAGGCCCCTGTAAATTTAATTTTCCGTCCGTTTTAAGGTAGATTTGATTCATTCTTCTAATATAGGATTATATTAGTGAAATAAGACTTTGAGGATGTTCTAATAGTGAATATATGACTTGATGATTAGTCGCATAAGAAATCCTAAGTGCTTAATTGATTTATATGAATATGTAGATTGTTATAATAGTGAACAACATGAGATATGTGTATGCCTTATGTGTGAATAAGATGCACTGATGATTGGTTGATGAGATCATGATGATCGTAAAGCATGATGTGTTCATGTGTATTGTGATATGGTATGCGTTGTTGTGTCTGCATGCATATACATTTGATGGAATAATCTTGTCGTGGATGTGATTATTCGGGATTCGTTGAGAATCGTGGTTGCAGGGATGATCGTGTCTTGTTGGAGACGTTAACGATGCATTCGGGGTTCTATTGATGAACCGTTATTGTGAGTCGGTACCGCATTTGCATTGTGCATTGGAGTCACATTGCATTATGATTGATTGAATAATATGATTGATTGAATGATATGATTGATAACTTGGTGTGATTAGGGGTGAATTACTTCTTCATATATGTCGTATGCACCATTATATTATGAATCTATTTCTCACCCCTCTGTTTGTTTTGTTGCGTCTGTGCTTCTTCGGAAGTGCAGACAATTCAGGTACTTGAGAAGTACGTTGGTGTGATGTCCGTGTCCTAGGAGCTCTGATATGTAACGGGAACGGGGATCTTTTCCACATTTACTTTTATTATTTAGAAAAACTTATCTTTATGATTAAACTTGAATTGAAGAACCTTTTTATGTGTGATTTGCTTAGCCTTTGAGCTATTGACGTTAAATATTTGAATTCCGCTGTTTTCTTTTATTAACGATTTTGATGAATGATGATGATGTAGCATCTCACTTTAGACAAGTAACTCTGATTATATTAAAGATTTATAATAATAATTTTATGGGAAAAGTGGGTGTTACAAAGTCCAGCCCACATCTTTTTCTTAACCATTTTTTCTTGCTAGATACAGCCCCCTCCCTATTTCCTATTTTTTTAATTTCTTTTTTCACATAAGTTCCGATTTTAATGCATTTAAAATACTAAAAAACATCATAAAATTCTATAAAAAATATTTTTAGTTTCATAACTCCATTTAGAGTTTTGTCATTTTTTTTATTTCCTGATTTAATTAATTTTCATTTTTATTTCGAATTTCTTTTAATTTCTTTTTCATTTAATTTCCATAATTAACACATCAACTTGTAGATTTTATTTCTTCCACCTCGATTAACATTTTAACTCCTTTCTTTTTGCATCTTTTAAGAGACTCATAAAAGTTCATAAAAATATTTTTGTTATATTTTTAATCCCATTTTATCCATAGTTTTGTAAGTCGTATTTGTGTGTTTCCGTTACTTGTTCCTAAGCGACTTTGTGCGATTATTTAGTGGAGTTTCGTTGTGAATTTTTGTGAGATATTTTGACGCATTGTTAGTTGCTGGTTTTTGACTTTAGAGATTTAATTTCATAATTTTCTCATGTCATTTGATATTTGTTTGGAGTTTTGTTTCTTAGGTAGCGTTTTGTGCCTCTTTCTTCCTTCTTTCTAACATAGTTTGAGGGAGGCATTTATGCCATCCTATTAGGATTTATTGGTCTTTGTTATAGGGTTAGGTACTGACTTTGTTGATTTTGATTGATTTGTGATTGTCATTTTTGGTTTGCGTAGTGTTTAAATGTTCTTATTTTCATTGTATGCTTATTACGGTTCGCTAACCATTTCAGGGGCTCTGGTAAGTGAGAGGTGTGGATGTGATTCTCACATCTCCAAGTCTTATCTCTTCTCTTGATATTATCTTGCTTGTGATTGTTGGGGATTAGGCCTTACTTCCTCCCTCTTCTATTCTTCTTTCTTCTCTTTCTCTTTTTCTTTCTTCTCCTCCTTTAGGATAGTAAACCTCACTAACCTAGGAATACCATGCATGATAACAATTAGGATTCATTAGTCCCCCATTAGACTTTTACCTTTGTGATCCTTTTGCTTCTCTTCTCTTCTCATCTCAAAAACCTAAGAAGACACTTAATAAAGATTGAAGTGATATCTTGAGCAATAGCCTTATCCCATGAGACACTTGTAGTCTTCCCATCTTGGGATAGTACAAGCTTGTCTTGTGATGCACAAGTCTGATCAGGATATCATCTTCACCAAGAAAATCATAAAACACACTTCTTCATTGTAAATACAAAAACACTTAATAAGTTAATGAGTTAGTGAGCTTAAGCCCTAATCTCTGGATTCAAGTTTTGGGGATCTTCTCCTTACTTGAGTGTGTTTGTTCTATTATTCCATCTTGGAATGTAGTGACAAGTGCACATTCCATGGAAAAGAGCTTGAGTTCACTTCCTTGTGACACACTCATAAAAGCTTCTAAAAACACAAACAAACAATAAGCGTCTCTCCTTCAGGAATTCTCTTCTCATCTCCTTCGCTCCGTACGCGAACTTGCTCCTACTTGTCATTTTGCAAGACGGTTACGCACTCGTCGTCCGAGCCTGCAACACCTGAACATTGACATAGGCAGTTCAAGCCTTAAGACACAAGCAATCTTTTCTACCCCTAGTTAGGGGAACTACGGCAACTCTGATCCTCATTATCCAGATGAGGTACGTAGGCAGCGGGGTAAGGCCCGTTCGAGCACTCTTTTATTTTCCCTACATTTTCCCCCTTTCTTTTCTTTCTTATCCAGTTTCAGTTTCAGTTTTGCAGCAGCTTTCATTTCTTCACCCTTTGAAATAGTGTCTTTGCAAGCGTGGATCCCGTCGGGTACGGCAGGCGATTTGGGTGCTAATACCTTCCCAGGTCGTAACCGACTCCCGAACTTAGTCTCTTTGGTTCGCATGACCCGTGTCCTTCCTCTTCTTTCTTCTGGTTTGTGCAGCATTACCATTCTCGTTCCTTCGGGATAAAAATGCCTGGCTGGCGACTCTATTCTTTTCCACGCCACTTTCGCGTTTGTACCAGGATGGAAATCCGGGGAGCGACAGAAGGTGGAAAGGAGACAACATGAACGTCCCTAAATCCCTGGCCAGGTCGACAGCGAAGGGACCATCGTCACGCTAGCACTTAGCCGAAGGACCCTCTGGCACGGGATACTGCTTCTCCAACACTGGTGACTGATGAACGGGGGAATTATGAGGAGAAAGCCTTGACGAACCACCAGCCACGTGCTTAACAACCACCTGTTCAACCCGACCCTTATCCCATTTTATGGGCCTTGTTCGTCAGCTTCATAACACGTTCCTTTGCGGTGGCCATCATAACTACAAAAGGAAAACAGTTAGTCATCAACCAATTGACTAGTTAAGAGAAAGGGAAAGTCGAACACACTTACCTAGAACCCTAAGCTTCTCTCCGTGGGTCTTACACTCGAGCAACGCTTTGCTATTGATGAAAAGAGCATTGTAGGTAGAATTCCCAGACTTTGACAAGATGAGATAGCTATATCGGTCCATGCATAGAATTGGGGAGAAGCCCTCAAATAAGGCCACCAATTTTCTATATGAAGTCGTGTCATCAGTGTAACACCCCAAAATTTGCCCTCTCATTTTCATAGCGTTTTTCATATCATAAGCATAACATGTAGATAACATACTCTAGCATTTGGCATAGAAAGATGAGGCATAACATCCATGGTTACTAGCATAAGGAATATGATCAATCATCTGGAAATTCATGATCTTCAAAGTCAAGCCAAGAGGCAGGTGATAGTGCAGGAAGCTCACAAAGTCTTCTCATATCCTATACAAGCTCAAAGTCATCCTCGAAGCAAAAGAGGTTCAGGCGAACCAGATTTTAAACCCACTAACGCGTCCGAAAATAACTTTAAAATCATTTTTCTCTAGTACTAGAAATTCCTACTTAACTGAGAAAAGTGCTTTCGCTTCCTTTGAATAGTTAAGACTAAACAGGTTTACAAAGGGTTGGACGACTTTCGATCTTACCCAACAAAATTAGAGTTCAGAAAACTTGCATTAAAGATCAAAACAGCCCCTAAGCATTTCTATCGACATATTAAATGAAATGTTACTTTGGCTACGATCCTTACATTCTAACCTTTTAAAGACTTAGCCCGACATGATGGTTTGGGAAAACATATTAATTTTTAACATGTTTAAAGTAAAGTCTTTTGAATTTAAAGTTATGAAAATACACAAGGCAAGAAAGTAAACAAAAATAAAGCGATAGCGATAAATTAAATGAAAGTAAAGCGATTGCAAGAAATTAAATGAAAGTAAAGGCAATGCATAAATATGAACCTGCTATAAATCGAAGACTTTAAATCTGGTACAGAACTGGAAAAGGAAAATGGCGGCAAGATTAACTTCCACCAAGTGGTCCAAACTTCGATTACAGACTCGATCACACAAATGTAATAACTTCTCGATGTGAGATGATTATCACATACGAGACTTGATTAATATATGCCTAGAGTATTTGCAACTAAAATTTGGATGTCTGAAAACGAACAAGAAGCCTTCTATTTATAGGCCAAGGAAAAAACAAGAAAAGACAAGGATGCCCTCCAGCTCCTTTTGGGAGGGAAAACTAAAGCCAAAGGTGGCGCCCGCCATGTGAACTAGGGTGTTTATGGGAGTTGAGAAGGGCAGTTAACAGTAGTTGGAATGTCTTCTTCTTATGGCTTACCCTATGGCGGCTACCATGGAGGGTGACATGTGTGCAATTCCTTTAAAAACCTATTTTTTGCTCGTTTTTCTTCGATTCTTCATGAATGGACCTGGAAACACCTAAGATATGAAAACAAAACAAAAGTAAAAGCATAACACAAAAAATGGTAATAAAAATACTAACAAACATGCGCAATCGGAGTAAAAAATGCAATGCTATTTAGTGTTATCAAAAGCCTCCCCGGCGTAATCATATGCTTATTTGAGGAAACCCCTCATCTCTGTCACTAAAGGCCACCATAAGGGAACACTCGGTGAAGACTCTCCCCGACCCTAATCTGATGAAAGTCTCCCAGAGGCATTCATACATTTACCATAAAATTCATAAGGTGGCCGCAAAATTCATAAGAAGCAGGCATTTCGTCATAGTCCCATGCGAAGCAGTCTATAAACTCTTTCAGCAACTGGACTAGTTCGACTCTGAACTGGGGGTCCATGTTAGCACTTATATAGGTTGGTATTTTTTCTGCTCCCAGTCCTAGATTGATTTCCTCCAAAGGGTCTTATGCCACCATCTTCAAGCTAGTTGATATTGGGTCTTTTTAGAACCCCAAAGGTTCGTCATCATAAATGGCATCAAACTTTTGATCCTGCCATTTGTCTATTATGTTGTCTTTATCTTCTCCATAAATGCCCTGGGGAGGGTTTCGCTCCCTGGATTTTCATCCCGGTGCAAACCAAAACCGTCGGCGATGTTGGAGGTTGAGGTTGAATAGAGTCGCCAGCTAGGCATTTTTATCCCGAAGGAAAGGTAATGCTGCATAAACCTAGGAAGATATGGATAAGACGGTTGCGAACCAAAGAGACTGAGTAAGGGGGTAGGTTACGACCTGGGAAGATATTAGCACCCAGATCATCCGTCGTACTCGACGGGATCCACGCTTACCTGATTGTGTTTTAAAAGGGGGAGTGTATGTGCTAAACTGTGTATAAAAAGCTAGGGAGGAATAGATGTACAGAGTGTCAGTGCAAGAAGAAGGTGAGTGCTCAAGACTGAGGCTAATGGAAGAAAACTAGAAAGAGGAGAGAGGGGGGAAGACAAAGAGACATTTGTTCGATAACCGTTAAGTTATGCCTACGTATCCTCTCGTGCAACGAAGAATTCAGAATACCGTAATTCAACTCAAAGAGACTCGGATGTTTTTATGGTAAACTTCTTGCTTGTCTATGCTCAAGTGTATGACTCGTCTGGCTCGAGTGCTAACTGTCTTGCATTAGACAGGAGAAGCGAGTTCTCGTTTTCAGAGTGAGTGTGATGAGAAAAGAATCCCGGAGGAGACGTTTATTGTTTACTTTTGTGTTTTCAGTTTTTTATTGTTTTTTGGTGTTTTGCATAAGATAATGAGCTTAAGCCTTAATCAAGGATCGTAAACTCATTATATCATCCCTGATTAGGGATAATGAGTCTACTAAAGTATGAGATGGAAATCTCAACTTAATTTCCCTAATGATGCAGGATTAAAATCATTAACCTACTTGTGATTATTAAGTATTTTTGGATTTTTGTTTTGTGTTAAGTAATGCGTTTAATCTCTAATCAGGGATTAGTGAACTCATTACACCATCCTAAGAGAAGGATAATAGATGAGAACACTTAAGATGAGGAAGAATCCTCAACTTAATCCATGGTTAGGGATTAAAATCATTATATAACAAGCCTTTATTAAAGTGGATTTTAATTAAAGGTGGGATTAAGAAATGGATTTTATGTTTGTAAAACTAAACTTGAGGGGGACTTGTCCATTGAACACTAGGGTTAGTCCCTCTGAACCAACAGACAGAGATGTAACCCTAATTTAATGCCCAAGTTACAAGCTTAAGTCTTAATGATTATTAGGTGTTTTGATTAGGAGGTGTAAACAACTTAATAGTTTAACACTAAGTATTATAGTTATACACTCCATCCTAAGATAAGGATACAGGCATAACCCTAATTCAGAGTCTTAAAACATTAACTGCTTAGCCCCTTATTATGAGATGAGAGGCAGAGACTCAAGGAGACTCAGAGGTAAAAAAACTAGGGGAGACTATGCACAACCCTAAAGTTATCATGCTTGGATTTTCCTATGGTTTGTGAGGCTTAGAGAAAGATCTTCAGATGGCCACCAAGGAAAAAGAAGCAGATGAAAAAAGAAGAGAAAGGAGAATAGGTTACTTACTTCCTGAAGAAGTTATGTAACCTAAGAGAAAGAAAAGGAGCAAAAGAGAGCATAAGTGAGTCAAACTCACTTCAAAGACAAATAAAGATGCAAATTAAAAGATAAGAAGAGATTGGATGTGGAGGCAAATCCACATCCTAAACAACTTACCTGAAGCCCCTGAAATGGTTAGTATGAATGCATAAGACATGAAACAAAAGGAAATAAGGCACATGAAGATGCAATGATCAAGACCAGAAGTGCAAACATAATGCAAATGTGTTATGAAATGATGTAAAGACATGTACAATGTTCATATATGATCCTACAAGAGATGAGATGCAAAGGAAAGCATGTTAGAAACTTGAAATCACATGAGAAGTAATGAATGCAAAACATACCAAATGGATGCAACAATGATCAACCAATGTTCACACATGTCCTAAGGCATCTAATATGATATACAAATGCATGAGATGTCATGACAAGTTCACATGATAAAGGTATGCGAAGATGAATGCAAATGAACATGGAAAATTAGGGTATTAAGAAAGTATGAGATGCATATGATCAAAACAGAAGCAAAACACATGATAAAAAATTGAAATTGCAACCAAATGAACACTAAACACTCATAAGATCACTCCCCAACAATGGAAGTCAGAAGCTATATCAAAGTCAAGTTATGGTTTTTCTAAGTTAGGCTAGGGTTTTGGGTACTTCTTCATGAAAAAATTCCAAACAAATGGAAAATGTAATGCAAAAATATGAGGTAAATACCCCAGATACTACATGCCAAGTATGAAAGGATGCAAAAAGAACCATTTACAAATTCATCTTGGTTGATCAGAAATGGATTTTTGAAGTGAGGGTTAGAAAAATAAGAAATTTGGAAACCCTAATTCATGGTTAATTGTCAAAACATGATTAAACCCTAAAAGAAATTTGTAAGATGCGTTTGTAAATTGTTCTAAATGTGTAAGAATGCTTCATGATTTTTTTGGAGATTTTTAAATACCTAAAAGTATTTTTAATTAATTAAAATGAATTAATTAATTAAATAATACAATTAAATGATTTAAAAATAGATTTTTAATGCAAAAATTAAAAATAAAAATGTTTTTGGTTTCTGAAAATTATTTAAAGACAAAATGCAAACGATCAAATTTTTACAAAATGATTTGCTATTTTAAATAAATATATGGAATAAAATGAAATAAAAAAAATAAAAAAAATGAAAAGTATTCAAAATGAGTGGCTGAGATTGCAAGAAGACCAGATCAAGGGTTCAGGGCGTGAGTCAACAGGACTCAAGGTAATTAGATCTTAGGGTTTAGATTCAAAGCTACCATACGCGCGCTATCCAATGGCTCAGGTTCAATCTAGGAATTTAATTATAATTAATTATAATTAATTAGAATTAGGGTTAATGAAATAATCTGGATCGTCTGTCCCCTAAACTAATCAAGATCTTGTGGCTCTCATTCAATCTGGCAATCCTAACCCTAATTAGCCCTAACCACTTTCCGATGACCGGAACAGTGCTCTGGTCATCTTCTCCGGCAAGCCCAAATCACTAACTTCTTCCCTAGGCCTCCACTAAACATCTAACCTGCCCAGAAACATTCCCCACACTCCCAGGAACACGAATCAATCATCAAACATCATTTATAACACATGAACAAGCAGAATTGAAGCAATCAAAGAACATGGGTAAAATTTCAGAAGTTCATAAAATGATCATTTCTTCATCATTTTTAATTATAAAAGCATCTACATGATCCCTAGAGCATGAATTTTCATTTTATAACAAAAAATCAAAGCTTTGAGACAAAGTGTTCTTGAGTATACCTGAGCTGGAGACCTGCAAATGTGAGCTTTCAGAGCCTCCCTCTTGTGCAAATGGCCTCATTTGAACCTCCTGAAGCTAATGAAATGCTTTGAATGCTTTAAAAATGGCTGGTTTGGGAGGTCCAGTTCTGATGTAGCAGAAATGGAGGTTTTGGTATGTGATGTTTCATACCATTTTAATGGTTGGTTTTCATTCTATGGATGATTTGTGGTTGATTGGTGAAGAAATTTTTGAAGTTTGATGGCTGGTTTTAGAGAATCGAAGAGAGGAAGTTTTGAGGAAATTTTGTGCAATCTGCAGCTTGTGTCCTTCTGAGCTCTTTTGTCTTGTGTTTTATGATCCTTAGGCAATGCATAAACTAATGAGATAAGTCAGAGGAGTGGATATGCATTGTCGGATTGGTATGGCACAAATGGCAAAAAAGTCAACAGTTGTGTACTTGAGGCATGGACCAATACAAAACTGATTTGAGGGATTGACCTTCTTCAGCTGGCTTCAAGGAGATCCCTAGGATCAATTGTTGTGAGCTCCATGGCTTGGATCATAAGTTTGAAGTGGTTTTTCATTTTGGCAACTTTGTGAAGTTTGTGACAATTGGCCTAGAAATTCCTTGGTTCTTGGCTGAATTCTTGTCTTGGAATGTTGCTTATCAATGTTATGATGTGTAGACATGAATTAGAGGCCAAACAAGTGCTTAGAAGTCCATTTTGCACATTTCCCTCTTTGGCATGAACTTGAAAATTATGTGATTTTTCCCAACTTTGATCCATCATAACTTGAGTTCTAGGATGAATCAAGAGGAGTTCTTGTACTTTTTGAAAATGGGAAGATCCAATCTACAACTTTCATGTTTGAATAAAATTCATTTGAAACCTTTTTGATCAAGAAAGAGGAGGTTGAAAATCTTTCCCAAAATGTAAGGTTTTCATTACAAGTCATGTCCAAAAATGGAAACTTTTGCAATGGCTCAAAATTCTTCAATTTTGTGAACTTCCAAGCATTCCTAAAATCAAATAAAGATCATAGAACCTCAAATTGATGATGATGACCCTTTGGAACCCTTGTTGGTGGCCTCAGATGCCCTGATTCTGACTTTTCTTGCACAATAAGTTACCACTTGATCAGATGACTTCCACAAGGAATTTTTGCTTCAAATTTTATACACATGCTCCTTATATCATATATAGACCAATAGAATCAAGAATGGCCAAAAAATTTGAGTGTAAGGGCCTCAAACCCAAAACCCTAATTTTTGGTCATATGTGTAAGAGCCCTGAGCCTGCCTGGGTAACTGTGAAATCCTCTAAAATTTTGTGACTTCAAAGAAAACTTGGAGGTATAATATGATCATAGAACACTCCTGGACCCTCTTGGCATGCTTCTTGGCCTCTGAGATAGCTCCAACCAATTCTAAGATTCACCTGAGCACAAACCCTAACTATGCAGCTATGCAGTGAAATAACTATGTAGTGTGAGATGGTATGCTTATGCAATGCAACATGAAGGATAACAAGCCAAGGTGTGAGAAAAAGAGAAGAAAAATTTGAGGGGTTTACAGCTGCCCCTATTAGAGCATGAGTTAGCTGTGTAGGATGTAAGCGCCTGGCTTAACAGACAAACAAGACAACTTGTGGTTGAATACCAAGACAATCCAAAATTTGCGCTCTTTATTATAAGAGGAAAAGGGATATAAATTGTAATAGAAAGTATAGACTGAATATCAAATGATAGCGATGGAGGACGACCATCGAGCAAAGGACGACTGCTGGGATAAAACGGTGAGAAACGCACTGATGGGGACAACCATCATGCTGGGGAATAAAGAATTTGTGACGGGGACAGTCATCGGGTAAAGAAAGGAGACTTTACTGGGGATTTAAAAGTACTAACGGGGACGACCGTCAGGCTGAAGAATAAAGAAACCGCGACGGGGACGGCCTATCGGGTGAAGAATAAATCAATGATGAGGGACAATCATCAAAAGGTGAAGGATGATCTCCTAGCAGGGGACGACTGCTAAAAGATATCACAACATAGGAAGAATGTCGGATAGGAAGATCAACGATGGGGATGGCCATCAGATAAAATGATAAGGGACGGTCATCAAAAGATGAAGGAAGATCACCTAGCAGGGTACGGCTACTGGGGATTATCGCGACATAGGACGAATGCCGGATAAAAAGATCGACGATGGGTACGGCCATCAGATGAATGATGCGGTCATCAAAAGGTGAAAGACGATCACCTAGTAGGGGACGGCTTCTAAAAGATATCACGACATAGGACGAATGTCGGATAGGAGGATCAACGATGGGGACGGCCATCAGATAAATGATAAGGCACGATCATCAAAAGTTGAAGGATGATCACCTAGCAGGGTACGGCTGCTGAGGATTATCGCGACATAGGACGAATTCCGGATAAAAAGATCGACGATGGGGACGACCATCTGATGAATGATGAGGTACGGTCATCAAAAGGTGAAGGACGATCACCTAGCAAGGTACAGCTGCTGAGGATTATCGCGACATATGATGAATGCCGGATAAAAAGATCGACGATGGGGACGGCCATCGGATGAATGATAGGGTACGATCATCAAAAGGTGAAGGACGATCACCTAGCAGGGTACGGCTGTTGAGGATTATCGCGACATAGGATGAATGTCGGATAGAAAGTTGTTTTGTTGGCGACTTCTGGGGATAGATAAACACGGACGAGTGTTTAAGCCCTAAAAATAAAATGGTATAAATGTCTCGACAATGTGTATAGATTAAAGATACGGACGAGTATCCTTAGGACCACGATAGAAAAAAACAACGACGCATGTTTAAGGAGTGATGATACGGACAAGTATCAACTGTTTGAACAAGGAACACGGACGAGTGTTGATCTGCCGGGGAGATGCATAAGATACGGACGAGTATCAAAGAATTATGTATAAGTAGGATATGGACGAGTATCAGAAGGATTGTGTATAAGTATGTACAAGTATTTGTATTGAGAGTGCAAAAGGATATTTTGGCTTCTATCTGCAGGGGATAAGTTTTTGCGTATTGCTGGAGGAGTGATTTTGGTATTTGTAGGTGACTGGCTCAAACCTGGCTTATAATCATGCAAATGTTTGATTTTTGCCGTAATGCTCCGTATTAGACGGAATGCTACGCTCTATTTGGGGAGGAATGATGTGAATGCAATGATTATGCAAATGAGAGAAGCGAGATCCGAAATCTGAAATTTGCGGGGAGAACGGATCACTGGGCGATCTGCAGGGAGAAAGGATCACTGCATGATCTTTCTGGAAAACTCTGAGGGAAGAACTCTGTGGGGAGCCAGTGCTAAGGATGAGAAGATCTGGCCACTCGTTGGGGAAAAGTGATTCAGGAATTGCTTTGGAGATCCTTCTTGGGGAAGAGAGAACTTCTGGGAAGTAATCTGTCGGAGGATCAGCTTTGTGGGGGATACTCTGAGGGGATAAAAAGCTCTGTGGGGGACTACTTTCGTCAAGTAGTCCTTCTGATGATGTGACTGCCGGCTTGGCTGGGGATATAGTGCCTGATATGACCCATATTGTGAAAGATTATCTGCCTTGAGTACCTGCAACCTGTTAAACAAAGAAGACTTACAAGTGTCCCGAGGTATCCTCAACCGGATTCCGTCATATGAGTTAGGTTCGCTTAAGAGCACATATTTCCTGCAAGCATTTATTGAAAATGGCTTATATGTTTTCATGCAAATGTTGTATTACGAACTTTGGATATTTTGCAAACAAAACAAAAAGGTACAAAACAAAGTGTGAATGAATATTTGACTTTATTGATTTGTGTTCCTTGAATAGGCGAGTACAGTGAGAAGCTAATCCCTGAAATGAGGAGATTGCTACAAAATTGAGAAAATAAAAGTCCTATTCGGCAATGTTGAAGTTGACGCTCCAATGAGCTTCCTTTGCTATGACCTGTATGACCTAAACGCTCTTCTTATCTTTCTTTCTGAAGAAAGTTGATTCTGACCGACGCTTTGTCCTTTCAAAGCTTGCCATGTTATGTGAGTGATACAGACGAATTCATAATGCAGTTGTTCGCTTATTCCCTGATTTTGCATGGATCGCCCTTTCGGGTTTTCAATCCTCTGGGATACCTTTTTTTTCCTGAGCTGTTCGATGTGGCTTTTCAACTCAGCGGGTGTACATTTTTTTATTTTCCCTTATTTTTGCCCGAGTCTTTTATTCTGGTTTTGACTCGCCGGGATGCCCTATTTTTTCCTGGACTTACATTCTGTTTTTATGTCCAGCGGGTCATTTATGCGAAGTATTTTTTAACTGCATCTGAATTCACCGGGGACGGGAAATATTCACCATCCATGGTTCCGAGCATCAGTGCTCCACCCAAGAAGACTTTAGTTATCACGTAGGGACCTTCATAGTTTGGTGTCCACTTGCCCCTGTGGTCTGTATAAGGAGGAAGAATATTTTTCAGTACAAGCTCTCCCACTTGATATTCTCGAGGTCTAACTTTTTGATCGAAGGCTTTCTTCATCCTTTTCTGATATAACTGACCATGACAGATAGCTGCTAATATATTTTCTTCAATCAGGTTCAGCTGGTTATAACGAGATCGGACCCATTCAGCTTCGTCCAGTTTTACATCCATCACTACCCGCAAGGAAGGTGTTGCACCCCAAACTTTTCCCTCACCAAGACAAGACATTGTGTACTAAGAGGTTCACAAGACATCTCACAAGGTTCACAAGACATCTCATGAGGTTCACAAGGTTCACAATTAGTCAGAAAGTTTGGCAATGCCCTCAGACTATGCATCCTCCTAAGCAATGCATCTTAAACTAGGGTTTTGACTTTCATCAGGCTAAATGGACTTCCAAGGCTTCAAGTGAGCTTCATAGCACCCTATATGTCTTCAAGAATCCCTATGTCAAGTTTCAAGACTTTCCCCAAAGGTTTGCTCAGTCTGATGATCAGATAGGCTAAAATCAGTCAAAGTAGTTAAAAAGTCAAACTGAGGTCAACTGTGGTCAAACCAAAGTCAAACTTCATGATTTTTTGCCAACATCAAGTATATGAAGTAAAATTCATCATTTGATCAATGGTTGATCATGATTCATCAAGGAGATTTCAGATCATCAAGAATCAGGAGTTTCTAAATTAGGGTTTTCACAGGAAAAGTCACTGAACTTTGACCAGCCATAACTTTCACATGCTTCATCAAAAAAATTCCATCCAAAGCTCATTTTTAAGGAAATTGAATTCTCTACAACTTTGTGTCTCACAAGCCAAGCCCAAAAATGCTTCATTTGGAAGGTATGAGCTAAGACATTATAGGTCCTTTTAAAAGTCAACAAAAAGTCAACAACTTCCAAAGAGCATAACTTGATAATGGTATACGATATGGACATGAGACCAAAGAGGTTGGTTAGAGGACTCTCTAAGCTTTTCAAAATGTCCAGGAACGCTTTCATAGCATTAAAATTGAGGGATTTGTGCCCTTGCAAAGTTGGGAAATTTTTGAGAGGTTTATGAAGTAAATGGGGTCTTAAAACCATAATTCACCAAATGGGCTTGCTTTTTTATGATCCAAACACTTCCATGACATCATGCACGAATTAAAATTTATTTATTCATATTTTTATTCATTTTATTTTATTTATTATGATTTTTTATATTAAAAATCATTTTAAATCAAAATAAAATATAAAAGTGTGAATATTGGATTTGATTTTGGTTCTAGAAGGTCTTAATGATCATTTAGAGGTGATTGAAATTATACAAAACCAGATCATTCAAAAATAGTAAGGATATATCAATATTTTTCAATTTTTGGAAGCTTATCTTTTTCAATCTCTAAATATCCAAAAGTCCAAAGTGAAGATTAATTTTTTGACCTAATTTTGTTCTATCATATATATACAACATCAAGCAATGCACAAGGGGGGAATTGGCTGCCTCTAGGAGCAAGAACAAGACTTGAAATTTCACAAAAAAACTCATAATCGGATTCTCATCTCCAGGCTATCTCCAAAGCTTTTGAAGGTTGCAAATCGTTCCTTGAAGATCACTGAGTGTTTCTGGATCATAAAACCATCCATTCATGCACTGAATCATGCTAACCGAATCACTCTTATTCATGTTTTACATTTTTTTTCGATTTCATACTCCCATGCGTTATTAACTGATTTTGCTTGTTGATTCGTGTTTGTTTTGAAGCATAGAAACTTTCTGGATAAACCAATTGAAGTTTCATGGCCTAAATCGCATTCCACCATTGTTAGGGTTTTAACGGCCAATTTAGGGTTTTGTGATTTGGACAATATAAATAAATTCTAGCAACGTGGATAGATTGTATGAATCATAAGGAATTCATTGATATAACCAATTTTGTGTAATTGTACCATTTACTTGATGTTTGAGTTTCGTAGGTCATGAACATGGAAGAACACCAAGGAAAATTCGCAGGTATAATTGCAGGAAATTTCGCAGGTACGATGAAGAAGATGAAGATCCTTGGCGCGCAGATGGAATTCAAATATTGGACATAATATTTTATTATTTGGTTCTCACATTATATTAGAAACGCTGCTTGGCACAGCTGGTGGCGTATACGCGTGTGAATGCATAAGACATGGGTTCGATCTTTGTCCTGGGCGTTTTTGCCATTTAATTCATTTATTTTGCAGGATTAAAATATAAAGAATGGAAGTTATTCAATAACACGAACGCGCGTTCGTCCCAGTGGTTAAAGCACAGCATGTTGAGGTACATGGGTGGGGTTCGATCCTTGGCTGATCCCCCCCCCCCCCATTTTTTTAGTATAATTTCCAATTTTTTTCATTATTTTCAATATTTTCTTATTTTCTTAATTTAATTCAATTAAAAATAATTTCTAAAATAAATAATTAATAATATTTTCTTAAAATCTCATATTTTCAAAATATAATTTATTTTCTCAAATTTTTTTTTTATGTTTATATTTATTAATATGTATATATATATTTTTGTATATAAATTCTTTAATAATTAAAAACCTAATTTCGATTCTTTTAATTAACTAACCCTGATTTCTTCTTAATCCTGATTTTTTTTATTTTTGACTAACCCTAATTCTTTCTAACTCCTATGCTATTATGAATTTCTTTTATTGCTTATTATTCTTTATATATTTATTATTTATATTATAATGTAATTGTGAAAGCCATGTAATAGTCGTAGATTTATTATCGTTGTTATTTTATTGTTTATAAATATTATTGCCATGATTAGTAACTATAGGGAGTGATAACATGTTTGTCATTTAAAATTAATTTAGTATAACCAATTTAATAAGATAAATATATGAATATGAACACTCACACACGTAAGTCGATCTTTGATCGCCATCCTACACTTTCTAAGGTTACCTCTCATGTTGCCTACTTCTAAAGGTCAAGTAAGGTGTCTTGAAGCAAAGTCCCTTCATTAATATCATCAAGTCCCTTTAAGTTCATAAGATCAAGTCTCTTCGATGTTGCCTACGGTAAATGATCTTGTCCCTTCGAATAAAAGATGATAAGTCCCTACGAATTGCTAAAGACACCTTACAGTTGCCTATACTCAGATGTCCCTTCACATGTCCCTAATTACATCCAAGGTAATGACTACCTATTCCTTAATAATAGGGCTAGTCTTACCATTGAAAGAACATATAAGAACAGTAAAGATTTAACATAGGGTAGGTTCCTCTTAAGTACTTGCTCACTTTTTCAAAATACTTTATTACACTTCACATTTCAAACAAATTTTCAAAACAAAGTCTTTATATACATCCATACGAGGATCATTATAAAGTACTTAGAAAATTTTAATCACACACTACACTTTCTCAAAACAATTTAAAGTGAGCTAAGTAACTAAGAGCCCATGGATAACCATGGATATAAAGGGTGTTAACACCTTCCCTTTGTATAACCTACCCCCCGAACTCAAAATCTTTTTAAAGTCTTTCCTGTTCTTTTATGTCCTTTCCTTTTGGATAAAATAAAAGTCGGTGGCGACTCTTGCTATCCGCAACATTTAACCAAAGTCAGTTCTCCCACCGTGTTACAGAACTGGCGACTCTGCCGGGGACGTAATAAAAGAGGGGTACCCTTAGGAATTAGATCACTTAAATTGTTTGCCTTGTTTGCTTTATATTACTTATTGGGCCTTATGTGTGAAAGATCCTAACCCGGATCTAGTGTACCTTAGGTAAATGGCAATAGACCAAGGAAACTGTACGGCGTATACCGATATGGTTGATCTGGTGGCCATAGTTAGTGTGACTTCTTGGTTGGTGCTTATGTTCCTTAAGCAAGTTGAGGATAATATGAGGCTGCCATATGTTGTCAATACACTAACTAACTTTTAGAACCTTAGTCATCCCATCTTGGCCTTTAGAAAGTAGTGAGATAACCGGCTTTGGTGAAGACTGAAGTTGGTTGATACTCGATGCTACACTCATTGAGATTCTAAACTTGGAGGGTTTTGGTTGGCAAGTAAGTTGCCTACTGAACAACCACCCTTGTGAAGGATCAACGATATTGAGATCCCTTAGAACCCGGTTACTTTTATAGGGCAAGATGAACCAACTAAACTTCAGGGGAGGGTACTTACCTTTAAACCTCATGCAAGCCTCTAAACCTAGGGCTATTGTGTGACTTGTTTGTGTGTGCCACATGTTTGTGATTGAGCATAACATCATAGCATCATCATGCATCATAAGCATAGCATTTTCACTAACCATTTCAAGGACCAAAGGATTTATCTTTGTTCTTTGTTGCAGGTCATGGCTTCTGCTCGTAGGAATACTATCCGAATCAACTTTGTAGGAATACCTCCTAAGCTTAAGGAACTGGTCTCTCAAGTTTCTGAAAACTCCCAATTCATCAAAAGGCATGGTCACCTACTGGATCTAGTCACTTCAGGGTTCAATGAAGACATGATGAGTGTCCTGTTTTAGTTCTTTGATCCTAAACATCATTGCTTCACATTTCCCGACTATCAGCTGGTTCCTACAATGGAAGAGTTCTCCAAACTATTGGGTATACCTATCCTTGATCAGAAACCCTTCACAGGCTTAGAGAAAGAGCCTAAGCCTGAAGTCATTGCTACAACCCTACATTTAAAGAAATCAGACATTGTCTTGGAAACGAGAAGTGGAGTTAAGGGTATCCTTGCCAAGGTATTGATGGAGAAAGCTCAAGTGTTCCTGAAGGCTATGAGTTATGATGCTTTTGAGGAGATCTTAGCCTTGTTGATTTATGGCTTAGTGTTGTTCCCCAATCCAGACCAGTTCATAGACGTACACACCATCAACATATTTCTGACTCGCAATCCAGTGCCTACATTACTTGGAGATATCTTACATTCTCTTCATACCCGTACTATAAAGGCACGAGGAACTTTGATGTGTTGTATACCTTTACTATCTAGGTGGTTTATTTATCACCTTCCTCGATCAGTGATGAAGAATGAACAAGGGTTAAGGTGGTTTAAAAGGATCATGTCACTCTCTCATGCAGATATTCATTGGTGCTCTAGATCTATGGAGAATGTTACTATCATTGACCGTTGTGGGGATTTCCCTAATGTTCCACTCCTTGGTATAAGAGGGGGCATTACCTACAATCCTTCTTTAGCTCTACGTCAGTTTGGTTATGCTCGGAGTGATAGTCCTCATGACATGCTTATTCAGGGTATTGTGTTCGACTACGACAACAATCTTCAAGGTTACCGTCAAAGATTCATACGAGCTTGGGGTAAAGTGAACAAGGTTGACAGCAAGACTCTGGAACCAAAGTACACTATTCCTATGGAACCTTATCTCAGATGGGTGCGATCTCGTGCTCAGACTCTTATGATGCCATATCCTGCTATCTTGCCAGTTACCATGGAGCCTGTTGCTGAAGGAGATACTTCTTATATCATTCTTCATCCAGACATGCCCACTTACATGGAGGAGTTACAAAGGTCCTGGATCCAGTTGAAGGAGCAAAGAGATACTTTTGAGACTCATTACAAAGCAAGTCAAGAAAGAATCCTGGAGCTGACAAAACAACTTCACGAGGAGTGGAATCTCAACTCATACCTCAACACGAAGAGGAAACGTCCATGGGAGACTTAAAACCCCATATTTTTATTCATTTTATTTTTATTGTAAGCCCAAGAGGCAAACTAGTTTGTTGATTACTAATAAAAGTTTACCTTTTTGATTGTTTAAACCAATTTAAATCCTGCAGTCCTTGAAAACATTGCATACGCATTTACATACCATATCATTGCATCACATGTTTCTTATATACAGGTATCTTATCTTCTCGCTGTTTATTTCAGCAGAAATGGCTCTTGAACAGACTGTCAAAGATCTCCAGGCTCAGAATGCACAATTCCAAGAGTTGATTCTGAACTTGTCCAAGGGACAAGATGAGCTGAAGACACTGCTGGCTAAGAAGAAGAAGAAGACTAGAAGATCAGGAGGCCTTATTAATCTAGGAAGAAGGTTCAGAGGTCCTGTCAAGACAAAGGAACAGATTTATGATTCTGAGTCTGAAAATTCTGAGAAAGAGGGAGGCAGTCTCCATGATACTGTGGGAGATTCTGATTCTGAAGCAAATTATTATCATGATCCTAGTGAAGATAAGTACAAGATGTTGGTAGACAGGATGAATGCCATGGAGTTACAAAAATCTTCTGGGCTGGATTTTGAAGATCTGAGTTTAATATCTGGAGTGGTTATACCTATTGGTTTCAAGGTTCCTGCTTTTGTGGTGTACGATGGTGTCTCATGTCCCAAGCTGTATCTAAGGTCCTATGTCCGGAGGATTCAACCACATACTGCTGATAAGAAATTGTGGATTCATTTCTTCCAAGAGAGCTTGTCTGGAGCTCAATTGGAATGGTACTATCAATTGGAAAGTGTCAATATTCGTGATTGGAATGGTCTTGCTGAGGCCTTCTACAGGCAATACCAATATAATGCTGATTTAGCACCTACTCGCATGCAGCTCCAAAGCATGTCAATGGGTGCTAAGGAGAATTTCAAGGAGTATGCCCAGAAATGGAGAGACCTGGCTGGCAGAGTTCAACCTCCTCTGACTGACAGGGAGCTGGTGGATATGTTTATGAGTACGCTGAATGGTCCTTTCTATAGTCACCTCATTGGAAGCTCATCATCTGGTTTCACCGAGCTGATAATGACTGGAGAACGTGTGGAGAGTGGTATAAGAAGTGGTAAGATAAAGGTGGGTGTCTCTTCATCAAGCACAACAAAGAAGCCCCCTAGTGGGAAGAAGGAGTCTAATGATGTGTATGGTCAACCTAATCGTAACAGAAGTCACCAATCTGTGGGAGCAGTTCACATCTCCAATCCTACTCCTGCAGCACCAGAGCTACCACAAAACAATCAACAGAAGCCTAGAAGACAATTCACCAAGATCAACATGTCACTGGCCCAAGCCTTGCAACACATGTTGAAAGGGGAACTCATTACTTTGAAGAACCCTCCTCAGAATCCTAATACTTCCTCTCCTCGATACAACCCTAATGCACGATGTGCCTATCATTCTAATTGTCCGGGACATGATACCAACAACTACTGGATATTGAAAAACAAGATTCAAGATATGATTGAAGCTGGAGAGATTGAATTTGACCCTCCTGGGACTCCAAATGTGATTACTGCTCCCATGCCCAATCATGAGAAGACTGTTAATGCTTTTGATGAAGTTTTATATGTTTCCTCAGTAGCAGATGTGACTACTCCCTTATCTACTATCAAGAAGAAGTTGGTACAGGCTGGATTCTTTCCAGGTTGTAATGAAGACTGTTTCTATTGTGCCTACAGACCTAGTAGCTGCTGGAAGTTGAAAGATGGTATTCAACGCCTCATGGACAATTACACTATATTGTTCGAGAGGACGCCTTCTGTGGAAAGTATGTGTGAACATCTAACTCGAGGTACGAATTTTGAAGATGTGGATATGGTTGATAAAGTGCCAGTGAAGATTACCTCCAAAGGCCTTGTCAAGATCACTTCCAAGGGTCCTATCAAGATTACTGCTGAAGGCCTGGTAAAGACTGTTGCTGAAGTTAGAGTGCCTCCCATGATTATAACCACCCCTGGCCCTATTCCTTATACTTCTGATAAAGCTATACCCTGTAATTACGGTTCCGATGTTTATATCCATGGTGTTAAGCAGGAACCTTTGGCTGATACTACTGATGATAATCTTGATGTTGATAATATTGCTGGATCTAGTAAGATCACCAGAAGTGGAAGAATTTTCTCTCCTCCGGCTACCTCCAAGAGTGCAGTTACTCCAACTACTACCTCCACTTCTGAGCCAAGTACTGATGCTCGGGGCAAAAGTCCTGTTGTTGAACCTATGCAAGCTGAAGCACCGACTGCTGAAAATCTTTCTAAACAAATGGAAGAAGTGTTGAAGATCATTCGCAAGAGTAATTATGATATTGTTGACCAGTTGGGGCATACTCCCTCCAAAATTTCCATGTTGTCTTTGTTGATGTGTTCTAAGGCTTATGCTAAAGCCTTAATCAAGTTCTTGAAGACTGCCCATGTGCCAAATGAGATTTCTATGGATCAATTTGAAAATTGTGTTGCACATCTGACTTATGATAACGGGTTAGGCTTTTCTGATGCTGACTTGACTCCTGCCAAGAGAAACCATAACAGAGCTTTACATATCTCCATTGAATGTAGGGGCACTACCTTGTCTCATATGTTGATAGACAATGGCTCTTCATTGAATGTACTTCCCAAAGAGGTTCTGAACAAGCTCAGTCCTGAAGACGTTGTGTTAAGACCAAGTAATATAGTGGTGAGGGCCTTTGATGGTTCAAGAAGAGTGGTGCATGGAGAAATATATCTCCCAATCAAAGTAGGCTCTCAAATCTTCAATTTTACCTTCTATGTAATGGATATTCGTCTTGCGTACTCCTATTTGCTTGGGCGCCCCTGGATCCACGTGGTAGGTGCTGTAACTTCTACTCTACATCAGAAGTTGAGATATCCAGTGAAGGGAAATATCGTCACTGTTTATGGAGAGGAAGAATATATGGTCAGTCATGTGAATACATTTAAGTATGTTGAAGTGGAAGGTGAATATGTTGAGACTCCTTGCCAAACATTTGAAATAGTTCCTTGGGTCGTTCCTGCTACTGAAGCTTCTCCTGTTGTTAAAAGAGTTCCTGTGGTTACCAAAGTACCTCCTACAATGGCTTCCCTCAAAGATGCTAGAGTTGTGGTTGAAGAAGGTGGTTGTACTATTTGGGGTCAGCTTCCTGACATCCCTTACAAGTCTGACAAATTTGGTTTGGGTTTCACTGCAGAGTCCCAGAAGGTTGTTCGTCGTGCTCGTGCTGTTCGTATCACCAATCAAGGGGTCATGAGAGATCAAATCAATGTTGTGGGTGACTATAGTGAAGACTACAACCTGGATGATTGGATCTTTCCTACTGTGGGTGATGGGCTCAACAACTGGAAGACCGAAGACGTTATTCCTATCTCCTTTAGTCAGGAGTAAATACTATTACTGTATTTTTTATTTTAAGTTTGTAATTTTGAACAATTAAACTTTTAAGCCTTGTGTCTTACCCGGGGCACAATGGTATGCTTGTGTCGGGATGTCATTTCATTTGCATACTTCATTCAATAAAAATCAATGGACGTTTCGTTTTCGTAAATATTGTGCTCCTTGTCTTTCTTTTCTTTTATTTTTTTTGTTTTATCAGCTATGTGTTCTTACACACACCTACATCACTAAAATGCAGATCCTCATCCACTCTGGATCCTGTTGATAACAGTTCTACTATTGCCAATTATAATTTCGAGAATCCGATCTATCAAGCTGAAGATGGAAAGGAGGAAGATTGTGAAGTACCTGTAGAGCTTGCTAGGTTATTACAACAAGAAGAGAAAGCTATACAGCCACATGAAGAGCCAATCGAAGTTGTGAATCTGGGAACTGAAGGAAACAGGAAAGAGGTCAAGATAAGGGCTGAATTAGAAGATGGTGTTAAAAACAGACTAATTCAGATGTTACGGGATTATGTGGAGATCTTTGCTTGGTCCTATAAAGATATGCCAGGGTTGGATACAAACATTGTGGTTCACCGTTTACCAGTAAAAGAAGATTGTCGTCCAAAGAAACAGAAGGTTCGTCGCATGCGTCCTGAAATGTCAGAAAAGATTAAAGCAGAGGTGATGAAACAGTTTGATGCAGGGTTCTTAGCTGTGACTTCTTATCCTCAATGGGTTGCAAATGTGGTACCGGTACCTAAGAAAAATGGTAAGGTACGTATGTGTGTAGATTACAGGGATTTGAACAAGGCCAGCCCTAAAGATGACTTTCCACTTCCTCATATTGATGTTCTGGTAGACAACACTGCTCAGCATAAAGTATTCTCTTTCATGGATGGCTTCTCTGGTTACAATCAAATCAAGATGGCACCTGAAGATATGGAGAAGACTACATTTGTTACACAGTGGGGCACCTTTTGTTATAAAGTGATGCCATTTGGTTTGAAGAATGCTGGGGCAACATATCAGCGTGCTATGGTGGCTTTGTTTCACGATATGATTCATCATCAGATAGAGGTATATGTGGATGATATGATAGCCAGGTCCCAGAATGAAGAACAACACATTGATCATCTGCATAAGCTGTTTGAAAGGTTGAAGAAATACAAGTTAAGATTGAACCCAAACAAATGTACTTTTGGAGTTAGATCTGGTAAACTCCTTGGTTTCATTGTCAGTAGAAAAGGTATTGAAGTGGATCCTGCAAAACTGAAAGCTATACAAGAGATGTCAACTCCCCGTACTGAGAAGGATGTTAGAGGTTTCTTGGGACGATTGAATTACATTGCAAGATTTATTTCCCAATTAACTACTACCTGTGAGCCAATCTTCAAGTTGTTGAAGAAAGATCAGGTAATGGAGTGGACTGATGAGTGTCAGACAGCCTTTGATGAAATCAAGAGATATCTTCTAGAACCTCCAATTTTGATGCCACCAGTTAATGGAAGACCCTTGATTATGTACTTAACAGTATTAGACAACTCAATGGGGTGTGTATTGGGGCAACATGACGAGTCTGGTCGAAAAGAGCAGGCAATCTACTACCTTAGCAAAAAGTTTACCGACTGTGAAACAAGATACTCACTGCTCGAGAAAACTTGTTGCGCTTTGGCTTGGGCTGCTCACTGACTAAGACAATATATGTTGACTCATACTACCTTGTTGATTTCAAAGATGGATCTAATCAAGTACATATTCGAAAACATGCTCTCTCCGGACGAATAGCAAGATGGAAAATGATCTTAACAGAATATGATATACAGTACACTACTCAGAAGGCCATTAAAGGAAGTGTTGTAGCTGATCATTTGGCTCATCAAGCAGTGGATGATTATCAATCAATGAGTTTTGAGTTCCCTGATGAAGACATTATGATTGCTACTAAAGAACCTAGACAATATGACGGACCTGAACAGGGATCCCGATGGACTATGGTTTTTGATGGAGCTTCTAATGCGCTTGGTAATGGTGTTGGTGTTGTGATCATTTCCCCTGAAGGTTGTCATACCCCAATTACTGCAAGACTTTGTTTCTATTGTACCAATAACATGGATGAGTATGAGGCATGTATCATGGTTATCAAAGATGCCATTGATATGAAGATTCAGTTCCTGGACGTATATGGAGATTCAGCCCTGGTAGTGAGTCAGATTAAAGGAGATTGGGATACCAAGCATGAAAATCTTATTCCCTACAGAGAGCATGTGTTGTCTTTGATCCCACATTTTGAAGAGATTACCTTTGGACACATTCCACGAGGAGAGAATCAGTTGGCAGATGCATTAGCCACCATGGCATCTATGTTTGAGATCAGCTGGGATGATGAAGCTCCCAAGATTACTATTGATAGATTTGAGAAGCTTGCATACTGCAATGAGATTGATACTGAAGGAGGAGAGGAAAAGCCTTGGTTCTATGAAGTAAAAAGATATCTTGAAACTCAGGAGTTCCCTAAAGGGACATCTGTGAAAGATAAGAAGTTTCTGAGGAGGTTTTCTGCTAAGTTCTTCTTGAGTAATGGAATTTTGTACAAGCGCAATCATGATTCAACTTTGCTTCGTTGTGTGGATAAGAAGGAAGCAACAGAGATTATGGAAGACATGCATGATGTGATTTTTGGCACTCATTCTAGTGGTCATACTATGGCAAAGAAGATATTGAGAGCAGGTTACTATTAGTCTACCATGGAAGCTGACTGCTATCAACATTCCAGAATATGTCACAAGTGTCAAATCTATGCTGATAAAGTGCATATACCTCCAGCTCCATTGAATGTGTTGACTGCTCCTTGGCCTTTTGCTATGTGGGGCATATACATGATTGGTGAGATCAAGCCTACTGCTTCTAATGGTCATCGTTTCATCCTGGTTGCTATTGATTATTTTACTAAGTGGGTGGAGGCAGCCTCATTCGCATCTGTTACGAAGAATATGGTGGCTCGATTCATTAAGAATAATCTCATATGTAGGTATGGCATCCCTGAAAGGATTATCACAGATAATGGCTCTAATCTGAATAATACCATGATTATTGATCTTTGCACGCAGTTCAAGATTAAGCATCACAACTCTTCTCCGTATCGTCCCAAGATGAATGGAGCAGTAGAAGCTGCTAACAAAAACATTAAGAAGATTCTACAGAAGATGACTGTTACTTACAAAGATTGGCATGAGATGTTACCATTTGCTCTTCATTGTTATCGTACTACTATACGTACTTCAACAGGGGCAATCCCATTCTCCTTAGTCTATGGTATGGAAGCAGTTCTGCCCATTGAAGTTCAGATACCCTCCTTAAGAATCATGAAGGATGCAGGCTTGGATGAAGATGAGTGGATTCAGACTCGACTTGACCAGATAAATTTGATTGATGAGAAAAGGCTGGCAGCTGTTTGTCATGGCCAGACGTACCAGAAACGGATGATCAAGGCTTTTAATAAGAAGGTTAAGCAAAAGGTATATCAGGTTGGTGACTTGGTAATCAAGCGTATCATACTACCACAGGGTAATCCTAGGGGCAAGTGGACTCCTACATATGAAGGACCATTTGTGGTCAAAAGAATATTTTCAGGAGGTGCCATGATGCTTACTACTATGGATGGTGAAGATTTCCCACAGCCTGTAAACGCAGACATAGTTAAAAAATACTACGCATAAAAAGAGACCCGCTAGGTTGACTGGCCTAGGCAAAAATAAGGGCATCCCGACGAACCAAAAGGGTTGGGGCAAAAATTAGGGATATATATATATATATATATATATATATATATATATATATATATATATATATATATATATATAATGTACACCCGACAAGTCGAAACCCTGAAAGGGCGGCTTGGGCAAAAAATGGTATCCCGGTGGATTGAAAACCTGAAAGGGCAATCCAGGCAAAAGTTAGGGATTAAAGCGTATGACTATGTCTCATTTGGATCACTCATGTAACTTACACTGATGGTGCTACCTAGCTCAAGTTCAAACAGATAAAGATCAATCCAATCGTTTCCATCTCAATGGCAGAAGATGAGACACTTGAAGATAATGGCAATAGTAGAATTGAATCCAGATTTTACGACGAATTCCTCTTACTAGGATTTCTGTCTCCTTGTACAAACTTGCCTATGTATAGGTCACTTTATAATATAAATAAAATTTCATCTTTAAATCCAGATTTACTTTTACCCTATTTACATAAGCGAAAACATCCATTGGTTGTGTTTGAATGTATGTATGTTTTTGAATATGATTGATGTTTACCAGAAATGCATAAAATGCAGTAATAGTATTTACTAAGGACGAACGAAAGGTAGGAATCCAACGAAGCTCCGCCGGTTCATCCCCACAAGACAACTACAAATCCCCAGCAGGGCAAATCTATCTTTATAGATACTTCGAGTTACATCTCCCCTTGAATTTATGTCCATCTCTTTTATCCTCAGTCGGGATACTCAGGAACTTATTCCTTCAATAGAAGTACGACAAACGAAGACGGGAGGTTATAAATAATATACTATCAAATAAGACGGGAACGAGTTCCTCATATTCCTCAGCAACAAGCTGGGATTTATTTTCCCTAGCCAGCAGTTGTTATACAAAGATATCCAGACGCTTCAGGCTGCATGATTCATACATACATCATTTACGTCATACCATAACATATCCATAAATGCATAATACATTTACTTAGATGCACCATGTCATACATGCACACATATCGCATAAACTAACCTTTTCTTTGCAGGATAGTTATATGCAGATAAAACAATATCAACAATTCACAACAGGTCAGAAACGATCTATACGAAGATCTAGTGCTGATACTTAATCATTACTCAAGATGTCCTTGGATAGTAGGCAAACGGTCTATACGAAGATCTATTCCCTAATCCAGGATATTTTCAAGAGATATAATCGCCACGAAGATTTAATCTTGATACTCTGTTGTCCTTGGATAGTAGGCAAACGGTCTGTACGAAGATCTATTCCCTAGTCCAGGATATTTTCAGGAGATTTCATCCTGATAATCTATTTGTTCTTGGATAATAGGCAAACAGTCTGAAATTCTGGGATCAGATATGTGATGTCGAACCAGATGTTTAGACACTTGAAATCTTAAACAAAAATTAATGGGCTAGTAAATTAAATAACACAGGAAATTGTTAACCCAGTTCAGTGTATCTCCAAACTTACATCTGGGGGCTACCAAGCCAGGAAGGAAATCCAATATAAGTAATATTAATTATGGAGTTAAACCAATCAGTTTAATCCTTCACTTAATATCTACCCAAGGCAATTTCTACCTAAGACTCAACTTAGATATGAGTACCTACTCACTCCCCCTCAATCACACAGTGATCTTTACAATGATTAATAAATTTGAAGTCACACTTCAGACACACCAGCTTGATCTTACTTAAAAGTTTCAATCAAGACACGATTCACTTTTTGCTTAAAAGCTCATAAAGTGACAAACAATTAAAACCTGCTTAAATATAACTAGCTTCGCAAACACCCTTTACAGTCTTCTAAAATTCGTGATCTTTTCTTAAGTGTTTCAGTTCCTTAAATAGATGCTTGGTTTGTGGGCTTTTTGCAAATTATCCAGACTTTGATAAATCCCACAGTCATCTCCTTGAATTAGGGTGAGTTAGTTTGTTATCTCCTTGAATCAAGGTGAGTTAGTTATTCTGTTACACTGGAACCAGATAACTAAGCTTCCTAAAGATGCGCCTTGGAGTGCTTATCCTTTTACAATTAATTCCAGATATTTTCTCCTAAATTTAATCACTTCTATTACGCATCATTTAAGTCAGATAGCAGGTTTGTGATGTCACAACATCTGGTGTGACATCCTGATGTCCTGAACTAAGTTCATAACTTTTACTTTGTTTGTTAATGTCACAACATCTGGTGTGACATCCTGAACTAAGTTCATAGCTTCTTGTTTGTCAAAAATTCTACCAATTATTAACATCTACAAACTCCCCCTTTGGCTAATTTTTGGCTAACACAATCTTCTGGTTTTGTCAGAGAGCAGCAGAGTTCTTTTCTGTTGAATCATGTGAGAGCTAATAATTTGCTCCCCCTCAAACATGTATGTATACTGCTATGACTTATTCAACAGACTATACCAATGAACATTCAAATATAACTTAGTTCAGAAGACACAAATATAACATCAGCATTGTTCATCAACCAGACATTAACAGCAGCAGCATTGTTCAATACACTTCTCCCCCTTGTTAGACATAAATTTGGGGCCAAACATTACAGAAACAGAGACAGAAAAAAAACATTCAGAAATACAAAGCAAAACAGACAATACATTTTCCACCATACACAGCTTCACTCAAACTCAGTATACTCTGTATCTTCTGTATTCTCAGACTCATCATCAGATTCATCAACATTCCCAACAACCTCTTCCAGCTCCAATCTTTGAATTATGTCCTCAAGCTTCTTCTTCCTTTTGCAGGTTGTCCTGAGCAATGCAATTAGGGCTGCCTTTGATATAGGAGTTTTGACAGCAGATGGCCCAGCAGATGTCCCACCTGGTGCTTCAACATCTGCATCATGATGGCCCAGAAACAGTTTGTAATGAAAGGACAGTGGACTCTCCCTTTTACAGACAGAATCCTTGTCAGTAAGGATTCCTGGATATTGGTTGAGAATTACTCCACAAAGCAGTGAGGGGAAGGCTATTGGAAGCTTGATTGTTGAGGTTCCTGCATGCTTGAGAGTTTGGTCAAAGATATATGCCCCATAATCCAACTTGGTTTTGGTGCCTACAGCACAGATAAAACTCCCAAGCCCAGTAGCTATAGATGAGGTGTGGTTGGTTGGGACCCAGTTGATTGTTCCAATCCTGTGCAGCATAGCATACTTCCTGGTTAACAAGCTGACATATAGTTTGCCTTTGACTGGCCATGACTTGACCTGGTTGGCTGTGATTATTTTGCAGACTTGGTTGTCAGTCTTGCCAAGCTCATTTGGCCCATCTGATTCTCTCCCCAGGTACTGATTTATCACCCTAGGAGAAAAATCTACACACCTTCCCCTGACATATACCTTCCTGAAATCCTCAGATTTCCCATCAGCACACCCTTCTTGTAGATTAACTATAAACTCTTTGACCAGCAGTTCATAACAAGGAGAAAAGTTGGAGACAGTTTTGAATAGACCAGCATTGGAGATTAAATCAATTACCTCAGTGCATTCCAGGGCATTGCTACCCAGCTCTCTTTCCAGAGCCACCCTTCTTTGATAGACATACTTCCACTTGCTTACACTAGAGACATGGTGGAAGGACACATTGTCCAGGGGGGCCTCAGGGACAGCAGTGGCAGTCCTAGGAGGTGCTGGCTTCTTCCTGGGTTGGGATGTTGGGACATCCTCCTCAACATCAGAGTCAGATGGAGTTGTGGCCTTCCTCTTCTGAGTGCTGACCTTACTCCATTGCTTTGTAGGTCCAAAAACAGTTTTGGCCTTGTCCTTCTTGGGAGTTGACTATCTCTTCTCAGGAGTTGCATGAGCAGCTGGCTTCTTATCCTTCCTAGCCCTAAGCCTCTTGGCTATGCTAGGATTAACAGATGCTATGATCTCTGTGTCAGAGTCATCATCCAGGTTTTCAATAGGTGGAGGTTGGGAAGCCTCATTCTCAGGAGCTTGATCATCAGGAGCTTGATCATCAGTAGCTTTATCATCAGTAGCTTGATCATTTGGGGCTTTGTCCTGGCCCTCAGATGTTTCAGCATTGTTTGGGACATCCTGTGAAGCAGGTATGTCTTCTTCAGCTTGGCTGCTTGGGTCATCTTGTGGAGCAGGCATACTGTTCAGGGGAACAGACACCCCAGGCCCAACTCTTTGTTCAGCCAGGATCCTGGTTACAAGCTGTTTGATTGATGCGTCTACGTAAGCAGAAGCTTTGGGGGTACTGGAAGATGAAGGGTTTCCCTTGCTTTTGCTGAAGACTGGCTCCTTAGGTCTTCTTGCATGGGGAGTCCTGGGCTTTTGAGCAATAGGAACGCTTCCTCTGATCACATTTATAGGTGTAGCATCCATTGGTACCACATATATTGGATTTGTGTTTACTACGTCTTCTTGACTGAGACCCTCATCAATGGAGTTAGGGTTCTGATGTTGAGACATTTTTTCGATTGTAGTGGAAATGTGTAAAGGTTTGATAGATTTTGATGAGTTTAGAGATTCAGCTGTAGCATGCAAAACGTTTAGTGGAGCTAATGAGAATGTGAGAAGATGAGAGCACGTTTGTACATAAATAGAATCTGTTGCTATTGGAATTTTTAAGATTGGAATACAAACAGTTATTGGCCAGACTGGTGCTGCCATCTGGTGATCATGCCACACGATGTCATGATACATGCTGGCACTTCTCTATAATTGCTATATGTCACATATGTAGATTCCCAATTTACCCCTTAGGTTTTCAAATTGGGTAGCATCCAAAGCCTTAGTAAATATGTCAGCTAATTGCAGCTCTGTGGCTACATGCTCTAATGTGATCACCTTCTCTTCCACAAGGTCTCTGATGAAATGATGTCTGATATCTATGTGCTTAGTCCTGCTGTGTTGGATAGGATTTTTGGAGATATTAATAGCACTTAAATTGTCACAGTACAATGTCATGACATCTTGTGGGACATTGTATTCTGTGAGCATTTGTTTCATCCATACCAGCTGTGAACAACTGCTACCAGCTGCAATATATTCAGCTTCAGCAGTGGATAAGGACACACAATTTTGTTTCTTACTGAACCAAGAAATTAAATTGTTCCCTAAAAAGAAGCATCCTCCTGATGTACTCTTTCTATCATCAACACTTCCAGCCCAGTCAGCATCACAAAATCCAGTGAGGATTGGTTCACAACCATGATAGTACATTATGCCATAGTCACAAGTACTATTTACATATTTCAAGATCCTCTTAACCTGGTTTAGATGGCTCACTTTTGGTTCAGCTTGATACCTTGCACACACACCTACTGCAAAAGCTATATCTGGTATGCTAGCTGTAAGATATAGTAGACTTCCAATCATGCTTCTGTACAAGCTTTGGTCCACACTCTCACCTTTGTCATCCTTTGTCAGTTTTAAATGAGTGGGGGCAGGTGTTCTCTTGTGACTTGCATTGTCCATCCCAAACTTCTTGACAGTGTTCTTTGCATACTTGCTTTGGGATATGAACATGGAGTCCTCCATCTGTTTGATTTGCAGTCCAAGGAAGTAGGTTAGTTCTCCCACTAGGCTCATTTCAAACTCAGACTCCATTTGAGTAACAAAATGTTTAACCATCCTGTCTGACATCCCACCAAACACTATGTCATCCACATATATCTGAGCAATCATAACCTTTCCCTCTTCATCCTTTACAAGCAGGGTTTTGTCTATTCCTCCTTTCCTGTATCCATGTTTAATGAGAAAGGTGGTCAGTCTTTCATACCATGCTCTGGGAGCTTGCTTTAGACCATACAGAGCCTTCCTCAGCTTATATACATGGTCTGGACAACTTAGATCAACAAATCCCTTTGTGTCGCTCCCACTAAATGAGGCTACGTCAAATAGGGTACAGACGCGAACGGTCGGCGAAAGAGGAAGGGAATGAATAGAGTCGCCAGCTAGGCATTTTTATCCCGAAGGAAAGGTAATGATGCATAAACCTAGAAAGATATGGATAAGACGATTGCTAACCAGAGAGACTGAGAAAGGGGGTTGGTTACAACCTGGGAAGGTATTAGCACCCAGATTGTCCACCGTATTCGACGGGATCCACGCTTAAAAGATTTGTGTTTTAAAGGGGTAGTGTCAGTGCAATCTGTGTATCAAAGCTGGAAAGAATGCAAGTGTCAGTGTAAGAGAAGTGTGAAGTGAAATAAGTGAAGTGTCAGTGTAAGAACAAAAATGAAATTCTCAAGACCATGAGGCTTAAAGAATAAGGCTGGAAAGAGGGGGAATATACAGAGACTTTTGTTCGATAACTGTTAAGTTATGCCTACGTATCCTCTCGTGCAATGAGGAAGTCAGAACACCGTAGTTCGACCCAAAGAGACTGAAAGGTAAATTGACTATTGAACTGCTTACTTGTCTATGCTCAAGTGTATGACCTGTCTGGCTCAGGTGCAAACTGTCTTGCATTAGACGGAAGAAGCGAGTTCTCGTTTGTGAGTGAATGAGATGAGAAAAGAATCCCAGAGGAGACGATTGTTGTTTGTTTTTTTGAGTTTTCAGTCTTTTATTGCTTTTTGAAGTTTGTCATAAGTTAATGAGCTTAAGCCTAAACCAATGGATTTAGTAAACTCATCACATCCTCCCTCTGATTAGGGGTAATGAGAATACTTTAAGTGTGAAGTCAGCATCTCACACTTAATTACCATGATGTAGGATTAAGATCATTATCCTACTTGCATTTATTTAGATGTTTTTGTTGTTTTTGTTTAGTGTTAAGTAATGAGTTTAAGCCATAATCAAAGATTTAATGGACTCATTACACCATCCTAATAGAAGGATAATAGATGAGAACATTTAAGCTGAGAAAGACTCCTCAACTTAATCCATGGTTAGGCATTAACCTCATGACAAAACAAAGCCTTTATTAAATGGATTTTAGTTAATGATAAGATGAAGAAATGGTTTTTATGGTTTGTAAGACAACTTGAGGAGGACTTGTCCATTAACCCTAGGGTTAGTCCTTCTTAACCAATTAAGGAAGAATTAGAACCCTAATGCAAGGCCCAAGTTACAAGCTTAATGTCTCAATGATTATTAGATGAATTGATTAAAGGATTTAAACATATTAAGGGTTTAACACTTAGGATTAAAGTTTTACCCTCCATCCTAGTAGAAGGATGCAGGTATAAGCTTAATCACAAAGCCTTAAAGCCTTTAGGGTTTAGTCCCTGATTATGAGATGAGAAGAGAAGACTCAATGATGACACAAAGGTAAAACTAAATGGGGGGACTAATTAAGCCCTAATTGTGATCATGCTTGGTTGTTCCTAGGGTTTGTGAGGTTTGCAAGAAGATCTTCAGAGAAACCACCAAGAAGGAAGCAAATGAAAGGAGGAAGAAGCAAAGAGAAGCAAAACAACTTGCTTCACTTAAGAAGACAAGTTGATTGAAGAAAGAAGGTAGGATGAACATGAATGAGCAAGCTCACTCTAATACACATACAAAATGCAGCAAAGGAAGTATGAAAGAGATGAAAAGAGATTATGAGAAGTGAAGGCAAATTCACTTCTCAAACAACTTACCACCTGAAATGTTAGCATAAGAAATGAAATGCAATGCAAATGAGATGAAATGTGATGATGCAAACCAAAACCAGGAGCAAGAACATGATGTTAATGATGCTAAGAGATGATACAAACATGAGGCAAGGTATGATAATGATCAAACAAGCATAAGGATGCAAATGAGGCATGCCTTGAACCATGAATGTACATGAAAAGTTATGAAATGTAATGGACATACAACATGGCAAATGCAAGATGCAATGATCAAACATGATTCTAATATGTCCTAAGATGTATTATGAATCATGTGGATGCACAAAATGTCATGGCAAGTCATTGGATGCAAGCAAATGGAAGAAGGATGCAAAGGAAGGCACAAATTAGGGTTATATGCATCATGCAAAGCAAAAATCCAAAACCAGAAGCAAATGACATGTTAAAAATTTGAAAATGCAAACAAAGATACCCTAAACCTATACAAACTCACTGCCCAAAGGAGGGGATCCAACTCTTAACCTAGTGTAAGTTATGAATTTCCTAAGATTGTTAGGGTTTTGAGGTACCTCAACAAGAAAAATGCTAAACAAATTGAAAATGCAAGATCAATTCAAATCAAATTTATCCTATAAACTACATGCTATGCAAGATGCAATGCAAGAAGAATCATCATTCAACTCTCAATGGTTAGGCAGAAAGAAATTTTTGAAGTTTGACATAAAATATTGCCTTGAAATGAAATTATATCCAATGAAAATGATCAAAAGGCATCAAGAACAAAGAAGAAATTTGGTTTGAGAGTTGGACAATGTTTCTAAATGTTTCTAAATACAATGTGAATTTTTTTGTGATTTTTAAATACGTAAATGCATTTTTAATTAATTAATTTTCATTAACTAATTAAAAATAAACATTTAAATGATTTAAAAATAATTTTAAATGCGAAAAATAAAAATAAAAATATTTTTGTGTTCTGAAAATTCATGAAACCCTTGAAAAAAAATTTCATAATTTTAAAATGATTTTAGCTATTTTAAATAAAATGAGGAAAATAAATGCAAAACAAATGAAAATAAAATGAATTTAAATAGAAAAAGAGAAAGTCAGCCAATCTGATGGCTGAGATTCAAATTCAGGGACGCGGGAGTTGACTGCGCGCGCGAACGAACGGACCAAATTCAAACTTGCTTAATTATGATTAAGCCCTAATCAGAAACCCTAAACACTTTCAGATGACCGGAACAGTGTTCCGGTCATCTTCTCCGGCCAACCGAAAATCAAAATCACTCCCTAGGCCATTTCAAATGCTCTAACTCTCCAGAATTCATCCTCTACCCACCCTAAACACGAATCAAGCACAAAATCATGTTTATCTTTCAACACAAACACGAATCGAATCAAAAGAAGTTTTCAGGTCAAACTTTCAGAGACATGGTCCAGGCTCAAAACTCAATCATTTTAAAAACTAAGAACACCAGGATGATCAGTGAAGCATAAGCAACAATTCTATAGCATAAAAAACAATTTCTGGAAAAAAAGTTCTTGAGGTACCTGAGCTTGAGCTTTCTCAGTTTGCAACTTTCTGGCCAGCTCTTTGCTTCCAATCACCTCCAATGACCCCCTTGAGAAGTTTGCAAGGCTTGGTTGGAGTTTAAAATGGTTGGTTTGTGAGATTGATCAAGTTCTGTTCAGTGAGGGGTGAGAATCGTGTTTCTGATTGAGGAGGTTTCAGGGATGAATGAGGGTAGGGAAATGATCAGGGGAGCATGCTGAGTGATTCTATGAAGTTTGTTTTTATGTTTGATGCTTGTGTGATGTGTTTCGAATGAAAATGCATAAGAGGGCAAAGCTTGGAGCTATGGCTTGGAGAGTGTTGGAGGCTTGTGTGTGTGCTGTGTTGAGTTCCTTTTGGTCCACTTATCACTCTTGGATAGGTCAGAGGAGTTGGTATGGCCTAGCTTGATTGGTATGGGTCTTCTTGCAAAAAGTCAAGTCTAGGTGTAAGAGAGGTATGGGTCAATGGTAGGCCAAGGAAAAAGGGGTGTCCTACGCAGCAAGGAATGAGGAGAGCCATGGGATCAGTCTTGAAGCCAATTAGCAAGTGGATTAGGGTTTGTATGATGTTTTACAACTTTGTCCAATTTTGGCCCTTTTGAAGTTTCTTGATCCATAAGTCATGAAAATGGGCAAACCTTTGGTGCATTCTGAATTTTAGGCATTGGTTTAGGTTTGTACAAAGATTAGAAGTCCATTTGAAAGCACAATTTGTCTTGGCAAGTGGTTTTGCAACTTTGCCTCTTTGGTACATAACTTGAAATTATGTGATTTTTCCCAAATTTGACATGCCATAACTTTTGATCCAAAATGAATTAGAATGAGTTCTTGTACTTTTTGAAAAGGGAATGATCCATTCTACAACTTTCATGACCAAAGTTTTCCCATTTGAAGCATTTTTGAATCAAAAAGAAAGGGTTGAAAAAGTTTCCCAAAATGGCAAGTTTCCATTACAAGTCATTTTCCCAAAAAGGCAACTTTGCAAATGGCTTGAAATTCTTCAATTTTGTGAACTTCTAACATCTTCTATGATCAAATAAAGATCATACACATTCAAAATGATGAAGAACAACCTTTGGTTGGGTCATTGGGGGCCTCAGATGCCCTGATTTTTCACTGACTTGCTCAAGAAGTCAACTCTTGATTAGATGCCTTCCCCATGGAATTTCTTCATGAAAATTGATATGCATTATCCTTATGACATATAGAGACCAATAGAAACAAGAATGACCAAAATATTTGGAGTTATGGCCTCTGAAACCAAAACCCTAATTCTAGGTCATCTGTGCAGTTAAACCTGGCTCTGCTTCCATGCCATTCTCAGTTCTTGTGATTTTTTGACTTCTTTGATCTTGGGAGGATATAACATGATACTTGAACATACATGGACCCTCTTGAGATGATTGAAGACATTTGGATTGGCTCAGATGGCTCTTGGATAGCTCAGATCACAAGCCCTAGATGCAGATGACTTTGAATCAATGCAGTGAATCAAAAATGCAACATGAGATACTATGATTGAACTTATGCATATGAAGAGATCACAAGCCATGGTGTGAATGGGTGAGGGCAAATTTGGGGTGTTTACAGCTGCCCCTATTCAAACATGAGTTAGCTGTGCAGGATGTAAGCAACGGCTTAACAGGCAAACAAGATAACTTGTGGTTGAATACCAAAGACAGTCCAAAATTTGCACTCACAGAATGAAGAAGAAAAGGGATATAGATTATAAAAAGGAAAAATGAAGTATGTTTATAAAGTGCGGGCGACGGAGGACGACCGCCGATCAGAGGACGACTGCTGGAGATAAAGCGATGACGGGGACGACCGACATGCTGGGGAAGATGCGGGAAATAAAGCAGTGACGGGGACGGCCGGCGAGCTAGGGATATGAGAGATTGTGATGGGGACGGCCATCTGGTGAATATATAAGACTCTCTGGGGATTAAACGTAAACGAAATAAAAGTGATGAGGTACGGTCATCAGAGGTGAAGGACGATCACCTAGCAGGGGACGGCTGCTCTGTTGGGAATAAGATGAGGGACGATCATCTAAGGTGAAGTACGATCACCTGGCAGGGTACGGCTGCCGAAAGTATCGCGACATAGGACGAATGCCGGATAAAAAGGTCAACGATGGGGACGGCCATCGGATAAGCATGATGAAGGACGATCATCAAGAGGTGAAGGACGATCACCTAGCAGGGTACGGCTGCTCTCAGGGCTTATCATGACATAGGACGAATGTCAGATAGCAAGATCAACGATGGGGACGGCCATCGGATAAAATGATGAAGGACGATCATCAGGAGGTGAAGGACGATCACCTAGCAGGGGACGGCTACGGAAAATATCACGACATAGGACGAATGTCGGATAGGGAGGGGTTCTAATAAATAGAGGCTCCACTGGGGGGTGATGAAGGACGGTCATCAAAAAGGTGAAGGACGATCACCTTGCAGGGTATGGCTGCCGAAAAGGTATCATGGCATAGGACGAATGTCAGATAGACAGGAAATAGTTTAACAAGTTTTGTTGGGGACTTCGTTGGGGAAAAGTAAACACGGACGAGTGTCTACATCCAAGGAATGAGAGGTATAAGTGTTTGGGTACTGTGTGTAGATTAAAGACGCGGACGAGCATCCTTAAGACTATGATACGGACGGGTATCAGGTAGAAACAAACACTGACACATGTTCAGAGATGATGATACGGACGAGTATCAACTGGTTAACAAAGAACACAGACGAGTGTCGGATCTAAGGGGACTCTTCTGGGGAATAATAGACACAGACGAGTGTCTAAATTCTAAAAAGAGGTAAAGGTATCTGACATTGTGTATGGATTAAAAGATGAGAACGAGCATCCTTTATGATACGGACGAGTGTCGGTAGAAACAAACGCTGACGCGTGTTCTGAGATGATGATACAGATGAGTATCAACTTGTTAACAAAGAACACGGACGAGTGTTTAATCTGAGGGGATATAAGTGGTAGATACGGACGAGTATTCGTATGAGTAAAACAGGAGTAACAAGTATGAGTGGTGTACAGACAAGGGTTTAACCTGCTGGGGAGAGTGACACGGACGAGTGTCAAAAAGAGAAAAGTGTAATATAAACGAGTGTATGGTTTACCAAGTGTTTGAGTAATTATGATGGGGGTGACACGGACGAATGTCAAAGGAGTTGTATATATATATGTATCTGTGAGTGCAAAGAGGACGCTTTGGCTTTCTACTGGGGATATGACACGGACGGGTGTCAGGAAGTATCTGTATCTTTAGGGAAAGTACCTTGGTTCTCTGCCGGGGAATCTGGGGAGTTTTCTATATACCGCTGACGAATTACCCGTATTCACAAGTGTTTGATTCAGAACATGGCTTATGATCATGCAGTATGTTTGATTTTTTCTGTAATGCTTCGTATTAGACAGAATGCTACGCTCTGCGGGGAGAATATGATGTGAATGCTATGATTATGCAAAGATACCGATCCGGGATTCGGATCCCGCCGCTGTGAAGATCTATGGCTGATCTGCTTGAAGCGTATATCCCAGCTGGGGATGAGATCACTGGTAGATCTTATAAGGTGTATGGCTCTGCATGGGGGAGTAGGTCACTGATAGACCTATCCTTGTAATGGGGGACCCAGCTGGGGTTTGTAGAAGCTTTCGTCACCCTGTTGTGGGATCTTCAGGCGTTGCTCTTCTGGTCAGAGGCTGGAACTCTGTGGGGTGATGGTTCCCTGGCTTTTGTACTTGGCTGAGGAGGAAAAATAGATGGCAACTCAGCTGGGGAGAAAGCACCTCGGGTGCTAATTGCGAGATGGACTGAGTAGGTAATGATTTGCCAGCTTGCTGGGGCGAAGCTTTTATACCCCATGTTGTGCTTTGAATGTCTGCAATCCTGAAAAGATAGAGAAGCGCACAAGTAATCCCGAGGTATCCCTTACCGGATTCCATCATAGGAATTTAGACACCCCCGGGAGTAAGTATATTTCCTGCAAGCACGTATTCTTTGAAAGGGAACATTTGTATTTATGCAATCAATATCTTAAAGACATCAGACATTTTTGCAAACGAAAATGAAATGTACGAGACGAAACATGACTGAAAATCTGATTTTATTAATTCGTGTGCCCTGAATTGGCAAGATACAATCAAAGAAACAAATCCCCTAAAATGAGGAGATTGTTACGAATTGAGAAACAAAAGATGTTGGCAATGTTGATGACGCTTCAGGGAGCTTCCCTTTGCTATGACTCGTATGACATTTGACGTTCTTCTCGTCTTGCTTTCTGAAGAAGGCTGATTCTGAAAGAAGCTTGATCCTTTCGAAGCTTACCAAGTTGTAAGTGATACAGATGAATTCAGAGTACAGTTGTTCGCTTATTCCCTTATTTTGCATGGATCGCCCTTTCGGGTTTTCAATCCATTGGGATACCCATTTTTGCCTGAGTTGTCCAATGCGGCTTTTCAACTCAGCGGGTGTACACTTTTTTTGTTTATTTTCCCTTATTTTTGCCCGAGTCTTTTATTCTGTTTTTGACTCGCCGGGATGCCCTATTTTTTCCTGGACTTACATTCTGTTTTTATGTCCAGCGGGTCATTTTTTATGCGAAGTATTTTTTAACTGTATCTGAATTCACAGGGGACGGGAAGTCTTCACCATCCATAGTACTGAGCATCAGTGCTCCACCACAGAAAACTTTCTTTACTACGAATGGCCCCTCATAGTTCGGAGTCCACTTGCCCCTGTGGTCTGTATGAGGAGGGAGGAGTCTTTTCAGCACAAGATCTCCTACTTGGTACTCTCGGAGCCTGACTTTCTGATCAAAGGCTTTCTTTATTCTTTTCTGATACAGCTGCCCATGACAGATTGCAGCCAATCTCTTCTCTTCAATCAGACTCAGTTGTTCGCATCGGGACCGGACCCATTCTGCTTCGTTCAACTTAACATCCATTAATACCCGCAATGAGGGTAATTCAACTTCAACAGGTAGGACTGCCTCCATACCGTAAACAAGCTGATACGGTGTTACCCCAGTGGATGTTCTGATTGACGTACGGTACCCATGCAAGGCAAATGGTAGCATTTCATGCCAGTCTTTGTAGGTAACTACCATCTTTTGCACAATCTTCTTGATATTCTTGTTAGCTGCCTCAACAACGCCATTCATCTTTGGCCTGTAAGGAGAAGAATTGTGGTGTTGGATCTTGAAGTCCCGGCACAGTTCTGCTATCATTTTGTTGTTTAAATTGGAACCATTATCAGTAATGATTCGCTCGGGCACTCCATACCGACAGATGATATCTTTCTTCAGAAATCTAGCTACCACTTGCCTTGTAACATTTGCGTAGGAAGCTGCTTCAACCCACTTGGTAAAATAGTCAATGGCAACCAGGATGAATCTGTGGCCATTTGAAGCAGTCGGTTCAATCTTGCCAATCATATCAATGCCCCACATAGCAAAGGGCCAGGGTGAAGACATCACATTCAAAGGATTGGGAGGCACATGCACCTTATCCGCATAGATCTGGCATTTATGACACTTTCTGGCGTAAGCACAACAGTCAGCATCCATTGTGATCCAGTAATAACCTGATCTTAACAACTTCTTGGCCATGGCATGCCCTCCTGCATGGGTACCAAAGGATCCTTCGTGCACTTCGTGCATCAACAAGTCTGCTTCTGTTCTATCAACGCATCTGAGGAGTACCATATCGAAGTTTCTCTTGTACAGGGAACCGTCAGTATTCAGGAAGAAACTACCAGCTAGCCTTCTTAATGTCTTCTTATCATTGGAAGATGCCCCAGGTGGGTATGTTTGATCCTCCAAGAAGCACTTAATGTCATGGAACCAAGGCTTATCATCTTTGGCAACATCTGCTGCAAATACATACGCTGGTCTGTCAAGTCTGGACACTGAAATCCGAGGTACAAAGTTGGCAGCTTGAACTTTGATCATGGATGAAATGGTAGCCAGAGCATCTGCAAACTGATTCTCATCTCGAGGGATATACTCAAGCTTGACTGTTGCGTAGAAAGTCAATAACCTTCTTGTATAATCCCGGTAAGGTATCAGATGATCCTGGTGTGTGTACCATTTGCCATTGGTTTGATTAACTACCAGAGCTGAATCTCCGAACACAGTTAAAGTCTTGATCCTGAGGTCAATGGCTTCCTCAAGCCCCATAATGCAAGCTTCGTATTCAGCTTCGTTGTTAGTGCAGTTGAAGGTGAGTTTTGCCGAGAAAGGCATGTGAACTCCTTTGGGTGTAATGAGTATTGCACCAACACCACGACCATTCATATTAACAGCCCCGTCAAACATCATAGTCCATTCTTCTTCTGGGTCAGGCCCTTTAGTGTGAACAGGCTCTTCATGATCTTTTGCTTTTATGAACATGATGTCTTCATCAGGGAAGTCAAATCTCATAGGCTGGTAATCATCAATGGGTTGCTCAGCAAGATAATCAGACAATACACTGCCCTTGATGGCCTTCTGAGAGGTGTACTGAATGTCATATTCCGTGAGAATCATTTGCCATCTTGCAACCCATCCGGTAAGCACTGGCTTCTCAAAAATGTACTTAACTGGGTCCATCTTCGATATCAATAAAGTAGTGTGGGTCAACATATACTGCCTTAGTCGGCGAGCAGCCCACGCTAAAGCACAGCAAGTTTTCTCGAGCAGTGAATAACGTTGTTCACAGTCGGTAAACTTTTTGCTTAGGTAGTATATTGCATACTCTTTTCGACCAGACTCGTCATGCTGGCCCAACACACACCCCATTGACTCTTCTAATACTGTCAAGTACATGATTAGAGGTCTTCCTTCAACTGGAGGCATAAGGATTGGAGGCTCTTGTAAGTATTCCTTGATTTTGTCAAAAGCCCTCTGGCAGTCTTCGTTCCACCTGACCGTTTGTTCTTTTCTCAATAGCTTGAACAAAGGTTCACAAGTTGCTGTAAGGTGAGATATGAACCTTGAAATGTAGTTCAATCTACCTAAGAACCCCCGAACTTCTTTCTCAGTCTTCGGTGCAGGCATTTCTTGAATGGCTTTCACTTTATCAGGGTCAACTTCAATCCCTTTTTCACTTACAATAAATCCCAGCAGCTTACTGGATCGCACCCCGAATGTGCATTTGTTGGGGTTTAACCTCAGTTGATACTTCCTCAGACGCTTGAATAACAGATTCACCAGGTGGTCTTCTTCTGTGAGGGACTTGGCAATCATGTCATCCATATAACATTCAATTTCTTTATGGATCATGTTGTGGAATAATGTTACCATAGCCCGTTGATAAGTTGCACCAGCATTCTTCAGTCCGAATGGCATCACCTTATAACAGAACGTGCCCCAGGGTGTGATGAAAGTTGTCTTCTCCATGTCTTCAGGTGACATTTTGATCTGATTGTATCCTGAAAATCCATCCATGAAGGAGAACACCGAGAACTGAGCCGTATTATCAACCAATACATCGATGTGAGGTAAAGGGAAGTCATCTTTCGGGCTGGCTCTGTTCAAATCTCGGTAATCTACACACATCCTCACCTTTGCATCCTTCTTAGGCACAGGTACAATATTAGCAACCCACGGCGGATAGCTAGTCACAGCAAGGAAACCGGCGTCCCACTGCTTTTGCACCTCTTCTTTAATTTTCATTGCCATATCCGGGCGAGTACGGCGCAGCTTCTGTTTTACTGGTGGGCAGTCTTCCTTCAAAGGCAGCTTGTGCATGACAATATCGGCGTCCAACCCTGGCATATCCTAATAAGACCAAGCAAAGACATCCACATACTCCCGAAGCATATCAATCAGTTGCTCTTTTACTGAATCTTGTAGGCAGGCCCCGATCTTAACTTCTTTCACGCCTTCTTCCGTACCAAGATTAACCGTTTCGACCTCCTCCTGATGAGGAGTGATTATCTTCTCTTCTTGCCTTAACAACCTGGCTAACTCCTCAGGTAGCTCATAATCTTCTTCAACCCCTTCATCGGCTTGATTGATTGGATTGTCAAAGTCATACGAAGTCATAGCTGTGTTGTTGTCGGTGCAGTCTGAAAGGCACTCTCTACAAGGGTTTAGATTGTTCATTTTAGTGATTAATTTTAATCTTGTTTAGAAAAAGTGAAATGAAGTTATCATTTTGGAAAACATTGCCATTTTATTTTTGTACAAAAAGAAAAATGAAAAACAGTGAGCGAAAAAGGAAAAGACTCATTTGCAAAAGATGTCCGATATTCATTGATTGATCTGTTTGCACAAAATTACAAGATGGCCCGATTACAAAATGAGTCTTGTCATATTGGGCAAGATGCAAGACTTGATGCATGCTTAAAAATACAGGAAATAATAATTACTCTGCGGGAGTAACCCTTATAATTTCCTGGGAAGACCAGTTAAGGACTTGGCTCCCCGGGATCCTTGGACGTATCCAGCTCTCCAGGTTGCGGTCGCTTTCATCCTCGTCTTCCAAGTTGTTCACTGCATCCGGGGTGAGCATTCCCCCACTGACGAAACTGGGCTTCTTGGCAGCCTCTGATTGGTCTTGTTGAGTTGGTCTGTAACCCAACCCAAATCTGTCCTCCTTCTTCTCCACGGGCAGCAGCTTGCCCCAGCCCTGGGCAGTACCCTCTTCAACAACCTTCCTGGCTTGTTGATAAGATGTCATGGAGGTTCCCAGTACAGCAGACGCTTCATTAATGTTTAAGGCCTCAAACCCCTGGCTCATGGTTTCATGGATCTCTCCATCCATCTCAATATACTTATACGTAGCCAGATGGCTAACAAAGATGTCTTCTTCGCCACAAATGGTGATGATCTGGCCTTCCCACTCGAATTTCAGCTTCTGGTGAAGGGTAGACGTAACAGCGCCAGCGGCATGGATCCAAGGTCTACCCAACAAACAGCTGTAGGCCGGCTGAATGTCCATCACATAGAAGGTAATTTTAAAAGTCTGCGGGCCAATCATCACAGGCAGATCAATCTCCCCAAGCACTGATCTTTTAGAGCCATCAAATGCTCTTACCACCAAATTACTTGGACGCAATGCCAAGCCATCATACTCCAGCTTCACCAAGGCTTTCTTTGGTAGAACATTGAGTGAAGACCCAGTGTCCACCAGCACATGGGATAGAACAGCACCCTTGCATTCTAGAGTGATGTGTAAAGCCTTGTTGTGGTTACGCCCCTCAGTTGTTAAGTCAACATTGGTAAAGCCCAGTCCATGACTGGTGTTGACATTTTCCACCACGGTTTCTAGCTGATTAACAGTGATATCCTCTGGCACGTATGCCGCGTGCAAGACTTTCAATAGTGCATTCCTGTGAGCTTCAGAACACATCAACAAGGATAATATGGAGATCTTTGAGGGAGTTTGGTGAAGCTGATCCACCACCTTGTAATCACTTCTCTTTATGATTCTCATAAACTCGTCTACATCTTGTTCAAAAGATGTCTTCTGAGTTTCTTTGATAGCTGGCTCTTCAAATACCACACTCTTTCCCTTTGCTTTGGCAGCATCTTCTGCTTCGGCATTAGGCCTTTGCAATTGTGAGGCAAAAAGGCGTCCGCTTCTGGTGAAGCCTCCGCCTCCCCCGACATTATCAATCTGTGGAGAAGAGGTTGAAGAATCCAAAGTGATTTTCTCCCCATTGCAGTAAAGATCAGAGCCATAATGCCAAGGTATGGCATTGCTGCTTTCATATGGAACTGGTCCAGGTACCGTGATAGTAACTGGACTGACCGCTGCAGAGGAAGGTACTGAAATGGTGTGCGGATCGTAGTAAATGGTGACTGGTGATCTGGCAGGAAGTGCCACTGTTTGTTGCTGAAAGTTGTTGTTTGGAGGAACATCTGATGGATCATAGTAAATGGTGACTGCTGAGATATCTTCATTAATTTCTGTTGGCGTTGTAGAAGATTCTGCTGAATAAATGGATGCTGATGTTGTAGAAGAAATGGTTGTTGACATCTGGTTTGTTGAAGTGATGGAAGGAGCCATGGTTGATGATATTGATGAATTGGTCGGAATGATTGTTGCTGCTGTTGTAGAAGAGTCAGGAATTGTTGTCAAAGGATTTGCCGGATTTGTAGGCACCGTTGTTGAAATCTGAAGTATACCACTTTTGATAAGACCATCTATGCCGCTTCTCAAATTATCACACCCGTTGACCGAAATGTTGCAATACCCGCAACCGAGCTCACACCCGGGGAACATCTGGCACTCTAGAAGCTGAGCTTTAATTTCGACCAGAGGTGTTCGAATCTGTCCAACACTGGTGATTAAGAAAGATGGCTTGTTTTCCTCAATGGCATTAATTCTTGGCCCTCCATGATTGGGCATGGGATTCTTAGTGACACTTGGAGGGGGTGCAAAGTTGAGGGCTTTGGAATCCACCAGATCTTGCACTTTCATTTGCAAAGCCCTGCATTTCTCAGTATTGTGGCCAGGTGCATTGGAGTGGAAAGCACATCTGGCGTTGATATCATAATTCCTTGGAAGATTAGAGGGATCTGGTGGTGTCAATGTCCTTAATTCAACCAAGTTGAGTTTCAGGAGTTGTGGCAATAAGGCGGCATAAGGCATAGGGATAGGGTCAATCACCCTATTTGCCTGTGATGGCCTTTGCTGAAAAGGTCTTTGCTGTTGATTGCTGTTGTTGTTGTTGTTATAGGCTCTCTGTGGCGGATACTGAACTTGCTGTTGGTAATGTGGTTGTTGTGGTTGCTGATATGTTGGTTGCTGAGGAATCGGAGCTGGAATAGTGACAGCTGCTACTGATCTGTGGACATACTGAGGTCTGCTCCTACTGGCATGAATGGCATTTGTCTCACTGGTTCTTCTAGGTCCCACAAAAGGCTTCCGGGGATTACTTGATGAACTTGCACCATTATCAGAAATCTTACCCATCTTCAGAAGGCTTTCAATTCTTTCTCCAGTTATGACTACGTCAACGAAGCTGGTGGAAGAAAAGGCAGCTAGCCTATCAATATATGTTCCTTGCAAAGTATTCATAAACATGTCGGCCATTTCTCTTTCCGACATGGGTGGCTGGACAGCAGCAGCAAGCTGTCTCCACCTCTGGGCATATTCCTTGAAGCTTTCTCTGGAGGACTGAGATATTCCCATCAAAAGGGTCCTGTTAGGAGCCATGTCCAGATTGTATTGGTACTGTCTGATGAAAGCTTCAGCTAGGTCCAGTCAAACTGTCTTCAAAGTAAAACATCCACAGTTTTTCATCCATGGTGTATGCTTTAAGTCTTCCCAGAAAAGACTGTAAGTGAGTTCGTGGACAGGAAGTCCCATTGTACTTCTCAAAGCACGGGGGTTTAAACTTGTGGGGAATCCTTACCCCATCCACTAACCCCATATCCATGACATCAAAAACTAGGGAATTTTGAAACTCCAGAGATCTCAACTTCTCAACAATTTCATCAAACCTCCTGTCATAAACTTCATCCCCAGCTCCCATTACTGTAAACTGCTTCTCTTGAGGATCTTCTTGCAAGATCCTGCCTGCAGTAGTATTTCCTTGCACATTACCCGGGATGTTGACTTCCGGATGTAGATGAGGCCCATATACTGGTGGATTAACATGAGGCTGACCCCTTTCATTGTTACTTGTTCCTCCAGTTACCAGATGGGGTTCTTTCGGGGTTTGTCTTTCTACCAATGCCCTCAACCTTTCTTGACTTTGGGCCAAGCCATTCATTACTTCCATGAATTGGGTCATTTGGTTTCTCATCTCCAGCCTTTCATTAGCCATCTGAGTTTTGACCTATGTCAGATCTTGCTGTACTTGATCCATTTGGATACCAGGAAGATTGTTGCGAGTAGGATACCGGTGCGGACGGTTGAGAGGGAACACCCGACGGCAAGCAATAATTCCTGAACCACAACAGAGTTAGTAACAAACAAAACAAAAACCTACAAAACAAAACAAAAGTTAGCATGCAATGCAATATGCTTATTTATTTTCCAAGGTATCCGGCTTGGTTCTTGGTTTTGACCTTTCCAGACCCTGAGGAAGATGCTTTTGATGTTGCTTGAGAGAAAGAAACTCAATGAAACAAACTAACAAATATATTACAAATGGTGGATCATACATAGTTTGTTTTTACAACATATGCCCCTGAAGGGTCAAAATACAACATAAAAAGAAAAATACATGGAATGGAAATAACAACAAGCAAAGAAGTCAAACACCTAATCCAAACTCATCCTCCTTAACCTCCTTCAAAAGTGCTTCAGTTACAGGACCAGCCGGATGCTCTGTGATGTTTCTGATAAGAAGGTTTCTGGTGGCAATAGCAGTGGTCAGCTTCTTGTGCTTGTCTTAGTCCTTTGACCTCTTCAAACCAGCCCTAAGCTTCAACTCTGAAATCTCCTGCTGGGCTGCTAGAAAAGCTTCCTGTTGTTTCTTTTCATTGGCCTCTAACTGCTCAATCCTGGCTTGAGTTCTCTTATCTTCTTGAGTACGAGCTTCAGTGATCCTGACCCACCTTGCTTGACTTTCTTGCAGATAGAGATCAGTCCTAGCCTTCTGAAACTGGGCCTCTTTACAGGCATTCTTCAATATTTGCTCCCCAACTCTTGATTTCTTGATGTAGTCCTCTGCTTTCTCAATCTTGGCTAGATGCTCTACTTTAAGCTTTTCCAACCTCTCAATGTCTAGACGACCATCACTCCTCTCCCAGAGGGTCTTCTTCAGAGCTTGAGACAGATTCTCATTCCTTTCCTTCAGCTTCTCAAATTCTTCCAGGCTGACAGTGGCTGGAGGTGGTACTGTGGATGGTCCAGGTGCATCCTCAATGGTGAAAGGCATCCCAGAAATCTGGGCTCTAGCATGGGACCATTCATAGTACTGAGCTGAAGCCACATTATTGCATTTCCCAAGAATGGCCATCCCTTTGGTCTGGATGTTGTCCCAAGCCCAGGATGCTTGTCTGACAACAACTAGATTAGGTTTTATCTCACAATACAGGGTTTCAGCCAAGTCTTGCACTCTAGGAGGGTGAACCAGAGCATAGCCCAATTGTCTTTTAAACAGCAAAGGATTGTAGTTGATGCAACCCTTCACTCCTACTAGAGGTACATTGGGGTACTGCCCACAGCTAGTTATTATGTCTCTGCCCTTGGTTCTCTGGGTGCACCATCTGATGTCATCTGAAGTCAAAGCAATAAGTCTCTTAGCCCAATTCTTCTGTTGGTGAGGATTCAGGAAGGCATCAGTCTTGGGTAAGTGTTTAAGCAGCCAAGTGTGAAATAAAGGAGCACAGCATCTCACCAACTTCCCTCTCTGCTTCTCATTTCTTTGGTGAACAGAATAATAGAAATCCCCCATCAATGTGGGTACTGGGTTCCTCAAAAGGAAGAGATGAATGGCATTCTTGCTGATAAACTTGGGCTCATCTGCAAATAGTATAACCCCATATATATTGAGGGCTAACAATGCACAAACTGCCCTCCATTCTCCCAAGGAGGCCTTCAGGACGGCCTGAGAAGTCAGAAAGTCCAAGTGCAGACCAGGGATCCCAGCCTTTGTGGTCATGTTCTGCTCAATCAAAATAGGCTCCAAATATAGTGCCTTTGCCACTTCTCCATTGCTGGGGGAAGTCATCTCAGGGTTGAAGGGGACACCACCCCTGACAGGAACTCCAATCAAAGATGAGAACTCCTCCAGCAGAGGTCCCAACTGAAAGTTCTGGAAAGTGAAGCATCTCAAAGGGGGGTCATAGAACTGTAGGCAGGTGTGGATCAAACTCCTTTGGAAAGGGTCCAGGTCCATAACCATATCAAGGATGCCTCCATAATGCTCTCTGAATAATGGGATGTGGTCTGGAGTGATAAGTGCCTGGACCTGTCTGATGCCAGTCAGCACAGGCTCAAAGAAATGATATGAAATGTTGCTCTTTTTGGGTGCCATGACTGCTGATGAAGAGTTGAAGACAAGTGCTGATGATGAATACTGATACTGGAGATGAGCCACTGATAGGCTGAGGCTGGTGATAAAAGTAGCTGAAGCAGGCAACTGATGAAGATAGCTGAAGCAGATAGCTGATGAACAGGGGTCTATGCAGATGAAGGGGTCAAAACCAAGCCAAATACAATATGGATACCCTGAAAAACAAATAAACAAATGTTAAATGATGCAATGATGAGTATGCAAATGATATGCAAGGGTTTGTGATCAAGCTGGATCTGATTACTGCCTTGATATAAGTCCATGTACATTCAGGAAGTCCAGATGGAGGTTCAGAAATCCAGTAACCAAGGTAGGGGGACTCAAATAAAGAGTCACATGTCCATGGTTTAAATCACAAGAACTGTCCAAAGTGAGGTACTCTTAAACCAAACAGTAACAGGGTATGATGTGGCCAATGGTACCTGCAAACCTGTAAACAGCCCAACCCCCTCACAGGTAGTATTCTAAAACAAGGATCCTCAGACTTGGACCAGTTATGAGAAGTGTAAACACTTCTAACCCGGAGGTACAGTGTTTACAATAACCATAAAAGATCCTCCTCCAATTCACCTCAGTTTCTGAAGGTCATAATAAAGGTCATCCAGACTTAGCAGGCTTCCCAGATAGCCCTAGCACTACAGGAAATCTGTAGCACAGAGTTCTCAAGAAGAAACCCACATCTGAATTGTGTTTCATATTCCCGCACCAGACCGAAATGGAATGGGAAAGAACATGAACCACTCTAGCCTAGGTGTCACTCAGGTCCCAGGTATAGGACCTTAAACTCTCAGTAGAACCCCACCCACCAAGACAAAAAAAACAGATCCAGCCAGATGACAATATGACAGTATGATGTATAAAGCTGTAAAGAAAGCAATAAATAACTGTACATAAAGCAGTAAATAAAGCAAACATATAAACACAATTAGCACATAACACCCCAGTAAACACAAATCAAACAAGCGCTAGGAGGAACCCACAAAAAGAACCAGAAGCCCTGGTTACAGTATAAGGGTCCCCAGCAGAGTCGCCAAGCTTTCGCTCCTACTAAATGAGGCTACGTCAAATAGGGTACAGACGCAAACGGTCGGCGAAAGAGGAAGGGAATGAATAGAGTCGCCAGCTAGGCATTTTTATCCCGAAGGAAAGGTAATGCTGCATAAACCTAGAAAGATATGGATAAGACGGTTGCGAACCAGAGATACTGAGAAAGGGGGTTGGTTACAACCTGGGAAGGTATTAGCACCCAGATTGTCCGCCGTATTCGACGGGATCCGCGCTTAAAAGATTTGTGTTTTAAAGGGGTAGTGTCAGTGCAATCTGTGTATCAAAGCTGGAAAGAATGCAAGTGTCAGTGTAAGAGAAGTGTGAAGTGAAATAAGTGAAGTGTCAGTGTAAGAACAAAAATGAAATGCTCAAGACCATGAGGCTTAAAGAATAAGGCTGGAAAGAGGGGGAATATACAGAGACTTTTGTTCGATAACTGTTAAGTTATGCCTACGTATCCTCTCGTGCAATGAGGAAGTCAGAACACCGTAGTTCGACCCAAAGAGACTGAAAGGTAAATTGACTATTGAACTGCTTACTTGTCTATGCTCAAGTGTATGACCTGTCTGGCTCAGGTGCAAACTGTCTTGCATTAGACGGAAGAAGCGAGTTCTTGTTTGTGAGTGAATGAGATGAGAAAAGAATCCCAGAGGAGACGATTGTTGTTTGTTTTTTTGAGTTTTCAGTCTTTTATTGCTTTTTGAAGTTTGTCATAAGTTAATGAGCTTAAGCCTAAACCAATGGATTTAGTAAACTCATCACATCCTCCCTCTGATTAGGGGTAATGAGAATACTTTAAGTGTGAAGTCAGCATCTCACACTTAATTACCATGATGTAGGATTAAGATCATTATCCTACTTGCATTTATTTAGATGTTTTTGTTGTTTTTGTTTAGTTTTAAGTAATGATTTTAAGCCATAATCAAAGATTTAATGGACTCATTACACCATCCTAATAGAAGGATAATAGATGAGAACATTTAAGCTGAGAAAGACTCCTCAACTTAATCCATGGTTAGGGATTAACCTCATGACAAAACAAAGCCTTTATTAAATGGATTTTAGTTAATGATAAGATGAAGAAATGGTTTTTATGGTTTGTAAGACAACTTGAGGAGGACTTGTCCATTAACCCTAGGGTTAGTCCTTCTTAACCAATTAAGGAAGAATTAGAACCCTAATGCAAGGCCCAAGTTACAAGCTTAATGTCTCAATGATTATTAGATGAATTGATTAAAGGATTTAAAAATATTAAGGGTTTAACACTTAGGATTAAAGTTATACACTCCATCCTAATAGAAGGATGCAGGCATAAGCTTAATCACAAAGCCTTAAAGCCTTTAGGGTTTAGTCCCTGATTATGAGATGAGAAGAGAAGACTCAATGATGACACAAAGGTAAAACTAAATGGGGGGACTAATTAAGCCCTAATTGTGATCATGCTTGGTTGTTCCTAGGGTTTGTGAGGTTTTCAAGAAGATCTTCAGAGAAACCACCAAGAAGGAAGCAGATGAAAGGAGGAAGAAGCAAAGAGAAGCAAAACAACTTGCTTCACTTAAGAAGACAAGTTGCTTGAAGAAAGAAGGTAGGATGAACATGAATGAGCAAGCTCACTCTAATACACATACAAAATGCAGCAAAGGAAGTATGAAAGAGATGAAAAGAGATTATGAGAAGTGAAGGCAAATTCACTTCTCAAACAACTTACCACCTGAAATGTTAGCATAAGAAATGAAATGCAATGCAAATGAGATGAAATGTGATGATGCAAACCAAAACCAGGAGCAAGAACATGATGTTAATTATGCTAAGATATGATACAAACATGAGGCAAGGCATGAGAATGAACAAACAAGCATAAGGATGCAAATGAGGCATGCCTTGAACCATGAATGTACATGAAAAGTTATGAAATGTAATGGACATACAACATGGCAAATGCAAGATGAAATGATCAAACATGATTCTAATATGTCCTAAGATGTATTATGAATCATGTGGATGCACAAAATGTCATGGCAAGTCATTGGATGCAAGCAAATGGAAGAAGGATGCAAAGGAAGGCACAAATTAGGGTTATATGCATCATGCAAAGCAAAAATCCAAAACCAGAAGCAAATGACATGATAAAAATTTGAAAATGCAAACAAAGATACCCTAAACCTATACAAACTCATTTCCCAAAGGAGGGGATCCAACTCTTAACCTAGTGTAAGTTATGAATTTCCTAAGATTGCTAGGGTTTTGAGGTACCTCAACAAGAAATATGCTAAACAAATTGAAATTGCAAGATCAATTCAAATCAAATTTATCCTATAAACTACATGCTATGCAAGATGAAATGCAAGAAGAATCATCATTCAACTCTCAATGGTTAGGCAGAAATAAATTTTTGAAGTTTGACATAAAATATTGCCTTGAAATGAAATTAAATCCAATGAAAATGATCAAAAGGCATCAAGAACAAAGAAGAAATTTGGTTTGAGAGTTGTAAAATGTTTCTAAATGTTTCTAAATACAGTGTGAATTTTTTTGTGATTTTTAAATACCTAAATGCATTTTTAATTAATTAATTTTCATTAACTAATTAAAAATAAACATTTAAATGATTTAAAAATAATTTTAAATGCGAAAAATAAAAATAAAAATATTTTTGTGTTCTGAAAATTCATGAAACCCTTGAAAAAAAATTTCATAATTTTAAAATGATTTTAGCTATTTTAAATAAAATGAGGAAAATAAATGCAAAACAAATGAATATAAAATGAATTTAAATAGAAAAAGAGAAAGTCAGCCAATCTGATGGCTGAGATTCAAATTCAGGGACGCGGGAGTTGACTGCGCGTGCGAACGAACGGACCAAATTCAAACTTGCTTAATTATGATTAAGCCCTAATCAGAAACCCTAAACACTTTCAGATGACCGGAATAGTGTTCCGGTCATCTTCTCCGGCCAACCGAAAATCAAAATCACTCCCTAGGCCATTTCAAATGCTCTAACTCTCCAGAATTCATCCTCTACCCACCCTAAACACGAATCAAGCACAAAATCATGTTTATCTTTCAACACAAACACGAATCGAATCAAAAGAATTTTTCAGGTCAAACTTTCAGAGACATGGTTCAGGCTCAAAACTCAATCATTTTAAAAACTAAGAACACCAGGATGATCAGTGGAGCATAAGCAACAATTCTATAGCATAAAAAAAAATTTCTGGAAAAAAAGTTCTTGAGGTACCTGAGCTTGAGCTTTCTCAGTTTGCAACTTTCTGGCCAGCTCTTTGCTTCCAATCACCTCCAATGACCCCCCTGAGAAGTTTGCAAGGCTTGGTTGGAGTTTAAAATGGTTGGTTTGTGAGATTGATCAAGTTCTGTTCAGTGAGGGGTGAGAATCGTGTTTCTGATTGAGGAGGTTTCAGGGATGAATGAGGGTAGGGAAATGATCAGGGGAGCATGCTGAGTGATTCTATGATGTTTGTTTTTATGTTTGATGCTTGTGTGATGTGTTTCGAATGAAAATGCATAAGAGGGCAAAGCTTGGAGCTATGGCTTGGAGAGTGTTTCAGGCTTGTGTGTGTGCTGTGTTGAGTTCCTTTTGGTCCACTTATCACTCTTGGATAGGTCAGAGGAGTTGGTGTGGCCTAGCTTGATTGGTATGGGTCTTCTTGCAAAAAGTCAAGTCTAGGTGTAAGAGAGGTATGGGTCAATGGTAGGCCAAGGACAAAGGGGTGTCCTGCGCAGCAAGGAATGAGGAGAGCCATGGGATCAGTCTTGAAGCCAATTAGCAAGTGGATTAGGGTTTGTATGATGTTTTGCAACTTTGTCCAATTTTGGCCCTTTTGAAGTTTCTTGATCCATAAGTCATGAAAATGGGAAAACCTTTGGTGCATTCTGAATTTTAGGCATTGTTTTAGGTTTGTACAAATATTAGAAGTCCATTTGAAAGCACAATTTATCTTGGCAAGTGGTTTTGCAACTTTGCCTCTTTGGTACATAACTTGAAATTATGTGATTTTTCCCAAATTTGACAAGCCATAACTTTTGATCCAAAATGAATTAGCATGAGTTCTTGTACTTTTTGAAAAGGGAATGATCCATTCTACAACTTTCATGACCAAAGTTTTCCCATTTGAAGCATTTTTAAATCAAAAAGAAAGGGTTGAAAAAGTTTCCCAAAATGGCAAGTTTCCATTACAAGTCATTTTCCCAAAAAGGCAACTTTGCAAATGGCTTGAAATTCTTCAATTTTGTGAACTTCTAACATCTTCTATGATCAAATAAAGATCATACACATTCAAAATGATGAAGAACAACCTTTGGTTGGGTCATTGGGGGCCTCAGATGCCCTGATTTTGCACTGACTTGCTCAAGAAGTCAACTCTTGATTAGATGCCTTCCCCATGGAATTTCTTCATGAAAATTGATATGAATTATCCTTATGACATATAGAGACCAATAGAAACAAGAATGACCAAAATATTTGGAGTTATGGCCTCTGAAACCAAAACCCTAATTCTAGGTCATCTGTGCAGTTAAACCTGGCTCTGCTTCCATGCCATTCTCAGTTCTTGTGATTTTTTGACTTCTTTGATCTTGGGAGGATATAACATGATACTTGAACATACATGGACCCTCTTGAGATGATTGAAGACCTTTTGATTGGCTCAGATGGCTCTTGGATAGCTCAGATCACAAGCCCTAGATGCAGATGACTTTGAATCAATGCAGTGAATCAAAAATGCAACATGAGATACTATGATTGAACTTATGCATATGAAGAGATTAAAAGCCATGGTGTGAATGGGTGAGGGCAAATTTGGGGTGTTTACACTTTGGTTACTCCACATATACTTCCTCATTAAGGTACCCATTTAGGAAGGCACTTTTAACATCCATCTGAAATAGTTTGAACTTTATGATGCAAGCAATTCCTAGGAGTAGTCTGATGGATTCAAGTCTTGCTACTGGTGCAAAATTTTCATCAAATTCTACCCCCTCAATTTGTGTATATCCTTGAGCCACAAGCCTAGCCTTGTTTTTTGTAACTACTCCCTGCTCATTAGACTTGTTTTTGTACACCCACTTAGTGCCAATCACATTAATGTCATCATGCCTAGGAACAAGATCCCATACTTCATTCCTTGTAAACTGGCCTAATTCTTCTTGCATAGCAGAGATCCAGTACTCATCATTCATAGCTTCCTTGATGTTCTTAGGTTCTATCTTTGAAACAAAGCAGGAGCCTGAGATCATCTCTCTTGATCTAGTGATGACACCACTGTTGGGATCACCAATTATCAGTTCGTTAGGATGATTTTTCTGGATTCTGATGGAGGGAGGTTTGTTGGATTGCTCTGACCTTGCCTCAGTTAAAGTGAAGTCAAGATTATCACTTTCTAGTTCAACTTCAGTTTGATTGTCAGCAGATGTTCCAACATCATCAGCAATATCTGTCTTTGCATAGGTATCATCAATAATCACATTTATTGACTCCATTATAACCTTGGTTCTGGAGTTAAATACTCTGTAAGCTCTGTTATTTATGGAGTATCCAAGAAATATCCCTTCATCACTCTTAGGGTCCATCTTCCTTCTTTGATCCCTATCAGCCAGAATGTAGCACTTACTTCCAAATACATGAAAGTACTTGACTGTAGGTTTTCTACCCTTCCAGACTTCATAGATGGTGGATAAAGTTCCCTTTCTTAGTGTGACTCTATTGTGGATGTAACATGATGTGTTCATAGCTTCAGCCCAAAAATACAGGGGTAACTTCTTGGCATGAATCATGGCTCTAGCTGACTCCTGAATAGTTCTGTTTTTCCTTTCAACAATCCCATTCTGTTGAGGGGTAATGGGAGAAGAATACTCATGGTTGATTCCTTCTGAAGAACAGAAATCTGAGAATTTTTTATTCTCAAACTCCTTTCCATGATCACTTCTTATTCTGACCACACAGCTTGCTTTTTCTCTTTGGATCCTATGGCACAGATCTTTAAATACCTCAAACACATCAGACTTTTCTTTGATGAAGCTTATCCAGGTATATCTTGAGAAGTCATCAACAACCACATAGGAATATCTTTTTCCACCAAGACTCTCTACCTGCATTGGTCCCAAAAGGTCCATGTGCAATAATTCCAAGACTTTGGAAGTTGTCAGATGTTGAAGCTTTGGGTGTGACATCTTGGTTTGCTTACCTATTTGACACTCACCACACACTTTACTGATAACGAGAAATCGTATCACATTATTACTACGTTTTAAGTCCGTTTTATCGCACATTGATCCTATTAACTCCCGATTGTTCGAGTTTTCTATGTCACATTGCAGGTATAACATGTCTAGAGCTAAATTATGAGAAAAAGATCAAATGAACCAAATCTAGTATGAAAAGAAGATCAAGAGATCCATTCTGCTAAGTCTGCATTTTTTGTTACGCTCACGGTCGTCACAACTGACTCACGACCGTGACACGCTATATAGAGGTCTCACGATCGTCACAACCTTATCACGATCGTGACGCGCTTGAATTGAAGAATCTGACCGTTACGCCCATGTCACGAACGTGACAAGGAAAGTGTATTTAATTTATTAGATGTTATTCATGAAGACGTGCAACGAGTCTTCGAGGACTCCTGCTTTTCCTCAACTGAAGCAACCCAGTACGCTACTTTTTTGCTGGATCTTCTCAAACAGAACGAAGCCCACACTTGCTACCAATTCAACTGCAAATTTCCTCTGCTATAAATACCCACGATGAAAATGAAAACACACAGAGATTATTATTGATTTTTTCGCGGAAGCTCTGCCGTATTTTTTCTTGAACCCTTTTAGTTTTCCAGCCTTGTTCTTGCTTTATTGTTCTTGCTTTTTATTTCCAACCCAATTCAATAACAATTTCCAACATTAGGAAATTGTTATTTAAATTAATTTCTTTCTAGCTTCAGAATTTGTTTATTGTATTTCGATTCCGATTCCGACACTCCGAGCTTGCCAAATTGTGGAAGAAGGAGTTTAAGAATTAAATTATCCAGGTTTTTACTTTTGCATTTATATTAAGTTTATTTATTTATTTATGTTAAGATATTATTATTATTATATAATGTATGCTTTAATATTTATTTATTTATTTCTGCATCTGTCTGTTGGTATAATAAGAATGAGTAGCTAAATTAATTAGTTGGTATGTAATAAAATAAACCAAAACGGTTAAATCGAATCTAAGCTAAAAATAATTAAGAACTTATATTCTGGCTGTGGCTTTTTATAATTAAAATTAAGCTTTTTGTTACGAGAGTAAGAAAAGTGAAATAGGTTAGGTCGAGACCACGAGAGTGTGAGATTTTAACCGGATAGCTAAAGTTAGGCATTTGATTTAAATACAACGAGAGCGCTTTAAAATGAATTAGACTTATTAAGTTTTCAAAAATTATTTTCTAAGCACTTATGGGCTAGCGAGAGCAGGCATAGGGCTTTAGGAGTAAGATCTGAGATAAGACCACGAGAGTGTGAGTCGAGGGTATTTAAACTGGTAATCTCTACAGAATAATTTAAGTGAACCATCTTTATAAGCTTAGGTTAGATTGACCCGCATATGTTAATATAATTACATACCGACCGCCTTCTCATTATTTCCTTTAACTAAGTTTAATTCCCGTTTTTAATCTTTAAAACCATAATCGTGACAAATTTCCGCCTTAGCTAAACTAGCAGACCTTCTAGCACTAGAGTGATTACAAAGTCCATGTGGGATCGACAATCTTTTATACTACTTTGATAGGTTGTGCGCTTGCAGTTCAGATACCGCTAGACACATCGCGTCTTCGCGCCCATCAAGTGTTTGGCTCTGTTGCCGGGGACCTTGATTTAGTCACTAGTGCACTATTATCGTAGCACTGTCTAGACTAAGGTAACAACTTATTTTCCCTAATCTAATTTACCGAGTGTATGCCAAGTACTTGCTCTCAAGGTGAAGACTTGCAACCTCTAGTCCAAGAATTAGAACGCTTCTTACATTTAAGAAGACGAATATTCGAATACCAACGAAAATACAACATTCCAGATCTTCAAGTTGATCCACTTAAACCAGTTGGAACATCGAAGGACGCAGAAATGGCTGAAGAACCAAATCATCCACTAAAGTATTACGCTAGTCCTTCACAAGCTGAGCCGCATCCCAGCATTGTTGCACCAGCTATCAACCGAAACGATTTCGAATTGAAACCTTCGCTGATATCAGCCATGCAACAAAACCAATTCGTTGGAAATCCTAGCGAGGATCCGAACCTTCATCTTTCGATATTTGTGCAGTACGCAGATACTGTAAAAGCTAATGGAGTTACCCAAGAAGCTATTAGATTACGCCTTTTTCCTTTCTCACTTCGAGACAGAGCGAGAGCCTGGCTTCAATCTCTACCCTCGAATTCAGTAACTACGTGGGAGGAACTAAAGAGAGTCTTCTTGACAAGATATTTCCCACCTAGTAAGACAACTATGCTAAGAGCTCAAATCAACGGATTTAAGCAAAAGGAAAACGAATCACTTTTCGAAGCTTGGGAATGCTACAAAGATATGTTGAGACTTTGCCCACATCACGGATTAGTAGAATGGATGGTCATCCATACTTTCTATAATGGACTCTTGTACAACACAAGAATGACGATTGACGCTGCCGCAGGCGGCGCACTAATGGACAAAGAATATAATGATGCTTATGCACTTATCGAGAGTATGGCTCAAAATCATTACCAATGGGGAAGCGCGAGAGTCGCAACTGAGAAACCAACAAAAGGAGGTATGTACGAAGTAAGTAGTATCGACCAAGTCAATTCAAAGTTTGACCAACTTAACCAAAAGATCGACAACTTGGCCATAACACCAACAGCCACCGTGGCTGCGGTAACACCTAACTGTGAGTTATGTGGAGTTCCACGACATGTTGTCCCTGATTGTCAACTATTAGCAGGAATTCCCACAGATCAAGTGAATTATGCTCAAGGAAACCCGTACTCGAACACATACAACCCAGGTTGGAAGAATCATCCGAATTTCTCTTATAAGAATAACAATGCTTTATACGCACCAGGTCAAGCACCAGCTACACCACAAGGATATCAAAAGACTGCTCCTAATGTTCCTAGAAAATCAAACCTTGAGTTAATGATGGAGAACTTCATAGCTACCCAATCTCAAACAAACAAGGAATTTTTAAATCAAAACATACACACTAGTGAGCAGATTAAGCAATTAGTGAGCAAGGTAGATGCGTTAACTACACATAACAAAATGCTTGAAACTCAGATTTCACAATAGCTCAACAACAAGCACCTACCGCTGCACCAGCTGGAGTATTCCCTGGACAACCCCAAGCTAATCCAAAAGGACAGGCCAATGCTGTGATACTAAGAAGTGGCAAGGAACTTGACGGACCTGCTGATCTAAGACTTGACAATCCAGCCATGTACCAAAAGCAAGATAAGCCGGCTGAAAAGGAGAATGAACCAGAAGAAAAGGAAGATAATAATCAAGAGGCATTGGAGAAAGAAAAGCCTTATGTGCCTCCACCACCTTATAAACCACCAATTCCGTACCCTCAGAGATTAACCAATTCCAAGACGATTGGCCAGTTTAAGAAATTTGTTGAACTTCTGAAACAGCTGAATATTACTATTCCGTTTATAGAAGCTTTCACTCAAATGCCCTCGTATGCTAAATTTCTAAAGGAAATCTTATCCAATAAGAAGAAGATAGAGGATAACGGAACCGTTACACTTACTGCTGAGTGTAGCGCAATAAATCAAAACAATATGCCTCCTAAGTTAAAAGATCCAGGTAGTTTCTCTATACCCTGTGTAATTGGAAAATTCGTCATTGACAAAGCTCTATGCGATTTAGGAGCCAGTATCAGTGTTATGCCCATAACAATTTGCAAAAGGCTAGACATGGGAGACCTAAGACCAACTAAAATGTCTGTTCAACTAGCCGACCGCTCTATTAAATATCCTGTAGGCATACTAGAAAATGTCCCAGTACGTATAGGTCAATTCTACATTCCTACTGATTTTATAATCATGGACATCTCTGAAGACTCCACTACACCTATCATACTAGGAAGACCATTCTTAGCTACCGCCGGAGCTATTATATACGTAAAGAAAGGAAAGCTAACCTTTGAAGTAGGTGAAGAGAAAGTTGAATTTATTTTAACACAATTCTTACAATCACCAGCTATAGAGGACACATGCTATCTATTGGATGTCATTGACGAGTGTGTAAGAGAGATGGAAATGAAAGAAACTACTTATTCTGAAATTATGAAAATTCAAATCCCTCCTATTTTCGAAGATGACAATTGGCGTGAACCGTATCAGGATTTTATTCTAAGCGAAAGTTTAGCACTTACACCGGATCCCATGCCAAGTAAGAAGAAACCTACATTAGAGTTAAAAACCTTACCTAAGAACCTAAGATACGAATTCCTAGACACTGAATGTATGCGACCAGTTATAATCAATTCCAGTTTAGGAACAATCGAAACGAAAAAACTTTTAGATGTCTTAAAGAAATACCCAACTGCATTAGGATATTACATATCTGATCTCAAAGGAATATGTCCTTCAATCTGTATGCATCGTATTATGCTAGAAGAAGATTGCAAAACCTCCAGAGAATCTCAAAGAAGAATTAACCCAATCCTTAGCACTGTAGTAAAAGAAGAAGTTAAGAAACTACTAGACGCTGGAATAATATATCCAATCTCTGATAGTCAATGGGTTAGTCCAGTACATGTAATACCAAAGAAAGGAGGTATCACTGTTGTGAAAAACGCTAAAGGCGAATCGATATCACAAAGAGTAGTCACCGGACATAGAGTGTGCATCGATTATCGAAAACTAAACAAAGCCACTCGAAAAGATCATTTCCCACTACCTTTTATAGATCAAATGTTAGAACGATTAGCCAAACATTCGCACTTCTGTTATCTTGATGGTTACTCAGGATTTTTCCAAATCCCGATCCACCCAGATGATCAAGAGAAGACTACATTCACATGCCCTTATGGAACGTTCGCTTATAGACGAATGCCCTTTGGATTATGCAACGCTCCTGCAACCTTTAAAAGATGTATGATGTCAATCTTCGCAGATTTCATAGATAACATCATGGAAGTGTTCATGGACGACTTCTCTGTATGCGGGAATAGTTTTGAAGGATGTCTATCGAATTTAGAAATGGTATTAGAAAGATGTGTAAAAGTAAACCTCGTGCTTAACTGGGAGAAATGCCATTTTATGGTCAGAGAAGGAATCGTACTAGGACACGTTATATCTGATAAGGGAATTGAAGTTGATAAAGCTAAGATAGAAGTCATAAAAGATCTTCAACCCCCTAAGACCGTTCGAGAAATACGAAGTTTTTTAGGACACGCCGGTTTCTACCGACGATTCATCAAAGATTTCTCGAAAATCACTAAATGTCTTACCGGTTTATTAATGAAAGACGCTGAGTTCATATTCAATAAAGATTGTCTTAAAGCATTCGAAACTCTAAAAGCAGCCCTCATCACCGCACCAATCATGCAACCACCTGACTGGAGATTACCTTTCGAAATCATGTGCGATGCGAGTGACTATGCTGTAGGCGCAGTTCTAGGACAAAGGAAGGACAAGAAACTTCACGCAATTTACTATGCCAGTAGAACTTTAGATTCTGCTCAGCTGAACTACGCCACTACTGAAAAAGAATTTTTAGCAGTTGTCTTTGCGCTTGGTAAATTCCGTTCTTACCTAGTAGGAGCAAAAATAATCATCTACACAGACCACGCTGCTATCAGATATCTATTAACCAAGAAAGATGCTAAACCAAGACTCTTGAGATGGATCTTACTCTTACAAGAGTTTGATCTCGAAATCAAAGATAAGAAAGGTACTGAAAACGTCGTAGCGGACCATTTATCTAGAATAGAAGGTATTAAACCCGAACAAGTGCCAATTAACGATGATTTTCCGTATGAACAGCTGATAGCAAAAATAGGAAGCGACCCAGCTCAGTTAGACATAGATGAACCAAAGGCCGTGGAAATAATCCAAACAACCGTAGGACTGCCTTGGTACACTGACATTGTCAACTACTTAGCTGCAGGAGCACTTCCACCTGACTTAACCTATCAGCAGAAAAAGAAATTCTTCCATAATCTCAAGTATTACTATTGGGACGAACCATTATTGTTTAAAAGAGGACCTGACGGAATCTTTCGTCGGTGCATTCCCGAAGAAGAAATAGAAGATGTCATTGCTCATTGTCAGTCATCTCCTTATGGTGGACATGCAAGCACTTCCAAGACTTGTGCAAAAATCTTACAAGCCGGCCTATTTTGGCCTAATCTATGGAAAGATGTCCACATCGCCGTTATAAATTGCGATCGGTGTCAACGCACCGGTAATATTTAAAGAAGAGATGAAATGCCTCAAAGAGGAATATTAGAAGTAGAAGTCTTTGACGTCTGGGGAATAGATTTCATGGGACCATTCCCATCATCTTTCGGTAACAAGTACATACTCGTAGCTGTCGATTATGTTTCAAAATGGATTGAGGCTATAGCTTCTCCTACAAATGACACACGAGTAGTAATTAAGCTTTTCAAGAATATAATCTTTCCAAGATTTGGTGTGCCTAGACTTGTCATTAGTGACGGTGGCTCACATTTCATTTCGAAAATATTTGACAAATTATTATCTAAGTATAGAGTCAGACATCGTGTAGCAACACCATATCATCCACAAACAAGTGGACAGGTCGAAGTCTCAAACAGAGAAATAAAACAAATCCTAGAAAATACTGTTGCCATATCTAGGAAAGATTGGTCATATAAACTTAATGAAGCTTTATGGGCTTATAGGACAGCCTACAAGACACCCATAGGAACTACACCCTTCAAACTAGTGTATGGGAAGGCTTGTCATATCCCGGTAGAACTAGAACACAAAGCATATTGGGCGATTAAAACACTCATTATAAACTACAATGCCGCTGGAGAAAAGCGAATCCTCGACATTAATTAATTAGAAGAATTAAGGTTAGATGCTTATGAGAATGCTAAGATATATAAAGAAAGAACCAAGCGATGGCACGATAAACGCCTATCTAGGAAAGAATTTAGTGTGGGAGACGTTGTGCTCCTCTTCAATTCAAGACTTAGGATCTTTCCTGGAAAACTAAAATCTAGATGGTCAGGACCCTTTGAAATAACTAGAGTGTTCCCAAGCGGAGCAATAGAAATTAAGGGTAGGAATAGTGAACCGTTCACAGTAAACGGACAACGATTAAAACATTACCATAATATTGAAAATAGAGATTATGAGAATAGTTTAAAGCTTTTAGAGTTGTCCGCTAACTTCCCTGATTAATCTACCCCTAAGCACTACGTCAGGCTTATGACGATAAAAACAGCGCTTAGTGGGAGGCAACCCATTTTATCATTTTATTGTTTTATTTCATTATTATTATTATTGACTTTATTTATCTATTTTCTATTTCTTATTTTCTTTATTTTAATTTTTATTTTCTAAATCACTTTTAAATTTACTTTGCTACAGATTTTCTAAAGTCTTTTCTACCTTCCTTTTCCCCCTGATTTGTTTCCTCCACTTTAACACTAACTATGGCTAACCAACCAAGAAACTTTATGGAAACCCAATTTAAAGGTAGAAACCAAAGAAGGAAATTTGAGGAATTATCACAGAGACAAATGGATTTGACTATGTACTATGATGAACAAACCATGGATACTTTAGGTATAAATGATAGCATCCTATACCTGTTTAACCAACTTGGATGGGAGAACGCTCTCATAAAACAGAAGTTTGTGACCTACCGCAAGCTCACCCTTGAGTTTTTAAGCTCTTTAGTTTACTTACCTGAGCGCGGATTTGGATTAAGAAAAGGATTTATTAGTTTCCGACTATTCGGTATCGAATATGACTTTAACCATAAGGAACTAGCTGACCTACTAGGATTCCCTAGCGGACCTTTTGCCTTTACTACACCCAGGTAGAATTAATGGATGTCGAGCTAGATTTCTTTTGGGGAACCTTAACCGGAAATTACCACCCTGAGCCGGATAACATGAACAATGATGAAATACACAACCCAGCTATCCGCTATTTTCATAAAATCCTTGCCCACACCTTCTTTGGAAAGGAAGAGAACCTCACTGGAGTATCTAAAGATGAGATATTCATAATGTCCTGTTTGACCGACGGAAAACCCGTTAATGTTGTACCCTTTATGATGCAAACCTTTACCCGCATCCAAGAGGAACCTGATCTACCAATATTGGTAGGAGGCATGGTCACCATGATTGCTGATGCCCTCGGACTTAGATACCAATTACACAAGTGCAACCGTTTAGGTACCATCCGCCCTATGAATCTGAACTTCTGCTTTAACCGTCAAATTATAAGAAACTTAGGACAACCATCGTACGAGTACCTAATTAGAAATGAAACCGTAAACCTGTTCACATTACCGAACCATGCTAAAGTCAGTGTTCACAATAGAGATAATTGGCTTTATGAGCTTACCCCTCCTGACTATCCAACAACACCTGAAACACCACAATCCTACCAAATTAGGGATGACATAATGACTGATGTAGAAAGTGACCCTGAGACCCCTCCTGGTTACCATGACATCGACCACACTGATGAAGTTATTGAGACCCCTAAAATCAATCAAGTAGGATATGCTGACAGCTTAAAGAAAATTCTGACCACTCTTGAAGTATACCAAGATGATATTAATGTTGTTAAGGATGAAGTTAAAAGCATGAGACTGGACATTATAGGATTAACCGACATAACATGTGAACAATTCTATCATATAAACTCCGCACTTGAAGATTTGAAGAAGCAACTTTGATAATGCTGCAGTAATTTGATTTATCTTACTTTTTGCTTTTGTTTCTAGTTAGTTTTGATATTTTGCAACATTTCGTAGTTTATTTTTATCACTGTAATTTCTTTCCGTTATGTCAAAAGAAAAGTACTTCCATTTATGCAATTTTCCAATTTAATCAATTTTACATGCTTTTCATTATTTACTGATACTTTGAATAGCTGGATATTTTGTGAATTTTCGTGTGATGAAATCCAATGCTTATATATATATTGATCCACTGCTATGTGTTATGTTGGAATTAAATATTGAAATTGATAAGAATTACAATTGAATTGAACTGAGGTAACCATTCTGTGAAAATTCCATATTTTGTGATCATCACGGTTGTCACCATCCCCTCACGACCGTGACAACCCTAATTCACGACCTCTGAAGTTACAGAGGCCGTTCTTCTTCGCAAACCCCACTTCTATTTTCATAAAATCTTCTAACCTCCCATTATCTTTTCTTCTCCCGTAACCACCCATTATTCTCCAATCAATTCCATTACTCCATTCAACCTTCTCATTTAACCCCAACTCCACACGTTCACTTCATTCCATTATAAACCGATCAATTTCTTCACACTTTCATCACCAAACCTCAAACACTTATCTCACATAAACCTCGTTTGCATGCAATGGAAAATATTCAGTTTAGAGATGGAGAACAAGGAGAAGCACAGAGAGAAAAGTTTGAAAGGTTTCAAACCCGAGGCATCCAACCTACTCGATACGTCGACCTCGACTGCTTGAGGGAGTTAGGATTATTCGACGGAGTGAAGCTACTGCTTGAGCATGTTGGCTTGTGGGACTTATGCAGTCAACCGCAACCGACATTTGAAAACCTCACCTTGGAGTTTCTAAGTTCTTTTCAATATATCACGCCATCCGGATCAACGAGTCAACTCACCGGCATTGCAATATTCCGAATGCTTGGAAGAGAGTTCCAAATCACTCAAACCAGAGTCGCTGAACTGTTAGGCTTCAGTCACGGCGACGGTGCTCACCTTCGCGTGCCCGACAACTTAGTGAAGCAGCTTTCACCTTGTGGCACAACATCACAAACAGCCGTGCTTCCGCCTACCAGAGTCTCAATGCCACTCATATCCATAATCCAGCAATACGGTATTTTCATCGTATCATCTGCAACACAATCATTGCAAGAGAGAGAAACCACAAGCTCAAATCCAAAGAGCTCTTATTCTTGCATTGTGCCTTGAATGAAGAACGCATCAATGCCGCTCCGTTCCTTCTGGCCCACATTCAGTCTGTAGCGCATAGAGGCGCCACTCCCTTCTACATTGGCGGGATTGTCACTTCCCTTGCTATACAGCTGGAGCTTGGTGATCACCTCACTCATTTGCCTCATAGAGCACCGGAGCTGCTTACCTTGAACTACTGCAAGTCCGCTCACATGATCTCGCAGCGTGAAGATGGCAGGTTCAACCCTGTGATCCAAGGCACCATCTATCATAATATCACTTTGCCTTGCAGGAACCGCATTGATCCATCGAACAAAGCCAATTGGCTATTTGGATTGCCGGATGCCGCAGGCCATGTTCTGATTATTGACGAGCAGCCTGATGCACATGTGGACGAGATGCAGGATGCGATGGATGCTGCTGAGCCAGTTCAGGACATCCCTGAGTCTTCCACCAGGCAGCCACCTTCAGCTGACATCACCCTTGAAGAAATCCTTCGTGCCATTCATCAACAGAATCAGATAAATGCGGCACTTGAGCGTAGGCAGAAAGAGAAATACAATGCACTCCTTGAAACTGTTGTCAGTAACCAGAGAGCAACAGATGAGAAGCTAGGAGAGATCTTCAGCGACTTGGAAGCTTTGCGTATAGACGTCACCACTCTCACCACCACTGGTTCTGATGAGGAAGCCACTCCTACCAGACGCTCCCGCACCAGAAGCCGAGGCCGTGGTCGTCAGCAACATTAGATTATCTTTTTGTTTTTGCATTTCTGTTTTTGAATGTATTTCCCCGCTATTATATCACAACATTGAGGACAATGTCTGATATAGTGTGGGAGAGGTACCTTTCCCTTTCCCGTTTTCCATTTCATTGTATTTCCCTTTCCGCATTTTCAATTAAACAAAGTAATATTTATGTTATTTCTTAAGTTCAATTCTTCCCCGTTTATTTAGCCATACCGAAAATTTTTTGCTTTATCTTCGCATTACTCGACTTACCTATGAAATCGTAGTTAGGAAGCTGAGAAAGATCCAACAAGATCAATACAGTCTTGACACCTTAGACTCCCTACTTAAGCATTCCATTTCGATAATTGTTACGACTACACCTTAAATCTTAGTTCTAAAGTAACCCCTAGTAGTTTATACTAGCAGTCAGCACCGTCGGAACACAAACCATGTGGGGAGCCGATGAACATAAGTGTTTGATGCCTAATCTATAAACGATCCTTCATATCTCGATGCCATATAAAAAGAAATTGCACCAAAGTACAAGGTCGCATATAAGAGATGAGAAATATAAGAAGGAGTCCATTGCTGGTTGGTTCAGAGGTACCTAGTTCTGAACTTGGTAGGGCGTGCTATGGCTCGATCCCCTACAACCTCCAATTTGGATAATATGTAAAGGGTTGCCACATTCGTGTACCAGACCCCGTGCTTATAAAGGATCAAAGTCACTAACCGGCTACTCCACTACGTGCGTGCTAAGGCAAAGAGCTTAATGTGATTGCGCTAGAACGAAACTGGGTGAAATAAGTACGAAGGACTCTAGGTAGAATCATAATGCAATTACCGAATTTTTCATTTAATGGGAAGTCGACGACTTAGCTTGTTGCTTGTGTCATTAATGTATCGTTAGTGTTCTATTCTAGTATCGGTCTATCTAACTAAATGATTTCTCGTATGGTATGTTATGTGTATGCGTCTGATGAAAATTGCCCGATCATTTTTCAATTGATTATTTGCTTGAGGACAAGCAAAGGTTTAAGTTTGGGGGAGTTTGATAACGAGAAATTGTATCACATTATTACTACGTTTTAAGTCCGTTTTATCGCACATTGATCCTATTAACTCCCGATTGTTCGAGTTTTTTATGTCACATTGCAGGTATAACATGTCTAGAGCTAAATTATGAGAAAAAGATCAAATGAACCAAATCTAGCATGAAAAGAAGATCAAGAGATCCATTCTGCTAAGTCTGCATTTTTTGTTACGCTCACGGTTGTCACAACTGACTCACGACCGTGACGCGCTATATAGAGGTCTCACGATCGTCACAACCTTATCACGATCGTGACGCGCTTGAATTGAAGAATCTGACCGTTACGCCCATGTCACGAACGTGACAAGGAAATTGTATTTAATTTATTAGAAGTTATTCATGAAGACGTGCAACGAGTCTTCGAGGACTCCTGCTTTTCCTCAACTGAAGCAACCCAGTACGCTACTTTTTTGCTGGATCTTCTCAAACAGAACGAAGCCCACGCTTGCTACCAATTCAACTGCAAATTTCCTCTGCTATAAATACCCAAGATGAAAATGAAAACACACAGAGATTATTATTGATTTTTTCGCGGAAGCTCTGCCGTATTTTTTCTTGAACCCTTTTATTTTTCCAGCCTTGTTCTTGCTGTATTGTTCTTGCTTTTTATTTCCAACCCAATTCAATAACAATTTCCAACATTAGGAAATTGTTATTTAAATTAATTTCTTTCTAGCTTCAGAATTTGTTTATTGTATTTCGATTCCGATTCCGACACTCCGAGCTTGCCAACTTGTGGAAGAAGGAGTTTAAGAATTAAATTATCCAGGTTTTTATTTTTGCATTTATATTAAGTTTATTTATTTATTTATGTTAAGATATTATTATTATTATATAATGTATGCTTTAATATTTATTTATTTATTTCTGCATCTGTCTGTTGGTATAATAAGAATGAGTAGCTAAATTAATTAGTCGGTATGTAATAAAACAAACCAAAACGGTTAAATCGAATCTAAGCTAAAAATAATTAGGAACTTATATTCTGGCTGTGGCTTTTTATAATTAAAATTAAGCTTTTTGTTACGAGAGTAAGAAAAGTGAAATAGGTTAGGTCGAGACCACGAGAGTGTGAGATTTTAACCGGATAGCTAAAGCTAGGCATTTGATTTAAATACAGCGAGAGCGCTTTAAAATGAATTAGACTTATTAAGTTTTCAAAAATTATTTTCTAAACACTTATGGGCTAGCGAGAGCAGGCATAGGGCTTTAGGAGTAAGATCTGAGATAAGACCACGAGAGTGTGAGTCGAGGGTATTTAAACTGGTAATCTCTACAGAATAATTTAAGTGAACCATCTTTATAAGCTTAGGTTAGATTGACCCGCATAGGTTAATATAATTACATACCGACCGCCTTCTCATTATTTCCTTAAACTAAGTTTAATTCCCGTTTTTAATCTTTAAAACCATAATCGTGACAAATTTCTGCCTTAGCTAAACTAGCAGACCTTCTAGCACTAGAGTGATTACAAAGTCCCTGTGGGATCGACAATCTTTTATACTACTTTGATAGGTTGTGCGCTTGCAGCTCAGATACCGCTAGACACATCGCGTCTTCGCGCCCATCATTTACTTTCATCAATCTTAAGTCTTGGGATCCCTCTTACAGCCTCCATAGATATGATCTTCTTTATTCCTCTGAGATGGAGATGACCCAGTCTTTGATGCCACAGCTTCACTTCTTCTTATTTGGCTATGGAACAAGTAGATGTGAGGATGAAATCTTGGGGTTCCCACATATAGCAGATATCTTTTGATCTGGCTCCTTTCATGACCACTTTCTGTTCTTTATCAGAAACTATGCACTCAGCTTTGGTGAAGTTGACACTGTAACCTTAGTCACATAACTGACTTATGCTGATCAAGTTAGCAGTTAATCCTTTTACCAACAACACATCATCTAGACTTGGTACACCTGAGCAGTCCAGGGTCCCAACTCCCTTGATTTCCCCCTTTGCTCCATCTCCAAAGGTTACATAGCTGGATGAGTGTGACTTTAAGTCTACCAACAGATTCTTCAGTCCAGTCATGTGCCTTGAGCAGCCACTATCAAAATACCAGTCTTCCTTAGCAGATACTTTGAGAGATGTGTGTGCTATAGAGGCAACAACCTGCTTGGACCGTTTTTGCCTGTTGTGAGGTTTCCTTTGATGCATCTGCCCTGGGTAGTGTCCATCTCTAGAGTTCCAAGGTTTCTTGTTGAACTTGTTCTTAGGCATGTACTGATAGCTTTGATCAGTATAAAGACTAGCTTTAGGTATCCAGATTTTCTTGGTGACCTCTGTCTTCTGCTTAGGGAGGTGCTGGGAACTCTGATTTGGGTATCCATGCAGTTTGTAGCAAAAAGGTTTGATGTGACCAAACCTTCCACAGTGATGGCATCTCCATCTTTGATATTTCTTTTTCATCATTTTTTTGTCATGATGTTGAGACATCTGCTTGAACATCTTGTTTGACTTCATGGGATTTTGAGTTGTTTGGCTGGTGCTAGCCTCAAAGTTTTGAGCTGTATTAAATCCCAGCCCAGTCCTATCCCCTGAGTGTTTGTTGTTGTTGAGAATGGCATCCAGTGTGTTTGAGCCACTGTTCAGCATTCTGACAGATTTGGACATATGCTCCATTTTGGAGTTGAGTAGGTTGACTTCACTTTTCAAAGTGTCAATGATCTCTAGATGACTTGCCTTTTCAGCCTTTAATTCCTCAATCTGCTTCTTCTGCTGTTTACTTTCCATGCATACTTCAGTGCTCCTTTTACACAGCATCCTGTAAGATGTTTCAAGCTCTTCAAATGTCAGATCCTCATCACTGGATCCTCCTTCAGTTTCACATACTCCAGCTAGAGCAGTTATGTGCTTTGCAGATTCTTCTTCTGACTCACTACCTGAGTCTTCATCTGACCAGGACACAGAGAGACCTTTCTTTTGCTTCTTTAGATAGGTTGGGCATTCACTTCTAATGTGTCCATACCCTTCACATCCATGACATTGGATCCCTTTTCCTTGGTTAGTGTTCTCATCATAGTTTGACCTTCTATTAGAGTCATAAGGTCTTTTATTCTCAGAGGTTGAGTTTCTTCCACTTGGTCTGGGCCTGTTGTCCATTCTTTTGAGAATTTTGTTAAATTGTCTCCCAAGCATAGCAATTGATTCTGATAAGTTGTCCTCAGAGCCTGCTTCATGATTTTCTTCTTCTTTATCAGTGTTTGAGACCAGGGTTATGCTTTTGTTTTTCTTCACAATAGTATCATTCATTCCCATCTCAATGGTTTGAAGGGAACCAATGAGCTCCTCAACTTTCATTGTGCATATGTCCTGAGCTTCTTCTATGGTAGTGAATTTCATGTCAAACCTCTTTGGCAGTGATCTGAGAATCTTCCTTACCAACTTTTCATCACTCATCTTCTCTCCCAAGGCACCAGAAGTATTAGCAATCTCCAGGATGTTCATGTAAAACTCATGAATGTTCTCATCTTCCTTCATCCTCAAGTTCTCAAACTTGGTGGTGAGAAGTTGAAGTCTTGACATCTTCACCTTTGATGTTCCTTCATGAGTAGTTTTGAGGGTGTCCCAAACATCCTTGGCTAGCTCACAGTGATGCACAAGCCTAAATATGTTCCTGTCAATGCCATTGAACAAGGCATTTAAGGCTTTGGAATTTCCAAGTGCTGACTCTTCTTCCTCCTTGCTCCACTCTTCTTCAGTCTTCATCACTTTTGCCCCATCCTTATTGTCTTGGACAGGGTGCTCCCATCCTTTGTTAACTGCTTTCCAAGCCCTGCTATCAAGAGATTTCAAGAATGCTACCATTCTTGGCTTCCAGTAATCATAGTTGGATCCATCCAAGATAGGTGGTCGATTCACAGATCCTTCATCTCTGTCCATGTTCCCAAAATTTTCAGTCCCTAGATCTCACCCAGTTATACAGGCAGGGTGCCTGCTCTGATGCCAATTGAAATTCTGGGATCAGATATGTGATGTCGAACCAGATGTTTAAAAACTTGAAAAATCTTAAACAAAAATTAATGGGCTAGTAAATTAAATAACACAGGAAATTGTTAACCCAGTTCAGTGTATCTCCACACTTACATCTGGGGGCTACCAAGCCAGGAAGGAAATCCAATATAAGTAATATTAATTATGGAGTTAAACCAATCAGTTTAATCCTTCACTTAATATCTACCCAAGGCAATTTCTACCTATGACTCAACTTAGATATGAGTACCTACTCACTCCCCCTCAACCACACAGTGATCTTTACAATGATTAATAAATTTGAAGTCACACTTCAGACACACCAGCTTGATCTTACTTAAAAGTTTCAATCAAGACACAATTCACTTTTTTCTTAAAAGCTCATAAAGTGACAAACAATTAAAACCTGCTTAAATATAACTAGCTTCACAAACACCCTTTACAGTCTTCTAAAATTCGTGATCTTTTCTTGAGTGTTTCAGTTCCTTAAATAGATGCTTGGTTTGTGGGCTTTTTGCAAATTATCCAGACTTTGATAAATCCCACAGTCATCTCCTTGAATTAGGGTGAGTTAGTTTGTTATCTCCTTGAATCAAGGTGAGTTAGTTATTCTGTTACACTGGAACCATATAACTAAGCTTCCTAAAGATGCGCCTTGGAGTGCTTATCCTTTTACAATTAATTCCAGATATTTTCTCCTGAATTTAATCACTTCTGTTACGCATCATTTAAGTCAGATAGCAGGTTTGTGATGTCACAACATCTGGTGTGACATCCTGATGTCCTGAACTAAGTTCATAACTTTTACTTTGTTTGTTAATGTCACAACATCTGGCGTGACATCCTGAACTAAGTTCATAGCTTCTTGTTTGTCAAAAATTCTGCCAATTCTTAACATCTACACGGTCTGTACGAAGATCTATTCCCTAGTCCAGGATATTTTCAGGAGATTTCATCCTGATACTCTTTTGTCCTTGGATAGTAGGCAAACGGTCTATACGAAGATCCATTCCCTAGTCCAGGATGTTTTCCGAAGATTTAATCTTGATATTTCTTTTGTCCTTGGATAGTAGGAAAACGGTCTATATGAAGATCCATTCCCTAGTCCAGGATATTTTCCGAAGATTTAATCTTGATATTTCTTTTGTCCTTAGATAGTAGGCAAACGGTCTATACGAAGATCTATTCCCTAGTCCAGGATATTTTTAGAAGATTTAATCCTAATATTCTTTTGTCCTTGGATAGTAGGCAAACGGTTTATACGAAGATCTATTCCCTAATCCAGGATATTTCCAGAAGAGATAATCCTCACCATGTTTCATAAACGATTCAGAGACGGCCTATACAAAGACCTAGTATTGATATCCAGTATCAACATCAAGATATTATCACCTCCTGATATTATGGGTGGCATCTATAAGCCCATCTCCAACTCTTCCAAGTGGCATCTTCAAGCCCACTCAAGCATATACAATTAGTCATCAGCTTTACTTTACGCACCAGCGAGTGCAAATTTTTGGGCTTTTGTGTTCAATCGCCTTCAACCTTCCAGGTCACGAATGGCACATGTACCAATCTAACCCCTCATGTTTCAGAAAATTGAACAGGGGCAGCTGTTGCACCCCAAAATTTGCCCTCACCAAGACAAGCCATTGTGTACTAATATGTTCACAAGGTTCACAAGACATCTCATGAGGTTCACAAGGTTCACAATTAGTCAGAATGTTTGGCAATGCCCTCAGACAATGCATCCTCCTAAGCAATGCATCTTAAACTAGGGTTTTGACTTTCATCAGGCTAAATGGACTTCCAAGGCTTCAAGTGAGCTTCATAGCACCCTATATGTCTTCAAGAATCCCTATGTCAAGTTTTAAAACTTTCCCCAAAGGTTTGCTCAGTCAGATGATCAGATAGGCTAAAATCAGTCAAAGTAGTTAAAAAGTCAAACTGAGGTCAACTGTGGTCAAACCAAAGTCAAACTTCATGATTTTTTGCAAACATCAAGTATATGAAGTAAAATTCATCATTTGATCAAGGGTTGATCATGATTCATCAAGGAGATTTCAGATCATCAAGAATCAGGAGTTTCTAAATTAGGGTTTTCACAAGAAAAGTCAACTGAACTTTGACCAGCCATAACTTTCACATGCTTCATCAAATATTTTCCATCCAAAGCTCATTTTTAAGGAAATTGAATTCTCTACAACTTTGTGTCTCACAAGCCAAGCCCAAAAATGCTTCATTTGGAAGGTAGGAGCTAAGACATTATAGGTCCTTTTAAAAGTCAACAAAAAGTCAACAACTTCCAAAGAGCATAACTTGAGAATGGTAAAAGATATGGACATGAGACCAAAGTGGTTGGTTAGAGGACTCTCTAAGCTTTTCAAAATGTCAAGGAACACCTTCATAGCATTAAAATTGAGGGATTTGTGCCCTTGCAAAGTTGGGAAATTCTTGAGAGGTTTATGAAGTAAATGGGGTCTTAAAACCATAATTCACCAAATGGGCTTGCTTTTTTATGATCCAAACACTTCCATGACATCATGCACGAATTAAAATTTATTTATTCATATTTTTATTCATTTTATTTTATTTATTATGATTTTTTATATTAAAAATCATTTTAAATCAAAATAAAATATAAAAGTGTGAATATTGGATTTGATTTTGGTTCTAGAAGGTCTTAATGATCATTTAGAGGTGATTGAAACTATACAAAACCAGATCATTCAAAAATAGTAAGGATATATCAAGATTTTTCAATTTTTGGAAGCTTATCTTTTTCAATCTCTAAATATCCAAAAGTCCAAAGTGAAGATTAATTTTTTGACCTAATTTTGTTCTATCATATATATACAACATCAAGCAATGCACAAGGGGGGAATTGGCTGCCTCTAGGAGCAAGAACAAGAGTTGAAATTTCACAAAAAAAACTCATAATCAGATTCTCATCTCCAGGCTATCTCCAAAGCTTTTGAAGGTTGCAAATCGTTCCTTGAAGATCACTGAGTGTTTCTGGATCATAAAACCATCCATTCATGCATTGAATCATGCTAACCGAATCACTCTTATTCACGTTTTACATTTTTTTCGATTTCATACTCCCATGCGTTATTAACTGATTTTGCTTGTTGATTCGTGTTTGTTTTGAAGCATAAAAGCTTTCTGGATAAACCAATTGAAGTTTCATGGCCTAAATCGCATTCCACCATTGTTAGGGTTTGAACGGCCAATTTAGGGTTTTGTGATTTGGACAATATAAATAAATTCTAGCAACGTGGATAGATTGTATGAATCATAAGGAATTCATTGATATAACCAATTTTGTGTAATTGTACCATTTACTTGATGTTTGAGTTTCGTAGGTCATGAACATGGAAGAACACGCAGGAAAATTCGCAGGTATAATTGCAGGAAATTTCGCAGGTACGATGAAGAAGATGAAGATCATTGGCGCGCAGATGGAATTCAAATATTGGACATAATATTTTATTATTTGGTTCTCACATTATATCAGAAACGCTACTTGGCACAGCTGGTGGCGTATACGCGCGTGAATGCATAAGACCTGGGTTCGATCCTTATCCTGGGCGTTTTTGCCATTTAATTCATTTATTTTGCAGGATTAAAATATAAAGAATGGAAGTTATTCAATAACACGAACGCGCGTTCGTCCCAGTGGTTAAAGCACAGCATGTTGAGGTACATGGGTGGGGTTCGATCCTTGGCTGATCCCCCCCCCCCCATTTTTTTAGTATAATTTCCAATTTTTTTCATTATTTTCACTATTTTCTTATTTTCTGAATTTAATTCAATTAAAAATAATTTCTAAAATAAATAATTAATAATATTTTCTTAAAATCTCATATTTTCAAAATATAATTTATTTTATCAAATTTTTTTTTGTTATGTTTATATTTATTAATATGTATATATATTTTTTTGTATATAAATTCTTTAATAATTAAAAACCTAATTTCGATTCTTTTAATTAACTAACCCTGATTTCTTCTTAATCCTGATTTTTTTTTTATTTTTGACTAACCCTAATTCTTTCTAACTCCTATGCTATTATGAATTTCTTTTATTGTTATTATTCTTTATATATTTATTATTTATATTATAATGTAATTGCGAAAGCCTTGTAATAGTCGTAGATTTATTATCGTTGTTATTTTATTGTTTATAAATATTATTTCCATGATTAGTAACTATAGGGAGTGATAACATGTTTGTCATTTAAAATTAATTTAGTATAACCAATTTAATAAGATAAATATATGAATATGAACACTCACACACATAAGTCGATCTTTGATCATCATCCTACACTTTCTAAGGTTACCTCTCATGTTGCCTACTTCTAAAGGTCAAGTAAGGTGTCTTGAAGCAAAGTCCCTTCATTAATATCATCAAGTCCCTTTAAGTTCATAAGATCAAGTCCCTTCGATGTTGCATACGGTAAATGATCTTGTCCCTTCGAATAAAAGATGATAAGTCCCTACGAATTGTTAAAGACACCTTACAGTTGCTTATACTCAGATGTCCCTTCACATGTCCCTTATTACATCCAAGGTAATGACTACCTATTCCTTAATAATATGGCTAGTCTTACCATTGAAAGAACATATAAGAACAGTAAAGATTTAACATAGGGTAGGTTCCTCTTAAGTACTTGCTCACTTTTTCAAATTACTTTATTACACTTCACATTTCAAACAAATTTTCAAAACAAAGTATTTATATACATCCATATAAGGATCATTATAAAGTACTTAGAAAATTTTAATCACACACTACACTTTCTCAAAACAATTTAAAGTGAGCTAAGTAACTAAGAGCCCATGGATAACCATGGATATAAAGGGTGCTAACACCTTCCCTTTGTATAACCTACCCCCCGAACTCAAAATCATTTTAAGGTCTTTCCTGTTCTTCTATGTCCTTTCCTTTTGGATAAAATAAAAGTCGGTGGCGACTCTTGCTATCCGCAACATTTAACCAAAGTCAGTTCTCCCACCGTGTTACAGAAGGTAATTCAACTTCAATAGGTAGGACTGCCTCCATACCATACACAAGTTGATAAGGTGTTACCCCGATAGATGTTCTGATGGAAGTTTGGTACTAATGCAAGGCAAACGGTAACATTTCATGCCAGTCTTTGTATGTGACTACCATCTTTTGCACAATCTTCTTAATGTTCTTGTCAGTCGCCTCAACAGCGTCATTCATCTTCAGCATGTAAGGAGAAGAGTTGTGATGTTGAATTTTGAAGTCACGGCACAGTTCTACCATCATCTTGTTGTTAAGGTTTGAACCAATATCAGTAATGATTCGCTCGGGAACATCATATTGACAAATGATATCCTTTTTCAGAAATCGGACTACCACTTGCTTGATGACATTTGCATACGAAGTTGCTTCAACCCATTTGTTGAAGTAATCAATGGCTACCAGGATGAATCTGTGACCATTTGAAGCAGTTGGCTCGATCTTTCTAATCATATAAATGCCCCACATGGCGAAGGGCCAGGGTGAAGACAATACATTCAAAAGATTGGGAGGCACATGCACTTTGTCTGCGTAGATCTGGCATTTATGGCATTTTCTGGCATAGGCACAACAGTCTGCATCCATTGTGATCCAATAGTAACCTGATCTCAATAATTTCTTCGCCATTGCATATCCTCCGGCATGGGTACCGAAAGAACCTTCATGTACTTCGTGCATTAGTAGGTCTGCTTCCTTCTTGTCAACACATCTGAGCAAGACCATGTCAAAGTTCTGCTTGTATAAGGAGCCATCCGTGTTGAGGAAGAAACTGTCGGCTAGCATTCCCAATGTCTTCTTATCATTAGATGATGCCCTAGGTGGGTATATTTGAGTCTCCAAGAAGCATTTGATGTCGTGGAACCAAGGTTTGTTGTCAATGTCGGTGTCCAGAGAGAAAACATATGTTGGTCGGTCCAGTCTGGATACTAAAATCTGAGGCACATAGTTAGCAATCTGTACTTTGATCATAGATGAAATGGTGGCCAAGGCATCCACAAACTGATTCTTATCTCGAGGGATGTATTCAAGCTTGACTGTTGTGAAGAAAGTCAACAATCTCCTCGTATAGTCACGGTACGGAACCAAATGCTCTTGATGAGTATACCATTTGCCATTAGTTTGGTTGATCACCAAAGCTGAATCTCCGAATACATTCAAGGTTTTGATCCTGAGGTCAATGGCCTCCTCAGACCCATGATTCAAGCTTCGTAATCTGCTTCATTGTTAGTGCAGGCAAAGGCGAGCCTTGCTGAGAAAAGCATATAGACTCCTTTGGATGTAATAAGCATTGCACCAACTCCACAACCGTTACAATTAACCACCCCATCGAACATCATAGTCCATGCTTCTTCTAGATCAGGCCCTTTAGTGTGAATAGGCTCTTCACAATCTTTTGATTTCAAGAACATGATGTCTTCATCAGGGAAATCAAATCTCATAGGCTGGTAGTCATCAATGGGTTGCTTGGCCAGATAGTCAGACAATACACTGCCCTTGATGGATTTTTTAGAGGTGTATTGAATATCATATTCTATTAGAATCATTTGCCACCTTGTAACCCTTCCAGTAAGTGTTGACTTCTCAAATATTTACTTGACTGGGTCTATCTTTGATATCAACAAAGTAGTATGAGTCAATATATACTGTCTTAGTCGGCAATCAGCCCACACTAAAGTACAACAAGTTTTCTCGAGCATTGAATAACGTTGTTCACAGTCGGTAAACTTTTTGCTTAGGTAGTATATTGCATACTCTTTTTGACCAGACTCATCATGTTGGCCCAACACACACCCCATTGATTCATCTAATACTGTCAGGTACATTATTTATAGGTCTTCCTTCAACTGGAGGCATGAGAATGGGAGGTTCTTGCAAATACTCTTTGATCTTGTCAAAAGCTCTTTGACAATCATCATTCCACCTGACTGTTTGTTCCTTTCTTAGCAGTTTGAACAAGGGCTCGCAGGTTGCAGTGAGATGATATATGAACCTTGAAATATAATTCAATCTACCTAAGAACCCTCAAACTTCTTTCTCAGTCTTAGGTGCAGGCATTTCCTGAATTGCTTTGACTTTGTCGGGATCAACCTCAATTCCTTTTCCGCTTACAATAAAACCCAGCAGCTTACCAGAACGTACCCCGAATGTACATTTGTTGGGGTTCAACCTTAACTGATACTTCCTCAGACGCTTGAACAATTTCAACAGGTTTACCAAATGGTCTTCTTCTGTGAGGGAATTGGCAATCATGTCATCTACGTAACACTCAATTTCTTTATGGATCATGTCGTGGAATAATGTTACCATGGCCCGTTGATATGTTGCACCGGCATTTTTCAGACCAAACGGCATTACTTTGTAGCAGAACGTGCCCTATGGTGTGATGAAGGTTGTCTTTTCCATGTCTTCAGGTGACATCTTGATCTGATTGTATCCAAAAAAACCGTCCATGAAGGAAAATACCGAGAACTGAGCTATGTTGTCTACCAATACATCAATTTAAGGTAATGGGAAGTCATCTTTCGGGCTTGCTCTGTTCAGATCCCGATAATTAACACACATACGCACCTTTCTATCCTTCTTAGGTACGGGTACAATGTTAGCAACCCAAGGCGGGTAACTAGTTACAGCGAGAAAACCGGCGTCCCACTGCTTTTGTACTTCCTCTTTGATTTTCATGGCCATGTCTGGGCGAGTATCGAGCAACTTTTATTTAACTAGCGGACAATCTTCTTTTAATGGCAGCTTGTGCATGACAATATTTGTATCCAAACCTGTCATATCTTGATAGGACCAAGCGAACACATTGATATATTCTCGCAACATACTGATAAGTTGTTCTTTTATTGGAGCTTGCAGACTGGCTCCAATCTTCACTTCTTTCACGTCTTCCTTGGTACCAAGATTAATAGTCTCAACCTCCTCCTGATGAGGTGCAATCACCTTTTCCTCTTGTTTCAATAACCTGGCTAACTCTTCAGGTAAATCGTAGTTTTCTTCAACCCCTTCATCTCCTTGATTAATCGGAATGTCGAAGTCATACGAGGTCATAGCAGTGTTGTTGTCGGTGCAATCTGGAGGGCTATCTCTGCAAGGGTTGAGATTTGGTTCATTTTAGTGATTGATTTTATCTTATTTAGAAAAAGTTAATGAAGTTATTATTGAGAAAGCATTGCCATTTATTGTTTTGTGCGAAAATAACAAAAATGAAAAGACAGTGAGCGAAAAAGATTGTTTGCAAAAAGATGTCATTGTTCATTAATATTCAATTTGCACAAAATACATAAGGTCCTATTACAAAATGAGTCCAAACATCTTGGGCAAGGTGCAGGACTTTGATGCATGCTTAAAACAGGAAATAATATTTACTCTGCAGCAGTAACCCTTATAATTTCCTAGGAAGACTAGTTGAGGACTTGTTGGCCCGAGACTCTTGGACGGATCCAGCTTTCCAGGTTGTAGTCACTCTCAGCCTCGTCTTCCAATGTGTTGATAGCATCCGGGGTCAGCATTCCCCCACTTATGAACTTGGGAGCTTCGGCAGCCTCCTCTTGAACTTGTCGGGATGGTCTGTAACCCAAACTGAATTTGTCTTCTTTCATCTGAACCTTCAGCAGCTTTCCCCAGCCTTGGGCATTCCCTTCTTCCACAACCTTCCGAGCCTGTTTCTAGGAAGCAATTGAGGTGCCCACCCTTTCCTCTTGGGATGCAGCAAACACCTCAGTTGTAGCTTCGTTGACGTTCAAAGCTTCGAAACCCTGACTCATGGTTTCATGGATCTCCCCATCCATCTCTATGTACTTGTATGTAGCCAGGTGACTGACGAAGATGTCTTCTTCTCCACAGATGGTTATAATTTGGCCTTCCCACTCATATTTTAACTTCTGGTGAAGGGTCGATGTTACCGCGCCGGCGGCATGGATCCATGGTCGGCCCAACAAACAGCTATAGGCAGGATGTATGTCCATCACATAGAAGATAGTTTTGAAAACTTGTGGGCCAATCACCACGGGCAGCTCAATCTCTCAGAGAACCGATCTCTTAGAACCATCAAAAGCTCTGACAACTAGGTTGCTCGGACGGAGTGCAAGACCATCATACTCCAGCTTGACTAAAGCTTTCTTGGGCAACACATTGAGTTATTATCCAGTATCAACAAGGACATGAGAAAGTACATCACCTTTACATACCAAAGTGATATGCAAAGCCTTGTTGTGGTTACGCCCCTCCGTGGAAATTCAAATAGTCCCAACGTCTCCTTCGTCGAATCCCTGCCTTCATATATCTTGTCGAAAACATGAGAGGATTTCCTAGTAGTGATGTGAAGAACTTCCTAAATGGCAACTCGACCACACTTTCGACAGACAATTATTCGTCATATCATGAACCAAATCATCAGAAACCTTCTCAAGATTCTGGACATGTTTGGAAGAAAGAGTGATCCTATCCTCTCAAATATCTTCACAGCCACGTACATCGTTTATTCAAAGTATAATGAGATGAGGAGTGTTGAGAAACTTCCATGTTAAATAATGGTGACGTGTAAGGAACATAGTTGTTAAATCCATCAGCTTCTAAGTCTTTCCTTTATCAAACCCATGGTGTCAAAATTGTATGTATACACATATATTTGAAGATATTTTCATATCTTTTAGGTTGTTATTTATGGATTTTTTAGAGTAGTATATCACGCTTTTGAAAGAATCAGATATTCCTATTTGGTTTCTATTTGCGTTAAGGAACTTTTGAAGAGCATTTAGCATTTATGGAAGAATCAAATCTAATTGTTTTTAGTATCCAATCTAAAACAAGATTTGTATTATTTATTCTGATGTAACTGTATTGCATACCACGAAGATTGAGAGATATTGAGAAGTCTGTGTATTATGGTTTAAGGTTTAGTATTGTCTTGTTCATTGTGAGTCATTGTAACATCACCTAGTTATTTGAATATGACTGATTTTATTGAGTTGTAATTTGTCCACTCTAAGATTTTAAGCATGAGTGTTTGTTCTTGATTGAAGCTTTTAAGCAATATCAAGTTGTTTATCTTGGAAGAGTGTTCTTCTATTTTCTTTGTAAGGTTTTGGTTGATTATCACAGTGTGTGATTGAGGGAGAGTGAGAGGGGGTTCTCTTATCTAAGGGTTCTTAGATAGAAATTGCATTGGGTAGTGATTAAGTGAGGGGTGTAAACTAGGATTGTTTAAATCTGAATTGATACTACTGATAGTGGAATTCCTTCATGGCTGGTAGACTCCAGAGTAGGTGTGTTTACACTGAATTGGGTTAACAATTTCATGCGTTCATTTATTTTCTCCAACTATATATGTGTTCATGTCATTGTGTTAAGTGAAGATATCAGTTGTTTCGACATTTCATAGGACATATGTAATCTGCTATACCGGAATTTCACAAATAATATAACTTACACGATAGTTATATCTTTTATCTTTGAATCAAGATGATTTCCTAACGAACATAGCATAATTACGTTATTATGCTTAGGACAAATAATCATTAGACAAAATTGTAAATTTAGACACACACTTTTACCTGATTCAACAAAGTAGTCCTCATATTTTAAATTCAAACAATTTTTATCTTTTCTCACATTTTTATTTTGAAAATCAATGAGATGTTTGTTTTTAACTTATATTTGTATCTATAAACTTTCACAATAGCTTTATATACGATGATTTGTCATGTTTCACAAAAAGTAGAGATATTGTTAATTTTAAGTACAAAAGTGTGTGTGTGTGTGTGTGTGTGTGTGTGTGTGTGAGAGAGAGAGTGAGAGAGACCAAAAAAAATTTAATTTAAAATAAGGTGACCAATTTTTGTGAATCAGGTAAAATAGGGGGATCAAAACTAAAACTAAGTCTGCTTATTAATTGCCAATAAGCACTGCATGAACATCCAAAATAATTAATATTGGGTAGAAAAATGAATATTAAATAAGAGAAAACACAAAAATTCATATATACTTACGAATTAATAAACAGTCATGGGTAGCAATCTCCTTTTTGTTGAGTTAACTTATTTACCATGTAAGTTTGAACATCATTTGATGTATGTATCTAAATGTATCTAAGAAACCATACTTTTCTAAATTTATTTCTCCATAAAACTTATGCATGTACCTAAATATTAACACAAAAGTAAAAAAAATTAAGTGAGTATTGACATTAAAAGTATGTGACAACAATGAATATAAATGACATCCCCATAAAAAAATGTACTTATGTGTACCATAATTGTTGTATGGTTATGGCAAAATAATTAGTATCATACACAAGATCCATAATACAATTCTTTTGAATTATATAAAGATGATTTGGATCAAGTTGTAATTGCATCTCAAAAGAGTCTCTCATATATTTGACCACACTAGTTAATCTTTGCAATGAATGTGGTTGAGTTGACGAGGTTTCAATCTTGTGTTAGGGGGCTAAACAACTAACTTTTGTACTTGCACCACCCAATACAAATTTCCCAGAAAGTCTAATAGATTTAAATTTAGATGGGAGAATATACCAATTTATTTCAAATGTTGCATCTTAAGAACAACATCAAAATAAAGCATAAATTTAAGAACAAAAAAAAAAACACATAACCAATATTTTTATTCGAACAAAAAAGAAAGTTCCAAAACCAAACTCATACCTACCTTAATCACATCCTTGGTCAAATGCTCCTTCATAATCACCCGTTCATTTTCTAATATTCCCTCCATCCTCCCTTGCAGCCTCTCCTTTAGTGTTCCTTCCAATTTCTCCTACATATTCTCCTTCAGCCTCTGATCAACCAACTATTCAATATGTTTCTGGCGCATTTCTCCACTATTTGAAGATGATCCTAAAAATAACATCAGGTTGATGTCTCTCTAATAACACAGACACACCCACCAAACTCCTTTGTCCCAATTGCTTATACTAATATGTCATGGAATTGTTGTGGAACAAAGGTACTGACATTGGATTTGTTAACCAATAAATCCTATAACACAAATAAAAGTACATTAACAAAGGGAATTATCTATAATTAATAATGTTGAAAAAAGAATCTAATTATAATTTTCTTAGCAAGTATGTGTGTAGCCTATGTTGTGAACTTGCGTCATTGTCTTTGACGTGCTCTCTTCGATTTCTAATGGTGTGATACTGGACAGGTTGTGGTCAAGGATTATTGAAGGATCTCCCGACTCTTTTGTTCTCTCTTTTTTCATTTTTCTTTAATAATTGTATTCTCTAGTTTTTCATATCTTCCACAAGACAATCTATGTGGATAAATTTTGTTGCCCTATTTTCCTTTCCTCTTTGAATCTTAACTTGGAATCTGTGAGTGCTGCAAGACTCGAAAAACTTATCCCAAGTATCCTTATCAATAAAAATATGCATCTCATATGGATGCTTTAAGTTGCGCTTTGCCTTTGTAATATAATCCTCTGTGAGTTGTGTCTTAAAGTCCATCCAACGCTCTGCAACATATGAAATCCATTTCTTTTCCATCTTACTATCATATTTTGGAACAATAAAAACATCTAACATTTACATAATAAAGTTGATATTAATATTAAACAAAAAATAGTCATATATACTTGTAAAATATATCATGTAAGTTTAAATAAATACTACAACATTAGACCATATATTTGTTTTCACTTTAAGAACAACCTGACTCTAAATGTTTAATAAAATACTCATTATCCTTATACCAATTAATGTCATGCAAATCTTAAAATTCATAGAAAGTTCTCCATATCACCGATAGACTAAACTAGAAAGTGTACCAGTCTCGTCAAAGTAATACAATAATTCGTCTCCCCGTGAATTGCGAATTAAAATAAGGAAATAACAATGTGATTTAAACTAAATAATTGGGGGTGTTTCAATAGTATTTTGGCATGAAAACAAGATAAGAAAAATTTTCATAGTAAATTTTGATGAGGAGAAGCGATTATATCTTGCTATCTAATCCCTAATTATACATGTTGATGAGTTGTGTATCAAATAAATTACAATTAAGTTATAATCTCACAGAGAATTAACAAGACTATTGTACCCAATTTCTTGGTGTACAACTCACTAATTAACATAATAATTCCCTAATTTCTTAGACCAATTCAGAGTTAAATAAGTGGTTCTAAGTTTTTCTAATTTAGGCAAAATACCCTTTTTGTTCCCGTAATTATACCATTGGGTTCAGATTGGTCCCTTAATTTTTTTCCATGTCAGATTGGTCCCTTAACTCTTAAAACGTGTCATTTTAGTCCTTTTTGTCTTATTAGCGATGGAAAAATTCAAATATCGGTCGTTAAATTCGTTGCTAATTTGACAAAAAGGACTAAAATGACACTTTTTAAATGTTAAGGGATCAAATAGACACGAAAAAAATTAAGTGACCAATCTGAACCCAAAGGTATAATTACGGGACTAAAAATAATATTTTTCCTTTAATTTAAAAGCCACAACTTATAATTACCTATTCATGGTTAATTACTAAGTTGTATAATTATCTCAGTTCAGATCAGTAGACTTGCAGTCAATAATCCCCACTCATCTGATATTAATTTGTGAGTTTGTCAACACGCAAAAAATATTAAATACAAGAAAAATTAAATAATTATTATAAATAAACAAATCCAAATAATATCAAACAATCATATGTAACTACATAGTACAATAAGATTCATCTCAAAATACTTAATCTAAAAAAACTTAGTACTCATAGAAATATTAAACATTATCATGAGTTGATCATAATAATTATTCATCGAAATCAATGGAAAAATTCTCTCCAATGCTTTTGAATTATGTGCTCCAAAACTCCCGGTCATCACTTTCTCTCTTAAATTTAGAACCCTAAAAAAGAGCAAAAATTCCCTATATATAGCAGGTGGCACATGACAGAAAAACCCTCAATTGCGATTGCATTAGCATATTATCGGGATCATGATGTGACATCATCGTGCCCACGATGAGAGGATCGCGGTCGCGAGAAAATCATAGGCAAAATAACTTATTTTATTCCTTTTTCTTCAAATTTTTACTAAGTCCAAACTTTATCTCTATTGGTTATTTGTGGTCACTTATTCCACATTTTGGCTTAGTTTTTTCTCTTAATAAAAGTTATGAGGTTTTTTGGATTGGCAGCCAATTTGGTAAAACATGCTCATAGCAAGATGTTAATCCATATGTTCTATCATGAGGGCCAGACATCATGTTCAACATGATGTTGGGACATGTTATACTAGAATACTAAGGCATTATTATTTTGGTATTTAAATTGTGATATTTGAGTGTATTTAATTCACATGTTGTCGCTATCCAATGAGAGATATTTTAGGAACTTCTGTCTTGATAGATTTGTATGTATTTCATAAAAAGGATCTTTGAAAATTTTTAGGAAACTTTGTGTTTTGTTCCTATATTTATGTAGGAGATTGTTCAAGTGATTTAAAGCTCATATCTTGTGATATGTGATTCAATAGCCCAAGACTACAATGATCTGAAGGCTATTTTAAGTGAAGTTGTAAACTTAATGAAAAAAAGATAGAAGTTGTGTATTTAAAGAAAGGTTTTAGGGTTTAATGTGTCTCTGTTCTTTATGTTTCTCTCTTATGTCTTTTGACATATGAGTAGGACTGTGTAGATTGTGAGCCATTCATGTACCCCTTAGGTGCTTGAATTAGACTGAGTCTTTTTATTTGTAATCACTCCAAGGCTTTTAAGAAAATAGTGGATTTTATGTCTTTGAAGTGTGATTTATTTTTGTTCTCTGTTGTTGAGTTCTTCACTATTGTATGACTGATGGGAAGTGAGAAGGGTCTCATATCTAGGAGTTCCTAGGTAGAAGTTAACATAGGTAGTGATTAGGTGAGAAGCTTATAATACTGTAGATGTTTGTTGTGGCTTTGAACTAATACTATTATAATGGATTTACTTCCTGGCTTGGATACCCCTAGATGTAGGTGAGTTGCACCGAACTGGGTTAATAACTGGTTGTTTATTTACTTGCAACCTTTTAATTTTACTGCACAATTCTTATGTGTTTATATTGTCTTGATCCTGGTGTTATGACATTTGTCTCAACATTTGGTATCTGTTTGCTAGAATTTCAATTAGCATCAGAGCATGTCACCTTATTTTGTTGTTGAGTGAGATCCAGGGAGTTTGTATTCTGGTACTATGGACAAGGAAGAAGGAGGAAATGTTAACATGCCCCTAGTCTTAGATGGCACTAACTATGACTACTAGAAGGAACATATGGTGGCCTTCTCAAAATCTATTGATAACAAAACTTGGAAAGTTATCATCAAAGGTTGGAAACATCATATGGTTGTAGATGAAGAGGGTAAGAAAACTATGAAACCTAAAGAGGATTGGACCAAGGAAGAAGATGAGTCTGCTATTGAAAACTCCAAAGCCTTGAATGCCCTATTCAATGGATTTGAAAGAAAAAACATGTTCATGTTAATAAACACATGCACTGTAGCCAAGGATGCTCAGGAAATTCTCAAGACAACTCATGAAGGTACATCTAAGGTGAATATGTCTAGACTTCAGCTGCTTACTACTAAGTTTGAAAATCTAAAGATGATGGAGGATGAGAATGTTCATGACTTCCACATGAATGTTCTTGAAATAGTTAATGCCTTCAGTGCCATAGGAGAGAAAATATCAAAAGAAAAGTTGGTTAGGAAGATTCTCAAGTCTCTTCCCAAGTTGTTTGATATGAAGGTAACAACCATAGAAAGTCCAACAGTCTGATTGAGAGCCTTGTACCATGTGCAATTATCGGAATGCTAGGATGGCCTCCCCTTAAGCATCTCGCCTCTCTATTAGCCTCATGTTTGGGGGGGGGTGTACATCACGGAAAAGTACAATGGTCAGCTTGCATGTTCATACGTACGTTCCAAGGAGTCAATTTGGGCATCCCAATAAATTGCATTGAATGAATTGTCTGGATGACCTCTCCCATAAGCATCTCGTTCATATCTGGGTCTCATGCTTAGGGGCTATGTATATCCCGAAAAATTGCAGTGGTTGGATTGTCCCGCCATACATATGTTCCAAGGAATCGAATTGGGCCAACTTGTGGCTGTAACCAAATGGAATGCGACCTATCTTCAGGTTGTTGAATGACGATGGCCATCCTAGGCGGGATAACAGAGGACAAGACACTACTAGAACATTCGTTTTTAATGACCGATTTAGTGACCAATATATTTCGGTCACTGTAGAGACTGAATTAGCCATCCAAATATGATACCTTGTAAGTTAAAATTATTTTGTCACTAAATCAGTCATAAGTTATACCAAATATCAATGATCAATATTTTAATAAAAATTGCTAGTGACCAAAATAACAGTCGTTGTTAAAAATATTCAAATCAAGCAATTTCATTCGTAGATCTTCTCACACTATTTCAAATCAAGCAATCCACAAGATCGAATTATTCGCATCGTCTCCTCCTTCATCTAAACCAAAAACCAACCGTTATATCTTGCAAAATTGAGACTGAACTCTTGCAAAATTGAGAATTATACATTACCACTCTTATAGGTCAACATCAGTAGAGTTATCAACTGTTATTCTTACGTGAACAAAATGACTACCCAAATTAGTCTCACCTCTAGATCATTTTCATAAATGAAAGGGAAAAACAAAATAACTACATTATGCAATGAGTTAATCAGCACGACCTTCTCCTACGATTATTAATATAACAACATCACTTTCAAAGTGGCCAAAAGTGGAGGATTAACCTGACTAGAAGACAACGATATTTGAGGAAATCACTTATCAAGCAATATAATTAAGAAAATAACTAGTCACTTGAAGGAACTCCTCTTGTACATTACCCCTATATTGTAACTCTTCTAGAAATTATATCTGAGATCTGAGACCATATGAAAACCCCTCAAAACTTCCTTTAAATCCCAAAAGTTTTCCATTGATTCCTCACCAAAACACAATGTGGCATCTGCATACTACAAATGAGACACCTCTAACCCTATCCCCTCTGCCTTAAAAGGTCTGAACATATTACAAAAATATGTTTTCTTCATGATAATATTCGCCACTTGTTTAACTCATTTTGGATATCAATTTCCTTGTAGAACTACAATTAAGGACATACGTATTCCCTGAGACATACACAATCTCTCATCCACATAATTCACCATAACTAAAGCTAAACTTATACGGCATGTATTAAAGAAACTTGGTTGGTTTTTTCAAAATTCACTTTAATATTTTATTTAACAAAAAATTAAAGTGAGTTGGGCTCAAAGGCTTACTAAAATTATGACATACTCAAGACTCAAAACACACTTACATATATACTTACATATACTTATTAGATTATATACCAAAGATATCTTCACTTTGGCTGCAGATTTTGAACTCACTGTCTTTTAATGTGTAAGTCAATATATATATATATATATATATATATATATATATATATATATATATATATATATTGGGAATATTCTTACTCCAGGAGTAAATTTATAAAATTTACTCCACAATGACCGTTAAATCATTTTTAATCAATGGTTTAAAATAAGTCATAATTAAATATGGGGAGAGAAAAACATATTGATCTCATGACGAATAATTACAGTTTATTTTCAACCAATGATTAAAAATGATTTAAAGGTGAGGATGTGGAGTAAGTCTTACAAACTTAGACTTATTCCTGAAGTAAGAATATCCTCACTCATATATATATATATATATATATATATATATATATATATATATATATATATATATATATATATATATATATATATATATATATATATATATATATATATATATATATATATATATATATATATATATAAATTCAAATCTAAAAATCAATTAATAATAATAATTGATTAAAAAAATAATTATTTTCGATATATATATATATATATATATATATATATATATATATATATATATATATATATATATATATATATAAACATCATAAGAAATAATATATTCTTTTTTAACACAATTAACAATTACATATACAACTCATGTTTAAATGCTCTGCTGGGGTTTCTTATAAGATTTTGGTTTCATCATCTAAGTTTTTTGCTTAAACTCCTAGTCTTAAGACTAGGGGCTTTAGTTTTCTTGGTGGATTCAGTTGTTCTTGTGCGTGCTTTTAGTATGGTTCTGAGGTTTGCTTCAGCATGTGAGAAGATTGGATCGATGTTAGGAAAAATAGGCCTAAAAATAACAACTCTAGGAGACTGTCGATATGGAAAGCGGTTGGTGGTAAGGGTTGAGAGATTAGGTGGTATGCTATCATCAATTTCTTCTTTATTGCTTTCCTAGATAACTTTGAGGCAAAGGACATGTTTAAGGTTTTTAAGTTTTTTGGTATTGTGGAGGAAGTGTTTATTTCAGCTAGAAGATATAAAAGAGGGAAGCGATTTGGTTTTTTTCATTTTAGAGAGGTCGAAGATGTAAGGAGATTGGTATAAAGCTTGACAATATCATTATTCTGGATAGGAAGATCTACGCCAATCTACCTAGATTCCAAAGGCAGCAGAAAGTTCAGGTTTTGGGTCATAAGTTTAGTCATAAGCCTAATCTTGGAGATGAAGTTAGTAAGGATGATATAGGGGTAGAGATAGAAGGACATATGGGGATAGGAGTTGGGAACCTAAGAAGAATAATATATCGTATGCACAAATGGTTGGTAGGGGAAAGGTGAACACTGTTGAAAGAGGTTTACAAAGGGGGTTTCAAACTTACAAGAGAGGCTTAGCCACAAAGGAGGAATCAAATTAAATTTCTTTTGCTCACCTTGAAGTAAAAATTGGTAAGACTGAGATAGAGAAGTTTAAAAAGGCTTTTATAGGTTTAGTTGAGAAAACATACTCAAGCTACAACATCCAATATGCTCTCCATTCTAAAGGGATATTTCAAATTAAATCAATTCCAATGAGTGCCAATACGTATCTTTTGGAAGAATTAGAAGATGGAGTAATCAAGGCTTTGATTGAGGAGGATAGAATTTGATTTCTTAGTGGTTTTCGGATATATGTCCTTGGTCGTCTAAGGAGGTAGATAACGAGAGGCTAATTTGGTTACGCTGTTTTGGACTTCCCTGTCATGCGTCGAGATCGGAGACATTCAAAATGGTTGTTGGATGCATTGGAGAGTATATTCAGTGCAACATTGATATAGATAAGAAGGAATTCTTTGATGTTGCGAGATTTCTGAGTAAGACAAATCACTCTTTAGTGTTAAATGAGTGTTTTAATATTAGTGTTAATGATGAAGTATTCAACATTAAGATCATGGAAGATTTTCATGGTCCAAATGGTTAGCATTGAATGGAGTTGATGAGGAGGTAAGCGAGTCAAATTTAGATGAAGACCGGGATGATGGGGGAGGACAATGATGGCAAGAATGGCGGCTGGGATGATTCGGAGGAGGAGGGGACCAGTGAATATTACAATAACTATGAGGATGGAATGAAACACGTGGCTAGTGAGGGTGTTGATGTAAAGGAGGAGGACATAAATGGTGTGGGAGTTGGCAAGGATTTGGGAAACAAAAATCATGACGTTGACACGTTTGTGAATCTCGATGGTATTAAAGATGGTTTGGGTGAAAAGATGGACTTTGGCTCGGCTGATAAGGATAAAGTAAAGACACTTGTTTGTTGAAATAAGCCAATGCTCTTACGGATGTTTACATGTCTGGGTCATCGAGGATTGTACCTAGGCTTGAGGAGGGGCATAATTATGAGGGTGCTTTAGGAAATAGGGTGGATATTTTGGAGGCTAGTGAAAACATTAACTTGGGCCAAATTATCAAGGATTGAAAGCTCCTGAGGTTTGACGAAATTTTTTATAAACACAAGAAGACTAAAGATAAAGAATTTGTGCAAAATAAAGATGTCGAAGAAGATGTCCTAACCGCAAGATGAGACATCCTGGACTGTATTGCAGGATTTAAGTTAACAACAAATATGTCCAAGATTTGTTAAGGAATTAAGTATTGGATCAAGACAAAGATAGAAAGCCCAAGACAGAAGACTATATATATATATATATGAAGACTTAGACCTAGGGTTAATTATGTATTATGTAAAAATTGTAACCTAGTTCTCTTTTGTAAAATAAAGGTTTAGGTTTTGAGAGTCGTTGGCTCTTAGGGTTGTAGTTCCCCTCTGCAGTATGGGATGCAGAGAGGATGACATAGGTGCATGTACACTACCAGAAGCCTGTAGATAATGGTTGTTGTATTGTTCTTGGACGAAGCGTTTAAACATGTCCAAGATAACCTATAGGTCAAGAACTGTGGCAGGTTCTGTGATGGCAGAAGACAGATGCAACGCAGGTTGTGAATGATGTGAGTAGTTTCTCTTATCAGAGTTATAAACGGTGGAGTTTAGCTTTGGTAAATATGTCCATTAGGGTAGTGATTAGGAGACAAAGTTGTAAATGAGGGAGTTTAGATTTGTGATAATACTACGACATAATGGAGTCTTCATCCTAAATGATATCCCCCAAATGTAGGTTTGTTAACACCGAATTGGGTTAACATATTATATGTTCTTATTATTCTTCAATTTACAGTTTTATGTTATATGTTCTTGACTGAGATGTCCCAACATGATGTTGCAACATCTATTGGTGATTGTGTTGCATAACTTCAAAACAAAAAATGTGTATTCATCCTAATTTCCTAAAGAGTAGTAATCATTGTCTTAACATTAAGATAAGATATTGGAGTATTGGCATAACCAGAATTTCATTTGGTATCAAAGCAGGAACCCTTGTCTATTTCTGGATGAGATCCACGGAGTACTTTCCGGTGATTAAACAAGGAGGAGTTATTGTTTGAAGGGTTCTGCAACAACAAACAGGAGGGGTGATAGTTCTCTTGGATGGTGTCCGGAAAGATTACTTGGCATCTTGTCTAGGGAAAGTTGAAGTTGTTCTTTAGTGATTCTGCTGCATATATTCTGATTGAAGAATTCTAGTAGTATGGGATACTGGAGTAATGATTGAAGAAAGCTTGTAGTTGTCCTTACCTGGTTCTGTTCATGTAGATGTCAATCGGTTTGAAGACACATAGCAATCCAAAGTTGAGATTAGAGGGATGTTATTATGATGATTGCGTCTTATGTGACTTGGTACATGGTTGAGTGGCGTCATCATGTATGCTGAAGTCATATTGGATAAAAGTGGTAAGATGAATTATCAAACTCATGCTCTATGAATCTGTTGATTGAAGTTCTTCAGTTCTTTGGATTACTATGCTATAGTAAGTCCAGTTAGTGGAGCACATCAAGAATTTTTTCTTGGTGTGTGGAAGATGTTCTAACTTGTTCTTAGGACATTATCTGGTTTGGATATCTTTGGTGAAGGATGATGATTCTCTGGTTCTGAGCTTTTTACCGATATTATTGCCTAAAGAGCGTCTACATAGTCATACAGGATAATGATGAAGTAGAAGGTCTGCCTTGGAAGTAGAATGTAGAGAAGACTGAAGTAGATCAGTTATTGATTGCTTAGAAGTCTGCATTTGGATAATCAACAACGAATCAGGAGTATTCCAGATTATCATATGGGAGAATGATAGGGAATGACTGCCTTTGAAGAGTTGGGTGATTGTCTATTTTTTAAAATCTAATGGAAGCACTTTGTCTAATAAGTCATGCTTTTCTAAAGAATATGTCTAGTATTTGACACTGATGGGAGGAAAACAAACTGACTTTGATTTTATTCCAACAATTTGTTATTATGAGGATGGTGATCCTTATGTGCACGGATAGCATGATGGTTTTCATGTGTGAGTGACTGCTATTTCTTGTCAGAAGGGATAGTGATGCCAAAATGAATGTGCTTCAGAAGGTGGCTGGACAAAGAGTGAGCTCTTGAAGACATTGAATATGTGTCTTATGTTTTCCATTCATTTCTCGCTATAAATTGGATTGTTGTGACACTTCTTGGTCTCATAAATCCTTTCCTTCAAGTGAAGTACTTGATGGTGTTTTTCAAAATCTGGATGGGTTGTTCCTTGATTTGGAGTTGTCTTTGTTACTTTTACCAAGTTTTGGCTAAAAGGGGGGAGAATAATAGTGGTCTGGTTATTGGGCTCATTCAAGCGGTGGTAGTGCAAGAATGGTGCAAAAGGAAGATGTTCTATGTGTCTTGTGACCTGAGTTACATAATTCTTATACTCTATGTTACGAAGGCTACAACTGATGGTTCTTTTCTAGAGGAGTCTTCTACACTTTTTCTAGATTCTTGGAAGGAAAAAGAAATGCATGGAAGAAAATAAATTATATTTCAGAGAAAAGCTCCAATCAGCTCTTAAGGTAGAGTCTTGCTGAGTTTAGATAACAGAAGAAGATGTTTTAGCCAAAAAAATTCAAAAGGGGGAGATTGAAATCTCCTGAGGTTTGACGAAATTTTAGCTAAACATAAGAAGACTAAAGATAAAGAATTTGTGCAGAATAAAGATGTCGAAGAAGATGTCCTAACAGCAAGATGAGACATCCTGGACTGTATTGCAGGATTTAAGTCAATAATAAATTTGTCCAAGATTTGTCAAGGAATTAAGTATTGGATCAAGACAAAGTTAGAAAGCCCAAGACAAAAGACTATATATATATATATATATATATATATATATATATATATATATATATATATATATATATATATAAAGAATTAGACCTAGGGTTAATCATGCCTTATGTAACAATTGTAACTTAGTTCTCTTTTATAAAATAAGGGTTTAGGTTTTGAGAGTCGTTGGCTCTTAGGGTTGTAGTTCCCCTCTTCAATATAGGATGCAGCGAGGATATCATAGGTGCATGTACACTACTAGAAGCCTGTAGGTAATTGTAAGTTCTATATTTTTAGGATTGGAATTAATTTTGTCAAACAAATATAGCAGCAGTGTGTATGTACAGGATCTTTGCAAAAAAAGAATATATTAAGCAGAGAATCCTTTTATGTGCGCCCAAACATGTTGTGTTGAAATGTTTCAACATCTAGAACAACATGTCGAAGAAGATGTCAAGACAGTTCATTCGACATTATGAACTGCTGAAGGTGGATTGAATATTCTGTTAGGTTTCAACAGAAACATAATATTATTGAAGATTTGAATCAATCCAATGGTGTTGATGTAAAATATCTTGAAAACTCAAATTTACATTCAAGACAAATATTGAAAAATATAGAGTATTTATATTTAGAGATATTTTAGGAGTTTTTATAATTGAAGATCTTTTTGTATATTTTGTAGTAGATTTTTCTACATTTTTGTAGCAGCGTTTGTGCTGTGATATTTAGGCCCAAATCTAGTTGGGAATAGGTTATAACAGAAACCTTGTAACCTAGTTTAAAACAAACCAACCAAAGATGTAAAAGTTATATCATTAGGGTTATGTTCTTGTGTGCCACCTTAAGCAACAAGGTTCAATGTTGTGGTTGTTTTATTTGTGAATCTCGAAGCTTGTAAGCAAGAGAAGTTGTGTACTTAACTAAAGCTACTAAGCAATGTTAAGGTATTGTCATGAAAGTGTGGCTTCTGTTTTAAATTGTTGTGTAGGTAAAGAGTCGTCAATATCAGCAACTGACTGTTGAGGACTGTGAGACATCACTGATGTGATTGGAAGTGAGGATGAGTTTCTCATATTTAGGAGTTCTTAAGTAGAAGTTGCATATGTAGTGATTAAGTGAGAAGATTGTAAACTGTGGGTGTTTGCTGAGAAGTCTTTGAATTAATATTACATAGTGGATTTCCTTCCTGGCTTGGTAGCCCCCAGAGTAGACGAGTATGATCGAACTGGCTTAATAATTTTGTTGTGTTCTTTACATCTTTTATGTTTTATGTTTTATGCACTACCTGAACTTAATGTCATATCAGATGTTGAAACATCTTGAAGCATGTTTGAATCGGATATATCAGAATTTTTAAGTACTTATGTGTATGTCTTACCATGTTTATAAGTAACAAATAAGATGTCTCAACATCATATTTGACATCTGAGTCTGTTATACCAGAATTTTAATTGGTATCAGAGCAGGCATCCTAGTCTGTTTCTGGATGAGATCTAAGGGGGATACTTTCTGGTTCATGATCAAGGTAGAAGGGTTCTACTGAAAAGCTGTTTTGATGTATGAATGGTCCCTAGAAGGGGAGGATGGACTATTCTGATTTGTAGCATGGGGTTGTGCTGCTATTGTGACAACTTTGATTTATTTTCAAACATATGGTTGTTGGTGTCACCTGGAGATATTATAAGGGCTAATTTGTGACACTTGAAGCTTCTGAGGAGTTGTGTATTCGTTGTTTATCTATCTGATAACTCATTTTGTTTGAGAAGGTTGCTCTTCTATGGAGATATATCCTATGATGTTGGGGATATATATCTTTCAGCTTCTGTCAACTGTGTTAATGACACTTGAAGACTCTTTTTCAAGTCCACTCAAAGCACCGTGAAGAGAAGTAGTTGTTAAGAGATCTAAAGTTTGCAGACCTATATCATGTTTGTAGATCTCTTTGTGATCCTTGGAATGATATGTTATCCTTTGATAGAACATCACATCAGAATTAGGCATTATTATATGGTCCAAGGAATGGCTATATAGATGCTTGGGTGTTAAACTACTATGTTTATTTCACACATGTTTGGAACATACTCCTGATATGGAAGAGGAGGCATCTATATGGTATGTCTAAGAAGGTTTTGGCCCTGGAACTTCTCTTGGCTATGTGTGTTGATCAAGGAGTGATCAACATGTCTTGTTCTCCTGAGGACAATTATTTTGTTCCTTGATGCAGGAGTGAAGTACCTGAGCTTCAAGGAGTATTATTTTAGAGAGACTCCTTGTACATGAAGGTCAAGCTGTGTGAACTGGTGGAGTTGACTGATGTGGATATAGTTGATCAGTAGCTATATTGTATGTGAAGACATCTCAAGTCAGACAATCTGAATACTAGGTCTGAAGGAGAATTTTATGTTCCAGTTGCTGCATATGTCTGTATTTTTGTTTGGGCAACTACTGATGGGTGATTCTCTTATGTTCCCCTACCTGTGTATCAATTACTATGATGGGTGTCTTCAGAACCATATTAATTTGTGAAGTTGTGACTGATACTGATGTCTGAAAGAATGTTAGAACATCATCTCAGAAAGTATCAGATGCCTGCAGAAGAAGAAGAAGTCAGACTCATATCCTACCTTGTCTGAGAAGGTAATCCTATCTGACCTATAGTAAATATCTTTGCGGGAGACTTAGTGTTTGTTTATTGTTTGTATGATGCATAAAAGTAACTACTTTGACGTGAGACTTAGTATTTATTTGGGAAGTATGCATATCTGCAGTCTGAATCTTATAATTCAGAAAGTGTTTTGAGTAACTAATGCTCATCTTCAAAAGGAGCTTTGGTTGTTCATGAAATGGGGAGTTAATAAGTGAAATATGTGGTCTATTGGTGCAAGGATGCAGATTATTGTATGGTGTGTATAGCTGGAGTCTTGTTCTTCCCTTGACAAGGAAGGTGTTTTTTATCATGACGCTATTATTGACAATATCATCAGGATTTTGTGAAGATTTATTTACTCAAGAAGAAATGATATCCTTGGTATAGTTTCAAGGTGTAGTTCTGAACTATTCCTTCTGAAGATTCAGACAGTGGCATGTTTGAAGATTTTGGAGAAAATAGTGGAAGTTTCTCGTCAATATGTGATATTGATAGAATTTTCTGGAAAACCAACATAATGGAGGTTTTTTACTCAAACTTGGTTGATGAATCAAGTCTATGAGAGCATGGAACTCTTGTTCTGTAAAGGAAGAAGGTTATTTCAAGTGGCAGAAGAAGGAGTTGAATTTAACAGTTGGATTTGGACTAAAAATGTTCAAACATCTAGTTCAACATCAGAATCTAATTGGTGAAGTGGCACATCAATTTCAGATATAATGATCTACATGGATTGAATGCTTCATAAGGCCTTTTATCTTGACAGCTTGGTGAAGATTAACTTTATTGATCAGGATATCTTTGGAAGATTTCTAATAAACGTGAAGAAGACAAGTGTGGCAATTGGATTTTTCATATGAGGATTCATAAAGGAGGTGATCAAACTGTGGCAATTGGTTGATCTCTATAGTGGATTCGAAGAATCAAGATAATTAGAGTGTGGCAGTTGGTTGTTCTTGAGGAATGTCTTGGAACAGATTGCTTTTGGGCAGAAGAGTGCTAAGTTGAAGACTCGAGGAGATTTATTCTTCTTGAAGGTGAGTGAGAGTTTAACTCTCTTTCTGGATTTCCGATTCAAGCTGATGGCACAGTGTAGCTGAAGATTTTCAGTTCTTGGACTACTATATTATAGTAAGTCTAGTTGGTGGAACACATCTAGGATCATGGTGATAAGGTCTTAGTGTGTGGTAAATGTTCTAACTAAGTGTTAGTACATTATCTGGGGTGTTTGTCTACATGGTTTCTATTCTTAGCGTACCTAATCATATGGGAGAATGATGAATTAGATGATCTGTATTGGAAGAAACATGTAGAGGAGACTGAAGTAGATCATGTATTGATTGCTGGGAAGTCTTATTGTGGACATTCTTTCTAATGTCAAAATTAGTTTGAATGTGTTTTGTCTAGATTGTATGGCCAAAGGACTGAAAGATATTATGATGGGCCAGTTTCAAGAACCTGTGTGCTAGAAGATGTTCAGCATGTGTAGTCTGTGGTAACTACAAATCAAGAAGCGGTCATTTATGCTTTTGTACGAGTATTGAATGTGTTCAATTGGAAATTGAACAGAGGGTGAGCTCTTGAAGACATGAAGACGCGTCTTATGTTTTCCTTTCATCGTAGTGCAGAGAAGCATGGAGTATCCTAGACAGGGGGAGTTTGTTACAATTCTGTGCAGCTAATTTTGTGAAGTTAAGGGGGAGTTGTACCTTAACCAGGTTCTGTGATGTTACACATCATGTTGTGACATGTGCTACTAAGTATGATTTCTTGATTATTTTTTTACTTAGTGGTTGGGGTGTGCATGTCTTTGTGATCCAAATGAGGAGTATCCTAAGTGTCCAAAAGGTTCTATGGAATAAAGCTGCCTACTGCAGTTTATGTTGGATTCTTAAGGAGTTGTGAACCATATTGTTGCACTGCTAACAGATAGTATATGGTTGGATGTCAGAACATGTTTCAAAACATGTATGTATTATTTCCTATTTAGGAGTATTTGTGGATGGCGCTGGCAGAAAAATGTGAAACATGGGTTTTTCAAGTGTGTTTATTATTGGGTTGTTTATTCTGGGAGAGCAAGTCAGCTGGTCAAGGTCAGTTTTTGTTCCACATTGAATGGTGCATAAGTTTTTGCTCCTATCATAAAGATCTTGGACCAAGGACTCTTCTTTTTCAAGGATAGGTCATTAATTTCTATGCCTTGGCTCCCTATTTATAGAAGCGTATTTCCCCCTCCTCCAGCATGTGAGTTTTAGTGTTTGGATGAATAATTCATGGGTTTGGTGTTGTGAGGTTTGTGTTTGCCAAGTTTTGGCTAACAAAGGGGGAGAAAGAATATGATCAGATATTGTTCTCAGAGTTGTTATCACAGCAGTTGTATCTGTTATGTGTGGTGGTTATCAGTATTTCAAGGTGGATGTCATATGCTAGTCTTTGTGACTTGTGTCCTGAGTTGAAGAACACAATTGTGACTTGTGTTCTGAGTTACATAAGAGAAGGACAAATTGTTCTCTTATGTCACAATTGGTCTTCTTTATGGAAGATGTTCAGCAGGTTGTGAAGAACAGGGCCGGCCCAACATGAACGGATGCCTAAGGCAAATTTTATAATAAAATAGTTTAAGTTATTAAGAATAGAAATTTACACTTTATCTAAATTTTTAATTAATAAATCACTATTTTTAATTGACAAATTATTATTTGAATTTATATAATTATTTATAGTTTTAACTTTGTTTATAATCTAATAGATATTTACTTTTTTCTATGTTTAGGCTGAGAAAGTTTGTGTTCGATTTGATGAATTCATGAACCCTAAGCGAAACCTAGAGGCAGATTGTTGATCAGGAGAGTGAGGCGAGTTAATCCATGGTTCTATTTGTCATTTTCATGAAGCTTCTGACTAAGCCCTAACCAGAGGTCACCGGAGAAGTTGACCGGAATCCCTCTCCGGTAACCTGAACAGTATGCCCTAATTTCCTCCAACTTTAAGTCATGTCCATTGGATCACTTCCATCCTAAGGCCACAAACACGCCAACACATTAGATTTCACATGGCCTGCACATGCATTTTATTGTGAAGAAAATATCAGCCTCCTAATAGCACCCCCAGCGTGCATGTGTTCAGGCCCAGTATAGTGCATTTCTTTACTATTTTCACCCCCCAAGCCCAATCTTTTTTTTATCCTTGAATTTCTTTTATTTTCTTTTATTACATTTTATTTCATTTTCGTTTTTTATTTTATAAAATACGAAAACACTTCTAAAAATTCCCCAAAAATTCATATGTGATATTCATAGTTTTCTTGAATTTTCTATAATTTTTGTTTCCATTTTTCTTTTATTTTTAAACCAGAATTAATTTCCCAATTGATTTTCTTTCTATTTTCTTCATTTCTGACCAATCCACTTGTCCATTTTATTTATCCTAAACCACAAAAGAGAAATTGTTCATTCTTTTTGCATTAGTCAGAGGACTCCCTAAATTTCTCCAAAATATTTGTTTTTAGATTTTTAGGTCATTGTAAGTCATGTTTTGGTCCCTTCCTTTCACATGTGCACATAAACCCTAATTCATTTCTACACTTCATTTGACCATTCAAAAATAGGAATTTTTGTAATATTCTTTGGATATAAGTCACCTTCTGGATTTTGTATTCAATTGTCAAGATTCATTATTTTTCATGATCATTTGATATTTTTCTAAGTTGTTTAGGTCATAAGTCACATTTTTTATCCTTTCCTTCACTTCCTTTGATCCAAGTTGAATAAGGCATTTGTGCCATTACCTTAAGATCTTAATTTTGAGTCTTATAGGTCTTATGGGATATTTTCAAGTGTTGAATACCATCATTAGGTTGTCACCTTTGTTATTTTAGGGTTTCTTGAGTCATGAATCATGCTTGCCTTACTTTAACCTAATCTCACTTCTCCTTCCATCTTAGCCATCTCAAATTGCATTTGTACATAAGCTAACCTTGTAATATCATTTTTTTGTGTATCATAAGTGTATTGTGATCATTCCCATATGTTTACCTCAAGTTTAGAGCCTTTGGTTTCTTTTGAACTTCCTTTGGTCACCTAAAGGTCCTAAAAACCCTAATTTGTGACATTTAGCCTTAAGACAACTCTTGCTACTTCATTTGTGAGTATTTTGTTAGTCTAATTTTCATTCTAACTTGATGTCCAGCCTCTAGTTTTTGTATGAGGAGTTTAAGTCTCTTTGGTCTTATTTTGATTTTTCATTCTAAGTCATTTGTTTCACTTCTAAAACCATGTTTCTATGTTCTTTCTTTCATCATTCAATCTCACATTAGAATCTCTTTAACTTGAATCTCTTCTTTCTCATATGATCTAATCCCATATTTCATTTTCATTTAGAGTTAGGTTCTGGATTTTTCACTCACTTTTGATTTTAGGAGATTTTAGCATGTTAAAACACTTAGGTTTCCCTTTTAACTTCATCCTTAGGTTTCATTAGGGTTTAGATACCACTTTTGGGCATAGTTTGAATTTGATTCACCTCATCCCTTTAGATAATTTTAATATGACTTAGCTCCTGACTTTAGAAGTTAGTTAACTTATAGAATGCTTTAGACCTTGGTCTTTAGGTTTAGAAGTTCATTAGTGCCTTATTAGTTAGTGTGAGTTCTTAATTGAAGTTTGCCTTGTTATAAATGTTCAAATTACTTCATCATGCTAACATTTGTTTTGTAGGGGGGAAGAGGAGGTAATCATTACTTAATTCTTTTCTCTTGTGCATTGTTATTGTGTTTGCCTTAGCACTTGGTGCTTTTGTTCATAGGCTTCCCTTTTGTTCTTTAGAGTCAAATTAACTTCCTTATGAAGTAAGTTGAACTCTAACTTGCTTTTCTTTTCCTTAGGTTTAGAATACCTCATAAACCATAGGATCACCATTTTGTACATAATAAGATAACTTAGGTTTGTGTCTTAGTCCCCCGTTAGCTTTGACCTTTTGTCTTTTGATTCTTCTTTTCTCATCTTCAAACAAAATAAAAAACACTTAATAAATGCATGAAAGAATCTCTTGTGTATAACCTTATTCCATGGGACAATTACATTCATTCCATCTTGGAATGGTGTGGTCTTGTCTAGCATGATGTACAAGTCTAATCAAGAGGTTATTTCACAAAGAAAATATAAAATATACTTCTTCACAAAGCTACAAAAACATGTAATAAGTTCAACAAGCTAGTGAACTTAGACCCTAATCCTTGGAAACAAGTCTTGGATAAATTCTACTTGCTTGGTGTGCTTGTTCTACTATTCCATCTTGGAATATAGTAGCAAGTACACATTCCATGGAAAAGAGTTTGAATTCACTTCCTTGTGCCAAACTCATACAAAAATCTTAAAAAGACAAAACAACAAACAATAAGCGACTTTCCTGCGGGAATTCTCTTCTCACCTCACTCACTCTAAACGCCAACTCGCGACGACTTGTTTCGCATGCAAGACGGTAAACGCACTCGCATCAGACGAGCCTGCAACACCTGAGCATAAACATACGCAGTTCCAGCCATAAAAAACACAAACAAATAGTTTCCGCCTTAGTTAGGCGAACTACGTTGACTCTGATCCTCATTTTCCCAATGAGGTACATAGGCAGCGGGGTAGGGCCCGTTCGAGCACATTCTTTATTTTCCCAACATTTTTCCCTTTCTTTCCATTTTCCTTTCCAATTCCCTTTCTCATTCCAGTTCCAGTTAGCAATTCTTTCGTTCAACAACACTCTTATTTCTCACCCTTTGAAACAAACAAAAAAACAAACAAGCGTGGATCCCGTCGGGTACGGCGACGATCTGGGGTGCTAATATCTTCCCAGGTCGTAACCGAGTCCCGAACCCAGATCTTTGGTTCGCAGGACCTTGTCATTTCCTTCTTCCTCAGGTTTGTGTAGCATTACCTATTTCGTTCCTTTGGGATGAAAATGTATGGCTGACGACTCTACCTTTTCCGCGCCACTTTCGCGTTTGTACTAGGATGAAAATCCCGGGAGCGACAAATATATATGAGATCAACTGATGTTATATATTTTTAATGTGAGTATAATTATTGGATAAGGGCGTAGCACCGCTGGGTAAGGAGGTTTGTGTGTATGCTTTGGGTCTGGGGTTTGAATCCCCCTCGCCCCATACTCATTTTAATTTATTTTTACATTTTTCAAGCCATAGAAAGCGCTTTTTAGAGAAAAGCGCTCTTTAAGGTAATTTCTTAAAATAAATTATTTAATATTTTCTGAAAACCTAAGAAAGCGTTTTCTAAGGAAAGCGCTCTCTAAGGTAAAAAGTATATGAGACCTTAGAAAGCGCTTTCTATGTAAAGTACTCTCTAAAGCCAATGATTTAAAATTATATAAAACTTTTCTAATCATTTTCAGAAACCTTTTTTCTAAAACTTTTTCGCTCGCTCTTGCATTTTGCCATTGTTGTTGGTTATACATTGCTTTCGTTATACATTGTTGATGGTTATACATTGTTTTCATTTTGTGGACCTTTTTGAACAATTAAAGGACTAATTTGGCACTTTTTAGAATTAAGGAACCAAATTGGACCTATAGGTAGAGTTAAAGGACCAATTTGAGTATTTTGCCTAAAAATAATTAATTAATTTTTTATAAAATTACAATAGACAGAACTTTATAAAAGTGCTCTCTAAATGGGGACCAAAGAAATCACTTTTTGTTTAAAAGCGCTCTTTAAAGGGGAGAAAACATTTATTTTAACAAAAAGCGCTCTTTAAAGTAATTTAAAAAAATTAATAAAATTTTTAAAAAAACAATAGACACCTTAGAGAGCGCTTTTTACGGTAAAAGCGTTTTTAAATGTCTACTTTAGAAAGTACTTTCACTTTAAAAGCGCTTTCTAAAGTAGGTCTTTTAAAGCGCTTTTTCCATTAAAAAAGCGTTTTCTTTACCTATGACAACGCAACCTTTGACAACGCTTTAAAGCACTCTCTAAGGCAACAAAAAAAATGCTCTCTAAAGTCTTTTTTTCCGTAGTGTCCTTATATTTATTAGTTTCTCACAATCAAATCAAACTTAATGCTTCATTAAACAAATTAACCGTTGTAAGAACTTTATTACTTTGAAAATAAACACAATAAAAAATGCCTTCATTATTAAATAATATAAGATGATATAAATTTGTTCAATCATAAAATTATTGATCCATCAGGCTTACACCAATAATTTATCATTAGCACTAGAATCGATCACGCATATACCTAATACATATAGATATAATATAGCCATCAAGCTTTTGATGAGGAGAAGGCTTTATGAATGTGTTAACAACATTTTTAAGTGTTGATACTTTTTATATATTCACATTTTCTCTTTCTATTATCTCCCAAATGAGGTTATAGCGCATATGTATGTGTTTGGATCATTGGTGAGATCTAGGCTCTTTAGTTTTTAGAATGACAACATTAATATCACAATAGATATCAATAAGATCCATAATTCTAGGAACTATACCAAGTTCAGAAATGAACTTCTAATTCAAACAACCTCTTTTGCGGTGTTTGTGGCAACAACATGCTAGTCTTCTGTGGTAATATCAACAATTATTTTTTTTACTTTGAACTCTTCAAACTCACATCTACACGATTTAAACAAAACACATAACGAGATTGGTGTAATCTATTATAACAAGTTCTTCTTGACCTCCATATGCCAAGAATGAATGATTTGTTCTTCTCAAGTATTTAAGGATATTCTTGATAATCACTGAGATTAGACCGACACCTACTTATCTTGCTTAAAACGTACGAGACATTTAGTCAAGTACACAACATACACACATAATAGATCAAATTTCATATGCATATGAAATCTTATTCATACGATCTCTTTCTTGGTTGAAGTTGTGTTTTTTACAAACACACAATATACTATCCAAACATGAATCTTTTATTAGAATCATGCATATTAAAATGCCACTTTGTCCTTGAATACACTTTTAGGAAAAACAACTTTTAAAATATATATCTATAAATACTTATTTCTAACATATATGTGTCTTCAACCAAATCTTTCATAAAAAAAAAAAAACAATAATTTCTCAACCAAATTTCAACTTGTGAATATTCAATATTTAATAATAATGCCGAAAATATATTATTTTCTTTTTATTTATTTTGTAAATAGAAATGATCTCTAATATGATCTTTCTTATCTTATCTCTTTATATTTATGTCATTTATTTTTTTATCACGGCTTATTCTATACTTGTATCTACTTCTAATATAAAAAGCTTTTTAAAAATCAATTGTTTTTATAATAAAAAAATGAAATTTGAACATCACAATTCATCATTTCTTATGTTTAGATTCACTTGCTCAACATTTATTACTTTGAAAGCAAACATAAAAAAGAAAATGTTTTTATTATAAATAATAAATATGATATAAATTTTAAGTTCAATCATAAAATCATCGGTTTATCGAGTTTACATAACAATCCCCCATTAGTATTAGAGCAATCAAACGTATACCTAATACATATAAGTCTAATATGAACATCATGATTTTGCTGAGCAAAAGGTTTTGTGAGTGGATCATCAACATTGTCAAGTCTTTATACTTTCCATATATTCACAACTCCTCTTTCGATTATCTTCATAATGAGGTATAATGCCTAAGTACATGTTTAGATTGGTGGCGAGATCTAGGAACGATACTAAGTTCATACATTAACTTCTTGATCCAAACAATCTCGTTTGTTATGTTTGAGGCAACAATATAACAAGCCTTTGTGGTAAAATCAACGATTATTTTCTACTCTGAACTCTTCAAGCTCACATCGACACCATTTAAACATAACATATAACGAGATTGCAATCTAAAGTCATATTTATTTGTCTAAAAGTTAACATTAGTGTAATCTATTAGAACAAATTCTTTTTTACCTCTATATAACAAGAATAAATGCTAAAATACTTAAGAATATTCTTGACAATAACTCAACAAAAATCATAGGGACCAGATTAATACATACTCCCTTCGTAACAATTTATAAACAAATTTGACTTTTTTGATACATTTGACAATTAATGTATCTAGTCTATATATGGACTTAATACATTAATTGTTAAATATACTAAAAAAAATCAAATTTACTTATAAATCATTAAGGAGGGAGTACGTGCTTAAAACATATGAAACATTCATTCGAATACACGACATTACATATACATATACTCACTAGTCATGCAAAATAAACATGAATCTTTTCTCAAAATCATAGCATATTGAAAATGTCTCAACATTTTGTCTATCTATATATGCACCAACTTAGGTAAAACAGGCAATCCAATCTTTAAGATTATTTCTAGTACATAGGTAGCTTCAACCAAATCAAAAGCAATTTCTCTATCAAATTTTAACCTTTGAATAAATCAATATATTAATAATGTTGAAAAAGTATTATTTTTAAAAATTATTTATTTTACACGGAATGGTTATATGTTTTTGAAAGAAAAAAAAAGAAGTTGTTATTCATGGAAGAGAGTGGCATGTTTAAATTGTAAATTGGGATGGATATCAAAATTCAGAAAATGAAGAAGCAAGCGAAAACATCTATCTAGCCACGAGTCCATATCACGGCGACGTGTAACCCCCCGAGGATGCTTCGTCCACAAGCTAAACCGGTTGCCAGTCAAATATATATCCGCGTGAAAATATGGTAGGCCCCGTAAGCGGTCCTGTTTTGCAGTAAATGCCATCAACGTCTGCTGCCATTCTTTGTACGCTCTGCAACTGGCAGGTGTCGGTCGTTTTTAGTTGGGAATTGGATTACCTCACATTTCCATCTGTTATCCAAATTATTCCAAACCTTTCTTATCGCACAATCCACTGTTTAATCAATAATGTTGGGACTTTCTCCCCCAAGTTAAATTTCTTTCCCTCCACTCTCAAATAGTAATAGTAATATAAATTTACGTACTTACATTTAATTATTTCAGATATCAAGCACTCGGTTATTGTTCATATTTTGAGTTTGGATCACGGATTCCTCAAAAATAAATAATTGTCAGAATTAGCCGTTGGAATAAGTCTGTGTGGTCAGATGAGTACGTCGAATATAGAGTAATCCGAACATGAGCAATTCCTCAGTCGGATCTGGGTGACTTTTTTGGATGACAGACAAAGTCTAGAAGGAGCATAGGAAACCGATCACATGTGACCGTGATCGACAATTCCTCCTCAGCTAAAGAACCTAAAACCAATAAATCCTCTTGACATTGGATTATTGGGTCGTACTACTACTACTACTAATAATAATAATAATAATAGGTTGGGTCATATCTCTAAAAATAATATCGCATACATTTTAGTACAAGTGAACTTCATCACAAAGCAATTATTGAAGGTTTAATTAATGTTCATATTTATAAATAATTTTACCAACTTTGATCATATTAAAATATGAATTCGATTGAACATCAGTGTAAATAAATTTTACATGAAAGTTCAATAAAAAATTACTATTTGATATTACGAAGAGAATAATAAATTTATCAACTATTCTAGTAGAAATTTTTGGTGATTAATGGAGTTGTCTCACTCTTTTGAAAGGTTAGTGGAAGAAGTTAAAGTTAGTTTTAATTGAGTTGTAAATATAATTTAAGAGATACTATTTAATTATAAATTAATTATAAAATATGTGTATAGAAATTCTTTTTGTCACAATTTAATTATGAATAGTGTGAGATAATATGGTGTAGGTCGTTTTGTACATGCTCAAAAATAATTATGTTGATCAAAGAAGAAATATTTGTAATTCTAGTAGTCAAACACTTGAGTTAGTCGATACAAAAGAGATGTAATGTGTGAGTGAATAATGTATATGTGTGACTATGAATTTATAAGAGATGACAATTAAAATTATTACCAATTTGTCCGACGTAGAGTACAAAAGATTGTTGGATAAAACATTAACTCGAGATAAAGGCAAAACCAAACTTATTCATCCCGTTGAGAAAAACAAGTGTGAGTAATGTGGGAAAGTCCCACATTGGTTAGAAATATGAAGACTTGAGTATTTATAAGTGGGAGATTAATCCACACACATATCACCTTAAAGTTTTGGATGAATATCTGGTGTAACTTTCACAAAAGTGTGTTGCTCATAAAAGAAAGCTAAGAAAAAGTTTCTCGTGTTGACCTGCCGGAGTATAGCCCCAACAGACCCGTTAATGGGCCGCTTTGATTGAATTGGATCATATTAATTAGGGCAATATTCTTTGAGGATTTCGTAATGCGCCGTTTATGTTTCTTAACCACTATGCTAAATTATTTAAATGTCCCTAGTTTCCGGAGACGCGTCTTCGGACACACAAAATTCTTAATGAACGTAGAAACATTTCGGAGATGCATTTCCGTAACAATTTAAAACACATTATGCATCACACTCAGAAGCAGTTATACACATGAATTAGACCGGAGATGCATCTCCGTAAATATTCCGGAGATACATCTCTGTAACGTATCAAAATTTGGTCTTTCAAGTTATATTTTGTTTATCTGTATTCATATGAAGATTTAAACCATACCATACAATCAAAAATCAAAATAGACGTACATAAATCCAGATGGTCCAATAATGCAATTTATAAATAAAAGACCAATAAATATAAAAAAATTCATACAATTGAGACCAATAAAATTGCATGATTTCAAAACAAAATACATACCATAATGCTACTACTATATATTAATACATTATTGTGTGTGTCTGATTTCCTCTCTTCTACCACATATGCCTCCTCAACCTCATCTACCTCCTCGGCATCAATCTCATTGTCCCTCGGCGTTGTCTTCGATACTACAATGCCCCTCGTGCCTCCGCATGATGGTATCTAGGACTTGCCTCACATCAGACGCATCAGGGAAGATACATGTGTCAATGCATATTTGTGTAATCTCCATTATCCAATGATACATAGGAAATACATCCTCAACATGATCTAGTTGTGCCTATTATTCCTCTAGTATCTCCTGATGAGCTAGTCTCGATAGATCACCTAGAGCAACATGCACCATGTACGGTTGTGACACCCTGAAGGAGCATATGATGTACCATTCAACGTAGCTCCAGTCTCTCTCTCAACTATGGTAACTCGTGCCTCCTCTGGTGCCATATGACTTTCATAATTATCAAACATGACATTTATCTGTCTACATGTCAAGGAAAAAGGAGCAGAGACAACATGCTGTCTAAGAAGGGTCTGAGTGTACCCGAACTGTCGCATGACGCGCTCAGGTAGATGAGGAGTAGTGAGACGCGGTCTGTAGGCCAATCATCCAAAGTATATCACCATCTCATCGAATAGTCACATGTCATATTGATCAACATAGTTGTTGAATTGCATGTCCTCAACAACCAAACAGTTAAGATAGACTCTATAAGGCTAGGTCGCCTGATTATTCCCTTTGAGCAGGGAAAAAAATAGCATGCAACATATCCTCAGTGTAAGACGGCCAACCAAAGATGCACGAGAAGTGCTGGAGGATCCAAGACTGAAATGAAAATTTTAGAACACATGGATCATTAGTAATGGATTTCCAAAGATGAAATGAAAATGAAAAAAAAACATTCAAAGACCAATAATTATTATCATCAATAGTGTGATGTTTCCTGTGACCTGCTTCATCCTTCATACACAACCCTCTCTCAACTTTGAGTACAGGTATACCAAACAAGTGGCCCCTCAGTTGTACTTATGGATATGCTCGAAATCCATGAAGTAGTATAGGTAGATGACGTCTATATAAGTGGAATTCTTGTCTATAAAATTCGTATTGCCAATCAAATAAAGTAGGTATGCCCTCATAACATGCGATATGTGGAGTGCCACCTACTCATCATCACCTGCAACCTGTTGTGCACTCATGATCTCAACCTCATATATCTTCTTCAAGTATTCAAATCTATCATGAGCCCCCCTGGTTTTATCTAAATCCTCGGTCACCTCCCATGGATCAACCCCAAATAGTCTACCATCATCTCGAGTTCCTCGTTTTTGGTAATCCTCCAATGATCTAGGAATCTCCCCCTGATCGGAAGATGTAGCAAACACGAGACATCATCAAGTGAGATATACATCTCACCATGCGGGAGATGAAACAATTATGTCTATGAGTTTCATTTCTACACAATGCATTAAGCATCTCGTGGTTGACCGTAGTATAATCGGTCATGCATAAGTCCTTCAGGCCAGATAAGGTCAAAACTGCTTGAAACCAATTCACATTTGGATGAGGCAAGGCAGCAATCTTCTGCCTGTGGTTAATAAACTTATGCGGATCACACTCTTGAAAAATATAATAATCAATGTCAAAAATTTGTCAATTATAATTAACGTAAAAAATTAATGAATCCGACTAATGTTGCCTCTTTGTCCCACATATGTCTGACAATATGATCTGGATATAGAGGCAGTAATGATAAACCTATTGGGCTTCCTCAAAATGTGTCTGGCTTACCATCTGCAGCAACCTCACCCTTCGGAGGTGGCACTGGATCAACAACAACAACAACAACAATAGTAGGAGGCGATACTAGATCATCAACATCTACAATAAGAGGTGGCACTAGTGAAACCTGACACCTGCGGGAGGATGGAGGGAGTAACACGTCAGATGGTGAATCCTTGTTCCTACGGGAAAAAAAAGATGAAGTGACATAATGAGAAGGAAAAGCCCCAAAAGTATATGGCTATGTCTGACCAGAGGGACTAGGAACCTACATAACCTGCTAACTCTTCTCTTGTCGCACTGATGCATACTAAGCAACCCTCTTGTGCCTCAATTTATCGTGTCCATCAACCATTATGTCTGTAAGTTAAAGTATAACAAATAATTAGTGCAGACAAATGACACACAAACATGAAAATAGAAAAATATTGTAGATAAATCTGGAGATGCATCTCCGGAATCTAGGAAATTAAAACGCTGAAAATTCCGGGGATGCATCTCCTAAATTTTCTGCAACTCAAAAGTACACCAATGACGTCAAATTACCTCATGCAATCTCAAAAAAACATGTTTTGATCATCATTTTTCAGCCAACAAACATCTAATACACTATGTCTAAACTATCTTAAATGCAATTTCTACTAATTTCTAACTCTAATAATTGATTTCTACTCATTTACACAAAAAATTAAAATTTTATCGAAAACTCAAAAAACTTACAAGAAATTGACGTTTCAGATGTTGTTTATGATGTTAGAGATGATGATTGAAGTTTCGTTAAGCCTTGTTGATTGAGTTTTGAGTTTGTATAAAGAATTTTTTTTAAGAGAGTTTGAAGTTGAGTTTTAGTAAAATGAGAAATGAAGAAGGAGAAAGATTTGGCGCGACCTAATATTATTGATTAACTTTATCTCTTATTTATATATATATAATATTGATTACCTTATCTCTTTATATATATATATATATATATATATATATATATATATATATATATATATATATATATATATATATATATATATATGAGTCGGGATTAACTTACTCTAATAGTAAGTCTTTACAACTTACTCCATAATCGTAGCATTTAAATTAGATTCAATCAATGGTTAAATTATAATTTATACTTATAACCATTGAATTGAATCTAATTTAAAAGTTGCGATTATAGAGTAAGTTAAAAATACTTACTCTTGGAGTAAGTTGATCTTGAATATATATATATATATATATATATATATATATATATATATATATATATATATATATATATATATATATATATATATATATATATATATATATATATATATATATATTAGCAACACCCATGCAGGTGTACATTAGCAACACACCTTAGTGATATCCACATTAGAAAGATGAAGAAATAAAAGGAAGACAATATACTTAGTGCATTTTTGTTTTTAGGAAGGTCTATTTTAACAACATACATCTTATGGTGCATTTAACCATTTTTTTAAATTAAGCTTGCTAAAACACTCATTCGTAGACTCACTTATTTTTATGAATATCTGTTTTAGCAAACCTTAGCTAAAAGGGAACTGCTAAACAATGCCCTCTAAGCATTTTTTAAGAACCTTAAATAGTAAGTTTTATAAAATTATATACAATTAATGCATTGGAAATTGAACATCTTTAATTTTTTAAAGAATATTTTCTTAATATGGAATGCTTAAAGAGTGTCGTGAGGGCACTCGTTAGCAATACCCTAACTAAAAACTCATTAAATGCATCTTAAGGTGCATGTTACTAAAACATTCTTTCATAAAAATAAGAGGTCTATTAAAGCAAATCCCGGTGGGATTTACTATAATACACCACTTATTTTTATGAAGGAGTGTTTTGGGATTTGCTATAATAAACCCCTTATTTTTATGAAGGAATGTTTTAGTAACATGCATCTTAAAGTGTATTTAATGAGTGTTTACTTAAGGTTTGCTAAAATATTCCTCATAAAAATAAGTTGGTCTATGTTATAAGAATTCACCATATATATATATATATATATATATATATATATATATATATATATATATATATATATATATATATATATATATATATATATATATATATATAACTTTAATTACATATTCAAACCCGTAATTTTAAAAAATATAATATATTTGTAAATTTAAAAGTTTAATTAATATATGTAAGAATCTTTAATTACATATTCGAACCCTAATTTTTTAATTCTAATATTTAATTAATTTGACAAAAATATACAATTGTTTTTATAATTTTAAATTGCATCACTTAATATCATGAATTTGTCTTTTATCCTCGGTTAAATATTTACTCTTACAAATAACGAAAATATAAATAGTGGTTGTATTAATTATTTAAACAAAAAAAAAAAATTGTAAGTACTACTGACGCCGTTAAGAAATCTAAAAACAAATAGTTATAAAAATGAAAAAAAAATCTCAAAATTTGAATCCATTAATAGCACACCCCAATCCCCAAACCATCCCTTTCATTCTTTTCTCTCTCCCTTTCCATCTTCTCTTTCTATATCTTTCGAAATAATAAGTTGAAAAATTAATGAGCACATTTCCTTTTAGAGAAAAAAAAGTAACCTTTCACAATAAAAATAAAAATAAAAAGAGGAATATGTGCCATGCTTTGTATCAATACATAGCAGCATAAAAATCAATGGAGGAGGAGAAGAGGGAGGCAATCACTAACCCCACCATCTCATCCTCCACCACCACCATGGCATTTTCCGACGAGTTTCCGAGCACAACCACCTCCATCAACAACAATAACACATCTTTATTCCCTTTTCAACCTTCAATCTCCACCATCTTTGACAGGTTGCCATCTTCCTCGTGTGACCAAAAAGTTTCCTCTTTTGGATTCATGGACTTGTTAGGCTCCCACGATTACAACACAAATAACAACACTTTTTTGTTATCCGATTGGGTTCTTCCTACAACAGCCACAGTCGTCCAACCTCTTCCGTCACCGGCGAGTTCCAACGTCGTGGAATCCTCCGAGGTGCTCAACACACCGACATCACCAAACTCAACTTCAATTTCTTCATCTTCCAACGAAGCCACCTTTAACAACAACACCATAGAACAACATAGAACTAAAGTTTCAAAAAACGAACATGATGTTGATGCAGAGGTAGAAAAAGAAGAAAATGGAGTCAAACAAAATGACCAAAATCAAGACAAGACAAAGAAACAGTGAGTGTTCTTAACTATTATCAAACAAATCAATAATAAACTTCTCTTGTCCTTTCTATTCTCATCACTAGTCTCTGTTTTTTTTCTTCTCATTTCAACATAAAATGAAGCCTAAAAGCAAAAAAGAAGAATCAAAAGAAAGAAAGAGAACCCAGATTTGCTTTCATGACAGAGAGTGAAGTTGATAACCTAGACGATGGTTATAGATGGCGTAAATACGGTCAAAAAGCTGTTAAAAATAGTCCTTATCCCAGGTAAATCCATTTTTTCATTTCACAATCTTCTTTCTTTCTTTCTGGTGTCTCGGGTGTCTGGTGTATGTATCTATGGTGTCTCTGATATCTCTGATAAACTATCAACTGAACTGACTTAACGATTTGGCATTAGGGTCATGCTGATGATATTTAAATTTATTAATTATTGATATTTAATTTTGACTTGCGGGACACGCAAATGTATCCGCGTTGAAACAAAAACAGGAGCTACTATCGTTGTACCACGGCAGCCTGCGGCGTGAAAAAGCGCGTGGAGCGTTCATCCGATGATTCTTCCATTGTCGTAACAACATACGAGGGTCAACACACACATCCTTCACCTGCCACGTCACGTCCTAGCCTCAGCTTCGTTAACGAACCTTCTAGCTTCGGTGCCGGTGCATTTGGTGGTGGTAGTTCACGCTCACACTTTGTTCTACCACACGCTTCATCATTGTTGTACAATAATACTAATCCCACTACCAATTCTTCTTCTACACCCCCAACAATTGATTCTAGTGGTAGTTATCTTAACACGTCGTCGTTTGGTGGTTTTGTTCACGACCAAGAGATTATTCAAAGAGGTTTTGGAGCTTCCCATGAGGCTTTGTTGAGAGACAATGGGTTGCTTCAGGATATTATTCAGATGAAAAAAGAGGAGAAAGATTTTATCAAAGAACAACACTAGATGATATGGTTAATATACTATAGATATAGATTATTCATATTTTATTAATTAATATGGATTCATTTTATGTGTCTATATATTGCTTTTGCAGCTATAGGTTTGATTTTATATGAAATTGGTGGTTAAATGACTATAGTATTATTGCCTTTGTAGCTTATAAAGAAGCTTGGGATTTTCTTTTTGTTTATATTATATGGGCTATTCTTTGTAACTATACATATTTTATTCCATGGTGAATTATTTTCCCCTTAATCTTTTCTATGTTCAATTTTTTTGATGACTTGTGTTTGCTTGACAGGGTTTATTCATAAAATGGTATGAATGGTTGATAAACCGACTTGGAAACTGAAGTTAAAATAATCGATCTGTTATATTTGATTAGTGAAATAAATCATATTGCATAGAACAGTTCTATAATAGTATCGAAATTGAAACCGAATCGAATTGAAACTGTAATCAAATCAAAATAAAAATATTAAAAGTAAATTTTAATATTTTTATAAATAGTTCGGTCTGAAAAAATAGTTTTCTAACCATTTGATATGGTTTAAAATTTTTAAACAGTATATCAAACTAATTATTTTGATTCGATACAATCCTAAATAAATTAAAATCGTTATGTTCATTTCAAATAAATTTGTATTATAATTTGATTTGATTCAGTTCGGTTTTTGTCACTATAATGGTATTAGGGTTTTGCTTGAATTTTGCTCATATATTTAGAATAGAAAACTAGTAGCAAAAGCTTTCTTGAGGTAATATGAAAAAGTGTTAGGATTGTCTCGTCCCATGACTTAAAAACAATGCACGAGGTGTGTGGAAAAGGTTGGAAAATTATTACTTGAGCAATGGCTTTTTGTACAATAGTACTACTACTAGTAGCTTTTTATCATCATCATCACTCTTGCTCGATGAGGTTCATACAAAGATGGGCTATAGCAATTCAATGATGACGTGTGTTTTCCAAGGACGGAAATAACTACAGTATGGTGATTCATATCTTTGAAGATAGCCAAAGATGGAAAATGGAAAATAGTAATATGGATTTATAATAGCCAGATTGCCTTAGATATATATAGGTTCCTATATATTAGTACTATAGCTAGCAATGGAATTTTAACTATAGATGTAGCCATTCTTCTTATCACTTCTAGGTCTATATACCTTTAATGAGTATATCTAACAAGTCTAAACTATAAAAGATCTCTTGCGAAATCATTTTTGAACATGATTTTTTTGAGAATTTGTAAAATAAGAAATATAGACAGAACAATATAAAATAATTTTTTGTTTTGTATTCTCTTTAATGGTCGAAGTAATTGACAATTTTTTTATTTATTTGATTTGATATATCTATATATTAAATAATATAATTTTTATTATAATATTTTTATTGATATATAAAATATTGATATTCATAATCAAAATATTAAATAATAAGAAGAAGAAAAAAGAAGATGAAGAGAAAAAAAATTATTCAAACTTTATTTGATATGTTTATACATCAGTCACAAATAATATACTTTTATTTATAATATATTTTATTAATAAATAAAATATTAATATTATATTTATAAATCAAAATATTAAATAGAGAGATATTAAAAATTTTATTTTGATATTTTTTGATAATTTGTATTTGGAATAAAAAGTTGTCATATATTTTGGTGAGAGACAAAATTCATATTTTTGTCATGTCGTTTATCACATATTTTGTCTTGTTCCATGATAAATTTTTGTATCAAACAGAATATTAAAAAAAAATTATTCTATCAAATCTCTCATATTTTAGTAAATCAAATACACCATTATATTTTAATATATATTAAAATTCTCATTTTCAAAATCTTCCAAAAATCAACTGGTAAACAAAATTTGAAAATTAAAGAAATAGAAGTTAGGTTTGTTTGAAAAGTTTAGATTACGGTATCAATGAGATTAAGCTGGTTCAAGTTAACAAATAAAAGTGAGTTTAGAGTCTTGTTTTATTATTATTATTTATTTGGCAAGAAATGTAATGGTAAAAAGCAATTATTTTCCATAGTGATTTCTTACCTGTTACAATCAAGTTGAAATGCATATTAGACTTAATTTATAATGGGCTCGCCGACTAGAGTAGACCCCTAATCTAAACTATTTGATACTTAATAGATTCTTTGATAACCAAAAAGGGTTACTGTTTAACTTCATGTTGTATGTATTGCAAATTTAACTTCAAAGATGTTCCATTTATTCTTGTCGGTATCAATCTACTTTTTTTTTTTCTCGAGGAAAACCTTAACAAAGCTAAGAAAATTTAGAATATTAGGATCGTTGAGAAAAATCGATTTTAGAATATTAATTCATATTTATGAAGAATATTAGTTCATATTTATGAAGAGTATAAATTATTAAATTAGAATTATCAAAGAGAAGAAAAAATAGAAGAGAGAAAAACTTATGAATGTTTTTATAGTAAATTTTTTGGTGTAAATATTATATTGTCAAATGTGATATTTATACTACTTAAAATATTACTATTACACCAATGTAATAATAAGTCTTGTTATTTTAGATAGATATTTCAAACCTATAATAGTATATAGATAAATATGTATATTATAATAATATTATAACAATAATAATATTATAACACTCTTCCCCTTTGAAATATCTATTATGGTGCTCCATCGAAGTCTTATCAATGAGGAACTTATGAGAACATATACTGTCTCGTTAAAAACCTTAATAGGAAAAACTCATTGGGATAAAAACCTTAATAAGGAAAAAATAATACAATATGATGCTCCCCCTCAATAGAACACATTTAGTTCTTCTTTAAAGATCTCGAAGGTGACGCATTCTAATATTTTGTACATGCTTCTTGAAAATTAAAGTAGGAAGTGCCTTTGTGAAGAGATATGCCATATTATCACTAGAACGAATATATTGTATATTAACCTCTTTGTTTCTTTCGAGTTCTTATGTGAATGAAAAGAACTTTGGGGGGATATGCTTGGTTCTATCACTTTTGATGTAACCTTCTTTCATCTGGTAACACATGCAACATTGTCTTCATACAAAATTATTGGATTATTATCAATTGGTAAATCGGATGCTCCTTGGATATGTCTAGTTACCGATCGTAACCATTTACATTCTTTACTTGCTTCATGAAGAGCAATTACTTCAGCATGATTTGAAGAAGTTGCTACAAGTGTTTGCTTTTGTAATCTCCATGATATTGTAGTGTTACCATATGTAAATATATATACAGTCTGTGATTTAGCATTATGTGGATCTGACAAATATCCTGCATCTGCATAACCAAGCAAAATTGATTTTGTATTGTTAGAGTAAAACAAACCAAGATCAGATGTACCTCGAAGATATCGAAATATATGCTTTATTCCTTTCCAACGTCTTTTAGTAGGACACAAACTGAATCTTGCTAGTAAGTTAATTGCAAAAGCTATATCAGGTCTTGTATAGTTAGCAAGATACATGAGTGCCCACATAACACTGATGTATGACACTTCAGAGCCAAGATCTTCTTCATTAACTTCCTTGGGTCTAAAAGGATCATTTTTAACGTTAAGTGTTCCACCCATCATTGGAGTACCTAAAGGTTTGCTTTGTCCATGTTAAACCTTTGTAATATCCTTTATGTATAATTTGATTGATGTACCAATATACCATTTTTAGTATACTCAATCTGTAAACCAAGGCAACACTTTGTTTTTTTTCCGAATCTTTCATTTCAAATTCTTTCTTTAAGTAATCTCTTGCTCCCTTTATTTATCCATTAGTTCTAATGATATTTAAAACATCAAAATAGACAATAATTATTACCAAACCATATATTGTTTTTCTTATAAAAATATCAGGACAAATAAGATTATTTTCATAGCCTTCTGTAAGCAAATATTCACTTAGTCTATTATACCACATGCACCCTGATTATTTTAATCCATACAATGATCTTTGCAGCTTAATTGCATACATTTCTCTAGGTTTTAATGTCTCAGGCCTTTTAAATCCTTTTGGAATTTTCATGTATATATCAGTATCAAGTGATCCATACAAATAAGCAGTAACAACATCCATAAGGTACATATCAAGTTTGTTAAATACTGATAAACCAATTAAATAACGAAAAGTAATGACATCCATAACAGGAGAATAAGTTACCTCATAATCGATTTCTGGTCTTTGATAAAAACTTTGTGCAACAAGGTGAGCCTTGTATTTGATAATCTCATTTTTCTCATTTTGTTTTCTTACAAAAACCCATTTATATCCAACCGGTTTCACATCTTTCGATATAACTGTAATGTAGCCAATACTTTTCGATTTGTAAGAAAATTTAATTAAGTATCTATTGCATCCTTCCAATTACTCCAATCATATCTATTTTGACATTCATTCATAGTTTTTGGCTTGGGATCACCATTTTAATTCATAATTTCACATGCAATGGAGAATGAAAATATTTCATCTATAGTATAGTCAAGAAATTGAGCTCTAAGTTTAATTATTTGTGCAAGAAATTTTGCAAATGCCATATCATGACTTGATAGTAAACATACATGTGACCATCTACTAGATGCATCAATTAATACCATAAAATACCTTAATGGTCCTGATGGTGGATTGATAGGTCCACATATATGTCGCTCCCCGGATTTCCATCCTGGTACAAATGCGAAAGTGGCGCGGAAAGAGGTAGAGTCGCCAGCCAGGCATTTTTATCCCGAAGGAGCGGGAATGGTAATGCTGCACAAACCAGAAGAAAGAAGAGGAAGAACACAGGTCCTGCGAACCAAAGAGACTGAGTTCGGGAGTCGGTTACGACCTGGGAAAGTATTAGCACCCCAGATCGTCCGCCGTACCCGACGGGATCCATGCTTGCAAAGAAACTGTTTCAAAGAGTGAAGAAATGAAAGCTGCTGCAAAACTGAAACTGAAACTGGATAAAAGAAAAGGAACTGAAAATGAAATGAAAAGAAAAAATGTAGGGAAAATAAAGATTGTGCTCGAACGGGCCCTACCCCGATGCCTATGTACCTCATCTGGACAATGAGGATCAGAGTCGCCGTAGTTCCCCTAACTAGGGGTGGAAAAGATTGCTTGTGTCTTAAGGCTTGAACTGCTTATGTCAATGCTCAGGTGTTGCAGGCTCGGACGACGAGTGCATAACCGTCTTGCAAAGTGACAAGTAGAAGCAAGTTCTTACGTAATGAGTGAAGGTGATGAGAAAAGAAGTCCCGAAGGAGAGACGTTTATTGTTTGTCCAGTGTTTTTTATGAGTTTTTTATGAGTGTGGCACAAGGAAGTGTACTCAAGCTCTTTTCCATGGAATGTGTACTTGCTACTACATTCCAAGATGGAATAATAGAACAAGCACACTCAAGTAAGGTGAAGATCCCCAAAACTTGGTTCTAGAGATTAGGGCCTTAGCTCACTAACTCGTTGAATTTATTAAGTGTTTTTGTAATTAAAATGAAGAAGTGTTTTTTATGATTTTCTTGATGAAGATGGTCTCATGATCAGACTTGTACATCATGCTAGAAAAACTTGTACTATCCCAAGATGGGAAGACTACAAGTGCCCCATGGAATAAGGCTATTGCACAAGAGACCACTTCAATCCTTTATTAAGTGTTTTTTAGGGTTTTTGTTTTGAGATAGGAAGAGAAAGAAACAAAAGGATCTTAAAGATAAAATCTAAAGGGGGACTAACAAATCCTAATGTTATCATGCATGGATGAACCTAGGTTAGTGTGGTTTGAAGTCTATCCTAATGAAGAAGAAGGAAAGAAGAAAGAAGAACTAGAATACAACTTACTCCTCTAAAGGAGATAAGTTGTTTCTAAAAGGGGAAAAGATGAGGTTATATAAAGGATGGCATAAGGCACATCACAAATGAAAATAAGAAAGCAATATAGAAAAGAGATGAAGGCTTGAAATGTGGATGACATCCACACTTCTTACTTACCTTATGCAATTACCTGAAAATGTTAGAAATACAAACAAGAACAAAATGGAATATAAACAAGCAAAGGATCCCATAAATCTAACATAACCAGAAGTGAATCACACCTATTATATACTAGGATCAAGTCAAACCACCAATAGGAGTTGGCACAAGTGCCCTCCTAAACTAAGGAGCAATCAAACATCCAGAAAGTATTCAAAACAAAGCCAGCAAACATAGAATTCCAATAAAAATGGAGGAAGGCCCCAAAAATTCTACAATTAATCATGAGAACACCTTAATCACCTACAAACCACATAACAAAATGACAATCCAAAAGTCAGAAGAAAGGTTAGTCAAATAAAAGCCTAAAGTCCCACTAGGGTTTAGTAAACTTCAACATAAAACAACCTGACAAAAAGCAAGCAAATAAAATCTAAAAATCATGAAATAAATCCCAAATGACCTTCAACATGTTAGGGATCAGTAGCAAAAAGAATTATGTTCATTACTATTTTAAGACTCTAGTTAGAAAATCAACAAGATAGAGTGGTGAACAAAAGAAATTAAAGGTAAAGAAATAACATCAACAATCAATATTAGGCACCAAAAATTTATAAAAATAAGAAAATAAAATATTATAAATTTAGACAATTAAAAGAAATGTCCATGAATTTTTTAATGATTTTTACTTAAATCTAACTAATTAAGAAAACGATTTAAAACAAATGCAAGAAAAGAAAAATAAAATATAGAGAAATAAAGTCAAGGGGTGCAGTCAGCAAACCAAAACAATTCAAAAACTATGGGCTAACAAACAGGGGGTGCGAATAGAGAAAACAAAGCCCAGGTCTGCTAAAACAAAATTCAGTCAAGCCAAAAAAAAGTGAAAGTAAACCAATCTAACGGTTGCAAACGCAAGTCAATAAGTCAACTCAATCAAAAGGTCCACACACTAGTCAACGAAACCCTAAGTATGTGGATCTAACGCTCCTCATTCAAACTAACTTCCCCCTCCAGATCTGAAGGCTCACACACCCCCCTGCACACAACACTCTCCCTTGAACGCCCACACACTGCAACAAACAAGTCACATGACCTGCACGCACTTCACTTATCGTTGGCAGCCTCCAAGCCGCGAGATCAGCCTCATCGCACGGTCAGGACATATCCTGGAGAACAACATAACAACACCAGAATCCGATGATGATGACTGGCCGAAGCTATTCCGATCGTCCCTTCCGGTGGCACCCTGCAAGTAAAAGCTCCAGAAACGAGCAAACCATACACCAAACTAAAGCTGAGGCTACACAGATCATAAATATACCACTCACATCCTTAAACAATCAATGTATGAAACAAAACAATCAAACTAAAATCAAACATTAAAACTGAGTTTCCAAATTTAAAGCTCAACAAAGCTTCTGAGCACTTCGCACAACTTAGATTGAGAACACTTATACCAAAATAAACACACATAAGGCAAAACCAAGGTACTGCAAATTTGAGGAGCAAACCTGAAATGATGCCCGATGGAGATTTGAGAAAACCAAAACCTCACCAAGCTTCTTAGGTCTATTGTTTGGCCAAATAAAGGCTTGATGTTTGAAGATGTATAAAGAATCTGAAAATCCGAATGCCCTGTTGGATCTTCAAATGCACCAAGTATCTTTACTGCACTCTATGCAATGATGACGAAGATGATGATCTGAATGGCAGGATCTTGATAATGACTCCAGCAACTCCTATGAAGTATGACGCAGCAAGAAATTCTGATCTGAATTTCTTGTAGAGGTGAAGAAATGAGAGCAAGAGATGAGACGAAGTGAGTGATGGTGAGAGTTCCAAAAAGATCTCGTCATTTTTCCTCGTGACCTATCCTCTTATACCCCAAGTGTGATTCCAAAATGAGGGTGTGATGCAAAGTTTGTTGCAGCACCAAGACACAGAATTCGTGCTTTCCTCTCATTCACACTTTGCTTCCCTTTCTTTTTTTCAAAAAAACTCTCACACCACGCAGGCCCATTGTAGTTATGGTGTTCTCTATGTGCTTTCACTAAGATGTTTGGATAATGATCAAAAGTGAGAAATAAAGGGTGGCGATCAAATGTCTCATAAAGTTACATGGTATGGGGATCATATGAGAACTTCACCATTTCTATTGGTTGTGCAAAACGTGTGTGTGATAGTGGCGTGGAGAGTGTACTGTCACTTGTGAAAAAGCAGGTGGGGACGGGCATGTGTAAGCACGTGATTGCATGCTGATTTCTCCTGCCTCATGCACAACTTTGTACCCTTTCTTTTCTCATAAAAATCAAACCAAAAAATATAACAAAAGCAAGGAAAAGTCATGCATCACTTGGTCATGTGAATGGTGACTATGTACCATTAAAAAAAGTGTAAGACAATGACATAATAAAATGTGACACAAAATAAAGGAAACCAATGGTATCTTGACAAATGTCACATAAAACCCTAATATGCACCCAAAATTCAAAAAAATACACATCTTGAGTTCTAAAAAAGCTATGAAAGTGTTCTACAACTTTTTGGAAAGGGAAAATCATGATCTACAACTTTCGTGTTCATTGGAAAATCATTCGGAGCTTTTTTGCACTTGAAATAATAGCTCGAAGTTTAGGGACAAATATTTCCAAAAATGGAAACTTCTAAATTTCCAAATTTAGCAACTTTTTGCATATTCCCGATTTTTTGATATTTCCACTCAACTAAACCATTTCTTGACATAATATGACTTCCAAAGGCTGATGATCCTGATTAAAAACCCTAAAATCCTCATGTTGACTTTTTGACTGCAAAGTTGACTTTCTTGCTTCATCTTCAAGTAACTGGACAAATTCTTAACTTCTTCATTGAATTTTTGCCTCAAATTTCATACATAAGCCATGTAGATCATATGAGAGCCTTTGACCACAAGAATTGGTCACGACTAAGAGGATATGAGGATATGGTCCAAAACCCTAATCAGGATTTCCCTTACATAGGAGAAAATTGCATTTTTGAACTTCTGATGAAGTTTCTCTCTTCTGAACTTTTAAGGATGACCTTGGGCTTGTTCAAGATATGATAAAACCTTATGAGCTTCTTGCAATGCTACCTGGCCAATGACTTGACTTTAAAATCCTGAATTGTCTAAAAACTGATCATATGCCTTATGCTAGAACATGTGATTATTATGCCTCATTTTTCTATGCCAGATGCTAAAAAATGGTATGCTGATGTTATGCTTATGATTTGATGATGATAAAAAGGAGAGGGCAAATTTGGGGTGTTACAATATATCTCCTTGAATTCTTTCAATAAATTCCGGTAATTCTTTCTGAATTTTGAATGGTGAATGCTTTGTTATTAGTTTGCCAAGAGAGCAATCTTCACATGGTTTATCTCATTTTGTAATTTTTAAACCTTTCAATGGATGATCATGTGTACTTTCAACTATTTTATGCATCATTGTTGAACTAGGGTGACCTAAACGATCATGCCATAATGTCACCATTTTGGGATCTTCTTTTACTATCAAATTACATTCAATTGCATGTATATAAGTATAATTTAATTCATAAGGCAATTTTGGTAGTTTTTCTAAAATTTTCTTCTTTCCCAAAACGTTAGCAGTGATATTAATGTATTTCATGTTACCTTCAGTTGCAGTTTTTGTATCATATCCTTGATGATATATGTCATTAAAACTCAACAAATTTATCTTTGATTTTGGAGATTATAAAGCATTTTTAATGACAAACTTTGTCCCATTTGGTAATATGAACATATCATTACCTGCTCCTTCAATCAAATTTGCATGAGTTAAGATTGTATTTATTACACCTTTAGTAGAATTTATTTCAGTAAAATATTTATTACTTTTGAGGATTGTATGAGTAGTCCCACTGTCCAGAATGCAAATGTCTTTGACACGTTCCATGTCTAACCTTCTTAAAATAAAAATAAGAGTAAATAGAGAGTAAATCAACAACATATTTAACATTTTATTTCATGCAAACATAAGATACATAAAACAACATACATATTCTTGAGTTAATACATATTCCAAATATAAAGTTAATACAAACATATCACACATTATTCAAATAGTTATTCAATCCATTGTTCCTTCAACAAAATCAACAGTCCCAAAATAGGTATTATCATTTTTGGGTTCAATCTCATTAAAATTCTCTTCTTTTCCCTTTTCATCTACAGAAGCCATTTGTCTTTTACACAAATATTCTGGTGTTGTACACACCTTAGACCAGTGACCTTTCTTTCCACATCTGTAACATACATCCTCAAAATTTGAGGGACCTTCTTGGATATACTTGCCATTTCCTTGGCAATTCCAATTATTTTGGTCATATATATAAGATCTATAATTATTCATATGACCTCGTCCACGTCCTCTACCACGAAAATAGTTTTGACTGTGGAAAAGGTTTCGACCATGATATCTTTCTGGATTGTGACCATCAAAACGAGCACGACCATTATTACCATCAAAACGAACATGACCACCACGTCTCTTAAGAAAATTAAAGCCATCACGCCCACGATTAAAGATTGTGGCGTTAATTCCAGGATATGTTATTGTTCCTATTGGTCGTGTCTGGTTGTTTTTTTTATAAGAAGCTTGTTATTTTGTTCTGCCACCAAAAGAGTTGCAACTAAATCAGAATACTCAGTGAATTCCCTCATTCTATATTGTTGTTGCAATAATACTTGGGATGCATGGAAAGTTGAAAAAGTTTTTTCCAACTTTTCTTTTTCAGTTATAATTGTGCCACAAAATTCAAGTTGTGCTATAATTTGGTGCATAACAGAGTTATATGCAATGACACTTTTATAATCTTGGAACCATAACTTGTTCCACTGATCCATTAATGAGGGTAATAAGACTTTTTTCTGATGTCCAAATCTTGCTTTAATTTTGTCCCACAAAATCTTGGGAACTTTAGCATTTGAATATTCTGTTTGCAATCCATCATCAAGATGGTGCTTGATTATTCTGTTCACTTTGAACTTTTTGTTTTCCATTTCATCTGGGTCGTCTGTTGATTTTCCATAATGAGCTCTTTCAAGTTTTTTGTTAAGTCCCTCACATGTAAGGTATTCGATCAAATTGTTATTCCATGTTATGAAGTTGTCCCCAATTATGCTTAGGATTTTGAATTGATGCTTAAGATTTGACATGATTATATCTATAATTAAGATGAACATAATCAAAATTTAATACATAAACAATATATATATATATATATATATATATATATATATATATATATATATATATATCAATAACAACCATTACAAAAAACCATGATCATGATTTATTCAAAAACCTTTACTAATAAACCAAGCAAATACTAGTAATGATAAAACAATAAATATCATTAATGCTATATAATCATTACCTAGTTCTTAATGCTTGATGATACAAATAAGGAATAAAACAATGACAAGTAGAGTGATGAACAAAAAGAAAAATTTAGCCATTTGAAAGATATGGATGAATATTTGAGAATGATGTAAAATTTATGAAACAAGTTGAATTACATATAGATAAATTTGTAAAATGACCGTTAATGTTATCGTTAGTGAAAAGAAAAAGAAAAAAAAGGAAAAAGAGAAATAAAGGATAAATATGATCAAAACCAAATTAAGTGTGTTAAAAATTAACTAGTTATTATGAGAGTTTAGAGATAATTATAAGATAACATATGAGGTTTTAGACCTCTACTAAATATAAAATTTAGTAACTGAAATAAAAATTAGTAACAACGTGTGAGATTTTAAACCTGCAATGAATTTAAAAGTTAGTAACTGAAAATAAAAGTTAGTGACGACATGTGGGGTTTTAAACCTCCACTAAAAATAAAATTTAGTAACTGGAAATAAAAATTAGTAAGAACATGTGGGGTTTTAAACCTCCACTGAATATAAAAGTTAGTAACAACAAATGGTGGTTTTTAAACCTCCACTAAATATAAAAGTTAGTAGCAACAGATGATGGTTTTTAAACTTCCACTAAATATAAAAGTTAGTAGCAACAGATGATGGTTTTTAAACATCTACTAAATATACAAGTTAGTAGCAACAAATAGTGGTTCTTAAACTTCCACTAAATATAAAAGTTAGTAACAACAGATGATGGTTTTTAAACCTCCACTAAATATAAAAGTTAGTAACAGCAGATGATGGTTTTTAAACATCCACTAAATATAAAAGTCAGTAGCAACAGATGGTGGTTTTAAACCTCCACTAAATGTATTAGTTAGTAGCAACCGATAGTGATTTTTAAATCTCCACTAAATATAAAAGTTAGTAGCAACAAATGGTGGTTTTTAAACCTCCATTAAATATAAAGTTAGTAGCAGCAGATTGTGGTTTTTAAACCTATACTAAATATAAAAATTAGTAATGTAATATAAAAATTAGTAACTGTATATGGTGTTTTAAACCTCCTCACAAAATATATAAAAACCACACTTATTATAGAACACTTGACAAGTTGCCAGTTTTCTATAACAAGGGGTTAAAGTAAAAATAACGATAAAATCATTCTAGTTATAAATTACTAGACTAATTTTCCAGTTTTCTATAAGATGGTTAAATAATAAAAATTATAATAATAATATGATTAAAGAGATAAGGTTAGAAGATATACCTAGTATAGTAATAACTTCCCTTAGAAACGACTGTGCTGATAACGTGTTGAGAAAAACTGATTTTAGAATATTAGTTAGTATTTATGAACTAATATAAGTTACTAAACTAGAATTATCAAAGAGAAGAAAAGATGGAAGAGAGAAAAACTTATGAATATTTTCATAGTAAGTTTTTGGTGTAAATATTACATTGCCAAAGGTGATATATATATTACTTGAAATACTACTATTACACCAATGTAATAATTAGTCTTACTATTTTAGATATATATTTCAAATTTATAATAATATGTAGATAAATATGTATATTATAATAATATTATAACAATAATAATATTATAACAAGGGTTGATTTATTGACATTTTACTAGCAATATTTTTTTTTTTTGGAATTTTGAACCATAAGATTGATGAAAAATAATGGAGAAAATTGGAATGTGGAGAGTGAAAGAGGAAAATTTAGAGAGAGATAATTGACGGTGAAAATTATAATTTGCATTAATCTTGGATGAAAATACGTCCAACACATTTATACAAGTGTTACAATATGATTGAGATCCAAAACAAACTATTGCATAACAGAAAAAGTACAAAACTCAGGCATGTAACTAGTTACAACATTTGGCTAACCAGATACAATTGAGAATGAAATTAAACTATATAGCTTCAGTGGTAACTAGTTAATGACCAAGGTTAACTAGTTACAACTTCGAAATCTTCAGTTTTCTGCTACATCAGAAGTGTTTATGGCTTTGCTGTAACCGGTTACACCCCCGTGTTAATAGGTTACAACACTTGAATTAATCAAAATGAATTCAACACATCACCTTAGTTCAAGTGCTCCAAGTCTTTCCATGCTTATGTTCATCTTCAACCTCTTGAACAATTCATTTGTGACCCCCTTAGTCAACAAATCAACCATTAGTCTTCACTTCTAAAATATCCCAATCGTAACCTTCCGTCACTAACAAGCTCCCTCAAGTAGTGAAATCTCATCTCAATATACTTTCTCCACCCATGTGCAATTGGGTTCTTAGCAAGATTAATCGTGAAAACATTTTCAACTAGGAATGTAACACACTCACCCTCACTGCTACCCAACTCCTACAATAGATTCATAAGCAATGCAATTTGGAATGCACATAACAAAGCAACAATGTACTCGACCTCACATATATTAAGCTGCAAAAAATATTATATTTATTAAATAAGACATAAGTTATGCCTAGGGAGAAACAAAACACCAAGATATATATATATATATATATATATATATATATATATATATATATATATATATATATATATATATATATATATATATATATATATATATATATATATATATATATATTAAGCTGCAAAAAATATTATATTAATTAAATAAGACATAAGTTATGCCAAGGGAGAAACACAAAACCAAGATATCCTTAATATATATATATATATATATATATATATATATATATATATATATATATATATATATATTAAGCTGCAAAAAATATTATATAAGACATAAGTTATACCTAGGGAGAAACAAAACACCAAGATATCCTTATATATATATATATATATATATATATATATATATATATATATATATATATATATGTATGTATGTATGTATGTATTAAACTGCAAAAAATATTATATTAACTAAATAAGACATAAGTTATGACAAAGGAGAAACAAAACACCAAGATATCCTTAATATATATATATATATATATATATATATATATATATATATATATATATATATATATATATTAAGCTGCAAAAAATATTATATTAATTAAATAAGGCATAAGTTATGCCAAATGAGAAACACAAAACCAAGATATCCTTATAATATATATATATATATATATATATATATATATATATATATATATATATATATATATATATATATATATATATGTGTGTGTGTGTGTGTGTGTGTGTGTGTGTGTGTGTGTGTGTTTGTTTGTATGTATGTATATGTTAAGCTGCAAAAAATATTATATTAACTAAATAAAACATAAGTTATGCCAAGGGAGAAACACAACACCAAGATATCCTTATATATATATATATATATATATATATATATATATATATATATATATATATATGTATGTATGTATGTATGTATGTATGTATGTATGTATGTATGTTTGTATGTATATATTAATGTATGTATGTATGTATATATATAATATATACATATATATATATATATATATATATATATATATATATATATATATATATATATTAAACTGCAAAAAATATTATATTAATTAAATAAGGCATAAGTTATGCCAAGGGAGAAACACAAATCCAACATATCCTTATAATATATATATATATATATATATATATATATATATATATATATATATATATATATATATATGCATGGATGTATGTTTGTATGTATATATGTATGTTGGTATGTATGTATGTATATATTAAGCTGCAAAAAATATTATATTAACTAAATAATCTTTATCTCCTTCTTCGAACACCATGAGATTGATGTTACACTAAACATAAATATGTATCCAATTGTAGACTTTCGATCATATTTATCTCCAAACCAGTGAGGGAAAGAGAATTATGCAGCCAACAAAACCTTTGATATATCTTAGGATCCTCTTGACTGCTTCCATGTGAGACACCTTCAATATCCTTATGAATCTAGTCACAATACCAATACTAAATCCAAGTTTGATTGCATATTGCACAAATAAATTAAGTTCCAATCAACCCCCTATATTGAGTTGGATCAACATCTTGCTCATCCCCATTCTTAGACAACTGCAACGTTGGTTCAATTGGAGTAATGACATCATTACAATGCTTTATTTCAAACTTCTTCAATATCTCAAGAGCATACCTTCTTTGGTGCATGATTAGTCCCATTTTGGACTTATGTATCTCAAATCCAAAAATGTATGTCAAGAGGCCAATGTCGGTCTTTTCAAGCTCTAAGTTCACTCTTGAACTTTGAAATACACTTTTTGTTCCTGCCCATTATCACAAATCATCTACATATAGACAAATAATAATAATAATAATAATAAGTCGTTTACTCATATCCATCTTCCCATACACTCCATGCTCGGATACACATTTCTTGAAGCCAAATTCCTTTACGAAACCATCAATTCTTTTCATCCAAGTTCTAGGAGCTTGCTTCAAACCATATAACACCTTCTTCAACTTGTAGAACTTCAACTCTTGGTCTCTCACAACAAAATCAGAGGGTTGTCCTACATATATATCCTTTTTAAGCGGTCCATGCAAAAATCCAAATTTGGCTTTCATTTGGTAGAAGATCCAATTATTGTTATTAACAATACCAAGAACTAGCCTTATAGTTTCAATCTAATCAACCAATGCAAATACCTCTTCAAAGTCTACTCATATGATAGGGACGAAGTACTGGTTTGTCAAAATCATTTGTGCCATGAAGAACAAAGTAAAGTTTGTAGATGCCACCACTCTAATGGCCAACATGATAGGTGATGTTATGATCATGAGAAAGATAATGGACACTACGTGATCAAAGATGTTTTGTACATTCCATGAATCAAATGTAACCTTCTAAGTATTGTAAAACATCATCGAGGTATTTACACCGGTTGTTAGGATTTAAACCATTAGGCTAGTTGTTGATATTGTAAATAACAAAAATTGGCCCATCTATCAAATGGATGTAAAATCTTCATTTTTGAATGGACCGCTTGAAGAAGAGGTGTTTGTAGAATAGTCCCCTAGTTTTGTTGTGAGAAACAAAGAGCAAAAGTTATACAAGTTGAAGAAAGTGTTATATGGTTTGAAGCAAGCTCCAAGAGTTTGGAATAAGAGGATGAATGGTTTCCTAAAGGAGTTTGGCTTCAAGAAATATGTATTTGAACATTGCGTGTATGTGAAGACGAATACATGTGAAAGAGGGGTTATCCTATTTCTACACGTAGATGACTTGTTGATAACGGGTAATGACGAAAAATGTATTTCTAAGTTCAATAGAGAACTTATGAAAGAGTTTGGGATGACCAGCCTTGACCTCATGACATGCTTTTGAGGATTCCTATTTGGAAAGGTCCTAGATCAACGCGCCCATTGCCTAACAAATAAGCCACCAAACATAGTCTAGTGGAGCCGTCCTTGTAGCCTATTTAACATAAAAGTTAAGTAAGGAAAAGTCTTTATGACTCTTGAGATATAACTGGTCAACAACCTTTCTAAAAAGGGGTAACAAACAAGTCCACGTCCAAGGATCCATAAAGTCTAACCCTGGTGAGTCCCTATCAATAAATTACCTCTCAAAGGGGAGAGGAGAACGAGAGTAATACACACTTAATACGACCCAATGTTACTCAGAGAAAACTCTGCTCAGAGTGACCCTAACAACATCACTCTAACCGCCTTCCTTCAACCTAGCCGCACCAGCTGCCAGTAGGGCCTCTCACTTCAAGTGACTTAGTCCGTTAAACGGCCTAAAAACTACTGTACAGGGCTACTCGTCACCATGAGCTAGCCCTCACCCTCATTCATGTAATATATCTACTAGAGCATATGAGTCTCCTTGCCTTTATAGGGGAAACATGCAAACACCTGTACTTTTTGGACACTAATACTTCCTTGGAATTGAATTTCACAAGTCCAAAAGAGGACCGTTCATGCACATAAGAACTTATACGTTTGAGATATTGAATAAGATTGAAATTGAGTGTTGTAATGATGTCTTTACTCCACCTGAACCGAGGTTGCAATTCTCGAAGAATGAGGATGAACAAAATGTTGATCCAACTCAGTATAGGATGCTAATTGGGTTCTTTGGTTACCTGTGCAATACGCGACCAAACTTGGCATTTTGTGTCAGTATTTTGAGTAAATTCATGGAGAGGCCAAAGGTGTTTCACTTGACAGCAGTCAAAAGGATCCTAAGATAAGTCAAATGATTTCCTGGCTACCAAATTTATTTCCTGCAGCGGACACGGGAAAAATATGCAATTTACTCGGTTTTATCGATTCCAATTGGCGCAGAGATAAAGATGATCAAAAGTTTACAGCTAGATACATCTTTATGTTCGACAGAACAACAATCTCATAGTGTTAGAAGAAGGAACCGGTAGTAGCACTCTCGTCTTATGAGACCGAGCACATTGTCACTTCGTTGTGTGCATGCTAAGCCATGTGGCTAATGAATATAAGGAAGAAGCTAAGCAGCAATGAAGGTGACACTATAACGCTTGTGGTTGATAGCGTTTCCGCGAAAAATATTTCTAAGAATCCAATTACACATAAAAGGAGAAAGCACATTGAGATGAGGTTTCACTACCACTATAATGTTTTGAGACCAATTTAGAGACCATCATTTTTCGGTTGTAAAACTGCTAGTCGCCAAAACTATTTAAAAAGAAAATGAGGGGACTAAAACCGTGAGTTTGATAAAACAGGGGGACTAAAATTGTAATTCAACCTAAAAATTACATAATGAAAATGAAATTCACCTTTATACGTATATAGAAATAAAATAGCATAATTGTAATTATATATTTTATTTGTTAAAATAACAAAAAGGAGAATATTTTATTAAAAAATTAAAATCTTCAAATAAAAATTGGGAGAGAAATAAAAATAAAGAAAAAAAAATAAAAATATCAGGGACCAAAATTTCGGCCTCTAAATTTTTTATATAAACTAAATATTGTATAAAAATATTTTTTCGAGACCGAATAGGTTGGTGACATAAATTTGGTCGCTAAAAGTTTGAAGATGAACATGGACATGGAATAATTGGAGAACTTGAATTAAGGTGGTGTGTTAAGTGAAAATTAATAATTCAAGTGTTGTAACCAGTTACCATGGGGGTTTAACCGATTAGAGTTGGGCGAAATTCACTTCTGGGCTGAAAATAGGAAGATCATTGTGAGCATAAATGGCTACTGTAACCTGTTACCACTGTAATGAATTTAATTTTGTAACAACTGTAACTAGTTATAGGTTTTGTGTAGCCGGTTACAGATACAAGATTTTTAGTCTTTTGATATTTTGGCTTATTAGCTTATATCCAAATCCACTTGTAATTGATTAAATACCTTGGAGGTATTGTCATCAATATGTTTACCCCCAAAATTGGTAAACAACCGCTGGTCCTCTAAAGATACCAAAACTACCCTCAGTTACTCGCAGGATCGACCAAATTGATCCTAGGACATGTGCTAAATAGTTTGTAATTTGTAATGTTTTTGGGAAAAAAGGGTCTCGAATCCTCCGACAAGACTCAGAAGGTGTTGAAAGTAAATAAATGAAGTAAAAAATAAAGACTTTCAAAGTAAACAAATAAAAGGGAAGGCTTGAAGATTTTAAAGAAAGGATAAAGGCAAGACTTGAAGGTAAATGAAAGTTAAAGGCAAGGAAAATAAGTTTAAATGACTGAAAAAGGTAAAGGAAAGATAAGTGCAAGACAAGAATGTTAAAATGCTGAAAAAGTAAAGGACATGAATTGTAAATGAAATGCAGTAAATTGCTTGAAAAGTAAATGACTTTGAAAGATAAATGCTTTAATAATAAAGGCTTGAAAGTTAAATGACTTCAAAGATAAATAACTTGAAGATAAATTGACATTGAAGATAAATTGGTGGTGTTTACATCACATACATTCTCACTGCACTCTTTTCTCTACACGCGGATACTTTAAGTGTTACAGAGTTACTAGTACATATGATTTCCACACACTTATTTTAACACTAGACTAAGTTATTTATAGATATTACAAAGTAACCACTTTCGACGGTTTCTTCCTAGGACTATTCTAAGATGATGACACTTGTCCCACTGCATGTTGAAGAAGCTTGATCTTGCGCCACTTGTCTCTGTATTTGAATTGGAAATTACATATTTTCCCTCTACACTTGAACTTGCAAGACTTATGTAACTGCCATCTTCGTCGAATGCATAGATGGTCGAACCTTCTAAATACTTAGCAAAATATTTCAACTCAAGATTTCTCTAAGTACAGAACCTGTAGGTGGATTCCTTCGACTTTCATCCTTTTAATGAGTAAGGTCGAAACCTCACTTTTGGATTGATAACAAAAATTCTTTTCTAAGCCAAACGACCTTATTAATGCTAGTGTCGAATTTTGGAAATAACAAATTGCCCCCCCAAAATATTCTTTTCGACCATGTAGATGAAAAGATCATTTTTTGATATTCATTATTTCGACGACAACTTTGGTTAGACAAAAGTATGGTTAGAACCACCTAACCCATATTCTATAAACTGTTTTGATTCTCCACCCACGTGCATGACATCATGTCATAATGGCAAATAATCCCAAAACTCCCATCAACCGTATCTAATGTTTCATGATCATGAGCGTTTTCTTGAAACAATGCGCCAAGATGTCTTGTCTTAACTGCTACCTCAACGTACCTGATCTCAAGTTCCACTTGTCCCACCACTTCACATCTGCATTAAGTGGCTAGACTTCCCAACTTCTTATTGCCTATGCCTATAATACGTCCTTCAACAACCAAAGAAACTTTTCCAATCTCTTGCAAACTTTATCTCCTTCTTGCTAAAGTCTTTCTTCTTTTCTTCCCAGAAACCCTAGAAAACCTCCATTCTCATTTTCAACAATGGCATCCACAAAGGCTAACATTTCCCAAAAGAAAAGTTAGAAAGCAAAGGCTTTCTCTTTTGAACAAGCTCTTCCATCATTCAACAACCTCACTGAGCCTAAGACAGTCAAAAGCTGCCAGTTCCTACCAGAACCCAAGGATGCTGAAATAAGGAGTTTGTACAACTCCCAGGTAATGATCCCTTTCACTGTTAATGAATGTCCTTATGCTCTGTCTGGACTTTGGCCAAAGTTGCGAACACAGATGAAAAGATAAGCGAGTTCTTTCCTTGATACCGTAAATCCCAACCCTTAGGGCATAAAAGTCCCCCCATGGCTGATGATCCTTCACATAACCCACCTTCTTCCAATTAATTGGACCTAAAGTACCTTTATGATGGTACTAGATTGGTTATGGTTGTTATCCAATTCAACGACTTTGATCTTTGGATGGCTATGATGGAAAATGTTAAGGTTGAGCACTAGAAGGCCATAAGGATTTATGATTTGTTGATGTTGTCGAAAACAAACATTCCCTATTGCTTAAACCTTTTGGCTGCTTCCTTATACTTCTGGGATTGCACCCATTACACTTTCCATCTTCCTTGTTGGATGGTTACCCCCACTCACTTTGATATAGCCACTATCACAGGGCTTCGACCTGATGGTGCGACGTATGACCTATTTGTTGATGTTGAGGATACTATTGGATTCAATGAGTCCAAGCTAACATAAACTCAATTCATCAAACACCACTCTAGACCAAATGATGAAAAGGTTTCTGACAAGGAGCACATAGCCTTCCTCACCCTCTAGTTATTAAGATATGTGTTTTGCACCAAGTCCTTGCAGGTGGAGAAGAAATACTTGCCTTTGGCGAACCAGCTTCACAACAATAGAAGGGTTTGCTTGAGTGAGATAATCTTGGCCAGCCTTTACGAATCTATAAGTTAGGGGGTGTCTCGACTGAGGAAACCAACAACAACTTCTGGTGCCATGAGTTTAAATCGCCCTCTTTGGCTTCTTCAACTTTGGATAAATGCCATTTTTGAACATATCCTTCCCAGAAAAGGGAAAGATGATGAAGACTTAGAGGAAATTAGGCAATGATGCATCGAAGGTGTTCGAATGGCCAAACTTACTCCCAGTGATGAAGGCGAAACGCTGAAAGAGGTCTTCTCTAGTTTCATAATGATGTTTGTATATCAGTATGAATTTACACCATTCATGGCTCCTTTTGCTGAAAGGAAGTGAGGACCCAAATGTTTTACTAGGGCTTTCCCAAATTCATCTTCAAAGAAGCTTTTCATGGACTTCATTTCAGTTTAGGAGGCTTTTCTAATTCCCAGATTCATCATTCACAAGCTGAATGATGGGAAATTAGATACAGTCCTTATTGCTTATCAACCAAACTTGGTTTCTAGGCAGCTTGGACTGGGTCAAAGTTTTCCCAGGTGTCTCTATGAAAAGAAAGGCAAAATAATTTTTCATAACAACCTCTTCGACGAATACACCCTTACTGACATCTTCGATAGAAGGGATGCCCAAAAAGCAGTCTTATCTCCAGTATTCTTCCAACCTACTACCTTGTGCACCCGCCCCTTTAATGATTGGTGGCGCAAGTATTACAGTGACAATTTTCTCTCTGTTGTTGAATTTTCCACTTTACTTGACCAAGCTTTCGTTGACGTATAGGAAAGAGTCAAGAAGCGTAAGTCCACTAATATCAAAGAGATACAAGTTTTTCAAAAATATTTTGAAACTGTCTATCAACCAGATGATCTTAGTCGAACTGTTCGTGAGGCTGCTGTCACTTTAAAGGAGACATTTTTTGCAAAAGATGGATAAGTTGAAAATCCCTTCAAACGTTCCTCCTGAGAAGCGTTATGAGGTGGATTTCCAACTCTTCCCTCCAACATTTCCTCGACTGCTACTGCTGATTTTGGAGTGGCACTTGCCCCTCCACTTCTAGACTGGTTTGCCTGTGGGGATTCAATAAAAATCCTTCGATAGTAGTCTCAGCCGAAAGCCAAAAAGGTGGTTGCGACTAAGCACACACTGGACAGTTTCAAAGGGCACCTTCATATAGGGATCAAAGACGTTCATGTCGAATCCGACATATATGAAGGTTTGAGGTCTTCATTTACCTCCTATTAACTGATCAATTATTAATTCATAACAATTCTCTTTGTTATTTCCAACAATTTCTAGAAAACTCACTACCAATAGAGAAGTGGTGATAAATACTGAAAATAAAGAAGGCACCAAGGTACTCCACAATCATTACTCATGCATTTTTTACATGCTTGCCATATAATGCTTTAATTCTCCTTTCAAACAAACAAAAAGCCTTCGTCACCCCAAAAGAAGGGTAAAAAGGCTTCCAGAGTCATCATCAAATCAGATGGTGATCAATCCTCTAAGAAGAAGCCCCTCAAAAGAAAAAGGAAGATTGCACAGTCTCCAAGTACTGCTGTAACACGGTGGGAGAACTGACCTGGGCGTTTTTGTTTCCAAAAACTATGTTGCGGATAGCAAGAGTCGTCACAGACTTTAATTTTATCCAATAAAGAAAAGGAATAAAAGAACAGGAAAGACCTTCTTAAAAATATTTGAGTCAGGGGGTAAGTTATACAAAGGGAAGGTGTTAGCACCCTTTGTGTCCACGGTTATCCATGGGCTCTTAACTACTTAGCTCACTTTACTTTGTTCGAAAAATTGTGTAGTGTGTGATTAGAAAATATTTTCATAAGTCTTTAACTTTGCGATGATCCTCGTATGGATATATACAAAGTGTTTAGCTTTGAAAAATGTTTGATAAGTGGCATGTAAAGAGTGTTTTGAAAAGAAGTGAGCAAGTACTTAAGAACTACCTACCCTAAGTTTGTAAGGTCTTTCTTGTTATTTCTTTTCTTTAGGGGTAAGACTATCCTTACTATTAGTGAGTAAGTAGTCTTTACCTTGGATGTTTAAAGGGATGGGCGTAGGGTCATCATATGGTCATAGAAGGCAACCTTGTAGGGATATCTTATCAATTTGAAGGGATGATCATCATTTTCGTAGGGTCACCGAGGGACGAGATCATTTATTCGTAGGCAACTCGAAGGGACTATGATCTTGTATCTTAATGATTTTATTTGTAGGCAGCTTTTACTAAGATACCCCTATGTTCGAGGGACTTGACAATATTTTGTAAGGCAACCAAGAGAGGGAACCCTAGGAGGTACAGATGGAAATCGTATAGCGATCGACTTACGTGTGTGAATATTAATTTTAGATATTTATCTTGAATTTAGTGGGCTAGTGCCGCTCCCACTAAATGAAGCTGGGTCAAATAGGGTACAGACGCGAACGGTCGGCGAGAGAAGGGTGTGAGAACACACAGGAGTGAACTCACAGGGAATGAAAGAGTCGCCAGCTAGGAATTTTTATCCCGGAGGAAAGGTAATGCTGTATAGACCTAGAAAAGATATGGATAAGACGGTTGCGAACCAGAGAGACTGAGAAAGGGGGTTGGTTACAACCTGGGAAGGTATTAGCACCCAGATTGTCCGCCGTACTCGACGGGATCCACGCTTAAAAGGTTTGTGTTTTAAAGGGGGAGTGTCAGTGCAATTTGTGCATCAAAAGCTGGAAAGAATGTACAGGTGTCAGTGTAAAAGAAATAAAGTGTGTAAATGTACAGTGTCAGTGTAAGAACAGGAATAAGATGCTCAAGATCATGAGGCTAAGGGAATGATGCTGGAAGGAGGGGGGATATACAGAGACTTTTGTTCGATAACTGTTAAGTTATGCCTACGTATCCTCTCGTGCAATGAGGAAGTCAGAACACCGTAGTTCGACCCAAAGAGACTGAAAGGAATTTACTGGTGAATTGCTTACTTGTCTATGCTCAAGTGTGTGACCTGTCTGGCTCAGGTGCAAACTGTCTTGCATTAGACGGGAGAATCAAGTTCTTGTTTGCAAGTGAAGATGATGAGAAAAGAATCCCGAAGGAGACGATTATTGTTTGTTTTTGTGTTTTCAGTCTTTTATTGCTTTTTAAAGTTTGTCATAAGTTAATGAGCTTAAACCTAAACCAATGGATTTAGTAAACTCATCACATCTTCCCTCTGATTAGGGGTAATGAGAATGCCTTAAGTGTGAAGTCAGCTTCTCACACTTAATTACCATGGTGTAGGATTAAGATCATTAACCTACTTGTGATTATTTAGATGTTTTTGTTGTTTTTGTTTAGTGTTAGGTGATGAGATTAAGCCATAATCAGGGATTAAACAGGCTCATTACACCATCCTAATAGAAGGATAATAGATGAGAGTGTTTAAGCTGAGGAAAGCTCCTCAACTTAATCCATGATTAGGGATTAAACTCATGACAAAACAAGGTCTTTATTAAGTGGATTTTAGTTAATGATATGATGAAGAAGTGAGTTTTATGATTTGTAAGACAACTTGAGGGGGACTTGTCTATTAACACTAGGGTTAGTCCTTCTTAACCAGTTAAGGAAGAATTAGAACCCTAATGCAAGGCCCAAGTTACAAGCTTGATGTCTTGATGATTATTAAGTGGATTGATTAAAGGACTTAAACACATTAAGGGTTTAACACTTAGGATTATAGTTGTACACTCCATCCTAATAGAAGGATGCAGGCATAAGCTTAATCACAAAGCCTTAAAGCCTTTAGGGTTTAGTCCCTGATTATGAGATGAGAAGAGAAGACTCAATGAGACACAAAGGTAAAACTAAGAGGGGAGACTAATCAAAACCCTAATCATTGTCATGCTTGGTTGTTCCTAAGGTTTGTGAGGTTAACAAGAGAAATCTTCAATGGAACCACCAGGAAGCAGATGAAAGGAGCAAAGAGAAGCAAAGTAACTTGATTCATTCAAGAAGACACATCACTTGAAGAAAGAAAGTAAGATGAAGAAGAAAGAGCAAGCTCAATCTCAAACACATAACAAAATGCAGCAAGGATGCATAAAGAGATGAAAAGAAATTGTGAGAAGTGAAGGCAAATTCACTTCTCAAAGTAACTTACCACCTGAAAAGTTAGTAAAAGAAATGCAATGCAATGCAAAATGAGATGAAATGGCATGATGCACACAAAAACCAGAAGCATATGTGTGATGAGATGATGCAAACATGAATCAAGGCATGAGGATGATCATATGAACATATGGATGCAAATGAAGCATGCTTAGAACCATGATCATACATGAAAAGTTATGAAATGCAAATGACATACAACATGGCAAATGAAAGATGCAATGAGCAAACATGCTTATAACATGTCTTAAGATGTCTAATGAATCAAATGGATGCACAAAATGCTATGGCAAGTCATGGTATGCAAGCAAATGCAAGATGAATGCAAAGGAAGGCATGAATTAGGGTTATATGCAACATACAAAGAAAAAATCCAAAACCAGAGGCAAACATCATGATAAAAAATTGAAAATGCAATCAAAGGAACCCTAGACCTATACAAACTCACTGCCCAAAGGAGGGGATCTAACTCTTAACCTAGTGAGAGTTATGAATTTTCTAAGATTGCTAGGGTTTTAAGGTACCTTGACAAGAAAAATGCCAAACAAATGGAAAATGCAAGATCAATTCATGCCAATTTAATCCTACAAACTATATGATATGCAAGACACAATGCAAAAAGAATCAAAGTCCAACTCTCAAAGACTAGGCATAAATGAATTTTTGAACATTGGATCAAAATAATGCTTTGAAATAGAATTAATTCCATGAAAAATTGTCAAAATGCATCAAGATCAAAAAAGAAATTTGGTTTGAGGGTTGGACAATGTTTCTAAATGATTTTAAAGGTTTCATGAATTTTTTGGTGATTTTTAAATACCTAAAAGTATTTTTAATTAATTAATTCTCATTAATTAATTAAAAATAAACTTTTAAATGATTTAAAAATATTTTTAAATGAAAAAAATAAAAATAAAAATGTTTTTGGTTTCTGAAAATTAATAAAAGTTTGTACAAAAATTTTCAGAATTTTTAAAATTGTTTTGCTATTTTAAATAAATTATAGAAAACAAAATGAAATAAAAAGAAAATAGAATGAATTTAAATGAAAGTATGCGCATCCAAGGGACAGGATTGGTTCTGGGGATTTTTGGCTTGACTTCGCGCGCAATCTAAAGGCTGAAATTCAAACTTCATTAATTCCAATTAAAAATTAATTAATCTGAATTAATAAAGTCAACTGAAAATTAGGGCAAAATAGTGAGATCCTGAGCGTCCAAATGCGCGCGGGTCAACACATCCAAGGGGTATTATTCAAACTTCATTAATCACTCAGATTAGGGCTAATTAACCTCAGGTGTCCGGAGAAGACTTCCGGTCGTCTTCTCCGACGAACCAAAACCCTAGATTTTGCTATAGGTCACCATTCATGAAATTTCTTCCACCGAAATGATCCTTCCCCCATCTAAACCTAACCCCTCTTTCAAAAATCATTTATTTTCATTAACAAGCTTGAATCGAAGGCAAATGTGAAACACGGGCAAACTTTTAGAGAGACATGAAATGGCCATCTCTTACTTATTTTCAAATCTAAATACATCCAGATGATCAGTGCAACATATAGATTCAATTTGTAACAAGAAAATGAAGTTCTGGAAAATTTGTTCTTGAGCTATACCTGAGATGGAGCTTTCTGGTCCTGTGCTTTCTGGGCTGTTTCTTGATGCAAACTCACTCCTTTGAACCCTCTGATGATGAAATGAAGCTTAAGAAGCTTTGAGAATGGCTGGTTTTTGAAATGGCAGAAGTTCTGCTCAAGGTGGGGTGGAGATCGTATTTGTGATTCTGGGAGTTTAAGGCAATGGTGATGGGTGCTTTGTGATCAGGAAAGTGTGTTGAGTTGATTTGTGAAGTTGTTTTTTTGTGTTTGAGACTTGTGCAATCAGTTTCGAAGGCTTTTGAAATTTGGAGCAAGAAGTGATAACTATGGCTTGGGTGTGTTTCAGCTTGCAATGTGTGGTGTGTTATGCTGGCTTTGGTCCATGTATCAAAAGGGGATAGGTAAGAGAGTTGTTGCTGGCCTATGGTGATTGGTATGGGTCTTTGGCCAAAATGTCAACTTGATGTGTACTTGAGGTATGGGCAATGGTACAACTTGCTTTTTGGCATGCTTGGGCTCAGCTTGAATCAAGAAATGTTGTGAAAAGAGTTTTGAGACAATGCAGCAAGTGGTTTGTAACTTATGATGAGTTTTGCAAGTTGGTTCAAGTTTGGTTCCTTTGAGATTTCTTGAGTTTCAAGGCATGAAATGAGATGATTCTTGGGCCAATTCTGATTTTTAGAGGCTACATGATCATGTTGTGAAGTTTAGAAGTTTGTTTGATAGCTCATTTTGCCTTGACAAGTGAATTTGCAACTTTGCCTCTTTGGTAGAAAACTTCAAATTTTGTGATTTTTGCCAACTTTGACAAGCCATAACTTTTGATCCAAAATGAATTAGGTCATGTTCTTGTACTTTTTGAAAAGGGAATGATCCATTCTACAACTTTCATGACCAAAGTTTTTCTATTTGAAGCATTTTTGAATCAAAAAGCAAGGGTTGAAAAAGTTTCCCAAAATGGCAATTTCATTAAAAGTCAAACTTTCCCAAAAAGTCAACTTTGCAAAAGACTTGAAATTCTTCAATTTTGTGAACTTCCAACTTGTTCTATGATCAAATAAAGATCATATACAATCAAAATGATGAAGAACACCCTTTGGTTGGGTCATTGGGGGCCTCAGATGCCCTGATTTTACACTGACTTGCTTGAAAAGTCAACTCTTGATCAGATGACTTCCCCATGGAATTTCTTCATGAAAATTGATATGCATACTCCCTATACCATATAGAGACCAATAGAAACAAGAATGACCAAAAAATTTGGAGTTATGGCCTCTGAAACCAAAACCCTAATTCTAGGTCATCTGTGCAGTCAAACCTGGCTCTGCTTCCATGCCATCCTCAGTTCTTGTGATTCTTTGACATTTTTGACTTTGAGAGGATAAATTATGATGCTTGAACATACATGAACCCCTTTGAAGTGATTGATGACCTCTGGAGTGGCTCAAGAAGCTCTTGGATTGCTCAGATCACAAACCCTAGATGCAGATGACTTTGAACCAATGCAATGAATCAAAAATGTGACATGAGATGGTATGATTGAGTTTATGCATATGAGGAGATCACAAGCCATGGTGTGAATGGGTGAGGGCAAATTTGGGGTGTTTACAGCTGCCCCTATTCAAACATGAGTTAGTTGTGCAGGATGTAAGCGACGACTTACAGGCAAATAAGATAACTTGTGGTTGAATACCAAAGACAGTCCAAAATTTGCACTCACAGAATGAAGAAGAAAAGGGATATAGATTTTAAAAGGAAAAATAAAGTATATTATGAAGTGTGGGCGATGGAGGACGACCGTCGAGCAGAGGACGACTGATGGGGAAAGAGCAATGACGGGGACGGCCGACATGCTGGAAAAAGTGCGGGAAATAAAGCAATGACGGGGACGGCCGACATGCTGGGGATAAGAGGGATTATGATGGGGACGACCATCAAATAAAGCTATAAGATTTTCTGGGGATCAAATGAAGAATGATGGGGACAGCCATCAAGTTCATAAAGTAAGGTAACCAACGATGGGGACGGCCATCGGGCTCAACTGATGAAGGACGATCATCAGGAAAAGGAAAAGGGACCACGACGGGGACGGCCATCAGGTTAAAGAATAAATGAAATAATGATGAGGGACGGTCATCAAAGGTGAAGGACGATCACCTAGCAGGGGACGGCTGCTTTGCTGGGGATAAGATGAGGAACGGTCATCTAAGGTGAAGGACGATCACCTGGCAGGGTACGGCTGCCGAAAATTTCGCGACATAGGACGAATGCCGGATAAAAGGTCAACGATGGGGACGGCCATCGGATGAGCATGATGGAGGACGACCATCAAGAGGTGAAGGACGATCACCTAGCAGGGGACGAATGCTCTCGAGGTTCATCATGACATAGGACGAATGTCAGATAACAAGATCAACGATGGGGACGGCCATCAGATAAAATGATGAAGGACGATCATCAAAAGGTGAAGGACGATCACCTAGCAGGGGACGACTGCTGAATATCTCGACACAGGACGAGTTCCGGGTAAAAGATCAACGATGGGGACGGCCATCGGATGAGCATGATGAAGGACGGTCATCAAAAGGTGAAGGACAATCACCTAGCAGGGGATGGCTTCTCTCAAGGTTTATCATGACATAGGGCGAATGTCAGATAGAAAAAGAAATTTTGCTTTGCTGGCTATCTACTGGGGAATAGTAAACGCGGACGAGTGTTTATATCCAAGAAATAAAAGGTATAAGTGTTTTGACGCTGTGTATAGATTAAAGATGCGGACGAGCATCCTTAAGACTACGATACAGACGAGTATCAGGTAGAAACAAATACTGACACGTGTTCTGAGATGATGGTACGGACGAGTACCAACTGGTTAACAAAGAACATGGACCAGTGTTGAATCTGAGGGGACTCTTCTGGGGAATAGCAGACACGGACGAGTGTCTATATTCAAGAAGACCAGAGTGTTTGACACGTGTATGGATTAAAGATGCGGACGAGCATCCTTATGAATATGATACGGACGAGTATCAAGTAGAAACAACGCTTGACGCACGTTCTGAGATGATGGTACGGACGAGTACCAACTGGTTAACAAAGAACATGGACTAGTGTTGAATCTGTGGGGATATAAATGGTATATACAAGATACAGACGAGTATCTGTATAAGGGTAATAAGTGTGAGTGGTGTATAGATGAGTGTTTAATCTGCTGGGGAGGGTGACACAGACGAGTGTCAAGAGAGAGAAAAGCATAGTATAAACAAATATCTGATATACAAAGTGTTAGGTTGCTGTGCTGGGGAAGGTGACACGGACGGGTGTCAAGGAATTGTATATATAAGCATCTGTGAGTGCAAAGGGGACGCTTCGGCTTTCTGCTGGGGTATGACACGGACGGGTGTCAAGAAGCATCTGTAATACGGGTGGTCTGTTTGTAAAGAGTACTCGGGCGACTTTACTGGGGAATGATGACACGGACGGGTGTAAAAAAGGAGTATATACTGATGTTTGTGAATGTAAGGCAACTGCTTTAGCTTTAGCTCTTCGCTGGGGAATCTGGGGAGCATTCCGTATATTGTTGATGGATTGTCATTATTCACAAGTGCTTGATTCAGAACATGGCTTATGATTATGCAATATGTTTGATTTTTGCCGTAATGCTCCGTTTTTAGACGGAATGCTACGCTTTGTGGGAGGGAATATGATGCGAATGCTATGATTATGCAAGGATACCGATCCGGGATTCGGATCCTGTTGCTGCGAAGATCTCTGGTTGATCTGTTGGAAGTGGACGTCCCAGCTGGGGATGAGATCATTGGTAGATCTGATGAGATGTATCTGCTTGGGGGAATAGGTCACTGGTAGACCCATCCTTGGTAATGAGTGACCCAGCTGGGGTCTGTAGAAGCTTTCGTCACTCTGTTGTGATTCCTTCAAGCGTTGCTCTTCTGGATAGAGGCTGAAACACTGTGGGGAGATGGTTCCCTGGCTTCTGTATTCGGCTGGGGAGAAATAACAAGTGGCAACTCAGCTGGGGAGAAAACACTTTGGGTGTAAAGACTGAGTGAGTGTTGATTTGCCAGCTTGCTGGGATGAAGCTTACATGCCCCATGTTGCGCTTTTGAATACCTGCAATCCTGCAAAGATAGAGGGACGCAAGAGTAATCCCAAGGTATCCTTTACTGGATCCCGTTATGAGAGTTCAGACACTCCTGGGAGCAAGTACATTTCCTGCAAGCACGTATCATTTTTGAAGATAAGCATCTGTATTTATGCAATCCGTTTTTAAAGACATCAGACATTCTTTGCAAATAAAAATGTACAAGACGAAACATGACTGAAAATCTGATTTTATTAATTCCTATGCCCTGAATTGGCAAGATACAGTCAAAGAAACATATCTCCTAAAATGAGGAGATTGCTACAAATTGGGAAACAAAATGCTGGCAATGTTGACGACGCTTCAATGAGCTCCCCTTTTGCTATGACTCGTATGACATTTGACGTTCTTCTCGTCTTGCTTTCTGAAGGAGGCTGGTTCTGATAGAAGCTTGATCCTTTCGAAGCTTACCAAGTCGTAAGTGATACAGGCGAATTCAGTATGCAGTTGTTCGCTTACTCCCTTATTTTGCATGGATCGCCCTTTCGGGTTTTCAATCCATTGGGATACCCATTTTTGCCTGAGTTGTCCAATGCGGCTTTTCAACTCAGCGGGTGTACATTTTTTTGTTTATTTCCCTTATTTTTGCCCGAGTCTTTTATTCTGTTTTTGACTCGCCGGGATGCCCTATTTTTGCCTGGACTTACATTCTGTTTTTATGTCCAGCGGGTCATTTTATGCGAAGTATTTTTTAACTGCATCTGAATTCACAGGGGACGGGAAGTCTTCACCATCCATAGTACTGAGCATGAGTGCTCCACCGGAGAAAACTTTCTTTACTACGAATGGTCCTTCATAGTTCGGAGTCCACTTGCCCCTGTGGTCTGTATGAGGAGGGAGGATTCTTTTCAGCACAAGATCTCCTACTTGGTATTCTCGGTGCCTGACTTTCTGATCGAAGGCTTTCTTCATTCTTTTCTGATATAACTGCCCATGACAGATTGCAGCCAATCTTTTCTCTTCAATCAGACTCAGTTGTTCGTATCGGGACCGGATCCATTCTGTTTCGTTTAGCTTAACATCCATTAGTACCCGTAGGGAGGGTAATTCAACTTCAACAGGTAGGATTGCTTCCATACCATACACAAGTTGATACGGTGTTGCCCCAGTGGATGTTCTGATTGATGTACAGTACCCATGCAGGGCAAATGGTAGCATTTCATGCCAGTCTTTGTAGGTGACTACCATCTTCTGCACAATCTTCTTGATATTCTTATTTGCTGCCTCAACAACGCCATTCATCTTTGGCCTGTAAGGAGAAGAATTGTGGTGTTGAATCTTGAAGTCCTGGCATAGCTCTGCCATCATTTTGTTGTTCAAGTTGGAACCATTGTCAGTAATGATTCTCTCGGGAACTCCATATCGACAAATGATATCTCTCTTCAGAAATCGGGCTACCACTTGTCTTGTAACGTTTGCATACGAAGTTGCTTCAACCCACTTGGTGAAATAGTCAATGGCAACCAGGATGAATCTGTGTCCATTTGAGGCAGTCGGTTCAATCTTGCCAATCATGTCAATGCCCCACATAGCAAAGGGCCAGGGTGAAGACATCACATTCAAAGGATTGGGAGGCACATGCACCTTATCCGCATAAATCTGGCATTTATGGCATTTTCTGGCGTAGGCACAACAGTCGGCATCCATTGTGATCCAGTAATATCCTGATCTTAGCAATTTCTTAGCCATTGCATGTCCTCCAACATGGGTACCAAAGGATCCTTCGTGCACCTCGTGCATCAACAAGTCTGCTTCTGTTCTATCAACGCATCTGAGGAGTACCATATCAAAGTTTCTCTTGTACAGGGAATCGTCAGTGTTCAGAAAGAAATTACCAGCAAGCCTTCTCAAAGTCTTCTTATCATTGGAAGATGCCCCAGGTGGGTATATCTGATCTTCCAAGAAGCACTTAATATCATGGAACCAAGGCTTATCACCTTTGACAACATCTGCTGCGAACACATACGCTGGTCTGTCAAGTCTGGACACTGAAATTTGAGGTATAAAGTTGGCAGCTTGAACTTTGATCATGGATGAAATGGTAGCCAGAGCATCTACAAACTGATTCTCGTCCCGAGGGATATACTCAAGCTTGACTGTTGTAAAAAAAGTCAATAACCTCCTTGTATAATCCCTGTAAGGTATCAGATGATCCTGGTGGGTGTACCATTTGCCGTTGGTCTGATTAACTACCAGAGCTGAATCTCCGAATACAGTCAATGTCTTGATCCTGAGGTCAATGGCTTCCTCAAGACCCATAATGCAAGCTTCGTATTCAACTTCGTTGTTAGTGCAGTTAAAGGTGAGTTTTGCCGAGAAAGGCATGTGAACTCCTTTAGGTGTAATGAGTACTGCACCAAAACCACGACCATTCATATTAACAGCCCCATCAAACATCATAGTCCATTCTTCTTCCGGTTCAGGCCCTTCAGTGTGAACACGCTCTTCATGATCTCTTGCTTTTATGAACATGATGTCTTCATCAGGGAAGTCAAACCTCATAGGCTGGTAATCATCAATAGGTTGCTCAGCAAGATATTCAGACAATACACTGCCCTTGATGGCTTTCTGAGAGGTGTACTGGATGTCATATTCTGTGAGAATCATTTGCCATCTTGCAACCCGTCCGGTAAGTGCTGGCTTCTCAAATATGTACTTGACTGGGTCCATCTTTGAGATCAACAAAGTGGTGTGGGTCAACATATACTGTCTCAGTCGGCGAACAGCCCACGCTAAAGCACAGCAAGTTTTCTCGAGCAATGAATAACGTTGTTCACAGTCGGTAAACTTTTTGCTTAGGTAGTATATTGCATACTCTTTTCGACCAGACTCGTCATGCTGGCCCAACACACACCCCATTGACTCTTCTAAAACTTTCAAATACATGATTAGAGGTCTTCCTTCAACTGGAGGCATAAGGATTGGAGGCTCTTGTAAGTATCCCTTGATTTTGTCAAAAGCCTTCTGGCAGTCTTCATTCCACCTGACCGTTTGTTCCTTTCTCAGCAGCTTGAACAGGGGTTCACAGGTTGCTGTAAGGTGAGATATGAACCGTGAAATATAGTTCAATCGACCTAAGAAACCTCGAACTTCTTTTTCTGACTTTGGTGCAGGCATTTCTTGAATGGCTTTGACTTTATCAGGGTCAACTTCAATCCCTTTCTCACTTACAATAAATCCTAGCAGCTTACCGGATCGCACCCCGAATGTGCATTTGTTGGGGTTTAACTTCAGTTGGTACTTCCTCAGACGCTTGAATAGCTTCAGCAGATTTACCAGGTGGTCTTCTTCAGTGAGGGACTTGGCAATCATGTCATCCACATAACATTCGATTTCTTTATGGATCATATCGTGGAATAATGTCACCATAGCCCGTTGATATGTTGCACCAGCATTCTTCAATCCGAATGGCATCACCTTGTAACAGAACGTGCCCCAGGGTGTGATGAAGGTTGTCTTCTCCATGTCTTCAGGTGACATCTTGATCTGATTATACCCTGAAAATCCGTCCATGAAGGAGAACACCGAGAACTGAGCCGTGTTATCCACCAATACATCGATGTGAGGTAATGGGAAGTCATCTTTCGGGATGGCTCTGTTCAGATCCCGGTAGTCAACACACATCCTTACTTTTCCGTCCTTCTTTGGCACAGGTACTATATTAGCAACCCACGGTGGATAGCTAGTTACAGCAAAGAACCCGGCGTCCCACTGCTTTTGCACCTCTTCTTTGATTTTCATTGCCATGTCAGGGCGAGTACGGCGCAGTTTCTGTTTAACCGGCGGGCAATCTTCTCTTAAAGGCAGCTTGTGCACAACAATGTCGGTGTCCAACCCTGGCATATCTTGATAAGACCAAGCAAACACATCCACATATTCCTGAAGCAGGTCAATCAGTTGTTTCTTCACTGAGTCTTGTAAGCAAGCCCCGATTTTAACTTCTTTCACATCTTCATCTGTACCAAGATTGATCGTTTCGACCTCCTCCTGATGAGGAGTGATAACCTTTTCCTCTTGCCTCAACAACCTGGCTAGCTCTTCAGGAAGCTCATACTCTTCTTCAACCCCTTCACCAGCTTGATTGATTGGATTGTCAAAGTCATACGAAGTCATAGCCGTGCTGTTGTCGGTGCGGTCTGGAAGGTACTCTCTGCAAGGGTTCAGTTTGTTCATTTTAGTGATTGATTTTAATCTTGTTTAAAAAGAGTGAAATGAAGTTAACATTTTGAAAACATTGCCGTTTATTTTTGTACAAAAAGAAAAATGGAAAAACAGTGAGCGGAAAAGAAAAAGACTCATTTGCAAAAGATGTCTGATATTTCATTGATGAATCTTGTTGCACAAAATTACAGATGGCCCGATTACAAAATGAGTCTTGTCATCTTGGGCAAGATGCAAGACTTGATGCATGCTTAAAAGTACAGGAAGTAATAATTACTCTGCAGGAGTAACCCTTATAATTTCCTGGGAAGACCAGTTTGAGATACTGCTCCCCGGGGCCTTTGGACGTATCCAACTCTCCAGGTTGCAGTCGCTTTCATCCTCGTCTTCCAAGTTGTTCACGACATCTGGGGTGAGCATCCCCCCACTAACAAAATTGGGCTTCTTAGCAGCCTCTGCTTGATCTTGTTGAGTTGGTTTGTAACCCAACCCAAATCTATCCTCCTTCTTCTCTACGGGCAGCAACTTGCCCCAGCCTTGGGCAGTCCCCTCTTCAACAACCTTCCGGGCTTGCTGATAAGATGTCATTGAGGTTCCAGGTACAGCGGATGCTTCATTTATGTTCAGGGCCTCAAACTCTTGACTCATAGTTTCGTGGATCTCCCCATCCATCTCAATGTATTTGTATGTAGCCAGATGGCTAACAAAGATATCTTCCTCTCCACAAATAGTAACGACTTGGCCTTCCCACTCGAATTTTAACTTCTGGTGAAGGGTAGACGTAACTGCGCCAGCGGCGTGAATCCAAGGTCTACCCAACAAACAGCTGTAGGCCGGCTGAATGTCCATCACGAAGAAGGTCGTTTTGAAAGTTTGTGGGCCAATCGTTATAGACAACTCGATTTCCCCCAGAACTGATCTCTTAGAACCGTCAAAGGCTCTCACTACCAGGTTACTGGGGCGCAATGCCAATCCTTCATACTCCAGCTTCACAAGGGCTTTTTTAGGTAAGACATTGAGGGATGACCCTGTGTCTACCAGTACATGGGAAAGAACTGCACCCTTACACTCCATGGTAATGTGCAAAGCCTTGTTGTGATTGCGGCCTTCCGTAGTCAAATCAGTGTTGGTAAATCCTAGTCCATGACTAGCGTTGACGTTTCCAACCACAACCTCTAACTGATTGACGGTAATCTCCTCTGGCACATAAGCTGCATGCAAGACTTTCAGTAGTGCGTTCCGATGAGCCTCAGAGCATATTAACAATGATAAAATGGAGATCTTGGAAGGTGTCTGGTGAAGCTGGTCCACTATCTTGTAATCACTTTTCTTGATGATTCTCATGAATTCATCAACCTCTTGATCAAAAGGTGTTTTCAAAGCTTCTTTAACAACTTGTTCTTCTTGCACCATGCTCTTCCCTTTTGCTTTGGCAGCAGCTTCTGCTTCGGCACTGGGTCTTGGAATTTGCGGGGCAAAGAGACGTCCGCTCCGAGTGAAGCCTCCGCCTCCCCCCACATTGTCTATTTGTGGTGAAGAAGTTGATGATTCCAAAGTGATTTTCTGTCCTTCGCAGTATAGATCGGAGCCGTAATGCCAAGGGATGGCATTATTGCTTTCATAAGGGACTGGCCCAAGCACTGTGATAGTGACTGGACTGATAGCAGCTGCAGAAGGGACCATGATAGTATGTGGATCATAGTATATTGTAACTGGTGCTCTGATAGGAGTGGCATTTTGTGAGTTGTAGGCAGAATCATTTGCAGGATCATAATAAATTGTAACCGTTGAGACATTTTCATTGTTTGCTGTTGATGTTGTAGGAGGCACTGTTGACTGGATGAGTGTTGCTGTTGTAGGAGGTTCTGAATGAAAGGGTGCTGAAGTTGTAGAAGGGATGTTTGTTGATACTTGGTCTGTTGAAGTGACAGATGAAGCATTTGTTGATGAGATTGAAGAGTTGTTTGGAACAATTGTTGTTGCAGTTGTAGAAGACTCGGGAATTGTTGTTAAGGAGATTGTTGGATTTGTAGGTATTGATGTTGTGATTTGAAGCAGGCCACTCTGGATGAGACCATCTATGCCATTTCTCAATTTATCACACCCATTTACCGAAATGTTGCAATAAGCACATCCTAGCTCACATCCGGGGAACATTTGACATTCAAGGAGTTGAGCTTTAATCTCTACCAAGGGTGTCCGAATCTGCCCCACACAGGTTATCAAGTAAGACGGCTTATCTTCCTCGATAGCATTGATTCTGGGTCCTCCGTGGTTGGGCATAGGATTTTTACTGACATTTGGTGGAGGTGCAAAGTTTAGAGCTTTGGAATCCACTAGATCATGTACTTTCATGTGCAAAGCTCTACACTTCTCTGTACTGTGGCCAGGTGCATTTGAGTGAAAAGCACATCTGGCGCTGGCGTCATAATTTCTGGGTAGACTAGAAGGATCTGGAGGTGCCAATGTCCTTAGCTCAACTAGGTTGAGTTTCAGGAGTTGTGGCAATAATGTGGCGTAAGGCATAGGGATCGGATCAATCACCCTATTGGCCTGAGATGGTCTCTGTTGAAATGGTCTTTGCTGATTGTTGTTGTTGGTGTTGTTGTTGTTATAATTTCTCTGAGGTGGATATTGAGCTTGTTGCTGGTAGTGGGATTGTTGCTGTGGTTGGTATGCAGGTTGTGGATGAATTGGAGCGGGAATGGTGACAACTGCCACAGACCTGTGAACATATTGGGGTCTGCCCCTGCTGGTATGGATAACATTAGTCTCACCAGTTCTTCTTGGGCCCACAAAAGGCTTTCTTGGGTTGTTGGAAGAGCTTGCACCGTTGTCAGAAATTTTGCCCATCTTTAATAGGCTCTCAATTCTTTCTCCAGCTATAACTACATCCGCAAAGCTGGTAGAAGAAAAGGCAGCTAGCCTGTCAATGTATGTTCCTTGAAGGGTGTTCATAAACATGTCGGCCATCTCCCTCTCCGACATGGGGGGCCGGACAGCAGCAGTAAGCTGTCTCCACCTCTGGGCGTACTCCCGGAAGCTTTCTCTGGATGATTGGGACATTCCCATCAGGAGGGTCCTGTTGGGAGCCATGTCCAGGTTATACTGGTATTGTCTAATGAAGGCCTCAGCCAGGTCCTTCCAGCATCTGATGGTTTCTCTGGTCAGATGAGAGTACCATTCCCTTGAAGCTCCTGTTAAACTGTCTTCGAAATAAAACATCCACAGTTTTTCATCCATGGTGTATGCCTTCAGCCTCCCCAGAAAGGATTGCAAGTGGGTTCGTGGGCAGGAAGTTCCGTTGTACTTCTCAAAGCACGGAGGTTTAAATTTATGGGGAATCCTGACCCCGTCCACTAAGCCCATGTCCATAACATCAAAACCCAAGGAGTTTTGAGACTCCAGGGATCTTAATTTCTCAGCAATTTCATCTAGCCTTCTGTCATAGGCCTCATCCCCAGCTCCCATTACTGTGAACTGATCTTCCTGGGGGTCTTCTTGGAGTACTCTGCCTGTAGTAGCATTCCCTTGTACATTAGCAGGGATGTTGATCTCTGGATGAAGGTGAGGTCCAAATACAGGTGGGTTGATATGAGGCTGAACCCTCTCATTGTTGCTTGTTCCACCAGTCCCTAGATGGGGGTCTTCCTGAGTCTGCCTTTCTACTAAAGCTCTCAATCTTTCCTGGCTCTGTGCTAAACCATTCATCACCTCCATAAATTGTGTCATCTGATTTCTCATTTCCAGTCTCTCATTGGCCATTTGAGCCCTGACCTCTGTAAGGTCCTGTTGTACCTGGTCCATCTGTATACCCGGAAGGTTGTTGCGGGTAGGATATCTGTGCGGACGGTTGAGTGGGAACACCCGACGTCGAGCAATAGTTCCTGAACCACAACAGAGTTAGTAACAAATAAAACAAACAAAACCTACAAAACAAAACAAAAGGTTAGTATGCTATGCAGTATGCTTATTTGTTTCCAAGGTATCCGGCTTGGCACTTGATTTTGACCTTTCCAGACCCCTGAGGAAGATGCTTTTGATGTTGCTTGAAAGAACTCAGATGAAACAAACCAACACATATATTACAAAAAGTAAATGATACATAGTTTGTTTCTTTTTACAATACATGCCCCCTGAGGGGTCAAAATACAACACAAAAGGAAAAGTACAATGAAATGAAAGCAACAATAAGCAAAAGTCAGACACCAAGACCAAACTCATCCTCCTGAACTTCCTTTAGAAGTGCTTCAGTCACAGGATCAGCGGGACGCTCTGTGAGGTTCCTGATAAGAAGATTTCTAGTAGCAACAGCTGCAGTTAGCTTCTTGTGTTGACTCTGGTCCTTTGACCTCTTCACACCAGCTCTAATCTTCAACTCTGAGATCTCCCTCTGGGCTGCTAGCAGGGCTTCCTGTTGCTCCTTTGCACTAGCCTCCAACTGCTCAATCTTGTCCTGAGTCCTTTTATCTTCCTGAGTACGAGCTTCGGTGATCCTGACCCACCTAACTTGACTCTCCTTCAGATACAAATCAGTCCTTGCCTTTTGGAACTGAGCCTCCTTGCAGGCATTCTTCAAAATCTGTTCTCCAGCCCTTGACTTCTTAATGTAGTCCTCTGACTTCTCAATTCTGGCTAGATGCTCCACCTTTAGCTTTTCTAACCTTTCAATGTCCAAACGACCATCACTCCTCTCCCAGAGGGTCTTCTGTAGAGCCTGAGTCAGATTCTCATTCCTCTTTTTCAGTTTCTCAAACTCTTCCAGGCTGACAGTGGCAGGAGGTGGTGCTGTGGATGGTCCAGGTGCATCCTCAATGGTGAAGGGCATCCCAGAAATTTGAGCCCTGGCATGAGACCACTCATAGTACTGAGCTGAGGCCACATTGTTGCATCTCCCCAGAATAGCCATTCCCTTGGTCTGGACATTGTCCCAAGCCCATGATGCTTGCCTGACAATGGCCAGATTAGGCTTAATCTCACAATAAAGGGTTTCAGCCAAGTCTTGTGTTCTGGGAGGGTGGACCAATGCATAGCCCAATTGTCTTTTGAATAGCAGAGGGTTGTAGTTGATGCAACCCTTCACTCCTATCAGGGGTACATTAGGGAACTGCCCACAACTAGTAATGATGTCCCTGCCCTTGGTGCTCTGAGTGCACCACCTGATGTCAGCTGAGGTCAAAGCAATGAGTCTTCTAGCCCAGTTCTTTTGCTGGTGAGGATTCAAGAAAGCATCAGTCTTGGGCAAGTGTTTGAGCAGCCAGGTATGGAACAGGGGAGCACAGCATCTCACCAATCTTCCTCTTTGCTTTTCATTCCTTTGGTGAACAGAGTAGTAGAAATCTCCCAGTAAGGTGGGCACTGGGTTCCTCAGAATGAAAAGGTGAATGTCATTCTTGCTAACAAACTTAGGCTCATCTGCAAAAAGTATAACCCCATATATGCTGAGGGCTAACAAAGCACAGACTGCCTTCCATTCTCCCACGGAGGCCTTCAGGGTAGCCTGGGAAGTCAAGAAATCCAAGTGTAGACCAGAGATTCCAGCCTTGGTAGTCATGTTCTGTCCAATCAGAGAGGGTTCCAGATACAGTGCTCTTGCCAACTCTTCATTACTAGGAAAAGCCATCTCAGGGTTGAAGGGGACTCCACCCCTGACAGGCACACCAACCAATGATGAATACTCCTCTAATAAAGGCCCCAACTGAAAATCCTGAAAGGTGAAGCACCTCAGAGGGGGATCATAGAACTGCAGGCAAGTATGAATCAAGCTCCTCTGGGAAGGGTCCAAATCCATAACCACATCAAGGATGCCTCCATAATGTTCTCTGAATAGTGGTATATGGTCTGGAGTAATCAGGGCCTGGATCTTCCTGATGCCAGCTAACTCAGGGTCAAAGAAATGGTAGGAGATATTGCTCTTCTTGGGTGCCATGTTGCTGAAGAAGAGCTGAAACAAGTGCTGATGATGATAACTGAAGTAGATAGGTCTATGCAGATGAAGGGGTCAAAACCAAGCCAAAATATGGTATAGATACCCTGAAAAACAAATAAGCAAATGTTAAATGATGCAATGATGATGTATGCAAATGATATGCAAGGGTTTGTGATCAAGCTGGATCTGATTGCTGCTTTGATATAAGTCCATGTACGGTTCAAGAAATCCAGATGGAGGTTCATAAGTCCAGTAACCAAGGTGGGGGACTCAAATAAAGAGTCACATGTCCAGGGTTAAAAATCACAAGAACTGTCCCAAAGTGGAGTACTCTTAATCAAAACAAAGTAACAGGGTATGCTGAGGTCAGGGGTACCTGCAAACCTGTAAACAGCCCAACCCCCTCATAGGTGGTGTTCTAAAACAAGGATCCTCAGACTTGGATCAGTTATGAGAAGTGTAAACACTTCCAACCCGGAGGTACAGTGTTCATAATAACCATAAAAGATCCTCCTCTAATTCACCTCAGTTTTTGAAGGTCAATACTAAAGGTCATCCAGACTTAGCAGGCTTCATAGATAGCCCTAGCACTTACAGGAAATCTGTAGCACAAAGTTCTCAAGAAGAAACCCATATCTGAACCGTGTTTCATATTCCCGCACCAGACCGAAATGGAATGGGAAAGAACATGAACCACTCTAGCCTAGGTGTCACTCAGGTCCCAGGTATAGGACCTTAACTCTCAATAGAACCCCACCCACCAAAGCAGAAACCAAATCCAGCCAGAACAGTATGACAACATGATATATGTAAAGCTGTAAAGAAAGCAGTAAAACAACTGTACATAAAGCAAAAATAAATACAATATACAAGCACAAAATAGCACATAACACCCCAGTAAACACAAATCAAACAAGCGCTAGGAGGAACCCACAAAAAGAACCAGAAGCCCTGGTTACAGTATAAGGGTCCCCAGCAGAGTCGCCAAGCTGTCGCTCCCACTAAATGAAGCCGGGTCAAATAGGGTACAAACGCGAACGGTCGGCGAGAGGAGGGTGTGAGAACACACAGGAGTGAACTCACAGGGAATGAAAGAGTCGCCAGCTAGGAATTTTTATCCCGGAGGAAAGGTAATGCTGCATAGACCTAGAAAAGATATGGATAAGACGGTTGCGAACCAGAGAGACTGAGAAAGGGGGTTGGTTACAACCTGGGAAGGTATTAGCACCCAGATTGTCCGCCGTACTCGACGGGATCCACGCTTAAAAGGTTTGTGTTTTAAAGGGGGAGTGTCAGTGCAATTTGTGCATCAAAAGCTGGAAAGAATGTACAGGTGTCAGTGTAAAAGAAATAAAGTGTGTAAATGTACAGTGTCAGTGTAAGAACAGGAATAAGATGCTCAAGATCATGAGGCTAAGGGAATGATGCTGGAAGGAGGGGGGATATACACAGACTTTTGTTCGATAACTGTTAAGTTATGCCTACGTATCCTCTCGTGCAATGAGGAAGTCAGAACACCGTAGTTCGACCCAAAGAGATTGAAAGGAATTGACTGGTGAATTGCTTACTTGTCTATGCTCAAGTGTGTGACCTGTCTGGCTCAGGTGCAAACTGTCTTGCATTAGACGGGAGAAGCAAGTTCTTGTTTGCGAGTGAAGATGATGAGAAAAGAATCCCGAAGGAGACGATTATTGTTTGTTTTTGTGTTTTCAGTCTTTTATTGCTTTTGAAAGTTTGTCATAAGTTAATGAGCTTAAACCTAAACCAATGGATTTAGTAAACTCATCACATCTTCCCTCTGATTAGGGGTAATGAGAATGCCTTAAGTGTGAAGTCAGCTTCTCACACTTAATTACCATGGTGTAGGATTAAGATCATTAACCTACTTGTGATTATTTAGATGTTTTTGTTGTTTTTGTTTAGTGTTAGGTGATGAGATTAAGCCATAATCAGGGATTAAACAGGCTCATTACACCATCCTAATAGAAGGATAATAGATGAGAGTGTTTAAGCTGAGGAAAGCTCCTCAACTTAATCCATGATTAGGGATTAAACTCATGACAAAACAAGGTCTTTATTAAGTGGATTTTAGTTAATGATATGATGAAGAAGTGAGTTTTATGATTTGTAAGACAACTTGAGGGGGACTTGTCTATTAACACTAGGGTTAGTCCTTCTTAACCAGTTAAGGAAGAATTAGAACCCTAATGCAAGGCCCAAGTTACAAGCTTGATGTCTTGATGATTATTAAGTGGATTGATTAAAGGACTTAAACACATTAAGGGTTTAACACTTAGGATTAGAGTTGTACACTCCATCCTAATAGAAGGATGCAGGCATAAGCTTAATCACAAAGCCTTAAAGCCTTTAGGGTTTAGTCCCTGATTATGAGATGAGAAGAGAAGACTCAATGAGACACAAAGGTAAAACTAAGAGGGGAGACTAATCAAAACCCTAATCATTGTCATGCTTGGTTGTTCCTAAGGTTTGTGAGGTTAACAAGAGAAATCTTCAATGGAACCACCAGGAAGCAGATGAAAGGAGCAAAGAGAAGCAAAGTAACTTGCTTCATTCAAGAAGACAAATCACTTGAAGAAAGAAAGTAAGATGAAGAAGAAAGAGCAAGCTAAATCTCAAACACATAACAAAATGCAGCAAGGATGCATAAAGAGATGAAAAGAAATTGTGAGAAGTGAAGGCAAATTCACTTCTCAAAGTAACTTACCACCTGAAAAGTTAGTGAAAGAAATGCAATGCAATGCAAAATGAGATGAAATGGCATGATGCACACAAAAACCAGAAGCATATGTGTGATGATAATGATGTTATGAGATGATGCAAACATGAATCAAGGCATGAGGATGATCATATGAACATATGGATGCAAATGAAGCATGCTTAGAACCATGATCATACATGAAAAGTTATGAAATGCAAATGACATACAACATGGCAAATGAAAGATGCAATGAGCAAACATGCTTATAACATGTCTTAAGATGTCTAATGAATCAAATGGATGCACAAAATTCTATGGCAAGTCATGGTATGCAAGCAAATGCAAGATGAATGCAAAGGAAGGCATGAATTAGGGTTATATGCAACATACAAAGAAAAAATCCAAAACCAGAGGCAAACATCATGATAAAAAATTGAAAATGCAATCAAAGGAACCCTAGACCTATACAAACTCACTGCCCAAAGGAGGGGATCTAACTCTTAACCTAGTGAGAGTTATGAATTTTCTAAGATTGCTAGGGTTTTAAGGTACCTTGACAAGAAAAATGCCAAACAAATGGAAAATGCAAGATCAATTCATGCCAATTTAATCCTACAAACTATATGATATGCAAGACACAATGCAAAAAGAATCAAAGTCCAACTCTCAAAGACTAGGCATAAATGAATTTTTGAACATTGGATCAAAATAATGCTTTGAAATAGAATTAATTCCATGAAAAATTGTCAAAATGCATCAAGATCAAAAAAGAAATTTGGTTTGAGGGTTGGACAATGTTTCTAAATGATTTTAAAGGTTTCATGAATTTTTTGGTGATTTTTAAATACCTAAAAGTATTTTTAATTAATTAATTCTCATTAAATAATTAAAAATAAACTTTTAAATGATTTAAAAATATTTTTAAATGCAAAAAATAAAAATAAAAATGTTTTTGGTTTCTGAAAATTAATAAAAGTTTGTACAAAAATTTTCAGAATTTTTAAAATTGTTTTGCTATTTTAAATAAATTATAGAAAACAAAATGAAATAAAAAGAAAATAGAATGAATTTAAATGAAAGTATGCGCATCCAAGGGACAAGATTGGTTCTGGGGATTTTTGGCTTGACTTCGCGCGCAATCTAAAGGCTGAAATTCAAACTTCATTAATTCCAATTAAAAATTAATTAATCTGAATTAATAAAGTCAACTGAAAATTAGGGCAAAATAGTGAGATCCTGAGCGTCCAAATGCGCGCGGTTCAACACATCCAAGGGGTATTATTCAAACTTCATTAATCACTCAGATTAGGGCTAATTAACCTCAGGTGGCCGGAGAAGACTTCCGGTCGTCTTCTCCGGCGAACCAAAACCCTAGATTTTGCTATAGGTCACCATTCATGAAATTTCTTCCACCGAAATGATCCTTCCCCCCATCTAAACCTAACCCCTCTTTCAAAAATCATTTATTTTCATTAACAAGCTTGAATCGAAGGCAAATGTGAAACACGGGCAAACTTTCAGAGAGACATGAAATGGCCATCTCTTACTTATTTTCAAATCTAAATACATCCAGATGATCAGTGCAACATATAGATTCAATTTGTAACAAGAAAATGAAGTTCTAGAAAATTTGTTCTTGAGCTATACCTGAGATGGAGCTTTCTGGTCCTGTGCTTTCTGGGCTGTTTCTTGATGCAAACTCACTCCTTTGAACCCTCTGATGATGAAATGAAGCTTAAGAAGCTTTGAGAATGGCTGGTTTTTGAAATGGCAGAAGTTCTGCTCAAGGTGGGGTGGAGATCGTATTTGTGATTCTGGGAGTTTAAGGCAATGGTGATGGGTGCTTTGTGATCAGGAAAGTGTGTTGAGTTGATTTGTGAAGTTGTTTTTTTGTGTTTGAGACTTGTGCAATCAGTTTCGAAGTTTTTTGCAATTTGGAGCAAGAAGTGATAACTATGGCTTGGGTGTGTTTCAGCTTGCAATGTGTGGTGTGTTATGCTGGCTTTGGTCCATGTATCAAAAGGGGATAGGTCAGAGAGTTGTTGATGGCCTATGGTGATTGGTATGGGTCTTTGGCCAAAATGTCAACTTGATGTGTACTTGAGGTATGGGCAATGGTACAACTTGCTTTTTGGCATGCTTGGGCTCAGCTTGAATCAAGGAATTCTGTGAAAAGAGTTTTGAGACAATGCATCAAGTGGTTTGTAACTTATGATGAGTTTTGCAAGTTGGTTCAAGTTTGGTTCCTTTGAGATTTTTTGAGTTTCAAGGCATGAAATGAGATGATTCTTGGGCCAATTCTGATTTTTAGAGGCTACATGATCATGTTGTGAAGTTTAGAAGTTTGTTTGATAGCTCATTTTGCCTTGACAAGTGAATTTGCAACTTTGCCTCTTTGGTAGAAAACTTCAAATTTTGTGATTTTTGCCAACTTTGACAAGCCATAACTTTTGATCCAAAATGAATTAGGTCATGTTCTTGTACTTTTTGAAAAGGGAATGATCCATTCTACAACTTTCATGACCAAAGTTTTTCTATTTGAAGCATTTTTGAATCAAAAAGCAAGGGTTGAAAAAGTTTCCCAAAATGGCAATTTCATTAAAAGTCAAACTTTCCCAAAAAGTCAACTTTGCAAAAGACTTGAAATTCTTCAATTTTGTGAACTTCCAACTTGTTCTATGATCAAATAAAGATCATATACAATCAAAATGATGAAGAACACCCTTTGGTTGGGTCATTGGGGGCCTCAGATGCCCTGATTTTACACTGACTTGCTTGAAAAGTCAACTCTTGATCAGATGACTTCCCCATGGAATTTCTTCATGAAAATTGATATGCATACTCCCTATACATTATAGAGACCAATAGAAACAATAATGACCAAAAAATTTGGAGTTATGGCCTCTGAAACCAAAACCCTAATTCTAGGTCATCTGTGTAGTCAAACCTGGCTCTGCTTCCATGCCATCCTCAGTTCTTGTGATTCTTTGACATTTTTGACTTTGAGAGGATATATTATGATGCTTGAACATACATGAACCCCTTTGAAGTGATTGATGACCTCTGGAGTGGCTCAAGAAGCTCTTGGATTGCTCAGATCACAAACCCTAGATGCAGATGACTTTGAACCAATGCAATGAATAAAAAATGTGACATGAGATGGTATGATTGAGTTTATGCATATGAGGAGATCACAAGCCATGGTGTCAATGGGTGAAGGCAAATTTGGGGTGTTTACAGCTAGGTCCAATTAATTTAACATACATGTTTTCACACCCTAATTTACTAACCACGCAGTTATATTTTTGCAGAAAATAAGAGCAGAAAAATAAAGGGTCCTAGGTTATTACATCATGGGGGAGGGTACATTTGTCTTTTAGGGGATTGCAGAAAATAAAGTACGTAAATTAAACCTAATTAGCTATTACAACCAGGAAGCAGTTACATAATCGGAAAAAAGTGCGAGAAAATAAAATTACATAATTTTATACGTCCTATACAATTTCTCTAATTAATAAGGAAAATAAATAAAGAAGTTAAAATAAAATTAAGTTAAGAAAAATTAATCGTTTTTTAGAGTTATGAAAAATTAGGGTTTAGAATAAATTAGGGTTTAAGAGAAAAAAAAATCAGGATTGATTAAAATTAATTAAAACCTAATTACTAAATTAATTATAAATTAATTTACAAAATTAATAAAAAACCTAAGAAACTAATTTTTATTTATAAGAAAAAATATTAATTAAAGAAAATAATTAAAAAGTTTTTTATGAAATTTGTTTAAGAGCTAGGGTGATTAATGAATTAATTAAATGGTTAATTAGTTAATTAGAAAAATAATTAAAAAAGAAAAGCTAAAAATAAGAAAAGAAATCAGGTCACAAAAATAATGGGGAATGCCAGAATCGAACTCACGCCCCAGGCTTCACCAGACACGCCTCCATCCACTGGGCCAACGCGCTTGTTGTGAGAATGTATGACAAATAAAGAATATATAATAAACTCAAATTTGAAAAATTCCCAGCGTGCCAAAGGACTTTCTTCTTCGTTGTTCCGTCTGATATTTGCTACGACTCTCCTGCATATTCGCTACGAAAGTTTTGTAGCTAAATAACATGCATTTTTAAAAACTTAACAACATACACACAAAATAAATCAGTTTCAAGTATGCCAATCAATTGTAAATGAGTTCAGGAGTCTAAATATCCCATTAATTTGTCTTGAAATCGCCTCTAGCCCTAATTCTCCATTTCGAGCTTGAAAACCCTAACAATGGTGGATTCTTGAGCCTGCACTAAAAACACAATTAACCAATCTAGAAATGTCCTATACATCATCACAAACAACATTGAACCATCAAGAACGATTTATAATGCATAAAATATGTAAATCGAAATTCAAGAAAAAACAAGAAAAGGTGAAATAAGTTTATGTGCTTGATCATGATTTTGATGATGGTGATAATTGAGACATGTCCAGAATACTTCAAGGAAACGATTGCCACCTTCAAAAGTCTTGGAAAGTAGCTAGAATGATGAAACCGAATGTGAGTTGTTTCTTGAAATTTTGAAGTTTGGAAAAGGTTCTCTAGCTCCGAAAAATCGTCCATTGCATTGCATTCTTGTTATGTATTTATAAGTGAGTGAAATAGGTCAACAATTTTGGACTTTTTGATAGGTTGAGGGATTACTTGAGTGTGAAGGAATGTGATTTCCAAATTTTGTCCAACTAATTTCAACAAGATAACTCATATTCTTCACCTCCAACTAATTCAACATACTGAACCCTCGATTCCTACTCATATCGACACAACCCTTCATAAATTCTTATTTGAATCAACACAACCGACCACTCTTCTTGTTTCAACCAAAAATCGCACTTAATAAACCAACTTATAATTTCACTTCTTTTGATACTTGCAATTCAACTCTATCCAACATTCTTGTCAAATCATGATCTTACATTTTCATCTACTTTCCTTTCGAATCATCTCAATAAAGCTTCAAGTCTCAAGTCCATCGACTCACCACAAAACAACACTCAAATTAACCAGAACTCAACTATGAGTTTCCATAATATTATTCAATCCAAACGCAACTTCATGCTATCATTTTTAAATCCAACTAACATTATTATATATGAATCTGCATCGACAAATTAAACAATTCACAAACACTCGGCTTGACTTCAACCAATTCAACATACATACTATCCTAGTTGGCATGACATATCTATCCATCAATTATGATTCCGTCTACTATCAACAATAGATTAAGGGTGATCAGTTCCTCAATTTGTCAATAGACATCCGGTAACCATAAAAGTGGCATAAATCATTATTACCCAACATAATAACGTACTTCAACTCGTGCCCAAAGTCCGTAAGCATAACGCTCCGCCAATTCTCTAAGGCTTATCAATGTCGTCTTAGTTTCTTTAATTTCAACTTCGTCCACGATACACAAAGTCCAAAATCCAATACACATTCTCTCATACATGCTTGTAGCACAACACAATTTTAAATATATTTCCAACATCGGAATCTCTACAACATCGAGTACCATCCAAATCGATTCACCCCAATTTCAACTTTCATCAAAATTAAGAATTTTAACCACACTAACCAAATCTCCGTCTTTCTCTCAACACTACCATCACATATCATCATCACTCTACTTATTGTTTTTCAACATAAATTGGATCTCTATGTTCTTCTGATACTATCATACCTTTCTAATACCGACATATTATTCTTTATCAATATTTCGCACTCTTCATCTTTTCAAATTTTCAGCAATAGTTGACCATCTTCGAACACATTTATCTCTTCCAATACAGACCTCCCAACCACAAAATCATATTCCAAAATGAAGATAATTTCGTACAGATTTCAGAACTTCAATAATCACTAAAATCTGATTTACGAGTAACAAGTTATCATCTTCACAACGGGACTGGTTCAGAATTTCTGTATGCAGAATTTTCCAAAAATCAACATCAGACCCAAATATTAAAATGCACTTATCTCTCTCTTCACAAACCTCCCGAAGACAAATCTTATATGTAAACTATAGGGAAATTTGTAGTCTTTTCAAAAAGTCCAGAATCGCTCCAATCAAAATCACGAGTAAAACGTTATGCCCCTTTTACTAACAGCTGCTCCAAAATGGTAAAAATTAGAGTTTGAGGTTAATGAACATAAGTTCTATCCCTCTTCTCTTTCTTCCAAGATCTACCAAAAATCCTTTCTTTCCGTCCAACTCTAAAAATTGCTCGACTTTAATGCAACTACACTCAAGGCATATTACTCTACCGACTTGATCCATCAACTTATCATTTCCTTTGGGGTAATTCCTTATTCTCAATCAATTCACCATCCATAATCTACATATATCTTAAACTCGGCCGATACGAATTCATGATTCCATACTCACTTTGGTCCATACAACACCGCTTCAACAACCTTGAACTCTTGCAATCAACATCAACTTGAACCAACTATACATACCAACAACACGTCCGGGAGATAAACCTCTCCCCCACTTAATCCAAACCAACACCTGCATACAATGACTAGAACTAACAAACAAGTACCGACAATATTTCACACACATGTCGTACACTAAGGAATAAACGACATTAGACAACATTGGCTGGACGGACCGACATGCTCTGATACCACTAATGTAACACCCCATTTCTACCCAGCAAATATCGACAAAGTCAGAGTAATAAAAATTCAACTTAATTATAAAAACAGGATGCCACATTTCAACTTCCAAACATATTCATTTTCATTTAATCAAATAATACAACGATACATAGCAGTTTTTATCCGGATGAAACTATAACCACAACTTTTATTCAATTTTGAAACTACTACATCTTTTACAACTACGCAGCGGATTCTCAATTTGTTCAACTAAACATGGTATAATATGTTATTCAACTTAAATAGCTTCGTAACAACACATTTTAACTAAAACAACTTAAAATAACAACAAAACAACTTAGTGTTCACCCCTCGAGTGTTACGTATCAGAGCATCGACACCGAATCGAACTAACAAAGATAACCATCTTCCTACAAGCTACTTGCACGTTACCAACATAGGGGTAACATTCAAACAGAAGGGGTGAGATATCGATAGTTATAAATAATATATGATAAATAATACATAGACAAGGATTATATAATTATCACCACTTCACTTCAATGACAACAACTTAACAATCACCCACATTTTATCAACTTACTTTACTAACTAATTACACTCATCAACATTTACTACATAATCCACATACTCATATATCCAACACGAACGACGTAATCAACCTAATCAACACAAACCACTTAATCAACTTGAACAAAATAAACAACTTAATCAACTTGAACAACATAATCTACTTGATTGACATAAATAATGCAACACAAATGCGACTCAACTATGCATATGCATGTGGTACCATCGGAGTAAAACTCCCAACTTAGAATATACCAAGTTATTGAGGTATCTGCAAGGCATAAGCCTTCAACTTAACAATTTTTCCAATTTAACTAGGCATCAAGGCATAAGCCTTCAACTTTCAAAGTGGTGCCAATCCAGGCCAACTTAAAAATGAAAGTATGCGACTCATGAAAATGGCATACAACAACAACTATGATTAAAAGCAACATCAACTTCAGCAACTATACAACTTAACGACATAACAACATACAACTTATCAACATTGGCCAAAGGCCTTCAACACAACAACAACAATAATAACTACATAGCAACACAACAATAATTTGACTTTGGCCATGGGCCTGCAACTTGTATTTCGGCCACTGATAAGGCACTACAACAAAATTCACAATCACAACTTCACAACTTAACCCAAGAAATACAACATAAAGGATAAACCAATTATACCTCAACTACACCGCATAACTATTGTTCTACTAATTCCTACTCCACATTTATATTATTAGGATAATTCTAGTACTAACATTGTGTAAGATATGCTATTAGTCCCCTAACTGTCCTCCTAGAGCATTTTTCACAAAATCTGTCTCAGACTAGTTCGCATAGTGAGCAGGTAGCGAAGTGAGTTCGCGTAGCGAACAAAACTTTGCATAGCGAAGTTAGTTCGCGTAGCGACTAAAACTTCGCGTAGCGAACTGTCGTGAACAGACCATTCCAACTTTGTTCGTATCAGTTCCTCTTCCACCAATTTTCTTCTTCTTTTTCATCTCAGACCCACCCAATACAACAGTGACACGACAAATCATGATCAAACAACATAGATTAACTCCTTTTTCGATTAATTCAACAATCACACAAGAAAACATCATCACAATAATATCAACATTTCATAGCAACACCCAAAATTACCCATCCCTAGTATCAATTATCATACCCAATTATAAATATCAAACCCATCCTTACCTTGGATTGGATTAAAGGCAGCCCTACACGATCGAATTTTTGAAAAAACACTCCGATTGCAAATTTTCTCCCTCAGCTTCTTCTCTCACGATCGTGCCATGTTTTCCTCTAAATTCCACGCTCTGACAACCCCCCTAACTTCTAATTTTTTTCTTTTTTTTTTATCAAATAATATTATTATTCTAATAATTAAACTAATGGGCCTAAATCGTTGCACCCCTCTAATTGCTAACTTAAATACTAATTCTAGCCCACTAACTAACTCACTCCAACAACAATAATATTAATTCTAATACTATTTCCACAACTTTCCGACTTAATACTCCGATTTAATAACTTAATTAACCACAACATGAAACCAACAAAATAAACACAAATAAATAATTAAATATTCATTTAAATAATTAATTAAATATTTGGGCGTTACAGGCTCACCTTCAGATGCGTTTGTTTGTCCTATCCTTAAAAAGATCAAAGACAAGTTCTTCAAAAGGGATATCCATATCACCTTGAATGCAGACCCTACTGCCCCTATTCCTAAAGGACATTATGAAAAAGTTGGATCTTTCGATGCTTAATCCTAAAATCTCCAGCTCCCTCATTGAACTGACTACTCTGGTGAACCAGATGCTTGATGATTTTAAATTTATCCCAAAGATAAAAAAATCATTGAGGAAACTGGTACAAACAGCTGTTTAGCCTGGGACCAAGCACGGAAAGTTGAGGGTGAAGTCGAAAGACTAGAGCATAATAAGGAAAAAAGGGAAAATGAAAGGGCTGGCAATGACATTGCCATTGCAGTGTGGGAGAAAGATATTGAAGAGCTTTAGAATAAAATCTCCGCAGCTAAAGAACACAACCTTGAGCTGAGTCATTCTGATAGTATTGACTTGGAAGCTGAGCTGAAGTGCACCATTGACCTCATTGACACTGCTGAAGTTCTTGACAAAGAACTTTCAACAGCCAAGCTTGACAAGGCTCTATGTGAGAATCGTCTCCATATTTTACTGGCTTTTTTGTAATTGTAGATGTTAAGAATTGGCAGAATTTTTGACAAACAAGAAGCTATGAACTTAGTTCAGGATGTCACACCAGATGTTGTGACATTGACACACAAAGTAAAAGTTATGAACTTAGTTCAGGACATCAGGATGTCACACCAGATGTTGTGACATCGCAAACCTGCTATCTAACTTAAATGATGCGTAACAGAAGTGATTAAATTCAGGAGAAAATATCTGGAATTAATTGTAAAAAGATAAGCACTCCAAGGCGCATATTTAGGAAGCTTAGTTATCTGGTTCCAATGTAACAGAATAACTAACTCACCTTGATTCAAGGAGATAACAAACTAACTCACCCTAATTCAAGGAGATGATTGTGGGATTTATCAAAGTCTGGATAATTTGCAAAAAGCCCACAAACCAAGCTTCTATTTAAGAAACTGAAGCACTCAAGAAAAAATCACGAATTTAAGAAGACTGTCAAGGGTGTTTGTGAAGCTAGCAGGTTTTAATTATTTGTTAGTCACTTTAAGAGCTTTTAAGTAATAAGTGAATTGTGTCTTGATTGAAACTTTTAAGTAAGATCAAGCTGGTGTATCTGAAGTGTGAATTCAATTTTATTAGTCATTGTAAAGATCACTGTGTGATTGAGGGGGAGTGAGTAGGTACTCATATCTAAGTAGAGTCTTAGGTAGAAATTGCTTTGGGTAGATATTAAGTGAAGGATTAAACTGATTGGTTTAACTCCATAATTAATATTATTTATATTGGATTTCCTTCCTGACTTGGTAGCCCCCAGATGTAAGTGTGGAGATACACTGAACTTGGTTAACAATTTCCTGTGTCATTTAATTTACAAGCTCATTAATTTTTGTTTAGGATTATAGTGTCTAAACATCTGGTTCGACATCACATATCTGATCCCAGAATTTCAATTGGCATCAGAGCAGGCACCCTGCCTGTATAACTAGGTGAGATCTAGGGACTGCAAATTTTGGGAACATGGACAGAGATGTAGGATCTGTGAATCGACCACCTATCTTGGATGGATCCAACTATGATTACTGGAAGCCAAGAATGGTAGCATTCTTGAAATCTCTTGATAGCAGGGCTTGGAAAGCAGTTAACAAAGGATGGGAGCACCCTGTCAAAGACAATAAGGATGGGGCAAAAGTGATGAAGCCTGAAGAAGAGTGGAGCAAGGAGGAAGAAGAGTCAGCACTTGGAAATTCCAAAGCCTTAAATGCCTTATTCAATGGCATTGACAGGAACATATTTAGGCTTGTGCATCACTGTGAACTAGCCAAGGATGTTTGGGACACTCTCAAAACTACTCATGAAGGAACATCAAAGGTGAAGATGTCAAGACTTCAACTTCTCACCACCAAGTTTGAGAACTTGAGGATGTAGGAAGATGAGACCATTCATGAGTTTTACATGAACATCCTGGAGATTGCTAATACTTCTGGTGCCTTGGGAGAGAAGATGAGTGATGAAAAGTTGGTAAGGAAGATTCTCAGATCACTGCCAAAGAGGTTTGACATGAAGGTTACTGCCATAGAAGAAGCTCAGGACATCTACACAATGAAGGTTGAGGAGCTCATTGGTTCCCTTCAAACCTTTGAGATGGGAATGAATGATACAATTGTGAAAAAAAACAAAAGCATAGCCCTGGTCTCAAACACTGATAAAGAAGAAGAAAGTCATGAAGCAGGCTCTGAGGACAACTTATCAGAATCAATTGCTATGCTTGGGAGACAATTTAACAAAATTCTCAAAAGAATGGACAACAGGCCCAGACCAAGTGGAAGAAACTCAACCTCTGAGAATAAAAGACCTTATGACTCTAATAGAAGGTAAAACTATGATGAGAAGACTAACCAAGGAAAAGGGATCAAATGTCATGGATGTGAAGGGTATGGACACATTAGAAGTGAATGCCCAACCTATCTAAAGAAGCAGATTAAAGGTCTCTCTGTGTCCTGGTCAGATGAAGACTCAGGTAGTGAGTCAGAAGAAGAATCTGCAAAGCACATCACTGCTCTAGCTGGAGTATGTGAAACTGAAGGGGGATCCAGTGATGAGGATCTGACATTTGAAGAGCTTGAAACATCTTACAGGATGCTGTGTAAATGGAGCACTGAAGTATGCATGGAAAGTAAACAGCAAAAGAAGCAGATTGAGGAATTAAAGGCTGAAAAGGCAAGTCATCTAGAGATCATTGACACTTTGAAAAGTGAAGTCAGCCTACTCAACTCCAAAATGGAGCATATGTCCAAATCTGTCAGAATGCTAAACAGTGGCTCAAACACACTGGATGCCATTCTCAACAACAACAAGCACTCAGGGGATAGGACTGGGCTGGGATTTAATAAAGCTCAAAACTTTGAGGCTAGCACCAGCCAAACAACTCCAAATCCCATGAAGTCAAACAAGATGTTCAAGCAGATGTCTCAACATCATGATAAAAACATGATGAAAAAGAAATATCAAAGATGGAGATGCCATCACTGTGGAAGGTTTGGTCACATCAAACCTTTTTGCTACAAACTGCATGGATACCCAAATCAGAGTTTCCAGCACCTTCCTAAGCAGAAGACAGAGGTCACCAAGAAAATCTGGATACCTAAGGCTAGTCTTTATACTAATCAAAGCTTCCAGTACATGCCTAAGAACAAGTTCAATAGGCAACCTTGGAACTCTAGAGATGGACACTACCCAGGGCAGATGCATCAAAGGAAACCTCACAACAGGCAAAAATGGTCCAAGCAGGTTGTTGCCTCTATAGCACACACATCTCTCAGAGTATCTACTAAGGAAGACTGGTATTTTGACAGTGGCTGCTCAAGGCACATGAATGGACTGAAGAATCTGCTGGTAGACTTAAACTCACACTCATCCAGCTATGTAACCTTTGGAGATGGAGCAAAGGGGGAAATCAAGGGAGTTGGGACCCTGGACTGCTCAGGTGTACCAAGTCTAGATGGTGTGCTGTTGGTAAAAGGATTAACTGCTAACTTGATCAGCATAAGTCAGTTATGTGACAAGGGTTACAGTGTCAACTTCACCAAAACTGAGTGCATAGTTTCTGATAAAGAACAGAAAGTTGTCATGAGAGGAGCCAGATCAAAAGACAACTGCTATATGTGGGAACCCCAAGATTCCAGCCTCACATCTACTTGTTCCTTAGCCAAAGAAGAAGAAGTGAAGCTGTGGCATCAAAGACTGGGTCATCTCCATCTCAGAGGAATAAACAAGATCATATCTATGGAGGCTGTAAGAGGGATCCCAAGACTTAAGATTGATGAAAGTAAGGTGTGTGGTGAATGTCAAATAGGCAAGAAAACCAAGATGTCACACCCAAAGCTTCAACATCTGACAACTTCCAAAGTCTTAGAATTATTGCACATGGACCTTATGGGACCAATGCAGGTAGAGAGTCTTGGTGGAAAAAGATATGCCTATGTGGTTGTTGATGACTTCTCAAGATATACCTGGATAAGCTTCATCAAAGAAAAGTCTGATGTGTTTGAGGTATTCAAAGATCTATGCTATAGGATCCAAAGAGAAAAAGCAAGTTGTATGGTCAGAATAAGAAGTGATCATGGAAAGGAGTTTGAGAATAAAAAATTCTCAGACTTCTGTTCTTCAGAAGGGATCAACCATGAGTATTCTTCTCCCATCACCCCTCAACAGAATGGGATTGTTGAAAGGAAAAACAGAACTATTCAGGAGTCAGCTAGAGCCATGATTCATGCCAAGAAGTTACCCCTGTATTTTTGGGCTGAAGCTATGAACACAATATGCTACATCCACAATAGATTCACACTAAGAAAGGGGACTTTATCCACCATCTATGAAGTCTGGAAGAGTAGAAAACCTATAGTCAAGTACTTTCATGTATTTGGAAGTAAGTGCTACATTCTGGCTGATAGGGATCAAAGAAGGAAGATGGACCCTAAGAGTGATGAAGGGATATTTCTTGGATACTCCATAAATAGCAGAGCTTACAGAGTATTTAACTCCATAACCAAGGTTATAATGGAGTCAATAAATGTAATTATTGATGATACCTATGCAAAGACAGATGTTGCTGATGATGTTGGAACATCTGCTGACAATCAAACTGAAGCTGAAATAGATAGTGATAATCTTGACTTCACTTTAACTGAAGCAAGGTCAGAGCAATCCAACAAACCTCCCTCTATCAGAATCCAGAAAGATCATCCTAAAGAACTGATAATTGGTGATCCCAACAGTGGTGTCATCACTAGATCAAGAGAGATGATCCCAGGCTCCTGCTTTGTTTCAAAGATAGAACCTAAGAACATCAAGGAAGCTCTGAATGATGAGTATTGGATCTCTGCTATGCAGGAAGAATTAGGCCAGTTTACAAGGAATGAAGTATGGGATCTTGTTCCTAGGCCTGATGACATTAATGTGATTGGCACTAAGTGGGTGTATAAAAACAAGTCTAATGAGCAGGGAGTAGTTAAAAAAACAAGGCTAGGCTTGTAGCTCAAGGATATACACAAATTGAGGGGGTAGATTTTGATGAAACCTTTGCACCAGTAGCAAGGCTTGAATCAATCAGACTACTCCTAGGAATTGCTTGCATCCTAAATTTCAAACTATTTCAGATGGATGTTAAAAGTGCCTTCCTAAATGGGTACCTTAATGAGGAAGTATATGTGGAGCAACCAAAGGGATTTGTTGATCCAAGCTGTCCAAACCATGTATATAAGCTAAGGAAGGCTCTGTATGGTCTAAAACAAGCTCCCAGAGCATGGTATGAAAGACTGACCACCTTTCTCATTAAACATGGATACAGGAAAGGAGGAATAGACAAAACCCTGTTTGTAAAGGATGAAGAGGGAAAGGTTATGATTGCTCAGATATATGTGGATGACATAGTGTTTGGTGGGATGTCAGACAAGATGGTTAAACATTTTGTGACTCAAATGGAGTCTGAGTTTGAAATGAGCCTAGTGGGAGAACTAACTTACTTCCTTGGACTACAAATCAAACATATGGAGGACTCCATGTTCATATCCCAAAGCAAGTATGCAAAGAACACTGTCAAGAAGTTTGGGATGGACAATGCAAGTCACAAGAGAACACCTGCTCCCACTCATTTAAAACTGACAAAGGATGACAAAGGTGAGAGTGTTGACCAAAGCTTGTACAGAAGCATGATTGGAAGTCTACTATATCTTACAGCTACAGACCAGATATAGCCTTTGCAGTAGGTGTGTGTGCAAGGTATCAAGCTGAACCAAAAGTGAGCCATCTAAACCAAGTTAAGAGGATCTTGAAATATGTAAGTGGTACTTGTGACTATGGCATAATGTACTCTCATGGTTGTGAACCAATCCTCACTGGATTTTGTGATGCTGACTGGGCTGGAAGTGCTGATGATAGAAAAAGTACATCAGGAGGATGCTTCTTTCTAGGGAACAATTTAATTTCTTGGTTTAGTAAGAAACAAAATTGTGTGTCCTTATCCACTGCTGAAGCTGAATATATTGCAGCTGGTAGCAGTTGTTCACAGCTAGTATGGATGAAACAAATGCTCACAGAATACAATGTCCCACAAGATGTCATGACATTGTACTGTGACAATTTAAGTGCTATTAATATCTCCAAAAATCCTATCCAACACAGCAGGACTAAGCACATAGATATCAGACATCACTTCATCAGAGACCTTGTGGAGGAGAAGGTGATCACATTAGAACATGTAGCCACAGAGCTGCAATTAGCTGACATATTTACTAAGGCTTTGGATGCTACCTAATTTGAAAACCTAAGGGGTAAATTGGGAATCTGCATATGTGACATATAGCAGTTATGGAGAAGTGCCAACATGTCTCATGACATCGTATGGCATGATCACCAGATGGCAGCACCAGTCTGGCCAATAACTGTTTGTATTCCAATCTTAAAAATTCCAATTCCAACGGATTCTATATATGTACAAACATGCTTTCAACTTCTCACATCCTCATTAGCACCACTGAACGTTTTGCATGCTACAACTGAATCTCTAAACTCATCCAAATCTATCAAACCTTTCAACATTTCCTCTACAATCGAAAAAATGTCTCAACATCAGAACCCTAACTCCATTGATGAGGGTCTCAGTCAAGAAGATGTAGTGAACACAACTCCAATATCTGTAGTACCAATGGATGCTACACCTATAAATGTGATCAGAGGAAGCATACCCATTGCTCAAAAGCCCAGGACTCCCCATGCAAGAAGACCCAAGGAGCCAGTCTTCAACAAAAGCAAGGGAACCCCTTCATCTTCCAGCACCCCCAAAGCTTCTGCTTATGTGGACGCATCAATCAAACAGCTTGTAACCAGGATCCTGGCGGAACAAAGAGTTGTGTCTGAGGTGTCTGTTCCCCTGAACAGTATGCCTGCTCCACAAGATGACCAAATAAACCAAGCTGAAGAGGACATACCTGCTCCACAGGATGTCCCAAGAAATGTTGAAACACCCGAGGGCCAGGACAAAGCCCCAAATGATAATGATTAAGCTATTGATGATAAAGCTACTGATGATCAAGCTCCTGATGATCAAGCTGCTGAAAATGAGGCTTCCCAACCTCCACCAGTTGAAAACCTAGATGATGACTCTGAAACAGAGATCATAGCTTCTGTTAATCCTAGCATAGCCAAGAGGCTTAGGGCTAGGAAGGATAAGAAGCCAGCTGCTCATGCAACTCCTGAGAAGAGACAATTAACTCCCAAGAAGGACAAGGTCAAAGCTGCTTTTGGACCTACAAAGCAATGGAGTAAGGTCAGCACCCAGAAGAGGAAGGCTACAACTCCATCTGACTCTGATGTTGAGGAGGGTGTCCCAGCATCTCAACCCAGAAAGAAGCCAGCACCTCCTAGGACTGCCACTGCTATCCCTGAGGCACCCCTGGACAATGTGTCCTTCCACCATGTCTCCAGTGTAAGCAAGTGGAAGTATGTCTATCAAAGAAGGGTGGCTCTGGAAAGAGAGCTGGGTAGCAATGCCTTGGAATGCACTGAGGTAATTGACTTAATCTCCAATGCTGGTTTATTCAAAACTATTTCAAATTTCTCTCGTTGTTATGAACTGCTGGTAAAAGAGTTTATAGTTAACCTACAAGAAGGGTGTGCTGATGGGAAATCTGAGGATTTCAGGAAAGTATATGTCAGGGGAAGATGTGTAGATTTTTCTCCTAGGGTGATAAATCAGTACCTGGGGAGAGAATCAGATGGGCCAAATGAGCTTGGCAAGACTGACAATCAAGTCTGCAAAATAATCACAGCCAACCAGGTCAAGTCATGGTCAGTCAAAGGAAAACTATCTGTCAGCTTGTTAACAAGGAAGTATGCAATGCTGCATAGAATTGGAACAGTCAACTGGGTCTCAACCAACCACACCTCATCTATAGCTACTGGGCTTGGAAGGTTTATATGTGCTGTAGGCACCCAGACCAAGTTGGATTATGGGGCATATATCTTTGATCAAACTCTCAAGCATGCAGGAACCTCAGCAATCAAGCTTCAAATAGCCTTCCCATCACTGCTTTGTGGAGTAATTCTCAACCAATATCCAGGCATCCTTACTGACAAGGATTCTGTGTGTAAAAGGGAGAGTCCACTGTCCTTTCATTACAAACTATTTCTGGGTCATCATGCTACAGATGTTGAAGCACCAGGTGGGCCATCTGCTGTCAAGACTCCCATATCAAAGGCAACCCTGATTGCAGAGCTCAGGACAACCTGCAAAGAGCTGGATGAAAGGAAGAAGAAGCTTGAGGACATAATTCAAAAGCTGGAGATGGAAGGGGTTGCTAAGAATGTTGATGAATCTGATGCTGAGTCTGAGGATACAGAAGATACAGAATATAATGAGTCTGAGTGAGGCTGTTTGGTGGAAAAATGTATTGTCTATTCTGCATTGTATTTCTGAATTTTGTTGTTTCTGTTTCTGTTATGGTTGGCCCCTAATTTCTGTCTAACAAGGGGGAGAACTGTATTGAACAATGCCTGCTGCTGTTAATGCTTATTTGATGAACAATGCTAATGTTAATTTCTGTCTTCTGAACTAAGTTTATTTGAATGTTCATTGGTATATCAAAGTCTGTTGAACAAGTCATAGCAGTATACATACATGATTGAGGGGGAGTAAATTATTAGCTCTCACATGATCCAACAGAACTCCGCTGCTCTCTGATAAAACCAGAAGATTGTGTTAGCCAAAATTTTTCCAAAGGGGGAGTTTGTAGATGTTAAGAATTGGCAGAATGTTTGACAAACAAGAAGCTATGAACTTAGTTCAGGATGTCACACCAGATGTTGTGACATTGACACACAAAGTAAAAGTTATGAACTTAGTTCAGGACATCAGGATGTCACACCAGATGCTGTGACATCGCAAACCTGCTATCTAACTTAAATGATGCGTAACAGAAGTGATTAAATTCAGGAGAAAATATCTGGAATTAATTGTAAAGAGATAAGCACTCCAAGGCGCATATTTAGGAAGCTTAGTTATCTGGTTCCAATGTAACAGAATAACTAACTCACCTTGATTCAAGGAGATAACAAACTAACTCACCCTAATTCAAGGAGATGATTGTGGGATTTATCAAAGTCTGGATAATTTGAGAAAATCCCACAAACCAAGCTTCTATTTAAGAAACTGAAGCACTCAAGAAAAAATCACGAATTTAAGAAGACTGTCAAGGGTGTTTGTGAAGCTAGCAGGTTTTAATTATTTGTTAGTCACTTTATGAGCTGTTAAGAAATAAGTGAATTGTGTCTTGATTGAAACTTTTAAGTAAGATCAAGCTGGTGTATCTGAAGTGTGACTTCAATTTTATTAATCATTGTTAAGATCACTGTGTGATTGAGGGGGAGTGAGTAGGTACTCATATCTAAGTAGAGTCTTAGGTAGAAATTGCTTTGGGTAGATATTAAGTGAAGGATTAAACTGATTGGTTTAAATCCATAATTAATATTACTTATATTGGATTTCCTTCCTGGCTTGGTAGCCCCCAGATGTAAGTGTGGAGATACACTGAACTGGGTTAACAATTTCCTGTGTCATTTAATTTACTAGCTCATTAATTTTTGTTTAGGATTACAGTGTCTAAACATCTGGTTCGACATCACATATCTGATCCCAGAATTTCAGTAATATTTAGGATTTTGTGTTTTCTCTTATGTATTAATCCTTTGGCCTAATAAGGCCTTTTTTGTAATGATATTCTGGGCGTTCTTTCACCCCTTTTTACTTTATGCACCAAGCCCTTTTTATTAATATTCGACTTGAAATTTATTTCTCTGCATAAGTAAAATTCAGATGTCTGTCAAACAACCTTTAAGTCAAAACCTCAACTTAAATTTGGGTTAAAAGCATAGTTGCTTTGTCCTTGGTTATTGTGGTAACACTGTAGGTCTTAATGCCTTGTATAATTGCATGGCACAAATTACGATTTACAGGCGATATCCACAATGCACCCTTAGGGTGTTATTCCCAAGGAAGAATTCACGTGCTTTTTAGCTGCCTTTTGACTGACCAATCAGCGCACACGAGCTTCCTCTATAAATAACTCCCTACTCATTCCATATTCTTCACAAACAACAAACATGGATAGTTCTATGGAAAAGGTGGATGGTACTAAATCACACAATCAAGGAAAAATCACTAGAAATTAGGGTACTCATTCTTCCCGTGTGGGGATGATTACCCGTTCCAAGACTAAGGAGGGTAGAACAACATCTCCAAAAAGGATCCTCCAAAGGGTGAACATCTGGATGATGAAGCTGATGAAGACTGGATCACTTATCTCAACTCCCTTGAAGATATTAAGTAGTGTAGTTCTTCTTTTTTTCTAGTTATTCAACCATTTCTATATTTGTAAGCCATTTGTGGCCCTCTAATGATTAATGAAATTTTATGCTTGTATTTGAATCTCTTGAAGCATCATGCCCATAAGTAAGTCGAAACGAGGTAGTATTGGTTGCCTCTTTAGGTGAAGTTCGACATGCCCAAAGGATTTGTTCCAATGTCTTGTGTCAATTTCATGGCTTCTTACCCACATGTTTCTTGATCAAACCAATGACTACTTTATTTTCCGCTTTGACCTGGCCATTAGCCTAGGCATAGTAAGGAATGGATGTCAAAAGCTTAAAACCCATTTATATGGCAAACTCTCGCATCTTTAGAACAGTAAACACAAATTATTGCCGTGGTAATTGTCTATGGGATCCCATATCTATAGATGATATTCTTCTGAATGAACTTAATTACATCTTCTTGATCAACATTTGGCAATGGAATAACTTCAAGCCATTTAGAAAAATAGTCAAATCTTACCAAAATGTATTTATGATTCTTTGAAGATGCTGGTCGAATTTCTCCAACCAGGTCCAAAGCCCATCCTCTAAAAGACCAAGGTTTTACTATAGAGTGTAACTCACTTGCAGGAACATTTTGGATGATAGCATGTACTTGACATTCTTGACATCCTTTATCAAATTCAATACAATCCTTCAACATAGTGGGTCAATACACACCCTGTCGAAATAAAAGCCACTTCATTTTGTGGCCTACTTGGTGTGCTCCACATGTCTCACTATGGACAGTTGAAAGAGCTAAGTATGCCTCAGGCTCACTAAGGCATTTGAGCAATACTCCTTCAGGAGTCTTTTTACATAATTCATTCCCCAAAAGAACATAACTTAAGGCTTGGCATCTGATCTTCCTTTTTGTCGAAGCTGTTGGATTTTCCAAATAGTCCACTATGGGCTTTCTCCAATCCTTGTCACTTATGCTATCGACCACCAATATTGCAAAACTTTCTTCATCAGCATACCCAAGCTTAGTTTCTTCTAAATCTGATAGGGCCAATCCTACTGACACAACGTTTCCTCTGACCTCAATTGCACTTTGTAATTTCTCTTTTGAGATTTTGTACCCTGAAGCAATTTGAGCCAAGTCATTTGAAACTTGATTATCTAGTCTAGGAATGTATCGAAAGGTAACTGCTTCAAATTTTTTCAGCAGTCTATTTACTACTACAAAATACATAATTAAGTTCTCTTTTATGCATTTATATTCTTTGGTTACTTGTTTTATTCCCAACTCTGAGTCTCCCATTATTTCGACATGAGTTGCCCCCAATTCCAACAATACTTCCAGTCCAGCTATTAAAGCCTCATATTCAGCTTCATTGTTAGAGAAATGGCCATCAATTTTATACTTAAGTGTTGTTGGAATTTTATTAGGAGAAATAACAAGTACGCCTATTCCAGTGCCATCTTTATGACTAGACCCGTCGAAGTATAACTTCCAGAGCTCAATTTCCAGATAATTTAAAGGACTTTCATTTATAGAGTGGTCAACTATAAAATATGCAACCACTTTCCCTTTAACAACTTTTAAAGGTTTATAAGTCAATGAATACTCAGTTAATGCTAATTCCCATTTTCCAATTCGACTATGCAAAATAGGTTTGCACAACATATGCTTAATAACATCAAAACAAGAAGAAACATAAACATAAACTTGTTTTATATATTGCTTCAATTTAGTATAAGAGTAATACAAACATATGCATAATTTCTCTATCATTCTATACCTAGTTTCTGCATCATTTAAAACTCTACTAAGGTAATAAATAGCTCTTTCGACACCACTATACCCCTCTTGGGCTAACATACTCCCTAAAGTTCTATCTGAAGCAGCTATGTACAATCTCATACTTTTCTTCCTACAAGGTGGAGAAAGAATTGGAGGATGACTCAATTACTCCTTGATTTTGTCGAAGGCTTCTTGTTGAGCTTTCCCCCATTGAAATCCTTCTTTCCCCATCTGCAGCAAAGGTGAGAAGGCTTGCGTCTTGCCACTTAGGATTGATATGAACCTCCTTAAGAAGTTTATTTTGCCTAAGAGTGATTGCAACTCCTTCTTTGTCGAAGGCGCTTCAGCCTCCATAATAGTTTTAGTCTTATTTTGATTGATTTCGATCCCTTTTTTGTGGACCATAAATCCCAAAAAGTCCACTGCCTGCACACAAAAAGCACATTTAAGAGGATTCATTTTAAGACCATGTTTTCTCATTCTTTCAAAAGATCGTCGAAGATGATTAACATGGTCAAATCCTGAAATAGACTTTACAACTATGTCATCAATATAAATTTGCTTAAACGTATATATGAAATCATGAAAAATTGAATTCATTGCCCTTTGGTAAGTTGCCCCTGCATTTTTTAAGCCAAAAGGAATTACTACCCATTCATAGGTGCCCAAAGCCCCTGGGCATCAAAAAGAAGTTTTAGGGACATCTTCCTCAGCAATGAAGTATCTAATTGTATCCTGAGTAGCCATTTAGCATACTTAGATACTCATGTCCTACAGCAAAATCAATTAACATTTCTGCTACGGGCATTGAATACTCATCTTTAGGGGTTGCTGAATTCAGATCCCTAAAATCTATGCACACCCTTAAAGAGCCATTATTTTTAATTACTGGTACAATGTTTGCTAACCATTCGACGTACCTAGTTATATGGATGAACTTGCATCGAAGAAAACTCTCAATCTCCTCTTTGATTTTTGTGAGGATTGCTGGGGCGAATCGTCTTGGATTTTGTTTGACAGGCTTCTTCCAAGGCTTGATTGGCAGCTTATGTTCAATGAGCTCTCTTTTCAAACATGACATTTCATCATAATCCCAAGCAAAGAAATCCTTAAATTCCTTTAGCAAGTGGACCACTTTGACCTTGAGTTCTAGGTTGAGGTTGGCAGTGATGTAAGTAGGCCTTTTCAACTCCCCTTCTCCTAGGTTGATTTCTTCCAAAGGGTTCTGAGCCAATATTTTAGTGCTTTCTGACAAAGGGTCCTTTTCGAATCCCAAAGACTCATTATCATATATTGCATCAAGCCTTTGGTCTGAGTCTTCTTGAGCCTTATCTAGAGGCTCTAGGTCGAAATCCTTCACAGGATTTTCCTCAGCAAACTCTATAATGGCCTTCATAGCCATATAATTTCCTGCAGCCTTTAAGGCCGCTTGTATTCTTGTTTCAGCCACATAGGCCGAAATTTTTTTCAATGCGTCGAAGTCAGTCATTGTTACGGCCTTCGCTTCCCCATCCTGTGGGCTGAATTACAAGCTCCCCAAAAATAGGTGGGTAAATTCCTGATTCTTTTACAACCTCCCTATCCCAGCAGAAACCTTTGACATGATGGAGGTGTAATGAGCAGAATTCATAATCATCAGGTGTGAACTCAAATTCTGCCGGTGCACATGGGCCAATGTGTGCTAAGTTCTTATCAAACTCTACACCTTCCACATGATTCACTGGCACCTTGAAGTACCCTTGATCAGCTTTAATGTTTTCCACAATGCCATCTAGCCTCCAAATGGTGACCTTTTGATGCATTGAAGATGGCACTGCACCTATGCCATGTATTGACTCCCTTCCCAATAGAAGGTTATAGTTAGCCTTAATTTCGACCACCATAAAGAGAGTGGGACTTGTGATTGTTCCCATAATCAAATAAACTTGTAAGACCCCCATAGTGGGTCCAGTATTTCCCTCATAGTTCAACAGGACAAAGTTGTGAGGTTTGAGGTCTGTGTCGAACTTGCCAATTCTAGCCAGCAAGAAGTATGGCATTATGTTCACTATTGCGCCACAATCAACCAGAATTTTATTGATGGCTACGTTCTCCACTTTTACAATGATATATAGGGGCTTGAGATGCCCCCTCATGGATTTAGTGGTTATTTCAAAGAAAACATTATGTTCTTCGACACACCCATTGTTTATCACATAGTAGCACACTGGTTGATGTGCTGCCATTTCTGCCTCAGTGTTTGCATCCAGATTTTCGACTTTAGTAATGTGATTATATTCTATGGGCATTATTGAGACCATATTGACTAACACGTCAAGAAAAGCTTCATGTTCACAGTCAAAATTGTCTGTCATATCCTCATCTTAGACAGTTCTCAATTCAGCCTTTATCTCTGCCTTTATCTCAGCTTCTTTGTTTCTGGTCGAAAATCCTTTGCTCCCCACAGGAACCTTGTTTGTTACTTTTGTCTTGAAGTTGTATCCGCCGTTATTAAGATCATTGGCGCTTGATTCAACACAATCACCTTTGGAGGCTTCTCTCTGAGCCTTCCTCCTGCGATGTTCTCTGCGCCATTGTGACCTAGACATAGGGTTTTTACCCTTGTAGTTTTCAGACACATATACAACTTTGTTTGATGTCCTGACCTCCTTTCTGTATCCCATCGAAGGCCCTCTTTCGACATCAAACTTCTTCCATTTCTAATTTCCCCTTTTTCCCGACTTATCAGGCTTAACCCACTTGTTATTAGGGACTTCCCCGCTTGGTTTGAATGTGGGTAGTTTCAACCTGAGGGTATGGGGCTTGTCATCTTGTTGATAAGGGTTATTCGCCTATTGAAGGCCTTTGGCAGCTTATTTGTCAAAGATGGAACTGTATCTTGGACACAACTTTACTTCTAACTTCTTACTCTGGCATTTATGCAAGAAGTTAATAATTGTCTCATCCTCTTTAGGATAAGGATTCTTGTAATGATCCTCCTAGGGTGCAGAGTCATCCCCCTCGATCACCAGGTCATTTGTCACTTCGACCATATTGACGTTAACTTCATCCCTTAACTCCATCTTGGATAAGTTTAATTCAAGGCCATCAATATCCTCATTCATCTTAACAAAACTCTCAGCAGTTTCTTTTGTGACTAGTGGGAGATTTGATACTTCGACCTCCTCTTGTGGGACGATGGTAACTCCCACATTGAACCTTTCAACATTAGGTGATGTCTTAAATAAACCTTCAGATGTCATGCATACCAAATGTTCCCATTGCTTGCTGGTTAGCTCTTCATTAGCCTTGATCAACATAACATCATTGTCGAAGTTTTCAGTAACCTCAACCACCACAGGATTCACCATGGTTTGGACTGAATCAAGGTTGTTATTGTTGTCCATAGATTGCTCAGAAACTTCAATCCAGTTCACTGCAGAAGGTTCAATGTAGTTTGCCTCAACCACTTGGAGAGGACCAGTGTCAATCTTCATCTGTGCCTTGGGCTTGTCTCCAAATTTTAGTCTCCCCTCCTGAATTGCATTTTGCACCAAATCCCTGAAAAGAAAACATTGAGAAGTTTTATGACCCAAATAATTATGGTATTTACAAAAACCTCTTTTTTTTCTTTGATCTAAGGGTGGGATTTTAGCACCAGGAGGCACAAGTATTTGGCCATCCTTAACTAATAAATAAAACAAATTGTCACACTTAGTGACATCGAAAGTGTATGTTTTCTTTGGAAATCTGTCACTCTTCTCAATTTCGACAGGATTCTTTCCATTTGCGGGAACTAGAAGTTTACAGGAATAGGGAGGACCCTGCTTAAGTTCAGCTAGGTCTATCTCATTATCATCCAGAGGTAGAGTTTCATTGTAGATGTTGGTGTGCGGTACAACGGCAAGCAACAAAAGTTTTGGAAGTATTTTTCAAGGAATTTATGGTATCCACAGAGATCGGTTCTATTGAACTGCCGTTCGACAATATCTAAGTTTATGAGTTTGGATTAAAATGGTTTTAAGGTAAATGCAGGAAAATAAATAAGAACATAAAAAAAATATACATTTTTCAGAGAAAAGAAGCTTATCAAGCTTGTTTATAATTGACTCGTCACAAACATAAATTTATCGATCATTTTCACTCTACTACAATACTCATCAAAATCATCCAGTATCGCTCACAATAATGTCCATCTCTGGCACACTGAGCTGAGAGAGCAACCGTATCACTCTCGTCGTCACTCTCGCGCACGACGCCTTGAAACACGGAAGACATGAAGTTCTGACACCATAAAGATTATTATCTAAATCTATCTCAAGCATCTAGACAATAGATATCCATCCCTAACCAAGATTTGTGATGTTTATCTCTAACACAACCCAAATCCAAACATAAATGCAAAAAGATCAAGGAAGAGATCGATAATGATTTGTAAAGCAAATTTATACATTATTATGATCAACAAAGATACATATGTTCATAGTAACTATACAACATTTAACAAAAAGAATTTACAAAGAGAAAAGAAGAAGAGGAACCAAACATTTCTTGATTTGTCAACACCAATCGATGAGAGATTCGACTCCAGATCATCCAAATGCAAGCTCCAATGTTGTTTTCTAAGCTAAATCTATGAAGAAATGAAGTTTGATGGATTGGGAGCAAAAAATACCCAAAAACATACCCTAAAAAATCTGTTTTTTCGCTTAATATAAGCTGCCATGATCGCATGGCTCGCTCAGCGAGACCTAAAAAATATGTTAAACCGCCTTACAGCTCGCTCAACGAGCTCCAGCTTGCTTAGCGAAAATTCCAACAAGTATTTCAAAAATCCAAAATTGTTTTCTTCGTATCTTTTGAACCGTAACTCCGATTTTCGCCCGGTTCGAAGCGTTGGAAAGCTTATTCAATGCTCTATTTAACAATTCTCCAATATCAATGATGTAAAAACCTACAAAAATAAATGGAAAACAATTAAATTCAATAATATTTACAAGATAACGTAATATATACACTATAATGTAAGGTAAACACATTTACAAATAAAGCGGGGTTTATTCAAACGATTCTAACAAAAAGTATCGATAAGTGCAACAAAACATATATACAAAAATACCTACAGTTTGCACTTATCAAACTCTCCCCAACTTACATAATTGTTTGTCCTCAAACAAAGCCAGACACTAAGGGAACAAAAGATGATAATCCAAGAATCACGAATCAACAAGTTTTGAAAACGGAAAACAAAAGCAATGGTTCAATCGAAAATGATACACACAAAGTAAATACTTAACACTAAACTTCAACGATAACATAATCACAAAACAAATGCTAAATACAAAAGTCATGCCAAACATTCTAAAACAATACAAGTTCAAACGTGAATCACACCTAGCAAAATTAATCATCGATAGATGAAAAACACAAAATGAGGAATTTTTCACTCACACAACAAGCTTGCAAACAAAAGACTAAATTATGCAATCATCCAAAAATCATGCTGAAAACACAGAAGCAAGAATCAAAAGGACTTTCAGGGCTGTAATACGGTCGGGTGAACAAACAAGGGATAATTCCTAAAGCTAATCGAAACAAAAAACATGCCTAAACCTAAGGAGGTGATCAATTCACAAAGTTTCAAACAGAGAATTCAAATCAAACTTCTTCTTTCATCCCAAATTTTACACCAAGCACAATAGAACTTATTAGCACAACATTATTCTACTCTTTTTGTTTTTCTTTTTCAAAGCTTCTTTTTCTTTTTTTTCTTCTTTTCTTTTCTTTTTCATACATTTCTATATTTTTTTCTTTCTTTCTTTTTCACAACCTCATAGAAACCAACAACATAAGTTAGCAAACATTGCTCTCCCCAACATGAATACAACCAACATCAAGGCGTGAATACTCCCTACTTTCTAAGGCAAGGTAAAAATTCAAACCATAAGTCATGGTTGAGGGTTCAAGAAAAAAGAATCAAAATCCATACAAAAAGAGAACTAACACTCATAGACAAGCATCAAGTTAACACGAACTACAGATATTGACAAAGCTCAAAGGGGTTAACAAATGTGCACACACTCACATGGTAATTTGACTATTTGGCTAGGTAGTTATGCTCAATATGAAACAAAAATGCCTTTATCATTTTCATCCATTTGTATAAACAACATAAACAAAAGATTAAACATAATGAAATCCAGTTAAAACAAGAATGTTGGTACTCCGAGCATATATAAACAATGGAAGGCTTTCTCACAAAAAGGGTGGGAACTAAAGTGATTCACAAAATGAACAAGTATATAAAAGAATGAATGGCATGGAAGTTGTAAAAAGTCTAAGTATCATGAATATGCTAAATCTAGAAAGCGATAAAAATATACCTTGAATGTGTACAAAACTTTAAACATTATCATTACCACGCATTCGCAAGTTGAAACAATCAAACTTGAAAAATCACCAAATGCGACTTCAAGTTATCGGGCCAAAATTTGAGTCCAAAAAGTCAACAAATGAATTAGAAAAATTACTAAGAATTACTAATATATAAGGCCTTGGTGGAAGTGGGAAGAAGGGAGAGTCAAGTGAACAATTACAAGAATTCATTGGCTTTGCATAGCAGGGCTCGCTCAGCGAGCTACACCAGAACCAGGAAAAAACCAGTACAATAACAAGGTTCTGGTGTAGTCCTCCACTTAACACCTACACAAACTCAAGTACAAAACCAAAAATGGTAAAACGTGCTTGTTTTACGTCCAAAGCTCGACGCCTTTATTGTGCTTAGCTAGTAACTTCCTCCCTTCATGCCATGGTGATGCCTCACCGCGCAAACCAAAAGCAAGTGTCCTAACCAAACACTTGAACAAACATTAAACATAACAAGTATATATTGAAAAGTATAAAAGTATCAAAGAAAAACAAGAAATCATGTATGAACAATATAGACATTATGTGCAAAACTCAAAAACATCGAAACTATCGCGATGCAATTCAATATTTAAACCAATCCCCGACAACGACGCCATTTTGTTGGTGTGCGGTACATCGGCAAGCAATAAAAGTCTTGGAAGTATTTTCCGGGAATTTATCGTATCCACAGAGATCGGTTCTATTGAACTCCCGTTCGACAATATCTAAGTTCATGAGTTTGGATTAAAATGGTTTTAAGGTAAATGCGGGAAAATAAATAAGAACATAAAAAAAGTATACATTCTTCAGAGAAAAGAAGCTTATCAAGCATGTATATAATTGACTCGTCACAAACATAAATTTATCGACCATTTTCACTCTACTATAATACTCATCAAAATCATCCAGTATCACTCACAACAGTGTCCATCTCTGGCACACTGAGCTGAGAGAGCAACCGTATCACTCTCGTCGTCACTCTCGCGCACGACGCTTCGAAAGACGGAAGACATTAAGTTCCGACACCATAAAGATTATTATCTAAATCTATCTCTAGCATATAGACAATAGATATCCATCCCCAACCAAGATTTGTGATGTTTATCTCTAACACAACCCAAATCCAAACATAAATGCAAAAAGATCAAGGAAGAGATCGATAATGATTTGTAAAGCAGATTTATACATTATTATGATCAACAAAGATACATATGTTCATAGTAACTATACAAAACTCGACAAAAAGAATTTACAAAGAGAAAAGAAGAAGAGGAACCAAACATTTCTTGATTTGTCAACACCAATCGATGAGAGATTCAACTCCGGATCATGCAAATGCAAGCTCCAATGTTGTTTTCTAAGCTAAATCTATGAAGAAATGAAGTTTGATGGATTGGGAGCAAAAAAGACCAAAAAACATACCCTAAAAAATATGTTTTTCACTTAATATAAGCTGTCATGATCGCATGGCTCGCTCAGCGAGCTCTCACTCGCTCAACGAGACCTACAAAAATATGTTAAACCGCCTTACAGCCCGCTCAGCGAAAATTCCAGCAAGTATTTCAAAAATCCAAAATTGTTTTCTTCGTATCTTTTCAACCGTAACTCCGATTTTCGCCCGGTTTGAAGCGTTGGAAAGCTTATTCAATGCTCTATTTAACAATGCTCCAATATCAATGATGTAAAACCTACAAAAATAAATGGAAAACAATTAAATTCAATAATATTTACAAGATAACATAATATATACACTATAATGTAAGGTAAACGCATTTACAAACAAAGCGGGGTTTATTCGAACGATTCTAACAAAAAGTATCGATAAGTGCAACAAAACATATTAACAAAAATACCTACAGTTTGCACTTATCAGTAGACGTTTTCGACCTCATCCTGATACTTGGCGTAGGCTATTTTCTTATCCTTGTTCGCCCTGGATTTTTCGTCCTTCAGACGTTCAAGTGTCGAACTTTATCTGCTAAGTGAGCCATGTCTCTCAAGTACTGGGTGTCCAGCTTCTTCCTGATAGAATAGTCAAGCCACCAGCAACCATTTCGACTAATTCACACTCAGGTACTTGAGTAAAGCATCTGGCTTTGAGCAGTCAAAATCTGTTCAAGTAATCATCAATGGACTCATTGAAATTTCTCTTAACGCTAGCCAATTCATTTAAACTCATCTTGGTCTGACCCATGTAGAATTGCTCATGAAACAAACGTTCTAATTGAGCCCAATTACAAATTGAACCAGGTGGCAACATAGTAAACCAAGTAAAAGTATTCTTGGAGAGATAGCTAGGGAAATATTTGATCCTTAAACTTTCATCATTAGCAATTTCCCTAGCTTCTATCATGTATCGTGCCATATGTTCGACCGTAGATTCAGTCGTATCTCTTGAGAACTTAATGAACTTGGGAACCTTTGTCCTAAGAGGCAATTTTGACTGAAGTATATATATTCTACTATTGGTGAAGTGAAATATGGCCTAGAGAATCTTGTATTTATCCCACTTCTAGCCAATATTCGTTCGACTAGGGCTGCCAAGTTATTTTCTGCTGCCAAATTATTCTATCGAACTTATTGAACCACATGGCTGCATCCTTATGCCTATTTACCACCATTACTCTTGGTTCCTCCTCTATTGGCCTTTGCCTTTGATTCCTGATGGATTCGACTTCCAATGGTACAAATACTTCATGATTTCCTTGATTTGGTGAATGCATAACATCTCCTACATTTTCCATGTGATTGGGTTGTCGAAGTGGTGTTGGAACTCCCATTAATTCTTCTATACATGCCATTTGAGACACCATTTATTGATTAGTCTGAGTTGTATTTTGAATCAAAGGCTGAAAAATATCTCCCATGGTTTGGGATAAAGTGTGAACCATTTGCATATTTCTCTCATCCATCTGCTGTCTTAAATATGTTGCAGACTCATTTGTTAGAGCATGACTCAGAGTCGAATATCCTAAACCAATAGTTTGGCTATTCCTTCCCATGTTTATTCCAGATCCAGATTCTTGCAAAAGGTGAAGGAACCACATTGTCTGAAAAAACTTGAGGTGCATTCCTTAGGCCCATCATCATGGTTATTGGCATACCATAGGGTGGATTTTTGGTCAAAGGATGAGAAAATCCTGGAGGTATGAAGGCTCTGAATGCAGATGAATTTGGTGGGGGAGTTTGAGGGTTTGGCCCAATATACTCCAACACTGGCTGATCATAGTATCTATTAACTATTGCTCCTGGCCTTGTCGATGGAATAGGTTCGGACACCATACTTGGTATTGTTAACGCCCCCATCAAAGGGTTGCAAACTGGAATGGCCTCACTCCTTGGCACATCTTGTGTATTCACACTATGAACATTTGAGCTGCTCGCTTGGGGATTCGACCCACTTGTTACGGGGATTGAATCACTTTGTTTTCCTTGGCTAGACGTTATCTTCCTTTTATTTCTTCTTCTTGGTATATAATGATTTGTACTGGCTACTTTCCCACTTCTCAAATGCATGCAACAAAAGTAACCGTTTTTTCGACCAGTATGCCCACGTAAAAAAAGTTACAAAAAAAGTTATAAAACGAGAAGTTATAAAACTTCCAAAAACGTTTTAGCACTGTCCCACTGGGCGTGCCAATTTGTTTACCCCCAAAATTGGTAAACAACCATTGGTCCTCTGAAGATACCAAAAATACCCTCAATTACTCGCAGGATCGACCAAATTGATCCTAGGACATGTGCTAAATAGTTTGTAATTTGTAATGTTTTTGGGAAAAAAAGGGTCTTTAATCCTTCGACAGGACTCAGAAGGCGTTGAAAGTAAAGAAATGAAGTAAAAAGAAATACTTTCAAAGTAAAAAAAGAAAAGAGAAGGCTTGAAGATTTTAATGAAAGGATAAAGGCAAGACTTGAAGGTAAATGAAAGTTAAAGGCAAGGAAAATAAGTTTAAATGACTGAAAAAGGTAAAGGAAAGATAAGTGTAAGACAAGAATGTTAAAATGCTGAAAAAGTAAAGGACATGAATTGTAAATGAAATGCAGTAAATTTCTTGAAAAGTAAATGACTTTGAAAGATAAATGCTTTAATATAAAAGGCTTGAAAGTTAAATGACTTCAAAGATAAATAACTTGAAGATAAATTGTTATTAAAGATAAATTGGTGGTGTTTACATCACGCACATTCTCACTGCACTCTTTTCTCTACACGCGGATACTTTAAGTGTTACGGAGTTAATAATACATATGATTTCCACACATTTATTTTAACACTAGACTAAGTTATTTATAGATATTACAAAGTAACCACTTTCAACAGTTTCTTCCTAGGACTATTCTAAGATGATGACACTTGTCCCACTGCATGTTAAAGAAGCTTGATCTTGCGCCACTTGTCTCTGTATATGAATTGAAAATTACATATTTTCAATCTACACTTGAACGTGCAAGACTTATGTAACTGCCATCTTCGTCGAATGCATAGATGGTCGAACCTTGTAAATACTTAGCAAAATATTTCAACTCAAGATTTCTCTAAGTACAGAACCTGTAGGTGGATTCCTTCGACTTTCAAACTTTTAATGAGTAAGGTCGAAACCTCACTTTTGTATTGATAACAAACATTATTTTCTAAGCCAAACGACCTTTTTAATGCTAGCGTCGAATTTTGGAGATATCACAATGTTAATGATAATTCTCACCCTTAACTACTCTATCTCTAATTTTAATTCTCTCGCTCACTCACTCCCCCTCCATAGTTAATTTATTCATGATTCATCAATCTTGTGGCTCCAAGTTCTAATACCATTGTTGGTGTTAATTCAAGGGGTTAACACAAGAGAGTATTTTTTATTTTAGAAACTTTATTTATGAGAAACACACCTTTATGAGAGACACCACATACTCACCCAAAATCTTAAGGAGATAGATGTGTGTGTTCTCCCAGTTATAAATGCTCATGTATCCATATTTCTAATCAATGTGAGACTTCCTCACATTACTCACACTTGTTATTCTCAACACCCCTCTTAGGTGTGAGTCTATCTGCAATGATTCCCTTCAAGAGGAAGCTCATTAATTTTTTACCACCGTTGATACTTTTCTACGGATCACCTACTACCCCGTAGGGAATTTTTATACAAGTGAGTCAATACCTTCACTCGAACCAAACTCTAATATCAATGTTGGAGTCAATTTAGTGGGGGGTCAACATGAAGTATCCTTTTTACTTAGGGGACTTTATTTTTTATTAACACACCTTTGTGAGAGACACACAACATATTTATCCAAATCCTTAAGGTGATAGGTGTGTGAGTTCTCTCACTTATAAATGTCCAAGTCTACATATTTATAACCAAAGTGAGACTTACCCACACTGCTCAAACTTGTTATTCTCAATATTGATATGTGCATTTTAAAGGAAAGAATTATTCCGCTTAAACTTTTTTAATTAGAGATCTTTGTTAAAGACAATAAACTTTGAGGATTTATTAATACACCCCATGAGTTACTTAGGCACCGCGTGAAATTCCACTTATGCCCCCTGATTCCGGATGTACAAATCAGGACGCACCAATGCATTTAAAAAAATTGGATGTGCATATACGGAAGATCTTCGTATATGCAGATCCAGAAGAAATGCTGATATATTTGAAATTGCATGATCACTCCCCCATTCTCTCCATTCTCAACCTTTCTTCTTCCACACTCACCCTCACCAACCTAAAAAAAACTCTACTTCATCAATACCATTTCTCACTCAAAAACTCCAATTTTTTGGTGAAAAAAATAAAAAGGAGCAAGAGAAGATTGAATTTCAGGTAAATATTATATATACTTCATCCACTACATTGCTCATATTATGAATCAATGTTTTTGAAAAATGTGGTTACGCGACTTCCAGATGTGCACATCTGATAGTTATTTAGATGAACATGTCCTGATGTGTACATCCGGAAGAATGTCTGGCAGTAATTAATTTTAATTTTTAGAATTTATTATTTGAATCTAGTTATATATATATACATATACATATATATATATATATATATATATATATATATATATTGTTATATTATTATTTATAAATAGATACGGTTCACCCCGATAACATCTAAAAGGAATTAGTTTCGACAATTTCTCCAAAAGTTGATGGGATTATCGTAAAGTCGGTTGATGTTGGGGTGACTTTAATAACAAGCAAGAGTGTGACGATTGTGAAAGCATGATCGCATATATTTGTAGGAAGGCTATTGGCCTTGGTTTTGGTGTGAATATCGGAAGATCGGATAATGGTTCAGATAGAAGAAACACTTTTGTAATTTTGGGGTGCGAAAGAAGCGGTAAATATCAAGTTCCTCTACGGAAGTTAAAAAAAGACGACACTGGTAGTAGAAAATGTAAGTGTCCTTTTAAGATTCGTTGTTACGCTTTAGCTTCCAAAAAATGAATATTTATTGTTGTTTGTGCTCTACATAATAACAAATTATGCTCAAAGTTTCAAGGCCATACTAGTGCATGTCGGCTCAACTCGGAAGAGATGACATGTATTGTCGACATGACCATGAATTTTGTCCAACCGAAAAAACATAATATCCATGTTGAAATAGAAGGAACCAGACAATGTAGCAAATATAAAACAAGTGTATAACATTCAATCAGATGTATAAAACAATCAGGGGATATATAAGTGATATGCAACAACAGTTTAAATTGTTGGATGATAACAATTGGGTGTCTCGGTACAGATATCGTGGTGATGGAGTTACGGTCCGAGATATTTTTTGGACTCATCCGGATTCCGTAAAGTTATTTAACACGTTCTCGACAATGCTCATTCTCGATTATACCTAGAATAGGAACAAGTATCAACTTCCATTATTTGAGGTGGTTGGTGTTACTTCCACAGATAAGACATATGTTCTTGGTTTGGCATTTTTGGAGTTCAAAAAAGAGGACAATTTTACATGGGCATTGGAGACGTGTCAGTCACTTTTAAAGAAACATGTTCCAATGCCTAAAGCAATTGTTACGGACCACAATATCGCTTTGATAAATGCAGCTGTAAAGATATTTCATTCTTCAAATGCATTACTTTGTCGGAGTATCTCATGATTAAAAACCAACATAATGAGATACAAACCATATTTGGTCGGAGTATCACAATTTTGGAACATCGGTTTAAAGGTAACATTCTTTACTCTCAACTGATCGGCAACATGTCTCGGGCGAGATTGAACTATATTTTTCATGAGGCCAACCGAGTAGAAACGATTGGTTCCGATAGCGCAAAGTGTGGTTGTACTATTCTAAAAACCTACGTTCTTTAATGTGCTTGTTCTATTGCTACAAAGTTGAAACTATGTGAGCCAATACAAATTAACGAAGTTTGCCCTCATTGGATGGGACTTAGTTTTTATGATGACGGTTGTATGGAAGGAGATAAACCAGATATCTCTATTTTTCCTGAATTGGAAGCGATTCAAGCGATATTTTCGAAGGCAGATGAAAACATGAAGCTACATATCAAAGAAGAATTGAGGAAGCTTTCCATTCCCGAAAAAACCGACATGATACCGCCGTCTCAATCGGTGAAGACAAAAGGTGCTCCGAAGAAGTTGAATCCTACACCGAATGATAACTCGATCTCCTACATATTGTGAGCACCGACTCCTAAATCTCTAAAAAGTTCCATAAAAGGAGCTCGAATTTTCAAACCGGCTCCGACACTGATTCCACAGGTCCCGACTCCGATTGCACCACATCGATTCCACATATAATTCCCTTATCAACGACATGCCAATTTTTATACACAAGCATATCGACAGTATCATCGATGTTGTAGGGGATGGTAATTGCATTTACCGAACCATTTAGGCTCTACTTGGTAAAGGAGAGGAAGGTCATGAGCTTGTCCATCCTCAACTTATCCTAGAGTTGGAGATGCATAAAGAATCATACTTGTGTTTGTATGAAAATAAATAAAATTATGACAAGGTTTACAATTCACTTGTTCCGTGGTTGAGTGGTCTGACCCCAATGTCGAAATGGATGAGCTTCCCCGAGATCGGTCATCTTATCGCATGTGCATATGACATGGTGTGCATTGATATGATGTATCAACATGAGGTATCATTTTTACCTTGGAGACTTTATTTTTTATTAACACACCTTTGTGAGAGACACACAACATATTTATCCAAAACCTTAAGGTAATAGGTGTGTGAGTTCTCTCACTTATAAATGTCCAAGTCTACATATTTATAACCAAAGTGAGACTTACTCACACAGCCCATACTTGTTATTCTCAATATTGATATGTGCGTTTTAAAGGAAATAATTATTCCACTTAAACTTTTTTAATTAGATATCTTTGTTTAAGACAATAAACTTTGAGGATTTCTTAATACACCCCATGAGTTACTTAGGCACCACGTGAAATTTCACTTATGCCCCCTGATTTTGGATGTGCAAATCAGGACGCACCACTGCATTTTAATAAAAAAAAATTATAGATGTGCATATGCGGAAGATCTCCGTATATGCAGATTCGGAAGAAAAATTGGTATATTTGAAACTGCATGATCACTCCCCCATTCTCTCCGTTCTCAACCTTTCTTCTTCCACACTCATCCTCACCAACCTACCCAAAATCTACTTCATCAATACCATTTCTCACTCAAAAACTCCAATATTTTGGTGAAACAAATCAAAAGGAGCAAGAGAAGATTGAATTTTAGGTAAATATTATATATACTTCATCTACTACATTGCTCATATTATTAATCAAATTTTCTGAAAAATGTGGTTACACGACTACCGGATGTGCACATCCAATAGTTATTTGGATGAACATGTTCGGATGTGCACATTCATAAGAATGCCTGGCAATAATTAATTTAATTTTTTAGAACTTATCATTTGGATCTATTTATATATATTTATTATTATATTATTGTTTATAAATAGATATGGTGCACCCTGATAACATTTCAAAGGAATTATTTTTGACGATTTTTCTGAAAGTTGATGGAATTATCGTAAAGTCGGTTGATATCGGCGGTGACTTTAATAACAAGCAAGAGTTTGATGATTGTGAAAGCATGCTCGCATATATTGTAGGACAACTATTGGCCTTGGTTTTGGTGTGAATATCGGAAGATCGGATGAAGGTTCAGATAGAAGAAACACTTTTTTAATTTTGGGGTGCGAAAGGAGCGATAAATATCAGGTTCCTCTATGGAAGTTTAAAAAAGACGACACCGGTAGTAGGAAATGTGAGTGTCCTTTTAAGATTCGTTATTACACTCCAGCTTCCCAATAATTAAGATTTATTGTTGTTTGTGCTATACATAATAATGAATTATGCTCAAAGTTTCAAGGTCATCCTAATGCATGTCGGCTCAACTCGGAAGAGAAGACATGTATTGTCGACATGACCTTGAATCTTATCCAACCAAAAAAACATATTAGCCACATTGAAACGGAAGGAACCCGACAATGTAGCTAATATAAAGCAAGTGTATAACATTCAGTATCAAACGAATAAAACAATCAGGGGAGATATAAGTGATATGCAACAACTGTTAAATTGTTGGATGATAACAATTACGCGTCTCGGTACAAATATCACGATGATGGAGTTACGGTTCGAGATATTTTTTGGACTCATCTGGATTCCGTAAAGTTGTCCAACACATTCTCGATAGTGCTCATTCTCAATTGTACCTACAAGACGAACAAGTATCAATTTCCATTATTTGAGATGGTTGGTGTTACTTCCACAGATAAGACATATATTGTTGGTTTTGCATTTTTGGAGTGTGAAAAACAGGACAATTTTACATGGGCATTGGAGACGTATCAGTCACTTTTGAAGAAACATGTCCCAATGCCTAAAGCAATTGTTATGGACCACGATATCGCTTTGATGAATGCAGCTGTAAAGATATTTCATTCTTCAAATGCATTACTTTGTCGGAGTATCTCATGCTTAAAAACCAACATAACATGATACAAACCATATTTGGTCGGAGTATCACAATTTTGGAACATCGGTTTAAAGGTAACATTCTTTACTCTCAACTGATCGGCAACATGTCTCGGGAGAGATTGAATTATATTTTTCATGAGGCCAACCGAGTAGAAACGATTGGTTCCGATAACGCAAAGTGTGGTTGTACTATTCTAAAAACCTACGGTCTTTAATGTGCTTGTGCTATTGCTACAAAGTTGAAACTAGGTGAGCCAATACAAATTAACGAAGTTTGCCCTCATTGGATGGGACTTAGTTTTTATGATGACGGTTGTATGGAAGGAGATAAACCAAATATCTCTATTTTTCCCGAATTGGAAGCGATTCAAGCGATATTTTAGAAGGCAGATGAAAATATGAAGCTACACATCAAAGAAGAATTGAGGAAGCTTGCCATTCCTGAAACAACCGACATGATACCACCGTCTCAATCGGTGAAGACAAAAGGTGCTCCGAAGAAGTTGAATCCTACACCGAATGATAACTCGGTCTCCTACATATTGTGAGCACCAAATCCTAATTCTCTAAAAAGTTCCATAAAAGGAGCTCGAATTTTCAAACCGGCTCCGACACCGATTCCACAGGTCCCGACTCTGATTGCACCACATCGATTCCACCTATAATTCCCTTATCAACGACATGCCAGTTTTTATACACAAGCATATCTACAGTATCATCGATGTTGTAGGGGATGGTAATTGCGGTTACTGAGCCGTTTAGGCTCTACTTGGTAGAGGAGAGGAAGGTCATGAGCTTATCCATCCTCAACTTATCCTAGAGTTGGAGATTCATAAAGAATCATACTTGTGTTTGTATGAAAATAAATAAAATTATGACAAGGTTTACAATTCACTTGTTACGTGGTTGAGTGGTCCGACCCAAATGTTGAAATGGATGAGCTTCCCCGAGATGGGTCATCTTATCGCATGTGCATATGACATGGTGTGCATTGATATGATGTATCAACATGAGGTATCATTTTTACTTTGGAGACTTTATTTTTTATTAACACACCTTTGTGAGAGACACACAACATATTTATCCAAAACCTTAAGGTATTAGGTGTGTGAATTCTCTCACTTATAAATGTTCAAGTCTACATATTTATAACCAAAGTGAGACTTACTCACACTGCCCATACTTGTTATTCTCAATATTGATATGTGCATTTTAAAGGAAATAATTATTCCACTAAAACTTTTTTAATTAGAGATCTTTGTTTAAGACAATAAACTTTGAGGATTTCTTAATACACCCCATGAGTTACTTAGGCACCACGTGAAATTTCACTTATGCCCCCCTATTTTGGATGTGCAAATCAGGACGCACCACTGCATTTTAATAAAACAAAATTCTAGATGTGCATATGCGGAAGATCTCCGTATATCCAGATCCGGAAGAAAAATTGGTATATTTGAAACTGCATGATCACTCCCCCTTTCTCTCCATTCTCAACCTTTCTTCTTCCACACTCATCCTCACCGATCTACAAAAAATCTACTTCATCAATACCATTTCTCACTCAAAAACTCCAATTTTTTGGTGAAACAAATCAAAAGGAGCAAGAGAAGATTGAATTTTAGGTAAATATTATATATACTTCATCTACTACATTGCTCATATTATTAATCAAATTTTCTAAAAAATGTGGTTACACGACTTTCGGATGTGCACATCCAATAGTTATTTCGATGAACATGTCCGGATGTGCACATTTGGAAGAATGCCTGGCAATAATTAATTTAATTATTTAGAACTTATCATTTGGATCTATTTATATATATTTATTATTATATTATTGTTTATAAATAGATATGGTGCACCCTGATAACATTTCAAAGGAATTATGTTTGACGATTTTTCCGAAAGTTGATGGAATTATCGTAAAGTTGGTAGATATCGGCGGTGACTTTAATAATAAGCAATAGTTTGAAGATTGTGAAAGCATGCTCGCATATATTGTAGGACAACTATTGGCTTTGGTTTTGGTGTGAATATCGGAAGATCGGATAATGGTTCAGATAGAAGAAACACTTTTTTAATTTTGGGGTGCGAGAAAAGTGGTAAATATCAGGTTCCTCTACGGAAGTATAAAAAAGACGACACCGGTAGTAGGAATTGTGAGTGTCCTTTTAAGATTCGTTATTACACTCCATCTTCCCAATAATTAAGATTTATTGTTATTTGTGCTATACATAATAATGAATTATGCTCAAAGTTTCAAGGTCATCCTAGTGCGTGTCGGCTCAACTCGGAAGAGAAGACATGTATTGTCGACATGAGCTTGAATCTTGTTCAACCAAAAAAACATACTAGCCACATTGAAATGGAAGGAACCCGACAATGTAGCTAATATAAAGCAAGTGTATAGCATTCGTTATCAAACGAATAAAACAATCAGGGGAGATATAAGTGATATGCAACAACTGTTAAAATTATTGGATGATAACAATTATGTGTCTCGGTACAAATATCACGATGATGGAGTTACGGTTCGAGATATTTTTTGGACTCATCCGGATTCCATAAAGTTGTCCAACACGTTCTCGATAGTGCTCATTCTCGATTGTACCTATAAGACGAACAAGTATCAATTTCCATTATTTGAGATGGTTGGTGTTACTTCCACAGATAAGACATATATTGTTGGTTTTACATTTTTGGAGTGTGAAAAAGAGGACAATTTTACATGGGCATTGGAGACGTATCAGTCACTTTTGAAGAAACATGTCCCAATGCCTAAAGCAATTGTTATGGACCACGATATCGCTTTGATGAATGCAGCTGTAAAGATATTTCATTCTTCAAATCATTACTTTGTCGGAGTATCTCATGCTTAAAAACCAACATAACGAGATACAAACCATATTTGGTCGGAGTATCACAATTTTGGAACATCGGTTTAAAGGTAACATTCTTTACTCTCAACTGATCGGCAACATGTCTCGGGAGAGATTGAATTATATTTTTCATGAGGCCAACCGAGTAGAAACGATTGGTTCCGATAGCGCAAAGTGTTGTTGTACTATTCTGAAAACCTACGGTCTTTAATGTGCTTGTGATATTGCTACAAAGTTGAAACTAGGTGAGCCAATACAAATTAACGAAGTTTGCCCTCATTGGATGGGACTTAGTTTTTATGATGACGGTTGTATGGAAGGAGATAAACCAAATATCTCTATTTTTCCCGAATTGGAAGCGATTCAAGCGATATTTTAGAAGGCAGATGAAAACATGAAGCTACACATCAAAGAAAAATTGAGGAAGCTTGCCATTCCTGAAACAACCGACATGATACCACCGTCTCAATCGGTGAAGACAAAAGGTGCTCCGAAGAAGTTGAATCCTACACTGAATGATAACTCGGTCTCCTACATATTGTGAGCACCGAATCCTAAATCTCTAAAAAGTTCCATAAAAGGAGCTCGAATTTTCAAACCGGCTCCGACACCGATTCCACAGGTCCCGACTCTGATTGCACCACATCGATTCCACCTATAATTCCCTTATCAACGACATGCCAGTTTTTATACACAAGCATATCGACAGTATCATCGATGTTGTAGGGGATGGTAATTGCGGTTACTGAGCCGTTTAGGCTCTACTTGGTAGAGGAGAGGAAGGTCATGAGCTTATCCATCCTCAACTTATCCTAGAGTTGGAGATTCATAAAGAATCATACTTGTGTTTGTATGAAAATAAATAAAATTATGACAAGGTTTATAATTCACTTGTTACGTGGTTGAGTGGTCCGACCCAAATGTTGAAATGGATGAGCTTCCCCGAGATGGGACTTACTTTAGATTTTCAAAGGCCGATGAAAACATGAAGCTACACATCAAAAAAGAATTGAGGAAGCTTATCTTTCACGAAACAACCAACATGATACCTCCGTCTCAACCCGTGAAGACAAAAGGTGCTTCGAAGAAGTTGAAGCCTATACCGAATGATAACTCGACAACTCGGTCTCCTACATATTGTGAGCACGTTGACAAACTCTTTCCAGAATCCCCGACTCCTAAATCTCTAAAAAGTTCCATAAAAGGAGCTCTAATTTCCAAACCGGCTCTGACACTGATTCCACGGGTTTCGACTCCGAATGCACCATATCGATTCCACCTATAATTTCTTTTATCAACGAGATGCCAGTTTTATACACAAGCATATCGATAATATCATCGATGTTGTAGGGGATGGTAATTGCGGTTACTGAGCCGTTTAGGCTTTACTTGCTAGAGGAGAGGAAGGTCATGATCTTGTCAGTTATCAACTTATCCTAGAGTTGGAAATGCATAAAGAATCATACTCGTGTTTGTATGATAATAAAGAAAACTACGACAAGGTTTACAAGTAACTTGTTCCGTGGTTGAGTGGTCCGACCCCGGTGTCGAAATGGATGAGCTTCCCCGAGATGGGTGATCTTATCGCATTTGCATATGACATGGTGTGTATTGACTTAACGCACTACGGATTTCCCGAAACCTTATTTCCACTCCGCACCGTACCATCGTCCAATCCAAGTGATCACATGATGTATATATGATAACTTTTGAAATCAAGGCATTTTGTACAAGTTATCTTAATACCTGTATGCCCCATACCACCTACATCATCGCAATGGACTACGCATTCAACCGCAATTGAATGAATTTGAAAAAGTATTAAATGCGGAAAAGTCCAAAGGTCAAGCTCCGATAGATTTAGATGGAGACTTTTGTTTTAACTCTTTTGTATAATTGAACGACAAAATGTAATTTTTTGAAGTGAAATATTTTGAATTCTATTCATATGTTTTTTTAATGCACTAATGCCTTTTATTTCAATGAAATCATTACATAACATTGTCAATTCTGTTTGAATTTCGTATCAGTAGAATATCCAGATTTGCAGATACGGGAAAGTTTCGGATGTGCACATCCAGAACGTGTAATTATAGGGTGTTATCGGATATGTAAATCTGGAAAGAAATTAGGCAGAATTTACTTTACCATAGGTTTTCAATAAATTAGGGGTTTCATTTGATATCTTACACACAAACACAAAATGTTTCAATTGTATGAAATCAAGATCCGTTAGTGTGATGCAAATGTCTCCTACACCGACGACAAACCACCCGGTCACACATTTAAGCTAATGGCGCACCAATCCATCGACGAGATCATTTACGAGATCAAACATCTCCTTCCTTATCGAGACAAGCGAAAGGTTGCAAAACTTGAGTATCATCCACCTTTGGTTGACAATGAAGGGAACGTCGCTTACAACATTGTTGAGCTCAATTAGAATCCAGAGAATGTTAGAGAGATGTGACAAACTTATTTTAAATATTTTTCACCTAAGGAACAATATACAGTCCAAACAGTTACACAAAATACATCACAGGGAGAAAGGAAAACTTCTTTCGTTCCATGATTGTTTGAATTAGAATAGATGTTGTTTTTCACGAAGTAATTCTTTTAGATATTCTTCATTTATGCTATAACATCCAACCAGCATTTATGCTATATAACATCTTTATACGAAGAATGCATATAAAGATGCTATATAACACCTTTTTCCTCTTAATGCATTACTTTATCTGATTTATTTATTGCCTTTTAAGTTTTATAATTATGCAATTGTTAGTTTTCAAGTAATCAATACGACAATGTTTTTCTTTTATTAAATATTTGACTATGTTTGCATATATGTTTTTCGCAATATATCTTTATCTGTCTTTTTGATTTTGATAAAAGAAGAGAAATATATTCTTAAGGGGAGTAAAGTATACTCTCTATTTAACTCTTGGTGAGTTTAATTACTCCAAATACATATATTTTTATTTTCTTTTACCACCTCTCCTAAGAGATGTGTTGTCATCATAAAAAAACAGGATAATATGAAATCTTATCTTATTTTGCAGGTGATATGCTTTTAACAATAACTTATTTTACTTTTGATGATGAAAATTTGTGTCTAATGATGACAACTGATGATGACAAGTCAAACATAAGTGGTTAATCAGTTAAAGATACAAATCAAAGAATTATGATTGGTTGGACTTGACTATCCGATTATGGAAACCAAAAATAAGTTGAAACCAAATTTAAACTTCTAACCTCAACCAACTAAAATTGTTGAACGAAGCGAGAAGACTATGCGAAACAAGGAAATTTCCCATGTGAATGTTTCTTGAAAGGGATCACCTTTCAAAGAAACTACTCTAAAACTTGAATTAGAAATGTTGGGTACTTAACCTAATTTTTATTTAACTAAGGTCTTAGTTTAGAGGACAAAATTACTGAAGGAGGAATGAGTGTAACATCTCCATAATTTTTAAGTAATGAGTAGTACTTGTTTAGTTAAGCAAGACTATAATTGTAATTGGTACTTTGGGAATTTCTATATATACTCTAAGCTAACCCAAGCATCATCTTTTGTCGATTCTCTTTTTCTAATTTTGCAAGTTCTAAAAATGAGATCAAGTAGAATCAACAAACATATTTCCCCTTTCAATTAAACCTCCATGCATTTCCATCTTTATTCATTGTTCAATTGAAAAAGCTCATAATGAAGGAATAAATTGATAGGGAAGACAAAGATTTAGAAGATAAAAAAATAATTCCAGCTACCACCCCATTCCTTGAATCAATTAGCCTTTTGTTGAAGTAGGCCTTAAAACCTTAAGTAACGAAGAAAATGAAAACATATTTTGAAATTGTAGAAACCAAAAATTAACATGAAATTCGAGGAAGATGACATAAATTAAAGTGAGGCTCGTTGTGGAGCAGACGTGGCGGGAGGATGCCAGCAGAACCGGTGGCGGCAGAGCAACAGTGGGTTTGGGTTCAAAGGGATAGTTGGTTTGTTAGAGCATGCGTCTTATTATCTCATTTCGCGTTTTTTGGGTTTCATTATTTTAGTTTGTAGATCCAGTCATTTATGGGTTATGCTTTGGTATTGTTATGGATTTGTTTGGTTTCATCAATTACAAATATGTATCTCTAACATACTTGCTATCACAACCTTCATAACTTTAAAGCTCAAGATAAAGATAAGAGTTTGGGAATCCTAATGATAATATTAAAGAGGCAATGGTAAATTCCGAAGAGTATATTCTTGGAATTTGGAAAATCCTTGGAGATATCTTAGATGGATTGATAAACACTTCTAAACACCTTGAACTTGTGTGATTAATTTATAGAGAGTTGGATAGATCGAGAAACACTCAAGTAAAAAATGGGATTTGCTCTTGAGAACTTTGGTGACTATTTTTTCGTCAATCATATGTGATATTTTGTAACAACTCTTGGAAGTATAATGAATTAAAGAGTTACTATCTCCCTTGGATTAGATTGTTTGGTTGAACTGATTAAACAAACTATTGTGTTTATTTTCTTTACTTTTATCTTCTTCTACCAAGTTTAATTGGTGTCTTATTGGACATAGAGTTAATTTTAGCTGAAGAACATTTATTTAAGATGTCATTATTCTTTTTCCCCACACATCAAATTTCAAGTTATGATTAAACTCTGAATAATAATGTTGAAGTTCTATTAATTATTCTATTAATTTCATAACACATTTGATGTGTATACATGAGTATTATGCTCTTCTTTTTCCACTACTCCTTATAAGTATTCTACTTTTATGGTGTTGATCATTATCTTAAAGGTCTTGCTCTTTACAAGTGGTTACTCAAGACAAGCATATTGACAAGATCATATAGTTTAAAGGCACCATTCTTCATGATAATTGAGAACTCATTCTATATGAGTTGCCAACAATTAATAATTTTAACTATGTTTTTGGTATATATAACAAATCCTTAATGATTGATGATTTTCGATAATTCCTCTTGATCACCATGTTCCCGGTACCTTTAGCTTGTGATACAATATGCTATCCTAACCTTACTCTTTTTTTTTTGGCGTCAAACTTGACCAAGATCTTATTCCATTAATATGGATTCAACGACATGTATCTAGAAACCATGATCCAACTTGATGTGGATCTTCATACATTACAAACATGAAATTATAGTGACATATTTTCAATCATCATGTACCGTATTGGCTTCATCATCATTGTTTTGAGTCTTCTCCTTTCGTTTATTGTACCAACAATTCGAGGCATAATGACCCCATTTTTCATAGTTATAACACTGAATGTGTTTATGGTCCTTTCTTTGACTCTTTTGTTGGCTTAAATTTGATGTCTCTCATTCTTTCTTGAAGTGTTCAAGTTTACCATCAATTTTAATATTTTGTGAATTTTACCGTACATATTTCTTGAACTTCTTTGGAGTCTTTTTGCCTATGTGTTTCTCAAAACCACCATTTGTCTTGAATGTTTGAGCTTGTAGCTCTTGAACTGACTTGTGCACTCCCTTTCTTTCAAGAATCCTTAATTCACATGCTTCTAATGTCTTTATTGATTACATGAATTTGTAATTCTTTTTCGTTTATTCTCTATGTGAATTTTGTTGGGCTTGTGTTGTATTTGCAAGGAGTTTTTGAACTCCATTGACAACCGACTATCGTGTATCTTGATTGTTAGAACAATTATGGTTCTAAACCTCTAAGTGTTTTGATGATAACAAATATCATTATGCTAGAATAGAAGTTCTAATGAATACCTTTATTCTTGTGTAGAAGAGAAATTCAATTAAAGGAGACGTGCATTACTAGAAGATATATTGAGCCATATATAAAAGATACAATTAATGAAGAATCCATCATTTAATGATATGTTTAATTGGCTGCGCATCAAGTCTTTACTATCTCTGATTTCCGTCTAGAAGATGATGATATTCATAATGAAGACATTAATTAAAGAATATTTTAATTAATGATTAAGACAAGTATCTCTGGTTATGGAAGGAATTTATGGTATTAACTAATATCCATAATAAACTCAAGATGTCTTCAACGGCTACATTTATTCAAGAACTATATAAAGGAATCAAATTGAAGAATTGAAGCGAATACACTCATGAGAAAAGACTGAATCATTTTGTGCTAAAATATTGTAACTATCACTTAGTGATCCTAGCTTGATTAGAAGCAAATTTTAGTTACTATATTATTATCATTGTAATAGTTGTGTAATATTCCTTGAGTGACTAGTTTCAGTCAGAAGACTCAAGAGGACATTGACTATAGGTCAGTGTGTGTATTCATTTGTTGAATAAGTGGATTAAGACCTCAGTAGAGGCAAAATCACCTTGGCGGGTGGACTGGACGTAGTTTGAGTTCAAACGAGCCAGGATAAATTAACTTGTCATTAAAAGTTATTTTTAGTTGTTAAAGAAAACCCAATTCCAACCCCCCTTCCTTGTGTTTTACGCACCTTCAATTGGCATCAGAGCGCTAGGTTCTGAGAAAAACACTTAACCGTGTCAGTAAAAGATCCAGAAGTTAAAACACATGGCAGAAGCTGGCAATAACAACAATGACTACCAAAATGACAAGATCAACGCTAAACCTCCAGTGTTCAATGGTGACAATTTTGACTACTGGAAGGATGTTCTGGAAAGTTTCTTTCTAGCTCTAGATGGAGATCTCAGGGACATGGTGACAGATGGATACATTCATCCTGTTGGAGCAGATGGTCAGAAGATTGAAAGAAAAAATATGACAGCTCAACAGAAGAAGGAATTCAGAAATCATCACAAAGCTAGAACCATACTTCTAAGTGCTATCTCATATACAGAATATGAGAAGATCACAAACAGGGACTCAGCTAAACACATGACAGATGACACATGAAGGCAACACTCAAGTCAAGGAGACTTAAGCTCTAGCCCTCATCCAGAAGTACGAAGCTTTCAAGATGGAAGAAGATGAGACAATTGAAAAAATGTTCTCAAGGTTCCAAATTCTGGTAGCTGGACTGAAAGTTCTGGACAAAGGCTACTCAACAGCAGATCATGTGAAGAAAATCATCAGAAGTTTACCAAAAGCTTGGAGGCCCATGGTCACTGCTCTAAAGCTATCTAAAAATCTGAATGAAATATCCTTAGAAGAACTGATCAGCTCCTTAAGAAGTCATGAGATTGAACTAGAAGAAGATGAACCCCAGAAGAAAGGTAAGTCTGTAGCTCTTAAATCTAACAAATCTGTTTCTAAAGCTTTACAGGAAGAAGAAGAAGAAAGTTCTGGATGCTCATCAGAAGAAGATGAACTATCTCTCCTATCCAGAAGAGTCCAACAACTCTGGAAGCATCGTTAGAAGAAGTTCAGAAATACCAGAAGAACCAACAATTATTCTGAATCAACATCTGGTCACAAGAAACCCAGAAGCAAAGAAGTTGTGTGCTATGAATGCAAAGAACCAGGACACTACAAGAGTGAATGTCCAAAACTCCAGAAAGAGAAACCCAGAAACAAATTCAACAGAGAAAAGAAAAAGATTCTCATGGCAACATGGGATGATTCTGAATCATCTGAAGCAGAGTCAGATCCTGAAGATGAACAAGCTAATATTGCACTAATGGCAAACATACTAGAAGATGATCACTCATTAGAATTAGAATCAGAATCAGATTCAGAAGAGGTATTTTCTAAACTCTCCAGATCTCAATTAGAAGCTAGCCTCTCAGAAATTCTTGAAAAATATCAGAAGCTTCAATTCAAATACAAAGACATGAAACAAAGGCTGGTATCTGAATTAGAAGAAGTTAGAAAACTAAAAACAGAAAACTCTGAGCTGAAAGAAAACATTTTTGAATGCAAAAACTCTTTTGAAAAACTTAAAGCTCAGAAGGAATCTGAATTAGAAGATCTAATAAACTCTGATAATATCATAAAACAATATGATTATGGTTTTCAAAAATTCCTAGCTAAAAGCATAGATAGAAGCAAAATTGCATCTATGATCTATGGAGTTAGCAGAAATGATAGAAGAGGCATAGGCTATGTGAAAACTAAAGAAACTCTGAGGTATAAAAAGATTGATGACATTGTCATAAAAACTAATACTCCTCTAAGTTCTCATTTTACCTATGGTCATAACCATGATCTAATATACACTAGTGAGTCATCTTGTTCCACAAGTTCTGATTTGAAACCTAAAATGAATCAGAAGTTTGTAAAAACTAACAAACAAGGACCCAGAAGAATATGGGTACCCAAAGATAAAATTGTGTATGTTGCAGATGTCTTTAACAGCAAAACTGAAACACCAATCATGGTACCTGGACTCTGGATGCTCACGACACATGACGGGAAGAAAGCATATGTTCCAAAGTCTTGAATTAAAAGATGGAGGCCACGTAGGTTTTAGAGGCAATCAAAAAGGAAAAATAATTGGCTCTGGAACTATTGGCACAAAAGTGTTATATGTTAGGATACTCTGAACGTTCTAAAGGATACAGAGTATAGAACACAGAAACACGTATTGTGATAGATTCTATTTATGTCAGATTTGATGATAAGCTTGGTTCTGAAAAACCAAAGCAGAATGAATTAATTGCAGATATAGAAGTTGATATTTCTACAAACAGAACATCTGAAGATCAATCACCTAAAGAACAAAACAAGACAATTACTCCAACAACTTCTGAAGAACCCACTCAGAAGAAACTATCCAGAAGCAAGGTGAATCATCCAGAAGATAAAATCTTGGGAAAGAAAGATGAACCAATCAGAACAAGATCATCATTCAGAAACTCTGAAGAATCTCTAATGGGACTTGTTTCTCTGATTGAACCAACTTCTGTAGAAGAAGCTCTCTCAGAAAATGATTGGATTCTGGCTATGCAAGAAGAACTTAACCAATTCACCAGAAATGATGTATGGGATCTAGTTCCTAGGCCCAGAGGATTCAACATCATTGGCACCAAGTGGGTATTCAGAAACAAGCTAAATGAGCAAGGAGAAGTTGTCAGAAACAAAGCAAGACTGGTTGCACAAGTTTATAGTCAGCAAGAAGGAATTGACTATACAGAAACCTATGCACCAGTTGCCAGGTTAGAATCAATTAGACTTCTAATCTCATTTGCTGTAAACCATGATATCATTCTATATCAAATGGATGTCAAGAGTGCATTTTTAAATGGTTATATTGATGAAGAAGTGTATGTACACCAACCCCCTGGCTTTGAAAATATAAAATTTCCAGAACATGTTTTCAAACTGAAAAAATCTTTATATGGTCTGAAACAAGCTCCCAGAGCTTGGTATGAAAGACTAAGTACTTTTCTTCTGGAAAATAACTTCATCAGAGGGAAAGTGGACACAACTCTTTTCATTAAAAACATTAAAAATGATCTTCTGATATGTCAAATTTATGTAGATGATATAATTTTTGGTTCTACTAAAAGTGTCTTGGGAAAGGAATTTGCTAAGTCTATGCAGGCAGAATTTGAAATGAGCATGATGGGAGAATTAAAGTTCTTCCCGGGAATTCAGATAAATCAAACTTCAGAAGGAACATATATCCATCAAAGCAAATATGTCAAAGAACTTCTGAAGAGATTTGATTTATCAGAAAGCATAATATCTAAAACTCCTATGCATCCTACATGTATTCTGGAAAAAGAAGAGGTAAGTAAGAAAGTAGATCAGAAGCTCTACAGAGGTATGATTGGCTCTCTCCTCTATCTAACTGCTTCTAGACCAGATATTCTATACAGTGTATGTTTATGTGCTGGATTCCAATCAGATCCTAGAGAAACTCACTTAACAGCAGTTAAGAGAATTTTTAGGTATCTGAAAGGTACTACTAATCTTGGCTTATATTACAGAAGATCCAAAGATTATAAACTTGTAGGATATTGTGATGCTGATTTTGCTGGAGACAGAACAGAAAGAAAAAGTACTTCTGGAAGTTGTCAATTTCTGGGAGATAATCTAATTTCTTGGTCCAGCAAAAGACAGTCAACCATAGCTTTATCAACTGCAGAAGCTGAATACATTGCAGCAGCTGGATGCAGTACTCAGATGCTCTGGATGAAAAATCAGCTTGAGGATTTCAATATTTATGAGAGTAACATTCCTATCCTCTGTGATAATACCTCTGCTATTTGTCTATCTAAAAATCCAATTTTACATTCTAGAGCTAAACACATAGAAGTTAAACATCATTTCATTAGGGACTATACTCAGAAGGGAATTTTAATGTTAAAATTCATAGATACAAATCACCAATGGGCTGATATTTTTACAAAACCCCTTCCTGAAGATAGATTTAATTTCATACTAACTAACCTTAGCATGAAATTATGTCCAAAATGAAAATTCTTTAATTATATGTTTTTAACTCTTAGAAGTTCTGAAACTAATCCTCTATATTATTATTTCAGAAGATACTATGTTCTAACTGTTTCATTCTGAGAACTTCTGTTCAAAGGAATAACATGCAGATCTTCAAATCAACAAGTGTCAACAAGGCTCTAAGGAATCCCATCAGAATTAAAACAAGTGTCCAAATTCTGAAGAGTGACAGAACATGCATTGGACAACTGTCCTCTACAGAATGACATCTGTTAATCTTCTGGGAAACTGATACGGCTAACTTGACACAAAAAAGGCAAAAATCTCTTGGGTAACTGTTCCAGAATCTTTTACGCCTTACCCTATGTCAGCAGCATTTATTGCATATAATCATTATGTTTTTTAAACTTAATTTTTCCCACTAATTTCTCGTTTTATTAAATGCATTATTTTTTTCCTATATAAGTAACTTTTCATTTTCACTTTCACTTTTTACCCTAATTGCATTTTTACTGAAAAATCTTTTCACTCTCTCTTTTGCGTTCTCTCTGAAATTTTCTAAAACCCTAAACTTCAAAAACCTCATCTTAGTAACTATGGCTTCCCCTCCTCAACAACGAAAAGACTTCACTGATGTATTTTACGTTGAACCTATGAAGACCCTTACTACTCCTGCTGACAAACTGGAAGTTCTTTGTGAGCTCTTTGTGGATTTCAACAGTCTGAAGGATAATGGTTTTGATCTCTTTCCGACCGTTCAAGCTCAGGGCTGGGAGAAGTACTTTGATCGTCTAATGGGACCAGTCTTCCCAAAACTGGTAAAGGAATTCTGGGCATATGCAACAGCCTCCAACACTCATGTCACTTCGTACGTGCTGGGTAAAAGGATAATTATTTCTGAAGATCACATTGCCAAGCTCATAGAATCTGATGGCAATGGAATAAAGTGTAGTGAGATGGACAAGATGTCTGATACAAAGCTGATTGCCAAGGAAATCTTCACTTCTGGCCAACCCTCTAATAAGATAAAGGATCTGAAGATTCCTCTCAGAATTTGGGCCAAGATCATTCTTTGAACAATCTGCCACAGGAAAGCTACAAATTCTCCAGACTATATCAACATGGATCAGCAGTTTCTGTTGTACTTCATTGCCAAACAAAAGAAGATCAACCTTGCACACACTCTGTTTCAACATCTGAAAACTAGTGTGAAGGAAACTAGAGATGGGGAGAAAACCAAGAGGGATTGGATTCCTCTAGGACGTGTAATTTCTGACATTCTCTGTCAAAATAAGTTGGTAGACTTTCTGGCAGAATTAAAGCAGACACAATTTCTTGAAACAGATGTTGGTAAACCTCTGAATGCGAAAAATTTGAAGAAGATGAAGTTTATAACTTCTATCCAGCAAGAACCTGTCCTCCATTCTAGAGAAGTTATCACCACCAGGAAGATTCCCCTGGAGAACTTCCCCCTCTTCTCTTCTGACACACCTCCAGAGGTTGTGGTCAATTACTTGGATATATGCAAGCAACATGGTGTGGACCCAATGTTCAAGCCAACTGAACTCACTCAGAAAACTCCAGTTGCTGCCTTTGCAAGAACCAGGAAGAGAAAGGCTGGGGAAGGATCGTCTCAGAAGACTCCCAAATCAACCAGAAGTGCAGGTAAAACTTATGCCTCTAACTTTGAATTCATTTATGTAGTAGAAGCAGTTACAGTAGAAGTGTCTGAAAACCCTTCTAACCCAACACCTTCTGTTGACATTCCCTCTGCACCTATCCCATCTTCTGAACCACCTCAATCCTCTAATCCTATTCCATCTGTTGCAACATGTCCTCTCTGAAATTGATAACTTCCAACCCCCAGAATCTGTCCAAATTCCATCCTCTGAAAATGTTTCTAATCTTTCCCCCATAAGAGAAAGCTCCATGTCTTCATATGTGTCTACCCCTCCCAACTCACCAACTTTTATAACCATCCCTGACACACCACCAGAAGAAACTGAACATGAAAATCCTCTTAGAACCTCTATTAATATTGAAGCTTTACAAAACTTGTCCTCTGTATCTAACAAAACAGCCATACCTGCACCTAAACCAAAGCCCTCAAAAATAGACATTTCTGCTTTGTTACTTGCTTTTGAAACAGTCATGAAATTGAAGTTAGAGGATCTGAAGTCTGCATGCTCAGAGCTTACAGATCCAGCTGCTTCTGACTTTCTGTGGGCTACCTTCAGAAAATGGTTTAATACTGAGACAAAGAGACTCAAGGACATCTGTTATGATATTGCTCACCAGAACTTCTGTGAGTATCTCAAAGCAGTTGTTTCTAACATTGAACAGAATAAACCTCTTCTGCTGGACAATAAGCCCTAGACAGAGTCAGAACCTCTGGAAGAAAACTCTGGATTTCAAATGGTTCTGGTACCTTCTGAAGAAGATCATGATGATGAACCTGCTCTATCACCAGCAAATGTAGAAGTTCCTGAGAATCAAGCTGCTCCAGAAGTTGAAGATCCTCTGCCAACAAATCTTGTTCTGCAGACCTTGGAAGAGCTGAAGAAGGAAAATGAAATGGTTAAGCAACGCCTGGATAAGCAAGATGAAACCACTGCTGAGTTAAATACAATGCTTGGAAAGCAAGTGGAATCATCCTCTGAGATCAAGTCTCTGCTGGAGGCCTTAGTTACTAAGATGCACTCCTGATTTTCTGCTTAGTTGTTTTTTTTCTTTTTCTTCATGACTATTTAAGTTCTACTGGTTTTTGTTATTTTTTTAATTATATTTAATGGTAACGTATTTTGCTTCTATACACTTGCATTTTTTTTACTTCTGCATCTATTCTTTTTGATTATGACAAAAAGGGGGAGAAACGTAGAAAATCCTGATCCATAGCAGTTTATCCTGATTTACCTCTTACATTTTAAATTCTAATAAAATTATTTGAGTTGTGATTCTAAAATAGAAACAGGTCAAGTAATCAACTCAGGGGGAGCTAAGGCTAATGAAACTTTTGAAGGATAGAACTTCTGAAGAGATCTTTAAAAGAAATATTTGATTCTACTCAATCAAAGGGAGTTCTTCTAAATCCTATTAAACTTTATTCTCAATATTTAATTAAATGTTTTGTCATCATCAAAAAGGGGGAGATTGTTAGAACAATTATGGTTCTAAACCTCTAGGTGTTTTGATGATAACAAATATCATTATGCTAGAATAGAAGTTCTAATGAATACCTTTATTCTTGTGTAGAAGAGAAATTCAATTAAAGGAGACGTGCATTACTAGAAGATATATTGAGCCATATATAGAAGATACAATTAATGAAGAATCCATCATTTAATGACATGTTTAATTGGCTGCGCATCAAGTCTTTACTATCTCTGATTTCCGTGTAGAAGATGATGATATTCATAATGAAGACATTAATTAAAGAATATTTTAATTAATGATTAAGACAAGTATCTCTGGTTATGGAAGGAATTTATGGTATTAACTAATATCCATAATAAGCTCAAGATGTCTCCAACGGCTACATTTATTCAAGAACTATATAAAGGAATCAAATTGAAGAATTGAAGCGAATACACTCACGAGAAAAGACTGAATCATTTTGTGCTAAAATATTGTAACTATCACTTAGTGATCCTAGCTTGATTAGAAGCAAATTTTAGTTACTATATTATTATCATTGTAATAGTTGTGTAATATTCCTTGAGTGACTAGTTTCAGTCAGAAGACTCAAGAGGACGTTGACTATAGGTCAGTGTGTGTATTCATTTGTTGAATAAGTGGATTAAGACCTCAGTAGAGGCAAAATCACCTTGGCGGGTGGACTGGACGTAGTTTGAGTTCAAACGAACCAGGATAAATTAACTTGTCATTAGAAGTTATTTTTAGTTGTTAAAGAAAACCCAATTCCAACCCCCCTTCCTTGTGTTTTACGCACCTTCATTGATAACTATATAAGGCCTTCATCTATTTGTGCCATATTTAGGAGACCATTATCACCACTCATCTTTATTTGGTTGATAATAATTGAATAAACTCTAAATAGTGAATTCAACACACTTAAGAACCGGTTTTCGTGGTATCAAATATGTTAGAGCAAATGCTTACTTATATAATAAGAAAATAGAGATAGAAGGAATTAAGAGATGAAAAAGAAAAATTAAGAGATGAAAAAGAAAAATCAAAGTAGTTAGGTGTGTTTACACATATTATAGGTTGTGTCGTTGACGGTTGGAATGATGTTAATTTGCAGTGGGAGTTGGAATGATTTATTGACATTAAATGGACGATAAATGTGAACAAGTAAGAACTAATATGGAAGTGAATTTGAAAGGATTCATTTTAGTACCACGTAGGAGGAAATACAAATATTAGTAGTATATATATATATATATATATATATATATATATATATTCCAACTTGGCCAATTGGGATTGGGTCCCAAGGGGCACCCAAATTTGAAAAAGGAGTGAGGACACACACATAAGCCATCAAGATACACGCGCGCGTGCCGATGCAGTTATCCGTCCGACTGGTCGGCCGACACAACTCGGTCCTCTCCGAAATTCCACTCTCCCACGATTTTCTCCACTCAGTTGATTCACTGCCTATAAATACAGGTCTGCATTTCATTTGTAACCGCCCCGAATTTTCAAATTCTCACTTTTCTCTCTTTGCTCACTTCATCTTATAATTTTCTTATTCTCGACTAGCCTTGTTGCCATTAACGACTAGATTTATTCCAGAAACTGCGATTGGTTTTAAACCATCAAAAAGGTGTATTTCCTAGATCGATTTATCAGAGTGAAACTGATAATCGTATTTACGAACGGGATGTTTTATCCTGGAGACGTCGTCGTAAATCGATTGCTTTGCATAATTTTTGGCAGTACGACGAAACCTTTTAAAGAAAGCGACCTAGTACGCGACTCGTCCCGATAATTTCTCAGTGCCAAGTTTATTTTTCAAACCGGAAACAACAATTTTTAGACGTTTTCATAACTGCCATGGCAACTGAGGAAATTATCGGTACTATTGCGGTCGTTTCTGTCTCTGACAAACCATTCAAGTTTGAGGGTTCCAATTTCAAACGTTGGCAAGCTAAGATGAAATTTTTGTTAACTCTGAGAAAGGTTGCCCACGTTCTGACTGAGGATATCTCGGTTGTCCTTTCTGGATCAACTGAACTACCTAATGGTAAGTCACTTGCAGAATCAGATGGGACTTCCCAAACGTCTGAATCAGACGCTGCAAAAGTTAAGGTTATAGCAGATGACTTACATCTTAGGAAAGAAATCGCCCTATAGCACGATAATGACTATTTGTGCAAAAATCACATTCTGAACGGTCTTGTTGATGATTTGTACAGATACTATAGTAGTTACAAGACTGTTAAACATGTATGGGAGGCTCTGCAAAGGAAATATGATACTGAAGAAGTAGGTGCTAGGAAATATGTTGTCAGCCGCTACTTGAACTACAAGATGGTGGATGAAAAGTATGTGGAAGCTCAAAGCCACGAAATTCAGAAAATTTCTCATGAAATTATTACAAAAGGTATGCCCCTCACTGAACAATTTCAAATTGCTATTATCATTGACAAACTGCCCCCTAGTTGGAAAGATTTCAAAAATTTGCTTCGCCACAAAACAAAAGAATTTTCAATCGAGAGTCCGATTACTTGCCTCCGAATGGAAGAGGAAGCTCGGAAACAAGATCAGAAAGATGAAGTCATAATTGTTTCTAACAACACAAAGAGATTTGGTGTGGTTCTGACGCCTACGGGCAAACCTTTAAAGAATCAGAACCGCAATCCTGCGAACCGAATTAAGAATGGGAATCCCTCTAGGGCCCCATATGCTCCATTTGCTAGGAAACAACCACCACCTCAAAGAAATGATGCTCCAGTTTTCTCTTGCTACAATTGTGGGAAACCGGGTCATATGGCAAAAAAATGTAAGAGCAGTCCTAAACTTGCTGCTGGCTCAAATGCTCAAGTTAACCTGACTGATGAGCAATTCGTTGCTATGATCACTGAAGTCAGCATGGTTGGTGGAAGTGATGGTTGGTGGATAGACACTGGCGCCACTCGTCATGTCTGCTATGATCGTGCTATGTTCAAGACATACATGAATGCTGAAGATAAGAAAGTGATGTTGGGAGATGCTCACACTACTAATGTTGTTGGAATTGGAGATGTAGAGCTGAACTTCACCTCAGGAAGGACTTTGATCTTGAAGGATATCATGCACGTTCCTGAAATTAGGAAGAATCTTGTTTATGGTTTTCTTTTAAGTAATGTTGGGTTTAGTCAAAATATAGGGGCATATTTGTACACCATCACTAAGAATGGTATTTTTGTTAGGAAAGGGTATGCCACTGATGGCATGTTTAAGTTGAATGTTGATTTGAATAAAATTTCTCCTTTTGTTTACTCTTTGTGTGATTTTAATATTTGGCATAGTAGAATTTGTCACATTAATAAGCAAATTATTTATAATGCTAGCAACTTAGGCCTAATCACTAAATTAAATGTCAATGATTCTAATAAATGTGAATTTTGTAGTCAAGCTAAAATAAAAAAAGACTTTGCATAAATCAATTATAAAAGAATCTGATCCCCAAGATCTTATACATTCTTATATATGTGAATTATATGGAAGTTTAACTAGAAATAGTAAACGTTATTTTATCATTTTTATTGACGATTGTTCTGATTATACTTATGTATACCTAATGAAGAATAAAAGTGAAGCGCTTGACATGTTTAAGATGTATGTAACTGAAATTGTGAATCAAATTAACAAGAAGATTAAGAGACTTCGTAGTGATAGGGGAATTGAATATGACTCTAGTTTATTTAATGATTTTTATATTGAACATGGAATTGTACATGAAACGAATGCTCCATATTCTCCTGAAATGAATGGTAAAGCAGAAAGAAAAAATATAACTCTTATTGAACTTGTTGTTGCAATTATGTTGAATTCTGGTGCTTCACCTTACTTGGGGGAATTTACTGACTATTTGCTATGTCTTGAATAGAGTTCCCAAGTCAAAAAGTAAGATTTCACCTTATGAGATATTAAAGAAAAGACAACCAAATTTGTCTCATTTGAGAACTTAGGGCTTTCTGGCTTATGTCAGGATTCCGAATCCGAAACGAGTTAAACTCGCTAGTAGAGCCTATGAATGAGTATTCATTGGGTATGTAGCAAATAGTAAGGCATACAGGTTTTATGACCTAAATACCAAAGTGATCATAGAATCAAACGATGTTGAATTCTATGAAGAAAAATTTCCTTTCAAATCGAGAAATAGTGGGGGCACCCAATCGAGTCACATTTATGTGATAAAAAGTACTGAAAGTAGCGTCAATGTAGTAACAGAACTTCGAAGAAGTAAAAGAGCAAGAGTTGCTAAAGACTACGGGCTCGATTATGCGACTTATTATGTAGAAGAAGATCCAATAAATCTTCAAGAAGCACTATCATCTCTGGATGCAGATGTATGGCAAGAAGCTACTAATGATAAGATAGATTCCCTAGAGTCTAACAAGACCTGGAACTTAGTAGACTTACCTCCTGGTTGCAAACCAATTGGTTGTAAAGGGGTTTTGAAAAAGAAACTAAAAGCTGATGGAACTATTGATAAATACAAGGCTCGCGTTGTAGCCACGAGTTTTAGACAAAAAGAAAATATAGATTTCTTCAACACATTTTCTCCAGTCACTAGAATTACATCCATTAGGGTACTCATTTCAATAGCTGCTATTTATAACTTAATAGTACACCAAATGGATGTAAAAATAGATTTTTTAAACGGTGACTTAGAAGAAGAAATCTATATGGAACAACCAGAAGGGTTTGTGATCCAAGGACAAGAAAACAAGGTCTGTAAGTTAGATAATTCTCTGTATGGACTAAAATAAGCTCCTAAATAATGACATGAAAAGTTTGATAACTTAATGATAATTAATGGGTACAAAGTGAATGAAAGTGAAAAATGCGTTTGTAACAAATCTGAGAATTGCATTTGTACTATCATATGTCTATATGTAGACGATCTACTCATATTTGGATCAAACATTCAAGCCATTAATAATGTGAAATCATTGTTGTGAATAACTTTGATATGAAAGACCTCAGAGAAGCAAGCGTGATCCTGGGTATCAAGATCACGAGGTCCGAACAAGGAATTTCTTTGGATCAATCTCACTATGTGGAGAAGATCTTATAGAAATATAAATACTTTGATTGTAAACCTGCATGCACATCGTATGATCCAAGTGTGAAACTGTTTAAGAACACTAGAAAAAGTGTTAGACAAACAGAATATGAAAGCATCATTGGAAGTCTTAGATATGCCATTGATTATACTAGACCTGACATTGCATATGTCGTAGGATTGTTGTGAAGATTTATGAGTAAGCCGAGTAATGAGCATTGGCAAGCTATTGAGTGAGTTATGAGGTACCTTAAAAGGAATATGGACCTTGGCCTACACTATCAGAAATTTCCTGTTGTACTAGAAGGGTATAGTGATGCAGATTGGAACACCTTATCGGATGATTCCAAGGCTACTAGTGGCTATATATTTAGTATAGCTGGAGGAGCTGTATCTTGGAAATCAAAGAAACATACCATCCTGGCACAATCCACAATGGAGTCTGAGATGATAGAACTGGCTACAGCAAGTGAAGAAGCAAGTTTGTTAAGATGCTTGCTAGCTTATATTCCCTTATGGGAAAAACCTATGCCAGTTATGTTGGTCCACTGAGATAGTACCGCAACTATTGCAAAATTTGAGAACCGTTACTATAATGGTAAAAGACATCAAATTAGAAGAAAGCACAACACTGTTAGAGATTGTATCTCTAAAGGAGTTGTGAGAGTGGATCATGTACGCAATGATGAAAACTTAGCAGATCCTTTGACGAAAGGATTAGCTAGAGAGAAAGTCCATAATACATCCAAAAAGATGGGACTAATGCCTATAAAGAAATTATTTACTCATGATGGTAACTCGACCTAAATGACTGGAGATCCCAAGAATTAGGTTCAATAGGTAACAACAAGTTGTGAGTAATATGAAATGACCATGCAAGTGAAGCATGAATCTTGAAGTAATAAGAGGATGAGATAATAGAAACTCTTAATGAGATTTATACTCTATATGAGGGAGTACCTAGGTGTTATACCCATAATTTATCCTACCTTGTTCACTTTTGTCTCTGAAGGATCACTTGGCCATTGGCCATGATCTTCTAAGAGATAAGTCATAAAATATTGTGTTTATGTTCATTGTAACTAACAAAGGTTTTTGTAAGTGCATTGAATTCAAATTCTCATGGTCAAACGGTCAAAGCATTTGGTTTCAAATAGGCTAAGACCTGGGATCAAATTGTTTGAGAAATGGTCAAGTGGCTTTAAGGTGATCCCCAACTTTGTTCTTATTCATTCTCAAATCATGCTTCAAGTGTATCTTGTGTCATTTATTTCTCGAGCCTCGGCTTAGTTTATTTCAAGTTGATTTTCAAGTCACTATTCATTTTGCTTAAAAAGGATTCTAGGATTGGGATTCGTTTTCTTTAAGTCATGAGTGAGTTATTTCAAGATTGGTGTTAATTCGTTTGATTATTTAAGAAAAAAGACATGTTCAATGGGTTTTAATTGGAGTCCAAAGTTGTATTATTTCAAATTTGATTCTTGACTTATGATCAAAATTGCGCCATGATTGAAAGACTTCAAGAATTGCATTAAGATTTCTCAGGCATTGTTTCAAGTTTTCTAGGTCTTGTATGACCAAGAGAATTTCAAGTAAAATGTCGAAATATTGCTAGATGTTAATTGGCCCACTACATCAAGTCTTCATTATTCATGTGGTTTAGGAATTAAAAAAAAAAGGGTTTTGACTGGTAGTCATTGTTGACTCAAGAGGCAGGTGCGAACGGTTGCCGATGATTAGGTGACACTAATTATTGGTGGGCACAAATCACTACAAAAAAATTTATTTCAAAAGGAAAGTGTAATTAAAGCAAGTGCCAATACTATGGTGTGACATTGCGAATTCAAAAAAGATCATGATAAAAAAATATATTGCAAAGTTCTTGCTAGTTCTAAATTACAATGTTATGAGTTATGTCACCAAGGACCATCCACATGCACAGAGAAGATCATGTACAAAAGTTTCCTATTGGTGCAAAGAAAACAAAATTCATATAACGTTGGATTACACTTAATACACCAAAAGTTTGTAAATATTACAAAAGCTAAGAGGTGTGGCCTAAATGCAAATAAGAGTTACCAACTAAAATACTCTGGTCTAATAAAGTTACAAGGTTGATTGTCACTTTTAAGATCCACATCAAGTTGCTCATCAAGACTTCCTGCCTTTATAGCCCTCTTCATCCAAGAAGCCTCTTGTGTTAAACTCCTCTTTCAAGCTTGCCCTCACCATGAATGTAATGCACAAAAAAAACAAATAAGTAAGTGCATTGTTCGCATCAATGAATATAGTAGAAGCAAGTGGAGAGGATCATGATATGATGCTAAGGAGTATTCTTAAATCCTCAGAACCCAAAGTTTACAGGGAAATCAACGGGTCACAAGCAATAAGAACAAGGAAGGATTGATTCAAATAAATTGGCAGCCATGTCAATAACTTTGTTACAAATGATAAAGAAATTTTGAAGCAATAGATTGAATCCTTACCTCTGATGTGATAGACACAACAAAGTAGTTTCAAGGGTCTCATAATTATGCCGCCTTTACAGAGCCTATTCAGGTTCGGAAAACTGTATTGAAAATCTCAATAACAAAGACCTTGGAGATGTCCCTGGAAATGGCTTGTTGTTGTTGAAGTTGGAAAGGTTTTCAAACACCAATTAAATACTCTAATTTTTACAGTACCAACTGCTGCAAAGAATTAAATTCGGTTGCACTCACCACAAAGCTCCAGGTTCAGTTAATTACAGGGGGCTGATGAAGATTATGGGAGAGGATATTGGTACACCGAATTCAGATCATTGCCTCCAAGGTAGGAAAGCTTTGGATGCATAGGGGTTTGAATTTCCTTTATCATTTGATAGGCATGAAGCTTCTAAAGCTGAAACTATGACTGATAGTTGCACCAAACTTGATACTAATGAGCCAAAGTTGACATCTTCACTGGTGAAATTAGATTTTGCTAAAGTTAATGATGAGTGTTTATCCGGGCCACCCAAGGGTGATGAAAGTGTGATTTATTTAAAAACAGATCCAGCTGCAGGTTTTTTTTCCTTGTGCTAAATATGTTGGTAATGCCAGGGCTACTGACAGTGGTTGTGCCTCAGAGTAGTTTGGTGTTTTGAATGAGGATTCTATACTGACAACTCATGATTCTGAGATATATGATTGTTGCACCAAAAGTTCATATTAGTTGAAAAATAATAATAAGGTTGTAAGTACAGAATGATACATAAAAAGCTCCATTCACAAATCACCTATACAAGCCATATGCAGGTCGGGAAGCCCACAAGGCACAAGCTCCCAACCAGAAGCTCTACATCCTGCAAGACCAGTGGAAAGAAGCTGCAACATAGCATAACAGTCGCCGTACCGACCATACTATCTTCTAGCTATGAAAGGCCTGTAAACAAACCACAAATGGAAGTTAGGTGTGAGAGTCCCTGCATAACCGAAATAATCGCACGAAGTTAAAGAGATATAGAATCAGTTAGAAGACCAGAACAAATTCCAGCATATCTCAAATCTTCACTTTGCCTCATGGTTCATTTGGTTTGCCGCATCAGTACTAAGTTCTTATGATGCGTTCCCGTCGCGCCAATTTCCAACCTATTTGCTTTGATTTAGCAACATAATATTGAAGGCCAGGCATCACATCAAGAAGCAATACATGATGCATTGATATTGGAAGCTGAAAGAATGCATCCAGAATTTCGCCTATGACTTGCAGAACTTCAACAGAAGACGGGGCGTATCCTTCCTGATTTGCTTGTGGACTCCAAAGCTCTTGCTGAAGATTTCTATCAACCCAGTCTTCAAGTTTGTCTATTCTAGTTTTTACAAGATTGGCAATTGCACCTTCGGCCTTGTAAGGAGGCATCTCACGGATAACTGCCTTACCACCATCATCATTGTCTACTGAATTCTCAACGTCTATCTGTACAAGGCTGCCTACACCCTATTTGTAACCTGCAAATGATACAAGGAGAAACAGTTTAAAATTCAATTACAACACAAGACCAAACAAAGAGCAAATAACACTAAATTTCATTCAAAGTTTCCATCGATGCACCAAATCCCCCGTGTCATTATGCAGCGAGTAAAGTTTATTCATGAACAACAATAGTTGAAGCAAGTGGAGTAGTCCTGGTATCTCAGTTAAAAGAAGCTTTGCTTGAGCAAGAGTAGGAGCTGGAGAATGTTCGTACACAGATACAGGTTGCACAAGCACAAATAGAAGCGACTTGATGATGAAGATACTTCACAAAATGCATCATTCAAAAGGAATTCAGGCACTAATGCAGCTGCACAATCAGAAGCATCATTGGCTCCATGCTCTTCGGCCACGCGTGCCTGAGTATCTTCAACCACACCTTTGCTAACTGGTTTACCATCCCTTAGCCCTGCAATCATAACCAAGCCCACCTGATCAGAACCATCCGGCAAGGAGATCCCTTTTGCCGATAAAGTTTCTTCAGGGATACCAATGACAGCACAACATCACGGACGAAGAAATTCAGATGAACTCTCGACCTTCTTTTCGACATCTGATGAATAAATATTGCTGCCAACAACAATGATAAAATCCTTGATTCTTCCAAGTGAATAGCTTTCTATCAATTATCCTTCCCAAGTTTCCAGTTCTTGTGTAGACACGTCCAGGATGCTCTTCATTGCTATCTGGATCGACTGTTCTGTTGTCAATGGCTGCATTCCCTGGATGAACATATCCGCAACAAACTCGTCTTTGCCAGTCAACAAGAATAGGACTTCCTTCCCCAAATGCACAACTGATGAACACACAATTCTTTGCCAAGCCATATCCATGAGCCATTGCCTTCTGAGACAAGCCATAAGGACTGGTTAGCTCGAGAAATCTTTTATTGTCTTCTGTTTCATTAGTTCAGCAGCAATCATTAGAAAAATCATGGGTGATTAATACAATATGCAAGAAATAAAAAATAACAAGATACAGAAAGTTTGACATCCGACAACCAATTCATCAAGAAGTATCAGAGGATATCAGTACATACCACAAATTACTTAAAAAAACTCTTTTATTACACTACAGACAAAAACAAAAAAGGATGACTCACCCTAAGCTGGCCCACAGGATATTGACGGCAAGCAGAATCTTCGTACAATCCCAACGGATTGATTTCCACAGCTCACTACTCTCACTCTAAAACGGATTTTCTCACGCATACGAATAAGCTCCCAGATTCTCCTATAAATAAAGAACAATCATTAGCAAAATAAGAACAGAACACAACGATTGAAAACGCTGTCAAAATCAATCCCCAAAAAACCCTAAATCACCAAAAATGCTCTTGTTCCACTAAGATATTTGAGTTTTTTCATATTGAAGCTCAAATGTCTTGAGTTGAACCACAATCACGATAACACAAATAATCCACACTCAGAGGAACCAATAGTATGAAGGGAGAAGAGAAAAGGAGAGTACGATTTGAAGTGGAGAAGAGAAACTGAGAATCATACCTCGGAACACATTCAAACCAGGCTTTTCCAATTGAGGTAGTCTTCTTTATCCTCGTTCTTTGGTTGCTGTGAAAATTATCCCATGTTCGTTGTCGTTGCTCTAATGGCTTGAATCCCTTCCTTAAGAACATAGAACGATAATGTGCGATGAAGCTAATGGCTAAGCACTAAAGCTCAAAACCCTATTGATGAAGGGATGATGATAGGCGTTTCTTCTTTAGGTTTAGTTTTTTTTCTCTCCCGGATTTATGCTGTATTTGTTTTCCCGTTGAAATTGTTTTTTTTTGGTTTCGGATGAAGGTGGATATGGTGATGACATACAGTGAAGCCTCGTCTCCTTCGATGTGACGATGAGGCTGAGTAAAGAACCATAACATATGAAGAAGAGGTGTTTGAGTTTTTGTTCAGACGTAAGAGTTTCCTTTTGTTTTCGTCTCCAATCTGCGCTTTCTTTGTTTTTTTTAAATAAAATTCTTTAATGGCAATTGAATCTTTGATGGTATTTGACCGTTGGTTTGTTGAGGTTTGTTCCTTTGCTTTAAGATGGATCCCATAGAAACCCAATGACCAAAATTTGTTCCCCATGTAAACTTTAATGTTAACACATGGAATCCGGCGTTGAGTGACTCTAGGTCTGCCCGAGACCGTCACGTGACGCGTGGATAGGAGGTCCCAGTGCATCTAACTTTTCGTTTTGTTTTATACTTTCATTAAATTATTACTAAGTTGGATATCAAAGGACGATTACAGACTCACGGAACCAATCTTTGTGATTTGCTTCTTTTCATAAAGATTTTAAAAAAGGGGATAAAAAGAACTCTTGTAATTAATTATATTATTTTATTATACATAATTAATTAATTACTTAATTAATTTTATTAAATAAATCTTATTTAGTTAAGTTAATTAATATTTTATTAATATTTCCAAAAAAATAAAAAAGGCTTTTTATTAACTAATTTAATTAAATAGATATTTAATTCGATTAATTAATTTAATAATTAATCTAATTAAATATTTATATTTAATTAAATTTTTTTTTACCTTTGTTCGACATTACGCGTGTGATGAATGTTTGTGTATGCTCGATTCTTTTTTTGCTCGCAGCTTGATATAATGCTTACTTGTGTGATTACTTTTGCATTTTTGACGATAAATTGCTAAGTAAAAAACGAACGCACACTAAGATTGATCATTTTTAAAGATAAACGAAACCTTTGGTCCAACACCAAATAAATATCCGTACGTACGTCACTTCATACACACACGTAAGTCGATCATTCCTCGATCGCCATCTGCACGAACTTTGCACCTTACACCTTTTTCAACATTTTCCAACATTAACGAATCAACGCATTGCGCTTGTTTGCCATAGCTAGTCTTTTGTTTAGTTCCTCAACTTTGCGAGCTGAGCGCATTGTGCCACGCTAACAAAACCAACAAATAAACTTCCGTTTGCATTCACCTTAAACTTCAAAAAACCAAAATGTTACTTTTTAGATCCAAACCCTTGATCCAACATCAAGCGGTTTTAGGAAACAAAACACTTCAATAAATACGAGGAAAATTGCACGCCACGAGCCTTAAGCGATAGAAAGGAGGATAACGAGCTCTCGTTACTCGCTCCGATTATTTCGGCGCAAGACATTCGTGTTGTTGGACGAAATAAACTATCCATAGTCTTTAGTGCAAATGGACTCCTAAATCCTTTCATCAAAGAAAGGTAATAAAATCAACAACCATAACCTGTATCAGGCCGAACTACGAAGCTCTGACTTTCCCATTGCACAAGGGAATACATAGGCACGAGGATCTCAATCCTTGCCGAGCCCCTAGGATCAATAAACCCTTTAGTTCAACAAGTAATCATAAGTATAGACATCCCTTCGCGCATGACAACCTAGATGGTTCCCATCGAGTACGATGGATGTAGGAGGTGCTAATACCTTCCTCCTACATAACCGACTTCCGAACCCCGACAATGGTTTGCGATGACCTTGTTTTATCCCTTCTCAGTGGTTTTATCTATATTTACCATTTCCCTCTTCGGGAATAAATAAAATTAGGTAGCGACTCTCATGTCAGCCCAGCCGCGACCGCGTTCGCGAGGAATCGTATTTTTCGAGGTACGACAGCTGGCGACTCTGCTGGGGAATGGTTCACCCCTATAAAAGTCAGGCCTAGTCTAGGTTTCCACGCTTGTTTGGATGTTTGCTTGTGTGTTACTTGTTTATCGCTTTCTTTATTGTTTTACATTTTATATCCTTATTGTGGATCTTTTGTACCGGATCGATACTTTGATCAAAACAACTTGAGGGAAAGGCTCTATACGCGGGTCTATGAGTGTAAACATAAGTTAGTGAGGTTGTGTAGTATGGGCTCCCGAGGGAACCTCTCTCGTGGGTTGTCGATACGAAAACCTCACTCGGAGTAGATTTTAATGGAAATACTGACAACCGTCAAGCTCTTGGCGTGTGTGCTCAGTTGTTTTCATTAAAATCATCGACTCTAGGGACCTTTAGAACCTTTTGGGTTAAAACATCGGTTGATGGTTGCGTAGTATTGGGCATTAGGGTTCGCCCTCGCGTGGCTCGATATGAAAACCTCACTTGGAATAGACTTACTCAATGGAGTTGATTGACTGTCAAGAATATATAAAATTGACACGTGCATCAAACAGTTGAGAAAGTTCCATAACTCCAGGACTTTGTTTTAAACCTCGTGTCGACGATCACGTAGTATGGGGTACCAGGAGATTTCTCTCTTGTGTGGCTCGATACGAAGATCTCACCCAAACGAAATTCATATGGTGGAGTCAATTAACCGTCATGTTAATGGCATGTGTAATGCACATCCGTATGAATTATTAACTCTGGGATCCCTAAAACTGTAGAGGTCACCCAGTGAGGTCCTTGTGAGAATAGTGATCAAAGTATCTTCCATCCGTACTAGTTGTTTCTGGAACATTGCATTTTGGGTTTACCCGTTCATTGTTGCATACATTCATTCATAAAAATGATACAGAGCTCTCAGTTTCATATATTTATTGCAGATTTGAAGTATTTGTCAAAGCAATCAAGATGAATCAAATTTCCAAGAAAAGCACGTACAGTTTCAAGTTCTTGGAACCAAAGATTGACACGCTACTGGCCTTGAGAGCTAAGATCACACCTATCAAACACAACAACTTTCAGGCTCGCTTCGGAAAAATCCTGAGTATACTGGACGAGACAGCTAATATTGATGCTCTTAGTGCTCTTGCTCAATATTACAACATTCAGCTGCAGTGCTTCACTTTCCCAGACTTCCAGATTGCTCCTACTTTGGAAGAATTCGAGTTGCTTGTGGGCCTTCGTATTAGGGACCGCAATCCTTTCCCAAAACTAGAAGAAGAAGTCACTATGACTAAGTTGGCTACTGTGTTGGGACTTCCAGCAAGTTTGTTAGTATACAACAAGTCAGACAAGGAAGGATTCACGAGACTGTTCTTAGAAAAACAAGCCTGGCAATGTGCTGAAAAAGGAAACTGGTCCTCCTGCGGAGCCATCCTAGCTCTTCTTGTGTATGGAATTGTGTTGTTCCCAAAGTCAGATAAGTTTGTTGACCGTGCTGCTATAGAGATTTTCATGACAGGAAACCCAGTTTCGTTCTTATTGGCAGATTTTTATCATACTTTCCATACCAGACATACAAAGAGAGGAGGTGTATTTCTTTGCTGCGCTCCGTTGCTGCACATGTGGATGAAAATGCACATGCCTAAGGAGGGTTACTTTGTGTCTAGGCATTTGTCGTGGCCTCACAGATTTGCTTCGCTCAGGGCTAATGACATCACATGGTACTCAAGAGATTGGAAGATTGGGGGTATTGTGCTTAGATGTGGAAGTTTCCTTAATGTCCATCTGATAGGAAATCATGGTTGCATAAATTACAACCTGTTGCTGCTTAAGAGACAACTTGGGCTCCCTATGGAAGCTCCTCCCGAAGAAAGGAATTTGATACCTTTTGTTGTTGATAACCCATCTAAATAAGAGTTGAAGAAATTCAAGGCGGCTTGGAAGAAGATCATTACAAGTGACCCTAGTGTCCGCAAGAATATCATTGTGAAGGAACCTTATGTCTTGTGGGTAAAAGAAAGAGCTCGTATCGTTAAGATTCCATTCTTTCTCGATCTAATAGCTTTCCCACCCCTTCCTGAGAAAGCACCATTGCTACCTGAAGACATAGATGAGCTCAACGAAAGGATCAAAGGTTTAGAATTGGAGAACGAACGCATGCGGATCGGACTCCTTCGAACCAAAGGAAAATAAGAAGTATGGGAGGAGAAAAGTAAAAAGATGATGGAAAGAGTGGAAAGCAGTAACAAAAGATGTAGAATAGAAGAAGATAAGAGAGAGCATTACCTGGGTGCTCTTTACGGAGCTAGCATGGATCTAGATCATTGTAACGAGCAATTAAGAATGGCTGAAGTTCGAATTATCAATTTACAGAAAGACATGGAGGTGTGTCTTAAAAACAAGAAGGATGATAGAATCACTTTAGAAGCAAAGATCAAGAGTTTATAGGATTCTCTCAAGAGAGAAGAAGACAAGCTAGCAGCGGAAAAGTTGGAAAAAGAAAGTTATCAGCGAAAGTATGATCGTGAGAAATTTCAACATGAGCAAGCTGTGGAACAAATTGACTACCTGAGATCTCAGAAAACTTATCAAGACCTGGAGGATATGTACGAAGAGTGGAAGTAGAAGTTTGTAAACCTTGCTAGCATGTTGAACCTGGCATGTCAAGACCTCCATGAGAAGCTTGAAGATGCAGATCGTGTCATGTGCCCAGAAAACACGCCTGAAGAAGTCTACAGGTGTGTGAAAGTTTGTAAGAGAACCATCAAGGAGCTTACCACAAATCTAGTAGCAGTCCGCAAAGCTCAAGGGGTCATTTTCAGGGTTGCACCATAGTTTATGTTCAAGAAAGTTGTTGTTATCTTTTGCATTGTAATATGAAAACTCGTGGAATCTTTAATGTACTTGTTTGAATTAGATGAATGAAAGTTGTTGCTTTTGGATTTTAAATCTTGTCTTATTTGCAATGATAAATACGTTAAATATCTCTGGTAATAAATCGATAAGACAATGAGAGCTTTGTAATCAAACATATGCATTCATACGCTCATTTTCACAACCAAACAAAAACACAAACTCATACACTTTACCTTCCCTCTCCAGAAAAGCTGACTTTCCGGATTTTCCGACGGAGGTACGAGACCAGAAAGATTTACAAAATGACTTTGGAGCAAATCCAAGAGGAGCAGAACGCCATGAGATCTGATATTGATTCACTCAAGGGAAAGCTGGACCAAATTCTCGAGGTAATCACTATGGCTAAGAGAGAAGAGGAAGCTGAGAAACTCACCAGACAAGCCGGCACTTCGGGGACTGCCAAAGAGAACTTCATTCTTGCTGGGGTGAATCCACCCAATGTACCGTCTTTAGCAATTCACCATGGTTCATTTAAGGACATGGATGAGCAGTCTGACGTCTTTTATGCAGACCCACCGATTCACCGTACCGAAACTCTCCTTGAACCAGTAGCAGAAAGGTTGCGCTCAATGGAGGAAAAGCTTAAGGCAATGGATATTAACACCATTTCGGGTCTAGATGCTGAGGAGATGTGTCTTGTGCCAGGATTAGTAATCCCGCATAAGTTCAAGGCTCTGGACTTTCCCGATAAATATAAAGGGAACAGTTGTCCTCACACTCATCTTCGGGCTTACTGCAGAAAGATGGCTTTATATGCTAGGAACGACCAGCTCCTGATTCATTGTTTCCAGGACAGCCTGTCCGAGGCATCATTGGAGTGGTACGTCCAGTTGGAAAGAGGCCGAATCAAAACATGGAATGACCTCTCCCATGCATTTCTTGAACATTATCAATATAATGTTGATCTTGCACCTAATCCTACTCAACTGCAAGACATGACGCAACGTAGCAACGAGTCGTTCAAAGAATACGCACAAAGGTGGAGAGAACTCGCCGCACGGGTTCAGCCGTCGTTGCTTCCTAAAGAGTTAACAGACATGTTTCTAAATACACTGGAGGACAAATATATGGACCGGATGATGGGGGCTAGTTTTCCTAGTTTCTCTGAGATTGTGTCCGTAGGAGAAAGAATTGAGAGCCAGTTGAAAAAGGGCAAAGGAGCAGCCACTTCTGCAAATATTGGCAAGAAACCTTATCCTAATTTCCAAAAGAAAAGGGAAGGAGAGGCCAATGCTATTATGAGAGAAAGAGCTAGTTTGCCGTATAACATGTCTTATGGGCATGTAGCTAATGTTGCGCCAGCTCCATATCAACCACAGGCTCCGCAACACCAACAATATCAGCAGGCTCCTGCACAGCAGCCCAATCAACAGTACAGACGAAGTGGTCTGGTGCAAAGGCAGCCTAGACCAAGAAGGCACATTGATCCAGTCCCCATGCCTTACAGGGATATCTTTAATCAGCTGAATCAACGCGGGAAACTGATTCTGAGGGATCTAAGGCCAGCCACTTTCCCATATCCTCCAAATTATGATGCTAATGCCACTTGCGAATTCCACAAAGGTGCACCGGGACACACTATAGACAAATGCTATGCATTTCAAAATCACGTGCAGGATTTGGTGGAGTCGAAGGATCTAACTTTTACTCCAAGAGGAGCGAATGTCAAAAACAACCTATTGCCACCTCATGGAGGAGCGACTGTTAATGTCGTGGAGGAAGAAGACGAGTGTGAGTTAATTTTAAAGGCAGAAGACGTTCAGACTCCATTGGCCATGATTGGGGAACAATTGGTGAAATCAGGTTTGATGCTGGCAAAGGATGAAGGGGTTGACCATTCCAAGGAAGATATCAGGGAGTGCTTGCAAAGAATTCTCGATCAAGGTTTGATACAGATCGAAAGACGTGGAAAGAAGAAAAGAATGGTGGCTGCAATAAAGATGTATTATGATGCACCTCAGACTCCAAACAATGTTACTCCTATAGTTATAGAGTACCCAGCTCCCTACATTGGGGAAAATAACCAAGCGGTACCGTGGAGTTATGAACCAGCGAACGCTAGACAAGGGTGGAGAAGGCAGCCTATTAATATTGAATTTCCCGTTGTCACATCCATTGTCGGACCAAGTGGTATGACTCGCAGTGGACGATTGTTTACACCAAGACCAGTGGAGTCGTCATCCAATCAAAAGCAAAAGACAACTGCTACACCGGTTGTCACTCCTATTCCTCAGGGGTCACCAGAAGAACCGTCATCGCCCAAAGCTGCATTCACTCATAAAGAAGCGGAAGAGTTCTTAAGGATTATCAAGAAAAGCGACTACAAGGTGGTCGATCAGCTGAACTAGACTCCCGCCAAAATATCTATGTTAGCTTTACTACTTAGTTCTGAAGCACATAGATCTTCTTTTCTGAAAGTGCTAAGTGCGGCCCATATTACCAAAGATATCACTGTAGCCCAATTCGATGACGTCATAGCCAGCGTTACTACTGGCAACTTCCTCGGTTTTAATGATGAAGAGCTCACTGCTGATAAGAAGAATCATAATAAGGCTTTGCACATCTCCATAAGATGTGAAGATACATTGTTGTCGAGGGTGTTGGTGGATACTGGTTCCTCCTTAAATGTGATGCCCAAAACGACGTTGGAAAGAATGTCCGTACAAGGAGTAGTGATGAAGCCAAGTGCATTGATAGTAAAAGCTTTCGATGGTTCTAGGCGTGCGGTTATAGGAGAGGTGGATCTCCCGATCAAGATAGGACCTGCCTTGTTCACCATTACTTTCCAAGTAATGGATATCCATCCGGGGTACAGTTGTCTCCTGGGAAGACCATGGATTCATAACGCAGGGGCTGTTACATCCACTCTCCATCAGAAACTAAAGTTCCCTATGCAGACCCGAATAGTGGTGATTGGAGGTGAAGAAGATATCCTGGTGAGCCATTTGACCTCTTTTCGATATATTGATGTGGAAGGCGAGACTGTCGAGACACCGTTTCAATCTTTTGAAATAGTGAGTATGCTGGCAGTACAACGAGAATCTGAGCGCCCACAACCATCAATGTCAATGGCATTACTGAAGGATGCTTTGGCTGTCTTGGAGACTGGGAACACACAGGGATGGGGCAAAGTTGTCGAGATGCAAGACAAAAGAGACATGTATGGCATTGGCTACCAGCCATCTTCCAGTGCAACAACTATCTCTACATATGAAGAACATGGTCAATTTCCTCGGGTGAGTGATACATTTACAAGCGCTGGATACATCTTTGAGGATCACGCTGCTATGATCTCAGACGAAGACTACCATGAAGTGACTTGTAATTGGATTCGTCAAGCCAATCCAGGGGAGGAATTAGAGAATTGGAGAACTGTCGAAATTCCTCAGTTTATTTACCCTAAAAAGTAATTCTACTTCTTTTTCAAAACCATATGCTCTGCCCAAGGCATATTAGGATGTTGTCGGGCCACCAATGTTTTAAAACGTTGATTATCAATATAATAAATCAGCAATTTGCATTCAATATTTGTTCTCTTTCTTTCATTTTTCTTTTCTTTTATAATAAAATGGCAATGTTTTAATGCACATCACTTTCTAAAATAAATGCATAAATCATAAACATGCAGAGACACTACCGAGGTCCTTGACGACGATGCTGTTATGGTCCTATGTGATTTCGATTGTCCGATCAACCAAGCGGAGGAGGAAGGCGAGGAAGATTGTGAACTTCCCGAAGAGTTAGCCCGACTACTCAAGCAAGAAGAGAAGGTCATTCAGCCTCACCAAGAGGACATTGAAGTCATCAACCTGGGATACGAGGAGGATAAGCGAGAAGTAAAGATAGGTGCTTCTTTACAAGCTGAAGTAAAGGCAAAATTGATAGAGCTCCTCCACGAGTACGCCGACGTGTTCGCATGGTCATATCAGGATATGCCTGGGCTAAATACTGATATTTTCGTGCACAAGTTGCCACTCAAAGAAGAATGTCCAGCAGTCAAGCAGAAGTTGAGAAGGACTCGCCCAGACATGGCCCTCAAAATTCGGGAAGAAGTAAGAAAGCAATTTGACGCCGGATTTCTAGCAGTAGCTAAATACCCACAATGGATCGCCAACATTGTGCCCGTTCCAAAGAAAGATGGAAAGGTCCGCATGTGTGTCGACTACAGAGACTTGAACAGAGCTAGTCCCAAAGAAGATTTCCCACTACCTCATATCGAAGTATTGGTGGATAATACAACTCAATTTTCAGTGTTCTCCTTTATGGACGGCTTCTCCGGATATAACCAAATCAAAATGGATCCAAAAGACATGGAGAAGACCACGTTCATTACGCCGTGGGGAACTTTTTGCTATAAAGTAATGCCATTCGGACTCAAAAATGTCGGAGCAACATATCAACGTGCTATGGTAACACTCTTTCATGATATGATTCATAAAGAGATTGAAGTGTACGTCGATGATATGATTGCTAAATCCCAAACAGAGGAAGAACACATTGTTAATCTGCAAAAGTTGTTTGTACGATTAAGAGAGTTCAAGCTTAGACTTAACCCGAATAAGTGCATATTTGGGGTTCGATCCGGAAAGTTGCTATGATTCATTGTGATTCAGAAGGGGATTGAGGTTGATCCTGACAAGGTCAGAGCTATTCAGAGCATGCCTGCACCAAGAACTGAAAAGGAAGTCAGAGGTTTCCTTGGAAGATTGAATTACATCGCCAGATTTATTTCGCATCTCACTGCTACTTGCAAACCGATCTTCAAGCTATTAAGAAAGGATCAAGTAATTGAATAGGATAATGAATGTCAAATAGCCTTCGATAGAGTTAAGGAATATTTGCAAGAACCACCAATCTTGGTGCCTCCCGTTCCTGGAAGACCTTTAATAATGTACATGACAGTTCTTGACGAATCCATGGGCTGTGTGTTGGGGCAACAAGATGAGACTGGCAAGAAGGAGCATGCCATCTACTACTTAAGCAAGAAGTTCAACGATTGTGAAACAAGGTATTCATCACTTGAGAAGACTTGTTGTGTTGTTGCATGGGCTGCCAAACGTCTCCGACAATATATGTTGACCCATACGACATATTTGATTTCCAAGATGGATCCTCTTAAATATATATTTGAGAAACCAGCTCTCACTGGTAGGATTGCCCGATGGCAAATGCTTTTGTCCGAGTACGATATTCAATATGTCACTCAAAAGGCTATCAAAGGCAGCATACTAGCAGACCATCTTGCTCACCAGCCTGTAGAGGATTACCAACCTTTGAGGTTTGACTTTCCGAACGAAGATATCATGTTGATTAAAGACTATGAAGAGCCTGGACCTGACGAAGGGCCTGAACCAGGGGAGCGATGGACTCTCATGTTCGATGGTGCTGCCAATGATCGGGTAATGGAATTGGGGCAGTATTGACATCTCCTAAGGACTTTCATGTACCTTTTACAGCTAAGCTTTGTTTTCCGTGCACGAATAATGTGGCTGAATATGAAGCATGCATTATGGGACTAGAGGAAGCCATTAATCTGAGGATTAAAACACTCGATGTATATGGTGACTTAGCTTTGGTGATATATCAAACTACAGGAGATTGGGAAGTAAGATGTGATCATCTGATTCCATATCGGGATTATGTGTTGAAGTTACTCCCCAGATTTGATGATATTACTTTCACCCATGTGCCTCGTAGTGCAAATCAAATGGCTGACGCTCTGGCATCTATGTACCAGCTAATTTGGCCTAATCATCAGCCTTCCATTGATCTCAAGCGTTTTGAAGAACCCACTCATTGTCTGACTGCTGAAGAAGACTCAAGTGCCAAGCCCTGGTTCTATGATATCAAGCGCTACTTGGAGAAGAAAGAATACCCAGAAGGTGCTTTGAGTATGGATAAAAGAACACTAAGGAGATTGGCCTCAAATTTCTTTCTAAATGGGGAAGTCTTGTACAAGAGAAATCATGACATGATCCTGCTCCGATGTGTAGATGAACAGGAGGCCGAGCGAATCATAAAAGAGATACATGAAGGACTGTTTGGTACTCATATGAGTGGGCATACAATGGCAAAGAAAATCCTTAGAGCAGGATATTATTGGCTAACAATGGAGGCTGATTGTTATTCTCATGTTCGAACATGCCACAAATGCCAAATTTATGCTGACAGGGTACACGTACCTCCCACTCCGTTGAACGTCTTGACTTCACCATGGCCTTTCTCCATGTGGGGAATAGATATGATCGGGATGATTGAACCAAAAGCCTCAAATGGGCATAGGTTTATACTTGTTGCCATAGATTACTTCACAAAGTGGGTCGAAGCCGCCTCTTACGCTAATGTTACCAAGCAAGTGGTTGCTCGCTTCCTGAAGAATAACATCATATATAGATACGGGGTTCCTCACCGGATCATTACTGACAACGAGTAGAATCTCAATAACAAGATGATTGAAGAGTTATGTACCAGTTTCAAAATTGAGCATCATAATTCAACACCATACAGACCCAAGATGAATGGAGCTGTCAAAGCTGCAAACAAGAATATCAAGAAGATCATTCAGAAAATGGTGATCACGTATAAAGATTGGCATGAGATGTTGCCTTTCGCGTTGCACGGTTACCGTACTTCAGTACGTACTTCGACAGGGGCAACCCCTTTTTCTTTGGTATATGGCATGGAAGTTGTCCTCCCGATAGAAGTTGAAATTCCTTCGATGATAGTTCTGATGGAAGCTAAATTAGACGAAGCAGAATGGGTCCGAACAAGGTTTGATGAACTCAATCTTATTGAAGAAAAGCGCATGACGGCACTATGTCATGGACAACTTTACCAGAGACGTATGAAGAAAGCTTTTGACAAGAAAGTGCGCGCTCAGACTTACCAGGAAGGTGATTTGGTGCTCAAACGAATCACTACCATGCACAGAGAGCCCAGGGGCAAATGGGCGCCTAATTACGAAGGACCGTTTGTGGTGGTGAGAGCTTTCTCCGGAGGTGCTTTGATTCTTGCAAGAATGGACGGTGAAGAACTTTCTACCCCCGTGAATGCGGATGCAGTCAAGAGATATTATGCCTAAAAGATTGGAATAAAAGCCGCTAAGTCGAAAACCTGAAAAGGCGACTTAGGCAAAAATGGGCTATCTCGGTGGACTGAAAACCCGAAAGGGCGGTCCAGGCAAAATTTAGGGATAAAAATAAAAATAGCTCATTGAGCTGAAAACCCGAAAGGGCGTCCCGGTGGATTGAAAACCCGAAAGGGCGATCCAGGCAAAAGTTAGGGACTAATTCCAAGGCAAAATATTATATTCTGTACATTAATTTGATTATGGGGAGCTACGAAAGAAAAGGATCCATCCAATTGTCTTCCTACAAAGTTTAACTGATGAGATTTTCAGAGATATAGAGACCATAGCAGTGTCAAAATTCAATGGAACTTCATTTATTGTCATTGTCATTGTACTTTTCTTGCACAACAATTACCTCATTAAGGAATTGCATCTGTATGTACATTCTTACCCTTTACGGGTCTTGACAATAAAAAGAGAAATTTCTCATCAAAATTGTGCTCAATCATTTTTACTTTATCTGTTTGTTTGCAAAATGTTTATTATTAATAAATTTTGTTTTAAAATTTTGGTAAAAAAAAATAATAAACAATATTTGAAAAGTAGTACGATAATCTTTTCGGTTGATAAGAGGAACGTGACAGTTTTCTCATTAACTAATATCATTGCCAGTTATTGTGATTGTTTCCGCACAGACAACGTATCCCATTGACAAATGTTAAACTTCAGTCGAAACTTTACCAGGAGCACTCATGTCTTTTCTCCTTGTTGCTCACAACTTCATCAAGGTCTCATGTACCAAGTGTTGGAAAGTCTAAATATCCTCCACCACATCTCAAAGTCCAATATCCATTGGCAACCACCAAAAGCTGGAAGTCCACCACATTGGCATCTCTCATAAAACCTAAAGTCCAATTTTATTGGCAACTACTAAAAAGCAAAGGTCCAATTTCATTGACACCCTCATGATTCCTAAAAGTCCACTATGGTGGCAACTACCAGAAAGCTAGAAGCCCAACCATGTTTGGCACATCTCCCAAAGTCCAATATCCTTGGCAATTACCAAAAACTTATCTCCAGCATATGCAATCATCTACATTATCACAAGCATGGCATGCATAGCATTCTTGTCCGAAAACAAGGATGTCATCAAATACAACCATATTAATCATTAGCATATAACAAAGAGACATTTGCATTTGAACCATTAATCATTGCATTCTCATATGGAGCATTGGGCATCACACAATGTAGGAGGGCACATCAGGATAACATAGCAGGATCCAGAACATGCATCCAGGGCTTTCCTCTCTCAAGAGGGTATCCTGAAGGATTGAACGAGATATTGCTTTGGAATTCTCCGAAGAACCTTAGATCAAAAAGGTACTGCTTCGCAAGATCCAAAGAATCTCATGTTATGATACTGCTTTGGCATTCTTCGAAGAACCTTAAATCGAAAAGGTACTGCTTCACAAGACCCCAAAGAGTCTCATGTTGTGGTAGAGATACTGTTCTAGTATCATCGAGGAGCCTTGATTGTAAGGAACTGCTTCGCATGACCTAGAAAGTCTTATGCCATGGGAGAGAAATACTGCTCTAAATATCACCAAAGAGCCTTCATTGGTAGGATACTGCTTTGATGAACTAGAGAATTTCACTTGTTCGAGATATTGCTTTGGAATCCTCCGAAGAACCTTAATCGAAAAGGTACTGCTTCGCAAGACCCGAAGAATCTCATGTTCGAAAAGATAATGTTCTAAGTATCGCTGAAGATCCTTGAACATAAGGAACTGCTTCACATGTCTAGAAACGCTTGTACTATGGGAGAGAGATACTGCTCTAAATATTCCCAAAGAGCCTTTATGTTCAAGGTATTGCTTTGAGGGGTTAGGGAATCTTATTTGACTAAGGTATTGCTTCGCAAGACCCAAAGAATCTCATGATGTGATAGAGATATTGTTCTAGTATCGTCGAAGATCCTTGAATATAGGGAACTGCTTCGCATGATCTAGAAAATCTTGTATCATTTGTTAAAGATACTGTTCTAGTATCGTCGAAGATCCTTGAATATAAGGAACTGCTTCGCATGATCTGGAAAATTTGGTATCGTTTGTTAAAGATATTGTTCTAGTATCGTCGAAGATCCTTGAATATAGGGAACTGCTTCGCATGATCTGGAAAATTTGGTATCGTTTGTTCGAAATACTATTCTAGTATCACTAAAGATCCTCGAATATAGGGAACTGCTTCACATGATCTAGAAAATCTTGCACTATTTTATTCGAGATATTGTTCTAACGGCCACAAAGAGCCTTCATTGGTAAGATACTGCTTTGATGGACTAAAGAATCTCATGCTTTGTTAAGACACTTGTTCTAGAGTCATTGAAGAGCCCTGACCAAAGGAAACTGCTTCGTATGACTTAGAAAATATCATGCCTTTGTTGAGATATTTCTCTAAGTATCAATGGAGAGCCTTGAGTGTGAGGAACTGCTTTGTTGGATCAGAGAACATCATTGATTAAGATACTGATTTGGGTATTTTCCGAAGAGCCTTTATTGTTAGGGAACTGCTTCGCGTGACCCAAGGAGTCACACATTTTGTTAAGATCTTGTCCCCGAAGAAACCCTAATTCATAAGAGACTTCCTTGTACGACTTGGAGAAGTTTATTCATCGAATTGGGATACTGCTTTGTTAGTAGAATCTCAGATATTTTGTACAATTTGCCAATCTTATCCTCATGTCCATTTCAGTGATGTTGCATTTTCTCTCGTGTCGGACAAATTTTAGGGTTTTTCTATATATAATCGACTTCTACCCTAAAAAGATTGAACTCCATGCAGTAGTTCATTCCTTTGGGTCCAAGGCAATTAGATAGGGGCATCTGTCATACCCATAATTTGTCCTACCTTGTTCACTTTTGTCTCTGAAGGATCACTTGGCCATTGTCCATGATCTTCTAAGAGATAAGTCATAAAATATTGTGTTTATGTTCATTGTAACTAACAAAGGTTTTTGTAAGTGCATTGAATTCAAATTCTCATGGTCAAACGGTCAAAGCATTTGGTTTCAAATAGGCTAAGACCTGGGATCAAATTGTTTGAGAAATGGTCAAGTGGCTTTAAGGTGATCCCCAACTTTGTTCTTATTCATTCTCAAATCATGCTTCAAGCGTATCTTGTGTCATTTATTTCTCGAGCCTCGGCTTATTTTATTTCAAGTTGATTTTCAAGTCACTATTCATTTTGCTTAAAAAGGATTCTAGGATTGGGATTCGTTTTCTTTAAGTCATGAGTGAGTTATTTCAAGATTGGTGTTAATTCGTTTGATTATTTAAGAAAAAAGACATGTTCAATGGGTTTTAATTGGAGTCCAAAGTTGTTTTATTTCAAATTTGATTCTTGACTTATGATCAAAATTGCGCCATGATTGAAAGACTTCAAGAATTGCATTAAGATTTCTCAGGCATTGTTTCAAGTTTTCTAGGTCTTGTATGACCAAGAGAATTTCAAGCAAGATGTCAAAATCTTGCTAGATTTTAATTGGCCCACTACATCAAGTCTTCATTATTCATGTGGTTTAGGAATTAAAAAAAAGGGGTTTTGACTGGTAGTCATTGTTGACTCAAGAGGCAGGTGCGAACAGTTGCTGATGATTAGGTGACACTAATTATTGGTGGGCACAAATCACTACAAAAAAATTTATTTCAAAAGGAAAGTGTAATTGAAGCAAGTGCCAATACTATGGTGTGACATTGCGAATTCAAAAAAGATCATGATAAAAAAATATATTGCAAAGTTCTTGCTAGTTCTAAATTACAATGTTATGAGTTATGTCACCAAGGACCATCCACATGCACAGAGAAGATCATGTACAAAAGTTTCCTATTGGTGCAAAGAAAACAAAATTCATATAACGTTGGATTACACTTAATACACCAAAAGTTTGTCAATATTACAAAAGCTAAGAGGTGTGGCCTAAATGCAAATAAGAGTTACCAACTAAAATACTCTGGTCTAATAAAGTTACAAGGTTGATTGTCACTTTTAAGATCCACATCAAGTTGCTCATCAAGTCTTCCTGCCTTTACAACCCTCTTCATCCAAGAAGCCTCTTGTGTTAAACTCCTCTTTCAAGCTTGCCCTCACCATGAATGTAATGCACACAAAAAACAAATAAGTAAGTGCATTGTTCGCATCAATGAATATAGTAGAAGCAAGTGGAGAGGATCATGATATGATGATAAGGAGTATTCTTAAATCCTCAGAACCCAAAGTTTACAGGGAAATCAACGGGTCACAAGCAATAAGAACAAGGAAGGATTGATTCAAATAAATTGGCATCCATGTCAATAACTTTGTTACAAACGATAAAGAAATTTTGAAGCAATAGATTGAATCCTTACCTCTGATGTGATAGACACAACAAAGCAGTTTCAAGGGTCTCATAATTATGCCGCCTTTACAGAGCCTATTCAGGATCGGAAAACTGTATTGAAAATCTCAATAACAAAGACCTTGGAGATGTCCCTGGAAATGGCTTGTTGTTGTTGAAGTTGGAAAGGTTTTCAAACACCAATTCAATACTCTGATTTTTACAGTACCAACTGCTGCAAAGAATTAAATTCGGTTGCACTCACCACAAAGCTCCAGGTTCAGTTAATTACAGGGGGCTGATGAAGATTATGGGAGAGGATATTGGTACACCGAATTCAGATCATTGCCTCCAAGGTAGGAAAGCTTTGGATGCACAGGTGTTTGAATTTCCTTTATCATTTGATAGGCATGAAGCTTCTAAAGCTGAAACTATGACTGATAGTTGCACCAAACTTGATACTAATGAGCCAAAGTTGACATCTTCACTGGTGCAATTAGATTTTGCTAAAGTTAATGATGAGTGTTTATCTGGGCCACCCAAGGGTGATGAAAGTGTGATTGATTTAAAAACAGATCCAGCTGCAGGTTTTTTTTTCTTGGTGCTAAAGATGTTGGTAATGCCAGGGCTACTGACAGTGGTTGTGCCTCAGAGCAGTTTGGTGTTTTGAATGGGATTCTATACTGACAACTCATGATTCTGAGATATATGATTGTTGCACCAAAAGTTCATATTAGTTGAAAAATAATAATAAGGTTGTAAGTACAGAATGATACATAAAAAGCTCCATTCACAAATCACCTATACAAGCCATATGCAGGTCGGGAAGCCCACGAGGCACAAGCTCCCAACCAGAAGCTCCACACCCTGCAAGACTAGTGGAAAGAAGCTGCAACATAGCATAACAGTCGCCGTACCGACCATACTATCTTCTAGCTATGAAAGACCTGTAAACAAACCACAAATGGAAGTTATGTGTGAGAGTCCCTGCATAACCGAAATAATCGCACGAAGTTAAAGAGATATAGAATTAGTTAGAAGACCAGAACAAACTCCAGCATATCTCAAATCTTCACTTTACCTCATGGTTCATTTGGTTTGCCGCATCAGTACTAAGTTCTTATGATGCGTTCCCGTCGCGCCAATTTCCAACCTATTTGCTTTGATTTAGCAACATAATATTGAAGGCTAGGCATCACATCAAGAAGCAATACAGGATGCATTGATATTGGAAGCTGAAAGAATGCATCCAGAATTTCGCCTATGACTCGCAGAAATTCAACAGAAGACGGGGCGTATCCTTCCTGATTTGCTTGTGGACTCCAAAGCTCTTGCTGAAGATTTCTATCAACCCAGTCTTCAAGTTTGTCTATTCTAGTTTTTACAAGATTGGCAATTGCACCTTCGGCCTTGTAAGGAGGCATCTCACGGATAACTGCCTTACCACCATCATCACTGTCTACTGAATTCTCAACGGCTATCTGTACAAGGCTGCCTACACCCTATTCGTAACCTACAAATGATACAAGGAGAAACGGTTTAAAATTCAATTACAATTCAAGACCAAACAAAGAGAAAATAACACTAAATTTCATTCAAAGTTTCCATCGATGCACCAAATCCCCCGTGTCATTATGCAGCGAGTAAAGTTTATTCATGAACAACAATAGTTGAAGCAAGTGGAGTAGCCCTGGTATCTCAGTTAAAAGAAGCTTTGCTTGAGCAAGAGTAGGAGCTGGAGAATGTTCGTACATAGATACAGGTTGCACAAGCACAAATAGAAGCGAATTGATAATGAAGATACTTCACAGAATGCATCATTCAAAAGGAATTCAGGCACTAATGCAGCTGCACAATCATAAGCAACATTGGCTCCATGCTCTTCGGCCACGCGTGCCTGAGTATCTTCAACCACACCTTTGCTAACTGGTTTACCATCCCTTAGCCCTGAAATCACAACCAAGCCCACCTGATCAGAACCATCCGGCAAGGAGATCCCTTTTGCCGATAAAGTTTCTTCAGGGATACCAATGGCAGCACAACATCCCGGACGAAGAAATTCAGATGAACTCTCGACCGTCTTTTCGAAATCTGATGAATAAATATTGCTGACAGCAACAATGATAAAATCCTTGATTCTTCCAAGTGAATAGCTTTCTATCAAATATCCTTCCCAAGTTTCAAGTTCTTGTGTAGACACGTTCAGGATGCTCTTCATTGCTATCTGGATCGACTGTTCTTTTGTCAATGGCTGCATTCCCTGGATGAACATATCCGCAACAAACTCGTCTTTGCCAGTCAACAAGAATAGGACTTCCTTCCCCAAATGCACAACTGATGAACACACAATTCTTTGCCAAGCCATATCCATGAGCCATTGCCTTCTGAGAAAAGCCATAAGGACTGGTTAGCTCGAGAAATCTTTTATTGTCTTCTGTTTCATTAGTTCAGCAACAATCATTAGAAAAATCATGGGTGATTAATACAATATGCAAGAAATAAAAAATAACAAGATACAGAAACTTTGACATCCGACAACCAATTCATCAAGAAGTATCAGAGGATATCAATACAAAGCACAAATTACTTAAAAAAAACTCTTTTATTACACTACAGACATAAACAAAAAAGGATGACTCACCCTAAGCTGGCCCACAGGATATTGACGGTAAGCAGAATCTTCGTACAATCCCAACTGATTGATTTCCACAGCTCACTACTCTCACTCTAAAACGGATTTTCTCACGCATACGAATGAGCTCCCAGATTCTCCTATAAATAAAGAACAATCATTAGCAAAATAAGAACAGAAAACAACGATTGAAAACGCTGTCAAAATCAATCCCCAAAAAACCCTAAATCACCAAAAAGCTCTTGTTCCACTAAGATATTTGAGTTTTTTCATATTGAAGCTCAAATGTCTTGAGCTGAACCGCAATCACGATAGCACAAATAATCCACACTCAGAGGAACCAATAGTACGAAGGGAGAAGAGAAAAGGAGAGTACGATTTGAAGCGGAGAAGAGAAACTGAGAATCATACCTCGGAACACATTCAAACCAGGCTTTTCCAATTGAGGTAATCTTCTTTATCCTCGTTCTTTGGTTGCTGTGAAAATTATCCCATGTTCGTTGTCATTGCTGTAATGGCTTGAATCCCTTCCTTAAGAACATATAACGATGATGTGTGATGAAGCTAATGGCCAAGCACTGAAGCTCGAAACCCTATTGATGAAGGGATGATGATAGTCGTTTCTTCTTTAGGTTTAGGTTTTTTTCTCTCCCGGATTTATGCTGTATTTATTTTCCCGTTGAAATTGTTTTTTTTGGTTTCGGATGAAGGTGGATATGGTGATGACATACAGTGAAGCTAATAACGAGAAATCGTATCGCATTATTACTATGTTTTTAGTTCGCTTTATCATACATTGGTCCTTTTAACTCCCGATTGTTTCGAGTTTTTATGTCACATTGCAGGTATAACATGTCTAGAGCCAAATTATGAGAAAAAAGATCAAAGGAACAAAATCTAGCATGAAAAGAAAAGGAAGAGCTCAATTCTGCTAAAGACTGCATATTTTGTTGCTCTCACGGTCGTCACAACTGCCTCACGACCGTGACACGCCAATTTGAGGTCTCACGATCGTCACCATGTTCTAACGACCGTGACGCGCTAATTTTAGGAAATCTGCCCGTTACACCATGTCATGAACGTGACAAGCAAAAGTTATTTAATTTGTTTGAATATAATTGAGAACGTGCAACGAATGGAAAGAGTCTTCAGAGACTCCTATTTTCTCTCAACTTCAACAACGCCAGTAAACCATGTTCTCCTAGATTCTCTCAAAACTGAAGAACCGAAGCCCACGCTCCTACTTTTCAACTGCCAAAGTCCTCTTCTATAAATACCAAAGAATCAAATGAAGAAAGTACAAAGTTTTTAATATTGAAATTTTATGCGGAAGCTCTGCCGTTTTTACAACCCATTTATTTCCAGCTTTTGTTCTTGCTGCTTTTTCCTTTTAATTTCCAAACCCTTTAATAACAATTTCCAACATTAGGAAATTGTTATCTTAATTAAATTTCTTTAAGCCTCAGAACTTAGTATTTTATTTTTTTTCGATTCCGACACTCCAAGCTTGCCAATTTGTGGAAGAAGGAGCCTAAGAATTCATTTGTTCAAGTTTTTATTTTACAATTTATATTAAGTTTATTTATTTATTTATGTTAAGTTTTTGTTATCATTATATAATGAATGTTTTAATATTTATTAATTTCATTTTGTATATGTCTGTTGTTTTAATTAGTATGAGTAGCTAAGTTAATTGAGTCGGTATGTAATAAAGCAAACCAAACGGATAAATCGAATCTAAGCTAAAAACAATTACGAACTTATATTCTGGCTGTGACTTTTTATAATTAAAATCAAGCTTTTTGTTACGAGAGTAAGAGAAGTGAAATAGGTTAGGTCGAGACCACGAGAGTGTGAGATTTCAACCGGATAGCTAAAGTTAGGCATTCGATCTAAATACAACGAGAGCGCTTTAAAACGAATTAGACTTATTAAGTTTTCAAAAATTATTTTCTAAACACTTATGGGCTAGCGAGAGCAGACATAGGGCTTTAGGAGTAAGATCTGAGATAAGACCACGAGAGTGTGAGTCGAGGGTTTTTAAACTGGTAATCTCTACAGAATTATTTAAGTGAAACATCTTTATAAGCTTAGGCTAGATTGACCCGCATAGGTTAATATAATTACATACCGACCGCCTTATCATCATTTCCTTAACTAAGTTTAATTCCCGTTTTTAATCCTTAAAACCATAACCGTGACAAATTTCCGCCTTAGCTAAACTAGCAGACCTTCTAGCACTAGAGTGATTACAAAGTCCCTGTGGGTTCGACATCTTTTTATTACTATTGCGATAGGCTGTGCACTTGCAGTTCAGATACCGCTAGACACATCACGTCTTCGCCCCATCAGAAGCCTCGTCTCCTTCGATGTGACGATGAGGCTGAGTAAAGAACCATAACATATGAAGAAGAGGTGTTTGAGTTTTTGTTCAGAAGTAAGAGTTTCCTTTTGTTTTCGTCTCCAATCTGCGCTTTCTTTGTTTTTTTTTATAATAAAATTCTTTAATGGCAATTGAATCTTTGATGGTATTTGACTGTTGGTTTGTTGAGGTTTGTTCCTTTGCTTTAAGATGGATCCTATAGAAACCCAATGACCAAAATCTGTTCCCCATGTAAACTTTAATGTTAACACATGGAATCTGGCGTTGAGTGACTCTAGGTCTGCCTGAGACCGTCACGTGACGCGTGGATAGGAGGTCCCAGTGCATCTAACTTTTCGTTTTGTAGTATACTTTCATTAAATTGTTACTAAGTTGGATATCAAAGGACGATTACAGACTCACCGAACCAATCTTTGTGATTTGCTTCTTTTCATACAGATTTTAAAAAATGGGATAAAAAGAACTGTTGTAATTAATTATATTATTTTATTATACATAATTAATTAATTACTTAATTAATTTTATTAAATAAATCTTATTTAGTTAAGTTAATTAATATTTTATGAATATTTCCAAAAAAATAAAAAAGGCTTTTTATTAACTAATTTAATTAAATAGATATTTAATTTGATTAATTAATTTAATAATTAATCTAATTAAATATTTATATTTAATTAAATTTTTTTTTTACCTTTGTTCGACATTACGCGTGTGATGAATGTTTGTGTATGCTCGATTCTTTTTTTGCTCGCAGCTTGATATAATTCATACTTGTGTGATTACTTTTCCATTTTTGACGATAAATTGCTAAGTAAAAAACGAACGCACACTAAGATTGATCATTTTTAAAGATAAACGAAACCTTTGGTCCAACGCCAAATAAATATCCGTACGTACGTCACTTCATACACACGTGTAAGTCGATCATTCCTCGATCGCCATCTGCATGAACTTTGCACCTTACACCTTTTTCAACATTTTCCAACATTAACGAATCAACGCATTGCGCTTGTTTGCCATAGCTAGTCTTTTGTTTAGTTCCTCAACTTTGCGAGCCGAGCGCGTTGTGCCTCGCTAACAAAACCAACAAATAAACTTCCGTTTGCATTCACCTTAACTTCAAATAACCAAAATGTTACTTTTTAGATCCAAACCCTTGATCTAACATCAAGCGGTTTTAGGAAACAAAACACTTGAATAAATACGAGGAAAATTGCACGCCACGAGCCTTAAGCGATTGAAAGGAGGATAACGAGCTCTTGTTACTCGCTCCGATTATTTCGGTGCAAGACATTCGTCTTGTTGGATGAAATAAACTACCCATAGTCTTTAGTGCAAATGGAATCCTAAATTCTTTCATCAACGAAAGGTAATAAAATCAACAACCATCACCTGTATCAGGCCGAACTACGAAGCTCTGACTTTCCCATTGCACAAGGGAATACGTAGGCACGAGGATCTCAATCCTTGCCGAGCCCCTAGGATCAATAAACCCTTTAGTTCAACAAGTAATCATAAGTATAGACATCCCTTCGCGCGTGACAACCTAGATGGTTCCCATTGAGTACGATGGATGTAGGAGGTGCTAATACCTTCCTCCTACATAACCGACTTCCGAACCCCGACAATGGTTTGCGATGACCTTGTTTTATCCCTTCTCAGTGGTTTTATCTATATTTACCATTTCCCTCTTCGGGAATAAATAAAATTAGGAGGCGACTCTCATGTCAGCCCAGCCGCGACCGCGTTCGCGAGGAATCGTATTTTTCGAGGTACAACACTAGGCTACATGAGTACTCTTGATAGACTCACCTATGTGACTGTGGAACTGAAGTCGGTTCCTATAGAATTTCGAGGCAGAATTCCTAGAGCCTTCACTAAACCGGGATACACGTGCATGGCCATTAAAGCCCGAGCTATTAGAATGCACCTTACGAAAAGGTTGTGTGCATGTCTGATGTCTGAGATAGAGTTCAAAACAATAGTGTCACTCTTGTTGAATTAGAATCCTACTTGCTACGCTAAGGTTCAAGTCGTATACACCTTTGCTTATGCACAATCTTAGAAACGTCTGACGTACTTCTAAAATTACCTTTTAAATTATAGTGGGGGATTGTTGGAATGATGTTAATTTGGAGTGGGATTTGCAATGATATATTGACATTAAATGGGCAATAAATGTGCACAAGTAAGAACTAATATGGAAGTGAATTTGAAAGGAATCATTTTAGTCCCACATAGGAGGGAATACAAATATTAGTAGTGTATATATATTTCAACTTGGCCAATTGGGATTGGGCCCCAAGGGGCACCCAATTTTGTAAAAGGAGTGAGGACAAACCCATAAACCATCAAGACACACGCACCGGCTCTGTCCGGTCCAATCTGGTCTGGTCCGGTCTAGATGAATTAATTTGTTGAACCTGAATTAGCAAAATTTAATTATCATTAATTAATTAATTCAGTAGAAATTAAATATTTTTATTTAATTATCACTTATTAGAAAATTAATTAATATTAAATATTAATTAATTACAAAATAGTGATGTGCCATCTTCGAAACCAAGTCTTAACATATCTTTTGACTGATTTACTTGCCCTCCAAGTGTTGACCAATTGTGTAACTGTCACACTATGCCATAAAAGACATTAGACAACGTTTTTTTTTTACATTAGACAGCGCTTTAAAGCGCTGTATAAACCTGCGATGCTAAAGGTTTAGACATCGCTTTGGTTAATGTCAAAAGAGTTGTCTAAAGGTGCTTTATACAACGCTTTTATTGTCAAAAGCGTTTTCTAAACCCCACCTTAGACAACGCTTTTTGCCTTTTTTTAGTATACCTTAGACAACGCTTTTGACAATTTTATGGTATACCTTAGACAACTCTTTTAGTAAAAGCATTTTCTAAACCCCACCTTAGACAACACTTTTAGTGAAAGCGCTTTCTAAACCCCACCTTAGACACCGCTTTTAGTGTAAAGCGTTGTCTAAGGTATATGAAATTTTAAAATAATTTACTTTAAAAAGCGTTGTCTGGATTTTACAATTTATAGACACCTGTTTTAAACAACATTTTTCACCAGGTTTTCAACCAGAATTTGTACCTGTTTTTCAACCACATTTTGTAGAAAAATATCACCAAATTTTCCTATTTAAACGTACCAATTTAGGCAATGATTTATATATACAAAACAATCGGATTTTCAAACCAATATATACGAAACAATTTATAAAAACGTACCAATTTACGCACCAATTTATATATACAAAACAGTTTATACAAATCATTTCATTCAACTATACATTTTGCTTCAAATTAAATCTACATATTACTTATACTTTGCACATGATATACCCTGAAATAAAATATCTCATACTTTGCACATATTACCTGAAATAATACAAAAAGATTGTAATTCAATTAAAACAAAACATAAACAATATGTCTATAGTTACAAAGTTACACATACTCAAAATTCTCATCAATTAAAGTAAGAGTACAATATACCTTATAAAACTCCGAGCTCCATAATGAATTGACACCAATCCTCTTTAATTTCTTCCAAATGATCTCTTGAATAATATGCACACTTGAATTCATCAAAGTACTACATAATAATATAATATAGTTTGATTTAGTTTAAACTATTTAATTATATTAAAAATATGTCTTAAATATTAAAATAACTCATAAGTTAGAAATACATACATCGGATGAAATCTCTAATCGATCCAAAAAAATAGTTTCTCTCATAAACCTCAACATGAAATATCCACAATCTATACCATTGCGCATCACTTTGTCATACAAAAACCTTAAATAAAAACATCATTAACATTAGACTATTCATTTGAAACATAAAGTAAATAAGTTGTTCAATTAATATAACAAAGTAGATCGGATATACCTCACGTATGTATTGACAACACTGACGCCTAATTCTTCATGAAGAAAAACTTGTACAGATTCGTCATTACCAATTGATTATTCATATTCAAAGCCGAAAATACCTTCCTCCATATGTATAAGAAGAATACCTCCGTTCGGAATATCTGTCAATTCTAGAAACGTCTGAAGGCACAACCTATACTTGGAGGTAGGTTTATTTCTAGTCGCATTCTTCTTAGCACCAACCTTTTTTTGTGTGGAGATGTTGCTAATCTCCTTACCATGAAGCTACATATCATATAATTAGTTAGATGAAGTATAAGATCATGAATTTATCATTTTCCATGCATAAGTATCATATAATTGTGATGTACCTCTTTTTTTGAAATAACGGACTCGGTATGCCACGAAAACCCCCTATCTTTTGCTTTTGATCTTGTTGGAGTCTAATTAACATTACCATATAAAAAATGTACGTAAAATGTGCATAAAAACTTTGAATCTACACATTAATGTTAACAAAGGTTCATAATGGTTTTAAGCATACCTCATATCCTACGCTAATGAGGCTTGTCGGCCATGCAATAAACGAACTTATTGCTTCTTCCACCGTTGTTGCATCCGAAACATCGTCAGAATATGGTAATAATGAATTCGGCTCTACAAAAATTTCAATCGATACTTACAAACATCCAGTAAGGAGAGGGTTAGTGTGAAGTGATTGATCCACAATGTTATACACTTTTCCCTTGCCAACCATCTGATAAGTTGGTGACAATAAGTAGAGTTGACAAATGGAAATGCCCTAAAACCAATAATAAATATGACATTGTTAATGTGTATATATGTCAATTAAATAATTTAAGCTAATCATTTAATATCCTAAAAATATATATAATTACCTCTGGAATATTCGGTTGAAAGTTACAGTTGATACTGTTTTTGTCCGAAGCATCTTTAAAACATGCTAAAGCGCTATCTCTTTCTTTTTCTTTTCATAATTCACGAACTTCAGCTTGCAGTGCTTCCAATGTTTTCTGAAGTTCTTTATTACTAGGAGCCTTTCCTTTTTTAATATTCAAGGAGGTCGGAGTGATCCGAAATCCCTTACCCCTCACCCGACCTGAATACTCACGGACATCTAATGTCCGACTAAGTATGCTCCTAGTATCATCTGGAGATAAAGACTGAGATTGAGCCTCCTAAAAATCAGATGAATATCGAATATTTGTCGAATATTTGTTAATAAAGTTTTGATTTAATTAAAGAAATAATGTTATACTTATACATTTCTCATATACTTGTAGAACATCTTCTTTAGAAACTCCAGACATACCCACACGAGCTTCCTTCCACAAAACATGTGCAGAAAGAGATGTTTCAGAACTATTCTCCTTTTGTAACTACACATTAATCCAAATAATTTGATCAAATATGACTCATGATGAACAAGTATATTATTGAAATTTATAGATACTTACTATAGATTGTTCTAAGTGTCCATATCCGACACATCATTTTTTGTATGGATAAGCGGGACTTGATGCTCTTTCCCGATTTGTTTCACTTATACTTTTAAATTCTGGGGTCATTCGTTTGGATTTAAATGTATCTCATTCTTGTTATGAAATCAAACTTCCATATTTAGAAGGAAGCTTTGCATCAACAAAATTCCCATCTCCATATCTAAGAAACTTGGATGATAAAAATGTTCTAAACCCTCTTAGTAACTTTCCGGCCAATTTGAGACAAAAAGCTCTTCTATCATCTTCGATGTTGAAACACCTCTAAGAAAAAAATACACATTGTGCATTAGTACAAGTAATTTAAAAGACATCATTAGTTCTCATAATTAAAGACATAATCCAAATTTTTTCTTTGGCTTCTTTCAACTGTTTATTTCTCCAATCATCACAAGTAATTGGAATTTCATTCCTTACAAGTGCCCCACTGAAACTAGTCAAGGTATAACCGTTAGGTTCAATAAGCTGGCCTTGTGGTCTCTAATGCACATCTAAAATGATGCCTCGATCTCTAGCACAAACCACATTCTTCATCACTGTTATGCCTATTTTAATGTCCTCTTCCGTAGATACCTTTTTATTACCTCCTTCATGCATATAATCATCATCATGTAGGTGATCCTCGTTAGTAGCCATATCTAACTTGTAATAAAGAAACCAAAGATATCAAATATAAATTATAATGAAAGTAATTGTCTAAGCTATAAATTATGATACCAAATAACATTTATTGAAAATGAAAAAAAAACAAGGATATCAAATATAAATTATAATGAAAGTGATTGTCTAAGCTATAAATTATGATACCAAATAACATTTATTGAAAATGAAAAATAAAGAAACCAAAGATATCAAATATAAATTATGAAAAATAAATAAAAGCATATAAATTTATTGAAAATGACATAATATATAACATTTTATTATATTACCTCTTTCACTAACATCTCTTTCTTTTCTTGGTTGGAATATGAATTACTTGTTTCTTAGCAATGCGGACGGATGAATTGATCCAAATTCCCTCGTTATGATCATTTCTGATATATGACTCATCTACTATAAGATCCTTATATTGATAATTTATATTCAACTCATTTCGTCTAATGCATGACTCATTCTCAACATTAATATCACATTAGACGAGTCAACCACTTTGTTAGATAAAAGCAATATAGACAATTTAACCTTCGGAGTACATCCTTGTGCATTTCAGAAATGAGTCATGCTCGTTATCATCAACCACTTTGTTAGATAAAAGCAATATAGACAATTTCATACTCGTCGGGTCATTGACATAGAACACTTGTTTAGCTTGAGATGATAGAATAAAAGTCTCATCTTTGTACCCCCACCCTATTAATATCCACTTGCAAAAATCCAGACTTATCCATTTGTATGCCACTACTATTTACCCACTTGCAACCAAAGATAGGAATCTGAAATTTCTCATAATCAAACACTCAAATGTGCTCAATAACTCTAAAATATGACAAATTTTCATATTTGAGATTTAAGTCCCTCATACTTGATATATGCATTGCTTCAGCTAGCACGGTGACACCATTATTTTTCATAGTACTTTTATCATCTTGTTCTTTGGTATAAAATGTGCACCCATTAATTGCGTATGCGCTATGAGAAAACACATGCAAACTTGGATCATATTCCAAACATCTCAACCTTTCTGTTACCGAAGTAGGATATGAAGAGTGCTTCGAATAAATATGATCCTTTAACCATTGTATAAAACTTTGATTGTGCTCTCGTACTATCATATTTTCATTTATGTTCTGATTTAACCTTCAGAGTACATCCTTGTGCATTTCAACATATGATTCAACCACATTATCATTGTGCAGAACATACAAATGCACTTGATCCCGTTCATCCCTTGATACTGTCACAATTTTATTTCCAATTAATTTTTTACCTTCCTTTTTTCGAAAATATGAGCTTTGGGGAGTCCAATCGATTGAACGTTGGACAAATATTTAGTAAAAACTCAACTGCTTCTTCAACAATGTATCATTCAACAATACAACCCTCTAGGCGACTTCGGTTTTTCACATACCCTTTTAATATTTTCATATATTGTTCAGTAGGGTACATCCATCTCATATAAGCTGGTCCACACAATTGTGTCTCTTTCACAAGATGAACAATTAGATGTACCATTATGTCAAAAAAAAGGGAGGAAAATACATTTCAAGCTCACACAAGGTAATAACTATCTATTTTTGTAGTGTTGGTAAGATCTCGGGATCGATCACCTTACTACAAATTGACCTAAAAAAACACAATTTAGTTATGGCGCTTCTTACTTTTTCTGGAAAACTAGAACGTATACCTATTGATAGAAAATGTTCCATTATAACATGGAAATCATGTATCTTTAAACTCTTCAACTTGAGGTCTTTCATAGACACAAGTCTTCTAATATCTAAAGAGTATCCTTCTGGAACTTTAACTTCACTCAAAAACTTACACAATATTTTTTTCTCCTTTCTAGATAGAGTAAAAGTAGATTGTGGTAGATGTGTTCGTCTTCCTTTCTTCAAGGGTGCTAATTCAGTTCTTATTCCCATTTTTAACATGTCCTCCCTTTCTTTATGGTCATCCTTAGACTTTCCTTTTATATTGAGTAATGTATCATTAACACTTTCAAATACATTTTTTTCAATATGCATAACATCGAGAAAATGTCTCACGTATAAAGACTTCCAATATGGAAATTCAAAAAATATCGACCTCTTCTTCCACCCACCTTTGACAACCTTATGTGCAAAAGGCTTTCCAAACTCCGTACGCACATCTTTCACCTTTTCAAAAACTTGGTCACTTGACGATACGGGTGGAGCTTTACGTTGTCCGGTGTCTCCATTAAATGCTTTTCTCCACCCACGTTAGTGAAATTTAGAATGTAAGAATCTACGAAGATCAAGAAACACATTCTTCTGACAAATTTCCAATCGCATCGCATCAGTTTCATCTTCATAAACAGGACACGCACGTTGACCTTTAATGCTATACCCAGATAGATTCTCGTATACTGGAAAATCATTAATTGTGCCAAATAACATTGCCCTCAAATTGAAACTTTCTTTCCTATATCCATCATAAACCTCCACATTGTTCTCCCACAAAATCTTTAAATCTTTGATCAAAGGTGTCAAGTATACGTCTATGTCATTCCCTGGTTTTTTAGGCCCAGAGATTAATATAGATAACATCATGTACTTACGCTTCATACATAGCCATGGAGGTAGGTTATAAATCATAAGAATCACATGCCATGTGGTATACGAGATACTTTGAAGACCATGCGGGTTAATTCCATCAGTAGATAATGCCAAGCAAAGGTTTCTTGCTTCTTCTCCAAAGTCAGGATAATCATTATCAATTTTCGACCACTGTGGTGAATCAGCCGGATGTCGATACTTTCCATAAATAATTCTTTCATCTGCATGCCAAGTCAGGTATCCTTCATCGGTTTCACTACGAGACATGCGCCTAAATCTCAGAATTATAGGAAAATACCATATGACTTTTGCTGGAGACAATTTTTTCTTATATCGAGACAAACCGCATTTAGAGCACTCAGTTAACGATGCATATTCGTTTCGAAACAAAACGCAGTCGTTTGGACAAGCATGTATCTTATCATATCTCATGCCAATAGAGCACAACATTATTTTTCCTCATAGATTCGATTAGGAAGAACATTATCCTCTGATAGCATTTCTTTCATAAGGGCCAACAACTCTGTGAAACTTTTATCCGACCATCCATTGCCCGCCTTTAAGTTGTACAACTTTAATACCGCAGACAGTCTTGTGAATTTAGTGCAACCTTTATACAATGGTTTCTCTGCATCGCTTACCAATCTCTCAAACATTTCGGGACAATCATGAAGATCTTCTTCAAGTGCTTCTGCAATCTCTTTGACTCGATCACAATCGTATGTTTTCGTGTCTTTGTCGTCTGAAGCATAGGTCGTATTACTTTTCCCACTCGGTTCAACATTCTCGTTAATTTTCTCACCATGAAATATCCAACCCTTATAACTTCGATCAATTCCATGCCTCAGTAAATGTGATTTCAATCCATCTACGTCAACCTTACCAATATAACAACAACCCAAGCAAGGACATTTCATTCGACTTAGGTCTTTAACGTGTTGAACAACAAACTTAACGAATTCCACAACCCCATTCCCGTACTCTTTGGTCAATCGATCGGCAGACATCTATTTTTTATCCATGGTTTTCCTACTAATTATTAAGGTAAACAAAATAAAATACCATATTTCTAACTACAACAATTATAATGCTAACTACAATAATTAACCATCAAGTTCTACAATAATTATAATACTCTCATATAAGTTACTAGACCAAAATCGAATTCCAACAAAGAAATATGATATCATTAAGTGCCCAAATAACAACTCAAATATATATATATATATATATATATATATATATATATATATATATAAATGATTTTCAAATAATTTCACAATCTTATTGACCCATACTCTTACATACTATGGTTTAACAACATTCAACAAACAACTAAAGCAACATGTTATTACTATATACCTATACTCCAACATTAAGAAAGCCAACATCTTATAGACCCATAACACATTTTAACACACCAGATGCTACAATGTACACACCAACATTAAGAAAACCAATCTTTGAAAACTAATCTTTGAAAACCAATATCTTATTTGTTAGAACAATTATGGTTCTAAACCTCTAAGTGTTTTGATGATAACAAAGATTATTATGCTAGAATAGAAGTTCTAATGAATATCTTTATTCTTGTGTGGAAGAGAAATTCAATTAAAGGAGACGTGCATTACTAGAAGATATATTGAGTCATTTAAAGAAGATACACTTAATGAAGAATCCATCATTTAATGACATGATTTATTGGCTGCGCATCAAATATTTACTATCTCTGATTTCCGTCTAGAAGATGATGATATTCATAATGAAGACATTAATTAAAGAATATTTTAATTAATGATTAAGACAAGTATCTCTGGTTATGGAAGGAATTTATGGAATTAACTAATATCCTAAATTAAGCTCAAGATGTCTCCAACGGCTACATTTATTCAAGAACTATATAAAGGAATCAATTTGAAGAATTGAAAAACTACACTACAATACACTCACGCAAAAAGACTGAATCATTTTGTGCTAAAATATTGTAACTCTCACTTAGTGATCCTAGCTTGATAAGAAGCAAACTTAGTCAGTATATTATTATCATTGTAATAGTTGTGTAATATTCCTTGAGTGACTAGTTCAGTCAGAAGACTCAAGAAGACATTGACTATAGGTCAGTGTGTGTATTCATTTGTTGAATAGTGGATTAAGACCTCAGTAGAGGCAAAATCACCTTGGCGGGTGGACTGGACGTAGTTTGAGCTCAAACGAACCAGGATAAATTATCTTGTCATTAGAAGTTATTTTTAGTTGTTAAAGAAAACCCAATTCCAACACCCCCTTCCTTGTGTTTTGCGCACCTTCAATTGGCATCAGAGCGCTAGGTTCTGAGAAAAACACTTAACCGTGTCAGTAAAAGATCCAGAAGTTAAAACACATGGCAGAAGCTGGAAATAACAACAATGACTACCAAAATGACAAGATCAACGCTAAACCTCCAGTGTTCAATGGTGACAATTTTGACTACTGGAAGGATGTTCTGGAAAGTTTCTTTCTAGCTCTAGATGGAGATCTCTGGGACATGGTGACAGATGGATACACTCATCCTGTTGGAGCAGATGGTCAGAAGATTGAAAGAAAAAATATGACAGCTCAGCAGAAGAAGGAATTCAGAAATCATCACAAAGCTAGAACCATACTTCTAAGTGTTATCTCATATACAGAATATGAGAAGATCACAAACAGGGACTCAGCTAAACACATGTTTGATTCTCTAAGGATGACACATGAAGGTAACACTCAAGTCAAGGAGACTAAAGCTCTAGCCCTCATCCAGAAGTATGAAGCCTTCAAGATGGAAGAAGATGAGACAATTGAAAAAATGTTCTCAAGGTTCCAAATCCTGGTAGCTGGACTAAAAGTTCTGGACAAAGGCTACTCAACAGCAGATCATGTGAAGAAAATCATCAGAAGTTTACCAAAAGCTTAGAGGCCCATGGTCACTGCTCTAAAGCTATCTAAAAATCTGAATGAAATTTCCTTAGAAGAACTGATCAGCTCCTTGAGAAGTCATGAGATTGAACTAGAAGAAGATGAACCCCAGAAGAAAGGTAAGTTTGTAGCTCTTAAATCTAACAAATCTGTTTCTAAAGCTTTACAGGCAGAAGAAGAAGAAAGTTCTGGATGCTCATCAGAAGAAGATGAATTATCTCTCCTATCCAGAAGAGTTCAACAACTATGGAAGCTTCGTCAGAAGAAGTTCAGAAATACCAGAAGAACAAACAATTATTCTGAATCAACATCTGGTCACAAGAAACCCAGAAGCAAAGAAGTTGTGTGCTATGAATGCAAAGAACCAGGACATTACAAAAGTGAATGTCCAAAACTTCAGAAAGAGAAACCCAGAAACAAATTCAGCAGAGAAAAGAAAAAGAGTCTCATGGCAACATGGGATGATTCTGAATCATCTGAAGCATAGTCGGATTCTGAAGATGAACAAGCTAATATTGCATTAATGGCAAACATACCAGAAGATGATCACTCATCAGAATCAGAATCAGAATCAGATTCAGAAGAGGTATTTTCTAAACTTTCCAGATCTAAATTAGAAGCTAGCCTCTCAGAAATTCTTGAAAAATATTAGAAGCTTCAATTCAAATACAAAGACATGAAACAAAGTCTAGTATCTGAATTAGAAGAAGTTAGAAAACTAAAAATAGAAAACTCTGAGCTGAAAGAAAATATTTTTGAATGTAAAAACTCTTTTGAAAAACTTAAAGCTCAGAAGGAATCTGAATTAGAAGATCTAATCAATTTTGATAATATCATAAAACAATATGATTATGGTTTTTAAAAATTTCTAGCTAAAAGCATAGATAGAAGCAAAATTGCATCTATGATCTATGGAGTTAGCAGAAATGATAGAAGAGGCATAGGCTATGAGAAAACTAAAGAAACTCTGAAGTATAAAAAGATTGATGACATTGTCATAAAAACTAATACTCCTCTAAGCTCTCATTTTACCTATGGTCATAATCATGATCTAATATACACTAGTGAGTCATCTTGTTCCACAAGTTCTGATTTGAAACCTAAAATGAATCAGAAGTTTGTAAAAACTAACAAAAAAGGACCCAGAAGAATATGGGTACCCAAAGATAAAATTGTGTATGTTGCAGATGTCTTTAACAGCAAAACTGAAACACCAATCATGGTACCTGGACTCTGGATGCTCACGACACATGACGGGAAGAAAGCATATGTTCCAAAGTCTTGAATTAAAAGATGGAGGCCCGTAGGTTTTGGAGGCAATCAAAAAGGAAAAATAATTGGCTCTGGAACTATTGGTAATGGAAATCTTCCCTCTATCTCTAATGTTCTGTTAGTAGAAGGATTAATGCATAATCTATTATCCATAAGTCAATTAAGTGATAATGGTTATGACATAATCTTTAATCAAAAGTTTTGTAAAGCTGTTAGTCATAAAAGATGGAACAATCCTCTTTAGTGGAAAGAGAAAGAACAACATTTATAAAATAAAACTTTCAGAATTAAAAAGTCAGAATGTAAAATGTCTAATGTCTATGGAAACTGAGCAATGGGTCTGGCACAGAAGATTGGGACATGTTAATATGAGAAGATTATCTCAACTTAACAAACTCAATCTAGTCAGAGGACTTCCAAATTTGAAGTTCAACTCAGAAGCTCTGTGTGAAGCATGTCAGAAAGGCAAATTTTCAAAACCTGGTTTTAAAGCTAAAAATGTTGTATCTTCCTCTAGACCATTAGAACTTCTGCACATTGACTTGTTTGGACCAGTGAAAACTGCTTCTGTCAGTGGCAAGAAGTATGGATTGGTGATCGTAGATGACTTCAGTAGATGGACATGGGTAAAGTTTCTTAGACACAAGGATGAGTCAATTGTTGTATTTTCTAACTTCTGCAAACAAGTTCAAAATGAAAAAGAATTTAAAATTATTAAAGTCAGAAGTGATCATGGTGGAGAATTTGAAAATAAACAATTAGAATCATTTTTTAACGAAAATGGCATCTCTCATGATTTTTCTTGTCCTAGAACTCCTCAACAAAATGGGGTTGTAGAACGTAAGAATAGAACATTGCAAGAGATGGCCAGAACCATGATCAATGAGACTAATATGGCTAAACATTTTTGGGCAGAAGCAGTAAATACAGCATGCTATATTCATAATAGAATCTCTATAAGACCTATTCTTGAAAAGACTTCTTATGAATTGTGGAAGAACAGAAAGCCCAACATTTCATATTTTCATCCTTTTGGATGCATATGTTTTATTTTAAATACTAATGATACTCTGAATAAATTTGACTCTAAAGCACAAAAGTGTTATATGTTAGGATACTCTGAACGTTCTAAGGGATACAGAGTATATAATACAAAAACACGTATTGTGATAGAATCTATTTATGTCAGATTTGATGATAAGCTTGGTTCTGAAAAACCAAAGCAGAATGAATTAATTGCAGATATAGAAGTTGATATTTCTACAAACAGAACATCTGAAGATCAATCACCTAAAGAACAAAACAAGACAATTACTCCAACAACTTCTGAAGAACCCACTCAGAAGAAACTATCCAGAAGCAAAGTGAATCATCTAGAAGATAAAATCTTAGGAAAGAAGGATGAACCAATCAGAACAAGATCATCATTCAGAAACTCTGAAGAATCTCTAATGGGACTTGTTTCTCTGATTGAACCAACTTCTGTAGAAGAAGCTCTCTCAGAAAATGATTGGATTCTGGCTATGCAAGAAGAACTAAATCAATTCACCAGAAATGATGTTTGGGACCTAGTTCCTAGGCCCAGAGGATTTAACATCATTGGCACCAAGTGGGTATTCAGAAACAAGCTAAATGAACAAGGAGAAGTTGTCAGAAACAAAGCAAGACTGGTTGCACAAGGTTATAGCAACAAGAAGGAATTGACTATACAGAAACCTATGCACCAGTTGCCAGGTTAGAATCAATTAGACTTCTAATTTCATTTGTTGTAAACCATGATATCATTCTATATCAAATGGATGTCAAGAGTGCATTTTTAAATGGTTATATTGATGAAGAAGTGTATGTACACCAACCCCCTGGCTTTGAAAATATAAAATTTCCAGAACATGTTTTCAAACTGAAAAAATCTTTATATGGTCTGAAACAAGCTCCCAGAGCTTGGTATGAAAGACTAAGTACTTTTCTTCTAGAAAATAATTTCATCAGAGGGAAAGTGGACACAACCCTTTTCATTAAAAACATTAAAAATGATCTTCTGATATGCCAAATTTATGTAGATGATATAATTTTTGGTTCTACTAAAAGTGCCTTGGGAAAGGAATTTGCTAAGTCTATGCAGGCAGAATTTGAAATGAGCATGATGGGAGAATTAAAGTTCTTCCTGGGAATTCAAATAAATCAAACATCAGAAGGCACATATATCCATCAAAGCAAATATGTCAAAGAACTTCTTAAGAAATTTGATTTATCAGAAAGCATAATATATAAAACCCCTATGCATCCTACTTGTATTCTGGAGAAAGAAGAGGTAAGTAAGAAAGTAGATCAGAAGCTCTACAGAGGATATTATGATGCTGATTTTGCTGGAGACAGAACAGAAAGAAAAAGTACTTCTGGAAGTTGTCAATTTCTAGGAGATAATCTAATTTCTTGGTCCAGCAAAAGACAGTCAACCATAGCATTATCAACTGCAAAAGCTGAATATATTGCAGCAGTTGGATGCAGTACTCAGATGCTCTGGATGAAAAATCAGCTTGAGGACTTCAATATTTATGAGAGTAACATTCCTATCCTCTGTGATAATACCTCTGCTATTTGTCTATCTAAAAATCCAATTTTACATTCTAGAGCTAAACACATAGAAGTTAAACATCATTTCATTAGGGACTATACTCAGAAGGGAATTTTAATGTTAAAATTCATAGATACAAATCACCAATGGGCTGATATTTTTACAAAACCCCTTCCTGAAGATAGATTTAATTTCATACTAACTAACCTTAGCATGAAATTATGTCCAGAATGAAAATACTTTAATTATATGTTTTTAACTCTTAGAAGTTCTGAAATTAATCCTCTATATTATTACCTCAGAAGATACTATGTTCTAACTGTTTCATTCTGAGAACTTCTATTCAAAGGAATAACATGCATATCTTCAAATCAACAAGTGTCAACAAGGCTCTAAGGAATCCCATCAGAATTAAAACAAGTGTCCAAATTCTGAAGAGTGACAGAACATGCATTGGACAACTGTCCTCTACAGAATGACATCTGTTAATCTTCTGGGAAACTGATACGGCTAACTTGATATCAAAAAGGCAAAAATCTCTTGGGTAACTGTTCCAGAATCTTTTACGCCTTACCCTATGTCAGCAGCATTTATTGCATATAATCATTATGTTTTTAAACTTAATTTTTTCCCACTAATTTCTCGTTTTATTAAATGCATTATTTTTTTCCTATATAAGTAACTTTTCATTTTCACTTTCACTTTTTACCCTAATTGCATTTTTACTGAAAAATCTTTTCACTCTCTCTTTTGCGTCCTCTCTGAAAATTTTCTAAAACCCTAAACTTCAAAAACCTCATCTTAGTAACAATGGCTTCCCCTCCTCAACAACGAAAAGACTTCTCTGATGTGTTCTACGTTGAACCTATGAAGACCCTTACTACTCCTGCTGACAAACTGGAAGTTCTTTGTGAACTCTTTGTGGATTTCAACAGTCTGAAGGATAATGGTTTTGATCTCTTTCCGGCCGTTCAAGCTCAGGGCTGGGAGAAGTACTTTGATCGACTAATGGGACCAGTTTTCCCAAAACTGGTAAAGGAATTATGGGCTTATGCAACAGCCTCCAACACTCATGTTACCTCGTACGTGCTGGGTAAAAGGATAATTATTTCTGAAGAACACATTGCCAAACTCATAGAAGTTGATGGCAATGGTATTAGGTGTAGTGACATGGACAGAATGTCTGATACAAAGCTGATAGCCAAGGAGATCTTCGCTTCTGGCCAACCTTCTAATAAGATAAAGGATCTGAAGACTCCTCTCAGAATTTGGGCCAAGATCATTCTTGGAACATTCTGCCATAGGAAGGCTACAAACTCTCCAGACTATATCAACATGGATCAGCAGTTTCTGCTGTACTTCATTGCCAAACAGAAGAAGATCAACCTTGCACACACTCTGTTTCAACATCTAAAAACTAGTGTGAAGGAAACTAGAGATGGGGAGAAAACCAAGAGGGATTGGATTCCTCTAGGACGTGTAATATCTGACATTCTCTGTCAAAACAAGTTGGTGGACTTTCTGGCAGAATTAAAGCAGACACAATTTCTTGAAACAGATGTTGGTAAACCTCTGAATGCGAAGAATCTGGAAAAGATGAAGTTTATAACTTCTATCCAGCAAGAACCTGTCCTTCATTCTAGAGAAGTTATCACCACCAGGAAGATTCCCCTGGAGAACTTCCCCCTCTTCTCATCTGACACACCTCCAGAGGTTGTGGTCAATTACTTGGATATCTACAAGCAATATGGTGTGGACCCTATGTTCAAGCCAACATAACTCACTCAGAAAACTCCAGATGCTGCCTCTGCAAGAACCAAGAAGAGAAAGGCTGGAGAAGGATCGTCTCAGAACACTCCAAAATCAACCAGAAGATCAGGTAAAACTTCTGCCTCTAACTCTAAATTCATTTCTGTAGTAGAAGCAGTTACAGTAGAAGTGTCTGAAAACCCTTCTAACCCAATACCTTCTGTTGATATTCCTTCTGCACCTATCCCATCTTCTGAACCACCTCAATCCTCTAATCCTATTCTAACTGAAATACCTGCATCTGCTGCTGTCTCATCCATCATATCATCTCTTTATCCACCAGAAGCTGAACACCATCAACCACAAACAATTTCTAATTTTGATATTCCAATAGATACAACACCACTTTCTGATATTGATCGCTCACCAACAACTGAAACACAAACTGCCTTGCAACATGTCCTCTCTGATATTGAAAATTTTCAACCCCCAGAATCTGTCCAAATCCCATCCTCTGAAAATGTTTCTAGTCTTTCCCCCATAAGAGAAAGTTCAATGTCTTCATATGAGTCTACACCTCCCAACTCACCAACTTTTATAAACATCCCTGACACACCACCAGAAGAAGCTGAACATGAAAATCCACTTAGAACCTCTGTTAATTTTGAAGCTTTACAAAAATTGTCCTCTGTCTCTAACAAAACAGCCATACCTGCACCTAAACCAAAGCCCTCTAGAACAGACATTTCTGCTTTGTTACTTGCTTTTGAAACAGTCTTGAAATTAAAGTTAGAGGATCTGAAGTCTACGTGCTCATAGCTTACAGATCCAGCTGCTTCTGACTCTCTGTGGGCTACCTTCAGAAAATGGTTTAATGCTGAGACAAAGAGACTCAAGGACATCTACTATGATATTGCTCACCAGAACTTCTGTGAGTATCTCAAAGCAGTTGTTTCTAACATTGAACAGAATAAACCTCTTCTGCAGGACAATAAGCCCTGGACAGAGTCAGAAACTCTGGAAGAACACTCTGGACTTCAACTGGTTCTGGTACCTTCTGAAGAAGATCATGATGATGAACCTGCTCAGTCACCAGCTAACGTAGAAGTTCCTGAGAATCAAGCTGCCCCAAAAGTTGAAGATCCTCTGACAACAAATATTGTTCTGCAAACCTTGGAAGAGCTGAAGAAGGAAAATGAGATGGTGAAGCAACGCCTAGATAAGCAAGATGAAACCACTGCTAAGTTAAAGACAATTCTTGGAAAGCAAGTGGAATCATCTTCTGAGATTAAGTCTCTGCTGGAGGCCTTAGTTACTAAGATGCACTCCTGATTTTCTGCTTATCTTCTGCTTTAGCTTTTTCTGTTTTATCTTCTGTTTCTTCATGACTTTTTAAAGTTCTACTGGTTTTGTTATTACTGTTTTTTTTATTAGATTTAATGGTAACGTATTTTTGCTTCTATACACTTGCATTTCTTTTCTACATCTATTCTTTTTTATTATGACAAAAAGGGGGAGAAACGTAGAAGATCCTGATCCATAGCAGTTTACCATGATTTGCCTCTTACATATAAAATTCTAATAAAACTATTTGAGTTGTGATTCTAAAATAGAAACAGGTCAAGTAATCAACTCAGGGGGAGCTAAGGCTAATGAAACTTCTGAAGAGATCTTTATAAGAAACATTTGATTTTATTCAATCAAAGGGAGTTCCTCTAATCTTATTAAACTCTATTCTCATTATCCAAATAAATGTTTTGTCATCATCAAAAAGGGGGAGATTGTTAGAACAATTATGGTTCTAAACCTCTAAGTGTTTTGATGATAACAAAGATTATTATGCTAGAATAGAAGTTCTAATGAATATCTTTATTCTTGTGTAGAAGAGAAATTCAATTAAAGGAGACGTGCATTACTAGAAGATATATTGAGCCATTTATAGAAGATACACTTAATGAAGAATCCATCATTTAATGACATGATTTATTGGCTGCGCATCAAATATTTACTATCTCTGATTTCCGTCTAGAAGATGATGATATTCATAATGAAGACATTAATTAAAGAATATTTTAATTAATGATTAATACAAGTATCTTTGGTTATGGAAGGAATTTATGGTATTAACTAATATCCTAAATTAAGCTCAAGATGTCTCCAACGGCTACATTTATTCAAGAACTATATAAAGGAATCAATTTGAAGAATTGAAAAAATACACTACAATACACTCACGCAAAAAAGACTGAATCATTTTGTGCTAAAATATTGTAACTCTCACTTAGTGATCCTAGCTTGATAAGAAGCAAACTTAGTCACTATATTATTATCATTGTAATAGTTGTGTAATATTCCTTGAGTGACTAGTTCAGTCAGAAGACTCAAGAGGACATTGACTATAGGTCAGTGTGTGTATTCATTTGTTGAATAGTGGATTAAGACCTCAGTAGAGGCAAAATCACCTTGGCGGGTGGACTGGACGTAGTTTGAGTTCAAACGAACCGGGATAAGTTATCTTGTCATTAAAAGTTATTTTTAGTTGTTAAAGAAAACCCAATTCCAACCCCCCTTCCTTGTGTTTTGCGCACCTTCATTATTGACCCATAACACATTTGTACACACCAAATGCTACAATGCTACAAGTTTTGAAAACAAATCTTTGAAAACTAACATTACAAAGATTAAGAAAACCAACATCTTAGCTGAAAAATGGAAACCTAAATGAAAACTAACTAAAACAGTGTTTGCCCTAACAGAAAAAGAAGAAACTTACAGAAACAGAGACAGTGTACAGTGGAGGAATCAGTACGAGGGAAAACTGTAAACGAGACGGTGGAGTACGGTGAACGACGGTGGCGATAGCAGCTTCGTTAGGTCGTTCGCAAGTCGTCGTCGCAGAGAGGGAAAGAAAAGATATGAAAACAGAATACTAACTATTCTAATATTTTCATTTAATCAGACCTTAGAAAGTGCTTTTTTGAAAAGCGCTGGCTAAGATAGCCCTTAGACAGCGCTTTTGAGTTTATTTTTATAAAAAAAATTATAAGACCTTAGACAACGCTTTTGAGAAAAGCACTATCTAAGATATTCCTTTAAAAGTGCTTTCAGAAAGCGCTGGCTAATGTCTATCTTAGACAACGCTTTTGGAAAAGCGTTGTCTAAGGTAGGACTTTTAGCAATGCTTTTACTATTTTTCGTGAACAGTTTTCGTGTTTTATTTTATTTTTTAACTTATAGCAGCGCTTTTGTAATAAAGTGCTATCTAAGGTGCGCTATTAAAAATCATTTTTGGCATAGTGCCAGTTTTGACTAGGTCGGTTCCACTCTCCTACGATTTTCTCCACTCAATTGATTCGCTGCCTATAAATACAGGTTTGCATTTCATTTGTAATCGCCCCGAATTTTCGAATTCTCTCTTTTCTCTCTTTGCTCACTTCATCTTATAATTTTCTTATTCTCGACTGCCCTTCCTGCCATTAACGACTGGATTTATTCCAGAAACTATGACTGGTTTAAACCATCAGAATGGTGTATTTCCTAGATCGATTTATCAGAGTGCAACTTATAATCGTATTTCCGAACGGGCTGTTTTATCCTAGAGACGTCGTCGTAAATCGACTGTTTTGCATAATTTTTGACAATACGGCGAAACGTCTTAAAGAAAGCGATCTAGTACGCGACTCATCCCAATAATTTTTCTATAACAAATTTATTTTTCAAACCGGAAACAACATTGACTAACTAATTTCCATAGTTTCTAACTAACCACTAAATTAGTTATAACTCCTAACTGACCACCCTAACTAACTACTATCATTGAATTAACAAACAACAATAATAGAAACTCTTTGTTATATAGAAAATGGTTATGACCAAGATGTATTCTCCCTCTACAATTAAAATTTACTTTCTATCAGGTGAACAAATAAGTGAAGGTAAGAGCAATGACATGTGAAGAACTTTATAATAATTAGTTTCTTTTACATTATTGTGTTATATTTTCTTTAAACTAAGAACTTTTGCTCTAGTTTAATTTTGGCATGTAATCCTTAGGCCAAAGCTATTATGTACTCATTCTTATAAGAATATAAAAAACTCTCACACACACATGTAATCCTTTTGGCATGGTTTTAAGGATAGGCCACCAAGGCTACCTAAGGTCTCATTTTTTCTTAAAAATATTTATATATTTTTAATTAATTAACTTATAAAAAAGTTTTTTAAATTATTTTCTATACCAATTATATAATAGTAACTATTTAATAACACCCATTTATGAAAAATGTTTTATAGTTGATTAATTTAAAAATTAATGCCGTTTTAATTTTTTGGAGGCCTTCGTTAAATGGTTTAATTACAAAAAATAAATAGAAGTCATATTTTGTTATTGTTTAAACATAATCAATAATTTTTAGATCCATTTTAGTCACAACTTAATGATAAATTTTTTTAAATTCTATTTGGTAATACGTCTTGCACGTTCTTAAAAACATTGTTAAAAATTATATTGTTGAAAAAGTCATTGTTTTCTTATTATTTAAAAATAAAAGGAAGATTTTACTACTTTATATCTGTAATGAATGAGTTATGGATGATGTATCCAATGCTTTGACTATATAAGATGTAAAAGCCAAAACAATATTCATTCCAACATTGAGAGCATTTTCAATAATTAGAGAAATACACTAGTGAGAGAAATTCTTAAATACAATGTGTATTTTATCTTTTCAGGAAATAAAAAAATCTTAACAGTTTTTGTGTTATTATTCCGCATTTATATCACTATTCCATAAATCTGATTATGAGGAAATAATGCGTAGTTTTCTAACAACTTATAAATAATAAATTAAACTTATGTTTTTCTTAAGAACTTTGGTAATGTTTTTCTAATTGTTTGTTTTTTTAAGATTAGCGGATTATTTAGATTTGTTGATTTTAGTATCAATTAAAAATAAATTATTAAATAAAATTGATTAAAATAATATAATAATTTTATATTTTAAAAACCCTAAAATTAAAATCTATTAAACTAAAATAATATTTTTTATTATATTAAAATATTTAATTTAAATTTTTGCCTCAGATGTGTTGATTCGACCCTGACTTTAGTATGAGACAGACAAAAAATTTATGTCTTCATCCTCTAATGTGTCTGTCAACGTCCCACTTAATTTTTCTTACGGACTTTTGCAAGCACAAACATGAAACATTTACATAAATATTTCATTTTTAGCCTTAAAATATGTAGTGCCCATGTATATCCCCCGCTTCATCCTCACTTTTTTGCGAGACGATCTAGATTTTAAATCGGTATCCTCTATTAAACTCGCTCTAACCCCATTTTTTTTGCTGGGTTTTTGCTGGGAGGACCTAAACGAGACGGAGCATACCTGATAGTCATTCTAATATATATATATATATATATATATATATATATATATATATATATATATATATATATATATATATATATATATATATATATATATAAAAGAAAAGTAGTTAATGATTCCTCAATAAAAATATGAAAACATAAAGTAAAATGGTAAATAAAACATTTATTATAGAAGACAAAATAAAAATTTATTATTTGAACAACTGACGCCAAATCCGCAAAAATGGCCGGTTGTCATTGTAGTTTGGCATAATTGCATTATTCTAGCTTTATCACAAGGATTCAATTATTCATGAGAGATAGTATGATTTAATGTAACATATATAGTTTCAATGATTAAATATGTTTTTGTTTTCTATAAATATCTCATTTTTCGAAATAGGTCCCTTTAAATATTTTATTTAAACATTGGTTCTTTAAAAAATTTTCGTTTCGAAATCTAGTCTCTCCCGTTAGTTTGAATTTATACGGAGGCTGAGTTGACAAGCCATGTGTGCATAAGTTAAATTGTTTGCTAGAAAAAATATTAATACATGGCACAATTTAAGTGACATGGAAACTGAGTTGGCTTAATAAACATCGAATTAAAATACAAAATTTGATTTATATATAAAAATCAAAGTTACACAAATAATCACAAAATAAGGCAAGATTTCAAAATTAAAAAAGTAAGTATCTTCCAAAATCAAATCTCAAATCAAAGCAAAGGTTGTTAAATTTATTTATAAAAAAAAAAAATTCAACTTTAATATCATCATATTCATCAAATACTTCAGAATTGAAAATGTGAGTTTTGTTCCTAAACCAAAGCAAATGTTTCTAAATCAAAACTGTAAAATTGATTTTTGATCTTCATTTTACTGAAAACTCTCTAATTAAAATCCTCCTTTCCAACAAATGTTTTAGCGATAAAAGAAACTAAAGTTCCAGAAAAACCTCATCACTATTTAGAAATCTAATTTTCTTTCTCTTGCAACTGCAACAACATATCTTTAACAAACATTTTAGAAATCATATGAGCAATCAAAATCTAAGAATCTATAAGGGAAACATTCCTATGGCAATATCAGTAAGGACCCGCATAGATCTAAGGAGAAAGCCAAATTACAGATCTAAGAAAATTAGAGGGATTTGTGTGCGGATCTGAAGAGAAATTTGGTTGCAACGCAGCTCTCTATTGTCAATTGAAATTGTTCAGATGACGGTTGTGAAAACCGTTTTCCACAACGACATACAAGAATCGCATAGAGATATGAGTTTTATTTCTTCATCTATATCAAATTTATGGGTTAGTGAAGGGAAAGTTGAATAAGAAAGGAGGCTAGATTTGTGATTTTGTTATAATATTCTATAAATGTATTTTTTTTCTTCAATTTTACTCCCTCCTATCCTTCTTTTCGTTTTTCAACATTTTTTGCAATGAAGAACAAGATGAAGAAGATGTAGGAAGAACAAGAACAATTTGAGTTTTTATTTTTTTTAATTATTTTATTTTAAATTAGGAAATATAAAAAGAATATGGAAAATATGATATATCAACATTAGTTTCCATGTCACTTAAATTGTGTCATGTATTAATATTTTTTTTAGCAAACAATTTAACTTACGCACACATGACTTGTCAACTAAGCCTCCGTTAGTTCAAACTAACGGGAATGACTATATTTCGAAACGAAAAAATTTTAAAAGACCAATATTTGAAGAAATTATTTACAGGGACCTATTTAAAAAATGAGATATTTGTAAGGACCAAAAATATATTTAACCCTAGTTTTAAATTTGACAAGAAAAATATGGAGAAAAAGCTAAAATTGGAAAAAAAAGTAATATGTGTATACATCAAAAGACAAGCTGGAGCTGAGGAGGAAAAGATATGGGTTTGAATTAGTGACTTAAAGATAAGATTTTGTAGAAAGTTATGTGATCAAATCCTCTTTATCATAATCTTTCTATGTACACTTTTCTAAATATAGACCATTAATATTAGAAAGATATATTGACGAGACAGTTGCTTATTTAGCAAAACCTTAAAGCATGATCACGTACAGTACTTGCTAAAAGGGTAAAGTTTTCTTTCCCTTCTTTTTATATAGAGGAAAAAGGTAAAGAAGTTATGGAAGACTAAACAGTGAAATATGTTTTTTCTTTATTTGAAACACTTTATATATATATATATATATATATATATATATATATATATATATATATATATATATATATATATATATATATATATATATATATATATATATATATTAAATATGTTTTTGGTCCCTATAAATATCTTATTTTTTGAAATTGATCCCTAAAAACTTTTCTTTCAAACATTGATTCTCCTAAAGTTTTCCGTTTCTAAATGTAGTCTCTCCCGTTAATTTTGACTAACGGAGGATGATGTGGCATGCCATGTGGGAATTTTTTTGATGACGTGGAAATTCCTAACTAATTCGTAGCTAAGTCGTAGCTAATTTGTAGCTAATATCAATTTCATTTTAACCGGAAATTCCTAGCTAATATCAATTTTAAACTCATAAATGGTAGTTAATTCCTAGCTAATTCCTCAAATGATACCAATTCCATTTCATTTGACACAAACCATTGCATCCACAAAATTAGTCATAGATACTTTGAAAACATATGAACTAACTGACGCTAGTTCAACAACCTAACTGAAGTTAAAGTTACACTTTTCATTGACATACTGATAATTATATTTGACATTGGTACCAAGTTTAAATTACAAGAATTCTAACAAATAAAATACATGAACTGCATTACAGAATTCTCATTAATCCAAGCAAAATATGCAAAAGTTGAAAAACAATACAACTTTTTTCTTTTCTAGTACACCTAATTGCCTTTAGCCCTAAAATTACTTCTCTTCCCAAATTCCAAATTTCTACATTGTTAGATCATACCAAAAAACAAACACTAAAATAAAATTATATTTATGTAACATCCTCCTAATCCACTTCAATTAGTCTTCTTCTTTCTTCAAACTTTCAAACTTTATAGCCCCAACAAATGTAGTAAACTAGTGTAATTGGAAGAGCAATTAGCATTCCAAATATAACCCTGCAAAAACATAATAAAAACAGAAACTTTAGGTTATGTTTTTAGTCTAGAATTCCTTGTGGAACATAATAAAAACATAATAAAAATAGAATTCCTTAGCACAAATGGAACAATTCCTTGTGGAAGAGCAGCCTAGAAAAACACAACACATTCATAAATTCATTGAATCAAAGGTAACAAAATAAAAACAGAAACTTTAGGTTATGTTTTTAGTCTTACCTGTATAATAGAAATGAGCAACAGTACTCCCCTAAGTCCTACAACAATGGAAGAAACTGCCATAGTCATTCCGAGACCAACATCGGATAAAATTGCTATTGACTTAGCAACAATAGCAGGCATAACAACATTCCACCTGCAACAAACATAACATGAAAATCAAAACTTGCACAACAAATGAATCAAACAAATGAAAAACATAAAGGTGAATGTTATGTTACTACATACCTGAATGAAAGGGTGACTACCACAATTCCAACCACAGGCCAAACGTCGCCGATGTCTAATTGAGAGCATTAGACGCGGAGTATATGAAATCCAAGAAACCTGTTCCTTTTAAGAGTCCCTTGCCTATTAAAAGTTTAAAATCCAACAACAGAAGGAATCCAATAACAACTGCTTTACCGTTATTATTTCGTTCTTTCTACTGAAGTCGAAGCCCAATTGAGTCTCATCAACCACCATTTTAACCTAAATAGTCATAGAAAAGGAATCAGATTCAGAGTGAAATTGCAATGAGTTTGAAAATAATTGATGAGAATGTTACTTTTATTATGTTACCTCATCGACATTGACATCGGATTTTGTCATACCCGGTTGCGCTTTCCCACTAAAGACAATTTCAGTAGCAGCGTTAGATTTGAAACCTCCTGTGATGCTGATATAAATGAGAAGATGAGAAAAGTGAAAAATGTTTCTTTGACATGTGAGAAGACGATGACTGTTGAAGGTCCTCCTCCTGATACGTAAGGGTTCAAAGAAAAAGATGAAGTGGTAGTGGGGATTAAGGTTTAGAGAAGAAGATGAAGTGGTAGTGGGGATTAGGGTTTAGAGAAGAAGATAAAGTGGTAGTGAGGATTAGGGTCCATAGAAGAAGATGTAATGGGTAGTGGGGATTAAGGTTGGGAGGATTTGCCACATAAGCTACACGTTTGAAAAAAACAATTCACACATGACTTTGCCAAGTCAGCCTCCTTTAGTTCAAACTAACGGGAGGGACTAGATTTCGAAATGTAAAAATTTTAGAGGACCAATGTTTGAAGGAAATATTTAGAGGGACCAATTTCAAAATTTGAGATATTTGTAGGGACCAAAAACTTATTTAACCCTATAAATATATATATATATATATATATATATATATATATATATATATATATATATATATAGAGAGAGAGAGAGAGAGAGAGGTTAATAGTCATTTGTCTCCTACAATATAGCGTGTTTTGATTTATCCCCCTTTAAAAAATAAATTTTGGATTATTGTTCTGGACTGGGCCGCAAGAATGTATAGGGCCACGACCCAACATGTCGAGCAAGGGCCCATATACTCGAGCAGAAGCACCTTTTGGACAAACCATCTGCTTATGCGATGGGCATACACTAAGGACGGGAAGAGAGTATGTCTGCCAGCTCACCTACCACGTCACCCAACTGCCCTTTATAATCTCCTGAAAGATAGGGGCAGTTGGACCAAGGAGAAGACCTTTTAGCTAGGTCTTCACGCTTCTTACGCGTCCCTTGGCAGTTCCTCCATGGGCCTATCTAGACTAAGCCCATTGAGGGGCCTTGGCCCAGCGCTGGGGGCACATTATAAATACCCTTTTTCAGTAAAGGGTCAGGTATTCTCACTCATTTGAATTAACCATACTATACTGTACCTCTTCTGACTTAAGCATTGGAGTGCTTTGCAGGTACACCCCCTTTCTCCTTTCATTCTATGACCCTTACATCAAGTCATTGGAAGGCCCTTCTGATCAGGTGAGATCAGTGGTGCCGTCTGTGGGAAACTATCTTCCCCTTCTTCCACAACAGAAGATCAAAGCTCAAACACCGTCCTTCCAGCATGTCCGGAGAACAACTTAATGAGCGCAACCGTCCCCTCGTCGACTACACAATGGAAGACAGCCTGCAGTACCATGAAGCAGACGCCCGAGATGGTCGTCCGGCCACCCCGTCTCCTAAGCCCCAAAATAATGGGGATCCCCCTCAAGTTCAAAACCAGGGGACTGAGGCGTTTCAACCCATTCCCGTTCCTGTCGAAGGAGACGCCACCATGATTGCTATGGTGAACGCCCTCAACCAGGCCAGCTCCATGCTCTACCAACAGCATGAGAGAATCATGGCCCTAGAAGCTGATCGACAGGAGGTCCAACCTCAACAAGAGAGGAGGACACAACAACGTCCAAAAGCAACAAAGAAACGAGGACGTCGCTCCCTAGAGCCTAACGTCAGTAGGGCACGCGCCCGCCGTGACACCGGTCGATCGGGAACCTCACCGAGTCACAATCGTAGCCCCGACCGCAACGAGCTCTCTCCACCAAGGAGCGACGAAGAAGACCTGCACTTCCCCCTATCACGGGCAATAATGGAAGCTCCACTCCCCAAAGGCATGGAGAAACCTCCTAACTTGGTCGTGTACGACGGGACTACCGACCCCGACGATCACATCGACAACGTCAACACAATGCTCGACTACCGCAATAACATCACCGGGCATCTCAAGTGCAGGCTATTCTCGACGACCCTCAGGAAAGGGGCCATGGCCTGGTACAAAAGCTTGGCCCCAGAATCCATCACATCCTAGAGAGTTATGAGATCCATGTTCACGAGGCATTTCACAGCCTCCCGGCGCCATCCCAAGACAGAGGTGACCCTTGAAGCCATAGTACAAAAGAAAAATGAAACATTGCGCTCGTACATCGAACGATTCAACGAAGAGGCTGTCGAGGTGGACACCACTGAACACATGAAGAAATACCTCCTCGAGAGGGGACTCTTTCCCGGTAGCGAGCTCAGTCGAGCCGTTGGGATAGAGCCTCCCCGCACCTTGAATGACCTCCTACATAAGGCCCATGCCTACATCAGATACGAGGAAAAGCAGGTGGCCCACAACACTCGTAGCGGCCGTAATACTGGGGATATCGATCACCCCAAGCGTGAAGATCCGAACATTCCCCGTCGCAACGGAGACAGGCGAAGGGAAGAGAAACCCCGCGAACCTTGAGAAGGAAGAGGTCCCGTGGGCCGATACAGCGAGTATACTTTACTGACAGCTCCCCGCGAGCGCATCCTCGCCGAATGCATCAACTCCGAGTTCAAACAGGGCAGAGTGAGGTTCCCAAAACCATCTGTACCCAAGCCTTTCACCGACAAATCCAAATACTGCAGGTTCCACAGAAGCCACAGGCATGTGACCGAAGACTGCGTTCACCTAAAAGATGCAATAGAGATCTTAATCCAAGAAGGGCATCTTAAGCAGTACACTAGGAGGAACGAAACTCCCAAGCACGAAGAGCCGGAGAAGAAGAGGCCTCAGGAGGATACTGTAGACACCCTAAATTTGCCCTTTGGTTTTCTATCTTTGTCAGCTTTTCGTTTTGCATTCATACGCATTTTTGCATACCATTTTCATAAGTTCCTAAGACGTGGGATCTTTGTTTTCTGGGTAATTAGGGTTTCATATCCTATTTGTGGTTATCAGACAAATTCAAGAGTTTTGGTTTTGCAGCGATCAGTGACATCATTCTCTTTTTGCTCCCGTCACATAATTAGGGTTTATTTCCCCGGTTATTTGGTTCTCGAGGATTTCACGTTTGTAAGGTTTCTTCGCCGATTCATTTGGCACGTCATCGTGGATTTCTGCTTCATCAATTTACAAGCTGTTCATTCACGATCCAATTCAGACGAACGTTTGACCTAATTTGGTCAAACTATCAGGAGTTTACTTCAGTTGCAAGTTATCTGCCTCAGAGGCCCTTTTCTCAGGGAATGTGTGTCCGAAGTCAAGTTGTGTTGTGCAAAATCCATCAGATTATCAAGTTGTGTGATTCATAAGAAGTTTTGGGTCAGACAATCCGTTCATTAGGCCATGAAGGGTTTCTCTGTGAATTTATTTTCCTCAGTGGCTGGTGTGTGTTCAGTCATGTTCAAAATACGAGTGGATGTTTGGAATAATACTGGTCAGACAATGGTGTGCTCCATTTTCGAGTTTGTGTCAAAATTAAGGGTTCATGTTTGATAATCGTCAGAGGCCATTTCATTTCTAAGTCATTTTGCAAGTGCAGTCCACATTCAAATCCATATCCATAACCTTTTTATTGAACCATTTAGTCCATATTTCTATCATTAATCCAAATTTATTCATATCCATTTTATCCATTTTTACCCGTTATTTCTTAAAACCATTCTAGACTTTTTCCCATTCAAGTCCGTGTTATTGTCCATTTTCATTTTCATTATCCACATTTTCATTATTCATTTACAACCTAAACCGATTTCTTTCCATTTTAACCATTAAATAATTTTTCATTATTTAGTTCTATCCATCTTGAAATTAAATCCATTTCACTTTTATTTCATTCTCCTTTGTTCAATTATCCATTCTCTTTTCATTATTTTTCAATATCCATAATCCTATTTCTCTTCCAACTTTATTCATTAAATCATGTTAAGCACATTTTTCTTTTTATCTTTTTTTTTTCTTTCATTACACCAATTTAAAGTCCATTATTTTTCACAAAGTCCATAGGAGTTATGAAGGCAACGTTGCTCTATAGGTGATCTCACTTTCTTCAGCCAAATCACTACAAACACACATCACACACACTCATTTTTCATCCCTCCTCACATGGCCCACCTTGACAAAAGACACACCAACAAACTTTTCCTTTTTCTTTTCGTACAGATACCACCTGCAAATTCAATACACACACGCCAGCCTCATGACTATCACGGAATGAACACTGCCCTCACACACTTTTTCTTTCCGCAAAACTACCTCACGCATTACCTCACTATTAGCCTCACTTCACGCTGCCATCACGCAAAACAGCAACAGATTTTCTCAGCATCACGCTAACGCACTGATAATCCCGTACGATCCGATACACAACACTCAACCCACTCAACTACCCTGCATCTCACAATCAACAAACCTTCATCCCAAACTCTCAAAAACTGAATCATTTTTCTTCACACCTCCCCTGCTTCAACCACACACAACAAGGCCACAATCTTCCTCCGAATCCGAAACTCACCTTTAACAACCACACCCACATCCTTCCTCTATCCACCCTTCGACGACCTCACCCTGTGAACCGCAACACAACAAGCGACCTTCAACCTCCAAACCACCACCTCACCGCCCTTAACACATCACCACAACCACCGCAACACAACCCCTTCCAAACTCATAAACCCAGCAACCCCACAAAGACCTGTTCAACAACAAAACAACATTCAATCCAAATCACCATTTATCTAACAACACATCCACAACACAACACCAAATCAGAAGAGAAGAAGGAGAAGAAAAGAGAGTTTGAGAACCAAAAAGGAAATCGCACAAACCTTCTTTGAACTGAAACAGATCCGAGAGGAAGAACTTGAGATGACTTGAGACGACACCGTGAATCCGCGGAGATCCGAATCGAGACCGCGAGACCCACCGCGTCAAAACAGAAGCAGAAGAAGTTGACGGAGAGCGAACAGAGTCGCGAAAGAAGGAAAGCGGAACGGAGATAACACTGGCGATTTGAGGCCGAGGCTAGGAGATCCACAACGAAGGAGATTGAGCAGGACGGATCCGTCGACGGCGTTACGATCAAAACTGAGAAAAGGATATGGTGTCGGCGTTGATTTTGTTTTGAGAGAAAGGGGATTGTGGTGTTGCTTTGACCTTTAATTTTGTTCGCAAGCCTTTTTACCGATGCAGTTTTTTTCTTTATTTGACTAATTCACTGAGTTTTCATTTTTTTATTGTTATTGTTTTCCTAAGCCATTATGTTGATGCGGGCCTTGTGAAGCCCATTAAAATGATCACCCTTCACCATAATTGCTTACTATTGCACCCCTTCATTGTATTTTTGCTGATGTTGGGCTGGACCCAACGAATTTTCTATGCACACACTAACATCCAACGCCACACCTCTTCAAATTTTCATTCTATTTTCCTATAAGTCTTATTATTTTTATTTTGTTTAATTCATTTTCTTTTTAGTTAATCACAATTAGCATTTAATTAAATTTTGTTAATAGTTTGATTTAGGATTTTACTAGAGTTTTGTTAACTTTGATTATTAATATAGTTGTGTTTTTAGTCCCGTTTAATTTCATTTTAAAAAAAAAAAAAAGAATTTCATTTGATTTTGGTTCTAGTTTTGATTTTATATTTTGTAGGTTCATTGCTTGATGATAAAAAATTGTAGCATGATGATGGCCTTGCGATCGATTACTTTCATAATCTGGATGCAATTTGCACTTAGACGTTGACTTCGCGCGGACCGTTTCCTGGTGTTAATTTTGTTTCCCTTTGTTGGTCGTCTTGGATGCGAGTGCTTATACTTGATACTCTGATAATGGACAGTTGTGCTTGACTACTAAATTCATTCTGGACTTGATATTATTTCCTAAGTTTCTCTTGCGCATATTAAAGAGGCAACGGACCTTCTCCGTTAGGTACCACTGAGGCCCGACTTTACCTTATCACATGCTGCTGCATCTGGAAGTCCTACTGGTGTAGGCTCTGTTTGTGCATTGTTCATCTTCTCTATATCGCACTTTCATCTCTTTATCTCATCTCCATTTTCGCATTCTCATCTTCTTATCTTATTCCTCATCTTCTTCTATTCCTGTCTTGCTTGAGGTGTGCTTAGGCCACCATGGAGCTTCTCCTTTCTCTTCTTATTTCTTCTCCTTCATTAGGATAGTGAGCCTCACTAACCTTAGGAATAACCAAGCATGACAATGATTAGGGTTTTGATTAGTCCCCCACTTAGTTTTATCTTTGTGTCTCTTTGAGTCTTCTCTTCTCATCTCATAATCAGGGACTAAACCCTAAAGGCTTTAAGGCTTTGTGATTAAGCTTATGCCTGCATCCTTCTATTAGGATGGAGTGTATAACTTTAATCCTAAGTGTTAAACCCTTAATGTGTTTAACTCATTTAATCAATTCATCTCATAATCATCAAGACATTAAACTTGTAACTTGGGCCTTGCATTAGGGTTCTAATTCTTCCTTAATTGGTTAAGGACTAACCCTAGTGTTAATGGACAAGTCCCCCTCAAGTTGTCTTACAAATCATAAAACTCATTTCTTAATCATATCATTATTTAAAATCCACTTAATAAAGGCTTTGTTTTGTCATGAGTTTAATCCCTAATCATGGATTAAGTTGAGGAGTCTTCCTCAGCTTAAACATTCTCATCTATTATCCTTCTATTAGGATGGTGTAATGAGTCTGTTTAATCCCTGATTATGGCTTAATCTCATTACTCAACACTAAACAAAAACCACAAAAACATCTAAATAATCACAAGTAGGTTAATGATCTTAATCCTACACCATGGTAATTAAGTGTGAGAAGCTGACTTCACACTTAAGGTATTCTCATTACCCCTAATCAGAGGGAAGATGTGACGAGTTTACTAAATCCATTGGTTTAAGCTTAAGCTCATTAACTTATGACAAACTCTCAAAAGCAATAAAAGACTGAAAACTCAAAAAAACAAACAATAATCGTCTCCTTCGGGATTCTTTTCTCATCTCATTCACTCACAAACGAGAACTTGCTTCTTCCGTCTAATGCAAGACAGTTAGCACCTGAGCCAGACAGGTCATACACTTGAGCATAGACAAGTAAGAAGTTCACAAGTCAACTCATCTTTCAGTCTCTTTGGGTCGAACTACGGTGTTCTGACTTCCTCATTGCACGAGAGGATACGTAGGCATAACTTAACAGTTATCGAACAAAAGTCTCTGTATATTCCCCCTCCTTCCAGCATCATTCTCTTAGCCTCATGATCTTGAGCATCTTATTCCTTTTCTTACACTGACACATCATTTATACACTTCACACTTCTTTTACACTGACACCTGTATATCCTTTTCCAGCTATTCTATACACAAATTGCACTGACACTACCCCTTTAAAGCACAAATCTTTTAAGCGTGGATCCCGTCGAGTACGACGGACAATCTGGGTGCTAATACCTTCCCAGGTTGTAACCAACCCCCTTTCTTAGTCTCTCTGGTTCGCAACCGTCTTATCCATATCTTTCTAGGTCTATGCAGCATTACCTTTCCTCCGGGATAAAAATGCCTAGCTGGCGACTCTTTTCATTCCCTGTGAGTTCACTCCTGTGTGTCCTCACACCCTCCTTTCGCCGACCGCTCGCGTCTGTACCTCATTTGAGCCCAGTCTCATCTTTTGGGAGCGACAGATACACCCCCGACGACTCTCCTTATCAAGTGGCCCTCTGCGTATCACGTCCAGAGGATTTCAGCTTCCCCGAGACAGTGCCCGAAGGCCGGATCGCTGCACTCAGCCCCTGGGAAGACTTCCCGACCGCCCTTGTCATATCGGGCAGAGGGATGAACGGCGAGGCCGCCGCCCTTTCAGTAAAACGCAAGTTCGACGAGCTCCTTCTGACTGCACCCGAGCAAAAGGCAACGCTGACAAAATACCGGGGCAAATCCAACCCAATATCCTTCTTTTTGGAAGAGCTTTCGGGCGGCTCCCCAAATTCGGGCATCCCACTATTGATTAGAGCCAAGATGGCCCAGTTCGACGTCAGACGTATTCTGGTCGATCAAGGCAGCTCAGTGGACATCATGTACGTCCACCTTTTCAAGACTCTGAAATTAGACAAAACCAACCTATCTCCCTACGTTGGATCTGATCTCCAAGGATTCAACGGAGCCACGACAAAACCGTGGGGATACGTCGAGCTCCTCGTCACCTTCAGAGAGCAGGAGACGGCCAGGGAAATCAAAATCCAATTCCTGGTCATAGAGTGTCCCTCTCTCTACAATTGCATCCTCGGCCGCCCGACATTAACCGAACTGACCGCGGTCCCGTCTACCCTCCATCTGAAGATGAAGTACAACACCAAACTAGGCCGCGTAGTCACCGTCCACGATGACATCGAGGCTGCCCGACGGTGTTATGACGCGGCAGTAAAAGGACAGGCTACGGTCAATACAAAGAGCAACAGAAAACCCAAGACCGAAGATCCTCCCCTCCAGGGAATCAACGCCATTGACCTCGATTGCCGCATTAGCCAGGACAAAACTGAAGAATGGAAGTCCACCGAGGAACAGACTCCTGAACACCCGTTCCGGCCAATCCTAGATGGAGAGTTCGAGCTCATCCCTCTGGGCGACGACCCTGGAAGAACAGTAAGGATAGGCAAAGGATTGCCCGAGGAAACAAGGGAGCAGCTCACGACATGCCTCAAGGAGAACTCCGACCTCTTCGCATGGAACGCCGCAGAAATGCCCGGCCTAGATCCTGAGGTCGCGTGCCACCAACTAGCATTGGATCGAGCAGTCAAACCCATAGCACATCGTAGGCGCAAGCAGTCCCCCGAGAAATGGGAGACTGCCAAGCGAGCTGTAAAAGACCTCTTAGAGGCAAATTTTATTTCTGAAGCCCAGTACAAAACCTGGCTCTCTAATGTAGTCCTCGTTAAGAAAAATAATGGAAAATGGCGCATGTGTGTTGATTATACTGATCTTAATAGGGCTTGCCCCAAAGATGCTTTCCCTCTCCCTAACATAGATAAACTCGTCGACAATTCTGCATGTTTCAGACTCTTGTCCTTCATGGATGCATATAGCGGATATAATCAAATCCCTATGTCGGACACGGACAAGAGACACACGGCGTTCATGACCCCGACTGACAATTACTACTACAACGTAATGCCTTTCAGACTCAAGAACATCGAGGCCACATACCAGCGCATGATGAACAAAGTCTTCAGAGGAGAGATAGGGGATATGCTCGAGGTATACATGGACGAAATGATCATCAAGTCACACGAGGAGGTCGACCATGCTCGACACCTCTACAAAGTCTTCGAGCAGGCGAGACAGTGCAAAATGAGGTTTATCCCTGAAAAATGCACGTTCGGCGTTCGGGCAGGAAAATTCCTGGGTTTCTACCTCACCGAGAGGGGAATCGAGGCCAACCCCGACAAATGCCGAGCATTCTCGGAATTTCCAACCCCGAAGACCAAAAAATAAATCCAATCCCTCAACGGGGTGCTCTCCTCACTCTCCCGTTTCATCGCCAAATCTGCTCAGAATGCGCTGCCTTTCTTCAGACTCCTTCGTAAGGAGGCCAGCTTCGAATGGACCGACGAATGTGAACAGGCACTGCTCCATTTGAAGAAGGTCCTCTCCGAGCCCCCGGTCCTATCACGACCGTTGGAAAGAGAGACCTTATACCTGTATCTATCTGTGGGAACCGAAGCCGTCAGTGCCGTCCTAATAAGGGAAACTGACGAAGGACAAAAACCCATCTATTTCACGAGCAAAGCGTTCCAAGGCCCCGAACTCAGATACCAACAAATCAAAAAGGTCGCCCTGGCTCTCATAAATGCGGCAAGGAGGCTACGCCACTACTTCCTCGCCCATACGATCAAGGTGAGAACCGACCAACCAATCAAACAACTCCTCGGGCGACCAGATATGGCCGGCAGAATGCTAAAATGGTCGCTGGAACTTTCCGAATTCGATATACAATATGAGAACAGGAAGGCCCTAAAGGCTCAAGCACTGACCGACTTTGTCGCAGAAATGACCCACAGCCCGACACCGACGAACGACGCCCATAAATGGACAATCTTCATTGACGGCGCCTCCAGTACGACGGGCAGCGGAGCCGGAATAATCCTCGAGAATGAGGACGGGATCCTGATCGAGGTCTCAGTAGCACTGGCTTTCCCGACATCAAACAACCAAGCCGAATACGAGGCTTTCATCGCTGGCCTGAGATTGGCTGAAGACCTAGGAGCAAAGGAGGTAAAAATATCAACAGACTCCCAGCTCGTGGCATCACAAGTACGGGGAGAGTACCAGACCAAGAGCGACAACCTTGTCGAGTACTTAGCTTTAGTCAAAGAAAAACTCGCAAAATTTGAGAAGTGGGAAGTGCAACACGTACCTCGCGAGCACAACATACGGGCCGACATCTTATCAAAGCTAGCTAGCACGAGAAAGAAGGGCGGAAACAAATCAGTAATCCAAGAAATCCTTCCTCGACCTAGTATCGAAAAGCCACCTCCTCCACTTGAGGTCAACGTGATCGGGGATACTCATTGTTAGATGACGCCCATCTATAATTACCTTACGAGGGGAGAGCTCCCCGCCGACCCCAAAGAGGAGGCCACCACAAAACATAGAGCATGCTCGTACGTTCTCCTCGAAGGGAAACTCTACCGTAGGGGGTTTTCCATCCCATTACTCAAATGCATCGAGGAAGAGAAAGTTCCCGACATATTGGGGGAAATGCACCGAGGAATCAACGCCCAACATCCCGGCGGACGATCACTGGCACGAAAGGCTCTTCGAGCAGGCTACTACTGGCCGACTATGCAACACGACTCCAAGGAACACGTCAAAAAATGTGACAAGTGCCAACGGCACGTCGACATGCACCTCGCTCCCCCGAACGAACTAAAAACACTCTCCTCTCCATGGCCCTTCGCATGGTGGGGCATGGATATCCTCGGGCCTTTCGTAACCGGATCGTACCAGAATAAATACCTCATCGTAGGGGTAGATTATTTTACCAAATGGATCGAAGTATCGAAAAGCCACCTCCTCCACTTGAGGTCAACGTGATCGGGGATACTCATTGTTAGATGACGCCCATCTATAATTACCTTACGAGGGGCGAGCTCCCCGCCGACCCCAAAGAGGAGGCCACCACAAAACGTAGAGCATGCTCGTACGTTCTCCTCGAAGGGAAACTCTACCATAGGGGGTTTTCCATCCCATTACTCAAATGCACCGAGGAAGAGAAAGTTCCCGACATATTGGGGGAAATGCACCGAGGAATCAACGCCCAACATCCTGGCGGACGATCACTGGCACGAAAGGCTCTTCGAGCAGGCTACTACTGGCCGACTATGCAACACGACTCCAAGGAACACGTCAAAAAATGTGACAAGTGCCAACGGCACGTCGACATGCACCTCACTCCCCCGAACGAACTAAAAACACTCTCCTCTCCATGGCCCTTCGCATGGTGGGGCATGGATATCCTCGGGCCTTTCGTAACCGGATCGTACCAGAATAAATACCTCATCGTAGGGGTAGATTATTTTACCAAATGGATCGAAGCAGAGGCACTGGCTAAAATAACAACACAAAACATTATTCGATTCTTTAAACGAAATATCCTCGCTCGGTTCGGCGTGCCCCAGGTCCTCATCACGAACAACGGGACGCAATTCACGGACAGGGGATTCCAAGACTTCGTGGCTAGCTTAGGTACTAAACAACATTTCACATCTGTCGAGCACCCTCAAACCAACGGGCAAGCAGAAGCGGACAACAGGGTAATCCTGCGCGGACTAAAACGCAGGCTCGACGAGACAAAGAGAGCGTGGGTCGAGGAGTTACATAGCGTCCTATGGGCTTACCGCACAACACCTCACTCCACAACCGGGGAGACCCCATTCCGACTAACATACGGCACCGAAGCAGTCATCCCAATAGAAATTCGAGAACCGACGAGACGCATAGAAGAACCCCTAGACGAAGAAATGAACGACGAGGCACTCAGGGCCGAGCTGGACCTCGTCGACGAGATCCGCTCCGAAGCAGCCCTTAGAGAAATATCCCTCAAACAAAAAATAGCCTTGCGCCATGATGCGAAGGTCATAAAAAGAGAGTTCCAGGTGGGCAGCCTGGTCCTCAGAAGAAACCAAAAAAACCCAAGAGAGGGTAAACTGGCCGCAACTGGGAAGGCCCCTACCGCGTCCGCGACAAGACGAGAAACGGGGCCTACTATTTAGAAAACCTACAAGGCAAAGAGCTTGCTCGACCATGGAACGCATAGAAACTTAGACAATATTACAGCTGAATATGTCACGGGGAGACATGGGAGGTACGACCACGCTCTTCACCTCCAAAACTACAAAGAGGAACCGCGCGACCCGGAGATGAACGCACCCCTCCAGCGAACGCAACCCTCCCCGACGGTTGGAATCTCGATCGAGCAACAACGTTTCAGTACCAAGATCGGCAGGGCACCCAGCTCGCGATGGGAAAGCCCAAGCCTCGGGGCCAGAGTTCCGAACCACGAAATCGGTTTCGATCTTAACGGGAACAACGCCCGCTACCTCGTCGGTTCCCTAAACCGACGAGACAAACATGGTCAAGCATAAAACAGTTCATAAAATACAAGATACGAACTAAATAAAAAACCGAGCAAGATGAACAATTAAAAACAAAATTTTCATTCATTGACGGCCAAAGCAAAAGATAAGTACGCCCGAAGGCCAATATTCATACAAAATAGGCACGCAGGCCATACAAAACGGGCACGCAGGCCATATAAACAAAACAAATTAAAAATCCTAAGACTCCTCCCGGAGTTACTCTTCAACATTTTCCTCTCCTTCATCTTCCCCCAGCTCCTCTTCAACCTCGAAAGGGCACACAATCTCCCCATCCTGGACACAATAATTGTGGGCCGACCCCTCCGTCACCAACTCCGGATTTAATATCCTCAGCTGCTCGACGGCGTTATCAAAACCCTCCTTGAATACAACCACGAGGTCCTGGTTGAGGGAGCGAATGTGCCCTACCAACTCACCCCGGGAACTGAGAGCAAGCTCTTCTTCAGTTTCATCAGCCAAAGGACGGACATTGTCCTCGAGCAAAGCAAGATGAGCACGCAATCCAGCATTCTCCTCAGCCACCTTCTGATGCTCAGCAGCTTGCTCCTCCAGACTCGCCTTGGCCGCCTTCAGCAGGTCTCGCTCCTCTTTGGCCTCGTCCAACTCTTTCTTCAGCCCCTCCTGTAGCTGATGCTCCTCCTTATAATCTGACAGGTCCTTGGACAGCTTGTCTTTTTCAGACCGGACCTGCAAAAGGGCATCTTCCAAGGAGGAAGTGGACACAGAGGTGTCAATCAGGACCATGGCCGTTTCCATCACCCTGATGACGGCGGCCAAGTCCCTAGCCAATTCTTTGCACCGGACACTAGCCTCCCGGTTCAAGATAGCCTTCGCCTCGGGCGCTGGTACATCAATGTCGTCCTCAGTCTTGAAAAAAGCCTGCTCTACATAGCAGGGGGCAGTAAGTAACTTCCAGGGCCACCCGGACTGCCGCTCCCCGCTAAAGTTGACCTGGAGAGTGTCCCATCCGGGTGCTTCCGCTTGTGGAGAGGGGAGGTTGATGGAGGCGGACTGTCTGGTATGTCGATCACAGATGCGCGGGGAGGGGAGAAGAGCACTGGACTCGCTGTGTTCGAGGTCCCAGCCCCTGAGTCACCAGCTACCTCTTGGACACGAGGCGCGGTCTTCTTCTTCTTCTTTGAAACCCTGTCTGGGGCACCTGCTTGGTTAGCCAGCTTGAGAACCCGATCGCGAGCAGAAGGCATAGCACCTACAAAACCGGGACACATGCGTCAGCGGGCGAAAACATAAACAAAATGGCATAAGAATAAAAGAAACACCTACTTAATAATTCCATGGCTTGCTCCTCGTTTCTACACTCGAGCAATGCCTTGGTATTGATAAGACGAGGCTCGCAGATCGGCATCCCGACCTCGTCAAGATAAGGCACACCCTTTCGATCAGCCCAAACCGCCAGGTTGAAGCTCTGCACGTACTCCACCAACATCTTATAAGCGAGTCTATCCTCGACACCTAGCATCGAGAACTTGACCCGATAGTGGCTGGTGGAGATATCGAAATGGTCGGGCTGCCACCTCAACGGTATCTTCGACATGAGTTTCTCTTCCCCATCCACATCTCGTTTGTAGTAATAAAGAGAGTGCAGGGCAGCACGGGTGATCGGTCTCACTACATACCACCGCCCCTTGAAGTGACGGGCAGAATCCACGTACGTTTTGAACAGTCGCACGGGCTGTTTGAAGGAGACCCAACTGTGACGCCCCCGAAGACCGGACCGTTGGAGATGGAAAATATGGAAGAAGAGGGCCCGAGTTCACCCAATACCGAGGAAGCGATAGACCAGATCATACGCCCGCATAAAAGCAATGGCATTGGGGTGTAACTGTGACGACGCCAGCCGGAGCCACTTGAAGATAGACATCTGGAAGGAGATGAAGGGCAGCCTAATCCCCGCCTCTCGGAAAGCGAACTCATACATGGCGAACTGCTTCCCCGGGAAACGGTGACATATCCGGTCCGCCTCTTTGGGAGCATGACACTGCCAGTTTTCAGGATCTTCACGACTTCGATTTTCCACCACGGCATAAGCGTGGGTCACCTCGTCGTAAAAGTAAGATTCCTCGTCCAAGGGTTCGTCCGCAACCCAAGAGAGGTCATTTTTCCCGGATGATAAGACGTGTTCAATACCACCTCTGGCATTTCCTTCCTCGACAGACAAGCGCGCGATGCCCGCATCCATGGGCCGCGGCCCAGTCTCTTCTCCTCTCGGTCGAAGATGCCCGGTTGCACCTGAAATGCAGACAGAAAGAGTGAATTCGACGTCATATCAAATCCACCCTTCCACCGCAGGTCAAGTGAAAGGGCGTAGGGGAGACGTTCACGGGCACCAATGCAAAACATTACCCACTGCCACCAGGCCCAGTTGAGAAATTACGCACGTGTTCGAGGCAGTAATATGCACGTGAACATTCTTTTGCCCCGGGAAAAAATCTCATACATGCTTATGAAAATTTTGCCTGACACATTCACATACACATGAAATTTCTGCCCGGGACAGTCTAATCCTAACCCTATTTTTCACATCTACAGCCTATTTAACCGTTTCTAAGTTAAATCTAATCATTCTATACAGATGAAACATGCATTCATAGCTATTAAACGCAGAAAAACATGGAAAATAGAGGATTAAAAGGAAAAAACAGTACCTGGCATAATGAAGGTCAAAAAGAGACGACGGCGCTCGAGCAGCAGCGGTGGTTCAGGTGGTGAGACGGGCGAAGACGAGAAATTTCTTCAGAGCTTCCGGTGAACGTCTGAGCGAAAAAGTGCAAATGAAATCACTCAACCCCTTTTTATAGTCACAGGCACGTGGATTGACGCGTCAGGCCATCATTGCCTACTGCCTACGCCGCCATTTGCACACTAAACGAAGCGACACACCATTAATGCTGAAACACGTCAATCCATAAAGAATTTGGAATGACGTCGGGCAACTATACACCTCCCCGACTCTATGGAACATCCTCGACCCCGTATGGCGTCCTCGACTTCCTTGAAAACATCACGAACCCGTCGGGGACCTTCATCCTCGACATTGTTGGAGCATCACGTGCCCGGTGGAAAGAATGCTACGGTCAGCTCTGTAAACATCATGTTGACCCGACCATATGTCCGCTACTTTTGTCCTTGACGCATGTGCCCGACTGTAATACAAGTCATCACTCCGACCCGGAGACTCGACTTGGGGGGCTCCTGTTCTGGACTGGGCCGCAAGAATGTATAGGGCTACAGCCCAACATGTCGAGCAAGGGCCCATATACTCGAGCAGAAGCACCTTTTGGAAAAACCATCTGCTTATGCGACAGGCATACACTAAGGACGGGCAGAGAGTATGTCTGCCAGCTCACCTACCACGTCACCCAACTGCCCTTTATAATCTCCTGAAAGATAGGGGCAGTTGGACCAAGGAGCAGACCTTTTAGCTAGGTCTTCACGCTTCTTACGCGTCCCTTGGTAGTTCCTCCATGGGCCTAGCTAGACTAAGCCCATTGAGGGGCCTTGGCCCAGCGCTGGGGGTACATTATAAATACCCTTTTTCAGTAAAGGGTCAGGTATTCTCACTCATTTGAATTAACCATACTATATTGTACCTCTTCTGACTTAAGCATTGGAGTGCTTTGCAGGAACACCCCGTTTCTCCTTTCATTCTCTGGCCCTTACATCAAGTCATTGGAAGGCCCTTCTGATCAGGTGAGATCAATTATCCCTTAAAATTTTAAAATTTTAAGTCTTTTTCCCTCCAAGTGGAAAAATTACCCAATGTAAAATATTTTTTTTATTTACCCCCTGATTTTTTCATGCTTAGGGGTACCCAAAATTTCAGGGAGGTAATCCAAAAAAAAAAATTAAAGGGGGGTAAATCAAAACTCGCATATATTGTAGATGTAACACCCTTCTACCCCAAAACATAATATTTAAATAATATCAGAGTAATCATCAAAAAGGGTATTACATATCATCAAAATCAACACAACAGTGTCCTGTCCCGTAACACGGGTTAATCAACATCAAAATATCATAAACATTTCACAGCGGAATTTTACTTCATAATTCAAAACTTCATAAAAAATCATTTTCACCATCCTGAATTTAACATCATAAAATGGAAAACATTTATCCAATAATAACATAACTGAAACAGTTAACAGAATAAAACCCATCCCAGTGTTACATGACACAGAGCAGGACACATAAACCATCACCACTTTTTAAGAACACTAAAGCACGCTCCGAGACTCATGAATTACTCCTATTGCACTGCAGGACTATTCTTCGACATCTGCAAGTTACCCACGAAGGAGGCAACATTTCCAAGCAGGCAGGGTGAGTAATCATAATATATCATAAACTTACAAGAATATAGAATCATAAATAAATTAGTACACATATCATGACATCGTCAACTTCAAAATTCAGCAACAACCACAACACTATCATAAAATAGATCAACACCAACACAGTCATGAAATTCATCCAAAATATGAAATTCTAACATCCTGATATGCAATATGCATGTGGTACCATTTTCATCATGAGATGGATACATGACCATCAACCCTCCACAAGGGAGAACACCATAATCATCGAGACACTTCAATCCACACAATGGGATTGAAGCAAATAAATAGGCCGAAGCCCCATCGTGAATGTTATGAAATGCAATAATGCGCTACATCGAAAAATTCACCAAAATAATTTGCATCATTCATTTCAATCAGCAAAACAACCATCAAATATTCATATATATCATCATGACATTACACCCTGAACACTGTTTTCCTAACCACTATGACACCTCAAGAATTAACCCGTACCCAGTAATTTATAAGGTAATTATAAGGTTATTTCACAAATTCATTTATCAAAAACTGTTGCATTTTTCTCGTTTCTATTCATCAAAATAAAGTTTAGTTTGTACTCGTTCCGACGCTTCAAACGGAATGCGAATCGGACTTACGGTTTAAAAGATATGAATTTTTAAAGAAATAAAATGTGCTATCCCAACAGTGTTAACCGGTTAACCCATAGCGTTAACCGGTTAACGCCGACGAATTTCCAGAATTTCCCAAAAATTACAATGGTTAACCGGTTAACCCATAGCGTTAACCGGTTAACGCACGTTTTCCAGCAGTTCTCTGCTATACAATTGCAGACTGTTCCAATTCCAAAAACTCCCAAAACCCCATTACGGATTTCACAACATAACACCCAAAAATCATTCAAAAACATCAATTAAACCTCAACAACATCCAAAAAAACAATTATACAGACAAATATACGATTATAACTCATTCTAATAGCTCTAATTTATCAAGATTCCTCATAAAACTCAACCTAACTCAAAACCCCAAAAACCCCTAAAAACTCATACCATTCTAATCCATTCATATTCCAATTCCTATACATTTATCATAGATTATGAAAACTCCCCATACCTTAGAGAATTTCGACGCTTTACACTCTTCTCTGGGGTTCTCCACAGCCTCCTGACTCTGAGCTTCTCCTTTCTTCATAGCACTTCCCAAACACGATAGAAAACAAAATATGAGAAACTGATCGTATTCTCTTCTTTGGACATAATATCCCAGTTTAGCCTTTTCCCATCTTACCCTCATAATTTCACAAAAAGACTACCTTACCCTTTTCTTTAATATATTTTTAATAATAATAATAAAATAGCATAATAAAACACTATTTATCTTTATTATATAAAAATACTCATTTTCTCCAAAATTCTCAAAATAATCCAAACTCTCCAATTTTTCTAAATTAATTAAATAAATGATTAAATAATTAAATTTAGATTTTCGGGGCGTTACAACTCTCCCCTACTTAAAGAATTTTCGTCCTCGAAAATTACCTGAAGTAAGTAGAGTCGGATACGACTCCCTCATCTGATCTTCCCGCTCCCAAGTCCAACTTTCTCCAGCTGGTCCTCCCCACAATACTTTCACTAAAGCAATTTCTTTACCTCGAAGTCGCTTCAATTCTCTACCATTAATCCTCACTGGTAAAGCTTCAACCGTCAGATTATCTCTCACCTGAACATCATCTATCTGAATTACATGCGACAGGTCCGGAATGTACCTCCTCAACTGTGATACCTGGAATACATCATGTAAATTCGCAAGAGAGGGAGGTAAAGCCACCCGATAGGCCACTTCCCCTATCCTCTGCATAATATGATACGGACCGACGAAACATGGAGTGAGCATTCTAGACTTCAAAGCTCTTCCCACACCAGTCATAGGAGTAACTCTTAAGAACACGTGATTTCCCTCTTGGAACTCAAGTGCTTTCCTTCTCTTATCGTGATAACTCTTTTGACGACTCTGCGATGTTTTCATCCTTTTCTGAATCATTTTTATCTTTTCAGTTATTTCTTGGACAATCTCTGGCCCAAGCACCAAACTCTCTCCTGACTCATACCAACATAATGGAGTACGACAACGTCTACCATACAACGCCTCATACAGAGCCATCCCGATACTAGCATGAAAACTGTTATTGTACGTAAACTCGACCAATGGCAAATGACTATCCCAAGACCCTCCTTGATCTAATACACAAGCTCTCAGCAAATCTTCTAAAGATTGGATTGTTCTCTCCGTCTGACCATCCGTTTGAGGGTGATAAGCAGAACTCATCCTCAACTTAGTACCCAAAGCATCCTGCAAACTCTTCCAAAACCTCGATGTAAACCGCGGATCTCTATCCGATACAATGCTTGAAGGTACACCATGCAACTTCACAATTTCCTCAATATAAATCTCAGCTAACCTTTGCATGGAATGGTTAATCCTCATCGGCAAGAAATGTGCCGACTTAGTTAACCGATCAAAAATTACCCAAATCGAATCATTACCTCTAGCAGTCTTAAGTAACCCAGTCACGAAATCCATGGAAATACTATCCCATTTCCACTCAGGAACATTCAATGGTTGCATCATACCTGAAGGTCTCTGATGTTCTATCTTTGACTTCTGACATGTCAAACAAGCATATACAAATTCAGCAATGTCTCTTTTCATACCCGGCCACCAAAACAACCTGCGTAAATCCTGATACATCTTCGTAGCACCAGGATGAATACTCAGTCGACTCTTGTGCCCCTCTTCTAAAATACTCATTTTAATTCCTGTAATATCCGGAACACATACTCTATCTCGGAATCTTAAAACTCCATTTTCATCAACTCGAAAGTCACATGCATTACCTTGATCAACCAACATCAATTGGTCAACTAATTTCAAATCAGATTTCTGACCTTTACGAATCTCTTCCAAAATCTCACTGGTCAGCTTTAACATTCCCAATTTCACACTATCAGCAGTAGTTTCACACAACAAGCTCATATCTCTGAATTTCTCGATCATTTCTAATTCTTTCACCATAAGCATTGAAATATGTAACGACTTCCTACTCAAAGCATCAACTACAACATTTGCCTTACCCGGATGGTAATTCAAATCAAAATCAAAATCTTTCAATAATTCAAGCCACTGTCTCTGTCTCATATTTAACTCTTTCTGATAAAACAAGTATCTTAAACTTTTGTGATCACTGAATACTTCAAATTTCGAACCAAACAAGTAGTGCCTCCAAATTTTAAGTACAAACACCACAGCTGCTAACTCTAAGTCGTGAGTAGGATAGTTCCTCTCATGAACTCTTAACTGTCTAGAAGCATAAGCAACCACCTTATTATCCTGCATCAAAACTCCACCAAGACCCATCTTGGAAGCATCACAATAAACTACAAAGGACTCATCTGGATTCGGTAAGACCAATACTGGCGCAGTCGTTAATCTTTTCTTCAGTTCTATGAAACTCTCTTCACAAGCAACATCCCACACATACGCTTGACCCTTCCTAGTCAATTGCGTCAATGGTAAAGCTATCTTAGAAAAACCTTCAATGAACTTACGATAGTAACCAGCCAACCCAAGAAAACTACGAATTTCTGTAGCTGACTTCGGAGTCTCCCAATGCAATACCGCATCAATCTTTGAAGGATCCACCGAAATTCCACCACTTGAAATTACATGGCCGAGGAAACTCACTTCCCTTAGCCAAAATTTACACTTAGATAATTTAGCAAACAATTTCTTTTCTCTCAACACTTGCAACACAACTCTCAAATGCTCGGCATGTTCCTCTTCTGATTTAGAATATACCAAGATGTCATCTATGAAAACCACTACGAACTTATCCAGATACTCATGAAAGATTCTATTCATATATTCCATAAACACACCAGGCGCATTAGAAACCCCAAACGGCATCACCGTATACTCATAATGCCCATATCTCGTCCTGAAAGTTATCTTCGGAATATCCTCAGCTTTAACTCGAATCTGATGATAACCAGACCTCAGATCAATTTTACTAAAGACACAAGCACCTACTAGCTGATCCATCAAATCATCGATCCTCAGAAGTGGGTACTTATTCTTGATAGTCACTTTATTCAACTGTCGGTAATCGACACACAATCTCATACTACCATCCTTCTTCTTAACAAGTAACACCGGAGCACCCCAAGGAGAAACACTGGGTCTAATGAACCTCTTCTCTAACAATTCTTCTAATTGTTTCTTCAACTCGTTCAACTCTGAAGCCGACATTCTATAAGGAGCCATCGAGACAAGACTCGTACCCGGTACTAAGTCCACAGAAAAATCAATCTCACGTTCCGGTGGTAAGTCACTTATATCACCAGGAAACACATCTTGAAATTCACAAACCACAGGCAACTCTGCACTGACAATCTTATCATCAACTTGCAATGAGGTAGACACTGCAAACATCAAAGCTTCATCTAAAACAAGTTCATCCACTTGTTTAGCAGATAAAAACATCAACTCAACATTCCCGTTCAAATCAGGGAACTGCACCGTCTTACTATAACAGTTAATATGAACATAATTGAATTCCAACCAGTTCATACCAAGGATAACATTGATTTGGTGTAATGGTAGGCACACCAAATCCATCACAAAATTCTTCTCGAAAATTGTCAAAGGACATTTCAAACAGACAAGCATGGTAGTCACAGAACCATTAGCAGGAGTCTCTATTATCATATTACCATTCATATTAGACAACTTTAAACCCAATCTATTAGCACACTCAAGATAAATAAATGAATGTGTAGCTCCAGTGTCGATAATAGCAATCAACTCAATATTATTAATAAAACAGGTACCTCTGATCAAGTTGTCCTTCTTTGGAGCTTCTGAACTAGCTAATGCAAAAACTCTTCCAGCATTCTGAGTAGTAGCAGCATTCTTCTTTGGTTTCTGGCATTGGGTGCTGATATGCCCTTGTTCACCACAATTGTAACAGGTTGGGCCTTCATTAGGATAATCACTCACCTTATGCCCAAGCTTGCCACAACGGTAACATTTCATAACTCTGGTGGTACACACATCGGCCTTATGACCTGCCTCTCCACACTTGTAACACTTAACAAGTACATTAGCAGCTCCCCTACTTTGCTTCTTCTCATCATATGCCTTCTGCTTCCCCTTATCACCAATAGTTACATAAGGTTTTCCTCTATACAGACTCTTGCCTTTCTTCTCGCTCAGTTGTTTATAGTAAGCTGACCGAGCTCGACTGTCCTCATCATAAATACGACTCTTATCCACCAACTCTGCGTACTTACGAATTTGTTGGCATCCAATTCCCTGCTTAATTTCAGGTCTCAGCCCATTCTCAAACTTAAGACACTTGGAAAGTTCAGCATCTGCCCTGTTGTAGTGAGGACAAAACTTCACCAGCCTTTCAAATTTGGCAGCATACTCTGCCACAGTCAAGTTTCCTTGCTTCAGCTCAAGGAATTCTATCTCCAACTTACCACGAGCATCTTCCGGAAAATACTTCTTAAGGAACTCCCCCTTAAATACAGTCCAAGTCACCACAATAGCCTCATCCTCGAGACGCTGACAAGTATTATCCCACCAGTCTTCAGCTTCCTCAGACAACATATGAATTTCGAATAGAACCTTCTGCGCATCAGCACATGCCATCACTTTGAAAATCTTCTCAATTGCCTTGAGCCACTTCTGTGCGCTCGCCGGGTCATGAGTTCCTTCAAACATAGGTGGATTATTCCTCTGGAATTTCTCCAATGCACGAAACTCATCATGCGCATTGTTTCGAGCAGCAGTCTGAGCAAGAGCTGCAATAGCATCAGCGAGAGCACGCGAGTTGTTTCCAGCCATTCTGCACAACACTTACCACATCAGAAGAGGATAATCGTTAAATAAATAATGACTTGATAACTGACTGACAAAAACAAGACTTGGCCGGACACACCGACCTGCTCTGATACCACTAATGTAACACCCTTCTACCCAAAACATAATATTTAAATAATATCAGAGTAATCATCAAAATGGGTATTACATATCATCAAAATCAACACAACAGTGTCCTGTCCCGTAACACGGGTTAATCAACATCAAAATATCATAAACATTTCAGAGCGGAATTTTACTTCATAATTCAAAACTTCATAAAAAATCATTTTCACCATCCTGAATTTAACATCATAAAATGGAAAACATTTATCCAATAATAACATAACTGAAATAGTTAACAGAATAAAACCCATCCCAGTGTTACATGACACAGAGCAGGACACATAAGCCATAACCACTTTTAAAGAACACTAAAGCACGCTCCGAGACTCATGAATTACTCCTATTGCACTGCAGGACTATTATTCGACATCTGCAAGTTACCCACGAAGGAGGCAACATTTCCAAGCAGGCAGGGTGAGTAATCATAATATATCATAAACTTACAAGAATATAGAATCATAAATAAATTAGTACACATATCATGACATCGTCAACTTCAAAATTCAGCAACAACCACAACACTATCATAAAATAGATCAACACCAACACAGTCATGAAATTCATCCAAAATATGCAATTCTAACATCCTGATATGCAATATGCATGTGGTACCATTTTCATCATGAGATGGATACATGACCATCAACCCTCCACAAGGGAGCACACCATAATCATCGAGACACTTCAATCCACACAATGGGATTGAAGCAAATAAATAGGCCGAAGCCCCATCGTGAATGTTATGAAATGCAATTGTGCGCTACATCGAAAAATTCACCAAAATAATTCGCATCATTCATTTCAATCAGCAAAACAACCATCAAATATTCATATATATCATCATGACATTACACCCTGAACACTGTTTTCCTAACCACTCTGACACCTCAAGAATTAATCCGTACCCGGTAATTTATAAGGTAATTATAAGGTTATTTCACAAATTCATTTATCAAAAACTGTTGCATTTTTCTCGTTTCTATTCATCAAAATAAATTTCAGTTTGTACTCGTTCCGACGCTTCAAACGGAATGCGAATCAGACTTATGGTTTAAAAGATATGAATTTTTAAAGAAATAAAATTTGCTATCCTAACAGTGTTAACCGGTTAACCCATAGCGTTAACCGGTTAACGCCGACGAATTTCCAGAATTTCCCAAAAATTACAATGGTTAACCGGTTAACCCATAGCGTTAACCGGTTAACGCACGTTTTCCAGCAGTTCTCTGCTATACAATTGCAGACTGTTCCAATTCCAAAAACTCCCAAAACCCCATTACGGATTTCACATCATAACACCCAAAAATCATTCAAAAATATCAATTAAACCTCAACAACATCCAAACAACAATTATACAGACAAATATACGATTATAACTCATTCTAATAGCTCTAATTTATCAAGATTCCTCATAAAACTCAACCTAACTCAAAACCCCAAAAACCCCTAAACTCATACCATTCTAATCCATTCATATTCCAATTCCTCTACATTTATCATAGATTATGAAAACTCCCCATACCTTAGAGAATTTCGACGCTTTACACTCTTCTCTGGGGTTCTCCACAGCCTCCTGACTCTGAGCTTCTCCTTTCTTCAGAGCACTTCCCAAACACGATAGAAAACAAAATATGAGAAACTGATCGTATTCTCTTCTTTGGACATAATATCCCAGTTTAGCCTTTTCCCATCTTACCCTCATAATTTCACATAAAGACTACCTTACCTTTTTCTTGAATATATTTTTAATAATAATAATAAAATAGCATAATAAAACACTATTTATCCTTATTATATAAAAATACTCATTTTCTCCAAAATTCTCAAAATAATTCAAACTCTCCAATTTTTCTAAATTAATTAAATAAATGATTAAATAATTAAATTTAGATTTTCGGGGCGTTACAACTCTCCCCTACTTAAAGAATTTTCGTCCTCGAAAATTACCTGAAGTAAGTAGAGTCGGATACGACTCCCTCATCTGATCTTCCCGCTCCCAAGTCCAACTTTCTCCAGCTGGTCCTACCCATAATACTTTCACTAAAGCAATTTCTTTACCTCGAAGTCGCTTCAATTCTCTACCATCAATCCTCACTGGTAAAGCTTCAACCATCAGATTATCTCTCACCTGAACATCATCTATCTGAATTACATGCGACGGGTCCGGAATGTACCTCCTCAACTGTGATACATGGAATACATCATGTAAATTTGCAAGAGAGGGAGGTAAAGCCACCCGATAGGCCACTTCCCCTATCCTTTGCATAATCTGATACGGACTGACGAAACGTGGAGTGAGCTTTCTAGACTTCAAAGCTCTTCCCACACCAGTCATAGGAGTAACTCTTAAGAACACGTGATCTCCCTCTTGGAACTTAAGTGCTTTCCTTCTCTTATCGTGATAACTCTTTTGACGACTCTGCGATGTTTTCATCCTTTCCTGAATCATTTTTATCTTTTCAGTTGTTTCTTGGACAATCTCTGGCCCAAGCACCAAACTCTCTCCTGACTCATACCAACATAATGGAGTACGACAACGTCTACCATACAACGACTCATACAGAGCCATCCCGATACTAGCATGAAAACAGTTATTGTACGTAAACTCGACCAACGACAAATGACTATCCCAAGACCCTCCTTGATCTAATACACAAGCACTCAGCAAATCTTCTAAAGATTGGATTGTTCTCTCCGTCTGACCATCCGTTTGAAGGTGATAAGCAGAACTCATCCTCAACTTAGTACCCAAAGCATCCTGCAAACTCTTACAAAACCTCGATGTAAACCGCAGATCTCTATCCGATACAATGCTTGAAGGTACACCATGCAACTTTACAATTTCCTCAATATAAATCTCAGCTAACTATAACGGTAAAATCATGAGTGTAAGTTATTGATTAACTTAACTCAAGGTACACAGAGTCGCCACCACGCTTTTATTTATTTCTAAAAGGAAAAAGGAAAAAGAACAAACAAAACTTAATGAATCTAAAAGCAAAAGCTAAAAGAAACAAACAGAGAATGGGTAAGGGGATAGGTTACAAATCGGGAAGGTTTTACGCACCCGAAATGTCCGTGGTACTCCACGGGAACCCTTTGAAATATTTATTTCTTTTTTAGTCTGAAATTGGTTTGCTTGAAAAAAGATTGAAGAGATGAGAAGAAGAATTTTTTTTAAGATTTTTGTGTTTGAAGAGACGAACGTCTCATGCCTACGTACCCCCAAAGTGCAATGCGAGATCAAAACCCCGTAGTTCGTGGTACAAAATGTGAAAAGACAAATGAGTTGAATTGATTTTAAAATGTAAAGATAAGTCGTCGTTCTTTAGCAATAATTCCGCTAGAAAGAATGAATCATATCTAAACATAAAAAAGGTTAAAAATAAAACGTGCACGAGGGCACAAAAACAATTGAATGAGTTTTGAAAGTTTTAGAGTTTTTGAGAAGAAAGTTTCGATATGCTTATGTGGTTTAGCATTTATTAAGAAAATGAAATGAAAAAGTAAAAGCACATGACCTAAGTCAAGGTTTGATTGAGAAAATGTTTGAAGTTTGAAAACAAAGAAGATTTGCAAATAGGAAGAAGATTTGAAAATTTAAGAAGTGGGAGGAGATGAAGGGACTATCCTAAGACTCGAATTTAAAAGTTAAAGGAAAAACGATCAAACCGTATGGTGAACATTCTTTGAAACAATCGAATTTCCATCTTCATGAACAAATGAACTTAATCGGAGCCAAAGTCTTCAATCCATAACAACTCAAGCAAAGGGATAGATCCTAAAATCTAAGTCCGAAACTCCAAGTCCAAAGCTAAGGATAGTAACCATAGTCCGAAATTAAAGTCACAAGTCTTTTAGGTGTTTAATCCTTTATTAGTATTTTTGTGTCCAAATGGACAAAAGAAAAATCACAAGCGGAATAATATAAACATAAACAATATGATGAATGATATAGTATAATAAGCATAATACGAGAGATAAGGAGCAGGAAATTGAAATAAAGAGGATAAGGTGCGAGAGATTGAATTAAAATATTAGTATATTAATAGTATTATTATAATATTTACATAGAAATGGTATGATGAACTTAATCAAACACAACCACAAAAAGAGAACCAAAATCGAGGCAACCGGATCCAAATGGATCTTATTCTGAATCGGGACAAGTTTAGGTCTATTTTAAGTAATCGCCGAGTAATTTACGGAGTAATTACCCTACAAATGAGGCCGGCCACCACCAATTAAGGTGGAAAATATTTGTGCTAATACATGTTAGAGAAATGATATGATGAATCATTCTCCGAAAACATGTCGCACGAAAAAAAAAGGTAACGGTCTAATCTTAATCGGGATTTCTCATTGAATTATCGAAGGCAACCTATCACGATTCCAAAGTATGGAGAATGATCCCAATGATCATTCATCCATAGATTTGAAATAATGAAGATTAAACATCTTCGAAGACCAATAATCGCGAATCGGAGATCTCATCGACCAAAAAGAAAAAAGAGATGAATAAGAAAAAATGGATCTAGAAATAGAATCCAAAGAAAAAGAATTAGAATACTATTTCTAACAAAAAACTTGTCAAAGTAATCTTTCAAATAAATTTCATATTTTTTTCAAAAAAATGAAACAAAATTAGAAAAGGCAAAAATAATGGCAACAAATTTGTTTTAAATTTTCTTATAAAACATAAACAAAGTAATTAAAAGAAAAATAAAAAAAAGAAGAATAAGACAAGGGGGAGGGGTTCTGCGCTGGAATGGCATGGTGGATTAGCAATAGGAATAGTCCAAGACCCAAACAAAAACTTATTAAACATCACAAAATTATAAAATAAGACAAGAAAAGGAAAGAAGCAGGTTGTCATCTTCTTCAACCATGAGCGGCGCCGACGGCTAATACCTTCGAAGGAAAAACAAACACTGATATACTTTCTTCTTCCCGAAATCGAATTTGTCTCTCTCTCTCTCTCTCTCTCTCTCTCTCTCTATTTCATTTCAAAATTCATTCTCACTTCTTCTTCTTTCTCGGTCCCAAACTATCTGCGGTGATACTATTCACGAAAAACAGAGGGGACACTTCACAACCCTCTTTCCCTTCTCAAATTGAATCGCGATTTATGTGAGGCTCAGGTTGAAAAAGTGTTATGAAAGGTTTTGGAGGATGAATTGAAGCTTTGATTTTTGATTTTGGCAGGAAAAGTTTGGCATTTCAAAGCTTGAAGAAGGAGTGAAGAAAATGCCCAATTTATAGAATGAATTCGGGGATTTGAAGGCTGCCGTTTGGAGTCTAAATTCTGCATTTTGTGAGGGCGAGAAGAACGTGCTGGCTTGCGGATTTTTTTTTTGCGTTTTATATGTTTTTGGGTTGCGTTTTGATAAGTGAGTTTCTGCGTTTGGCTTGTGTTGTTTGTTGCGTGACGTGAAGATTTTTGTTTACGACGTTGATGACGTTGCGGCTTATGTTTAGTCTTGAAGCTTGTTGGCGTACGACCTTGTTTGCTGCTGAAGCTTTTTGCGTGTTCTTGCTTCGCTTGGCTTTTGTTGCAGCGGCTGGATGGTATGAGGCTAGCGTGATGTTGTGACTGGGCTGGATGGAATGCGTGTTGGATATTTTCCCGGCTTTAAAGTCTTCACGTGTGGAAAGCTGAAGTGTTGACGTGTTTTGTTGGCTTGGTGTGGTACGACTGTGAATAACTTGTTGGCTTGATGTTGTTATTTGTGTTTCTCATGTGGCTGGCTGATGCAAGTGGCATGATAGATTTTTTAGGGAGTGGGCCGAAGGGTTCTAGGCCTCATGTGGCCTTCTCCTTTCTTTTTAATACATTGTGTAAAAAATAAAAATGAAATGGATGTTGGTGAATTACAAAAGGGGTTAATGGGCCTCAAAAGGAAAGTTTAAAAATTAAAAGGAAATTTAGGAATAAGGATGAATTTTGGGAATAAAAAATGAAATTTAGAGAAATAAAAAATGGAAATTTGGAGAATTAAAATAGAATAGAAAAATAATGGATAATATCGAAGTTATGTGATTGGATAAAAATCGGAAAAAAAATGGATATATAAAAAACAGAATTAGAATTTGAGAATTTTTGTGAATTGAATTAAAAAAAGAAATGAAATGGATAATAAAGAAATTGAAAATAAAAAGAAATGGTTTAATCGGAAAAATGGATAATTTGGATGACTGAACTAAAAAAAATACGAATCGAATGACAAAAGTGGAAGAAAAATGGTCATTGGTTAAAATGGATAATAACTGGTTTAATAGACAGTGGATAATGGATAAGGAATCTTGATTTTAAGCCCACAACCAATTTCTGATTTTTTCACAAGCCACTGATAAAAATGAACACAAACACTTCTGAACCACTGTACAACTTGCCATTTATACCACCATCACTTGAATCATCTGAAAATTGCCTTGATTATTTGAAGCCATGCTGAGGAAAATAAATCCTCAGATGAATCACTGGTAAACTGATGAACCAACCGAACTTCACACGCAATATTTCTCAATAAACTGATGGACTTCACACATAACACAGCTTGATCTTTGAACATGCACTTTCTGAGGAATAAACCACTGGCACAAACAACTTGCAATCGAAACAATCTTTTGATAGTTTGACCAAGATTAGGTCAAACGTCCATCTGAATCGAATCGTGACTGAACAAATACCTCATCTGACTTGAAAATCACTGCCCTGTTTTTTTTGAAATCCTGCAACACGGAAGAAGAAGAAGCAACTGCAACATATTTTTTTTGTATTTTGGTTAGATGTTAGTAAATATAAACAGATAACGGCAATTAAACATGGTGATCCTCTGCAAGGCATAGACCTGCACCTGAAAAAGGATAAACGAACAGTGCGTGATCTTGTTTGTATGTGAAATGCAGATGAGATGCGAAAAATCTTAGGGTCAAAAATTAGGGTATGACAGGTGCCCCTATTTAAGTTTCTTCAATCCAGAGATAATGAAGATTGAAATCTTCGTTTCGACAAGATGAAAGATACTTAAATATCAAAAAACCCAATTTTTGATCCTAAGATGCCAAAAACTGGAATGAAATGAAACGAACGATGTGAAATGATATGAAGATGATATGGAAATGATATGAAGCAATATGAAATGTTATGAAGCAATATGAAATGTTATGAAAGCATATGAAATGTGATGAGAAAAATGTGAGATGATATAAAATGTATATGAAAATGCAGAGAAATCCGTGAGGGACAAGACGACACATGAAATAAAATAAACGCTGGGGATAAGGAGCATGAAACTCCGACAGGGAAAAGCAACATGCTAGAGACCATCACATGGCTCAGCTGAGGTGAAAATGTCCAAGAATGGCAATTGGACAGAAAGCATCACAACATCCAGGAATGACACTGAATGAAGTAAGACAAGTCCTGAAAAAGATACATCAGAAACATCCAGGGATGACATTACTGACTTTACTAGGAATATCCGAGAATGGCATCGGAAAAAGGTAATCACAACATCTGAAAATGGCAATCAGATAAAATGTGAAGCATAACATTTAGGAACAACACTGAATGAAATGGGAAAAAATCCGGGAAAATACATCAACTCAATGATGACTCCAACATGGAAATCCGAGAATGGCAATCGGAAAAAGGTAATCACAACATCTGAGAATAGCAATCAGATAAAATGTGAATCACAACATTCAGGAACAGAACTGAATGAGATGGGAAAAAGTCCGGGACAGTACATCAAATCAATGATGACTTCACTATGGACATCCGAGAATGGCAATCGGAAGGAAAATGATCACAACATCCGAGAATAGCAATTGGATAAAATGTGAATCACAACATTCAGGAACAGAACTGAATGAGATGGGAGAAAGGTCCAGGACAGTACATCAAATCAATGATGACTTCACTATGGACATCCGAGAATGGCAATCGGATAAAAAGGTGTAATATCTGAGAAGACACAACAAATAGGTGAAGAAAAAGTTCTGGAGAGACAGACAAATGCCAAGTAAGTTGGACTTTGATCAAAAAGTAAGAAGTTGAAAACAACAAGACTTCGAGAAATGCATATGAGGACTAAAACACTCAGTATGCAGACATTTACGAAAATGGGGACTAAACCACCCAAGAACACGCATAATGAGGACTAAAACACTCAAATATGCAAAGGTAAACAAAACTGGGGAATAACACTCCCGAGAAAACGCATAATGAGGACTAAAACACTCAAATATGCAAAGGTAAACAAAACTGGGGAATAACACACCCGAGAAAACGCATAATGAGGACTAAAACACTCAAATATGCAAAGGTAAACAAGACTAGGGAATAACACACCTAAGGAGATAATATGAGAGAAAATGCTGACAACCAGTTTAGACTCTTAGAGGAGTGAAAAGATGGGAGACTGATTCCTCAACATAGAGATCACTGCCATTCTGCTCGGAAATTAGAGATGCTACTGCTGAACAAATCTCTGTCACACCAGTAAACTGTACCAAGTTAAAAATCTTCTGAGAGAAGTCATGTAAAGCTGCTTGGGGATTCTTTGAAGAAAATTTCCCCAAGTTCAATGACTGATGAAGGTAAACTGATAATGGATTCAATTTTGACTACTGCTGGAGAAAAATAATCAGATCTTTGAGATAACTGTTGAGAAGAATAAACTGATCATGGCTTCAGTTCTTGAAATGAATGTTGAGAAGATAAATCCAGTATGAATCTTGCAGAGAATCTTCTGACTAACCAAATCTGAGAATAACTTGCACTGAGCAACAACTCTTGAACCATAGGAACTGAGAAAAACTTTCCCCTGATAAGATCACCGACCAAGTTTCTCAACTGTTTGAAAATTCCTTGATGAGGAAAGTTTATTTGCAAATAAAAAATGTTTGTACAAACTTGGTAATTTTAATGCAAAGTTCAATGCAAAGTTTGAAATCAAGAATCATTTTTTTTAATGAAATTTATTGATGTAAAGTAAAATGAAGACATTGTCAAAACACGGCGATTGAGACAAAATTAAAGATAAAGCAAAAGTTAAGAAACAAATGATTGATAACGAACTTGGGAGTCAGTTTACGCAACCTCGTTGTAGTATGTTTTTCAAAAGAAACCTGGATTCAATTAGGACTTTTGAAGGTTGTAATGTGGCCTGGTTCACGGTTTATGAATCAAAGGATGTAGGCTCAAAGTTTATTTGTACCCAACCCACTTCGTAATGAACTCCAGTCCTACATTCAATTAATTTAGCCTATGCATTCAAGTTCCAAGATCTTTTTGATTGCACAGATGAAGATGGTTCGTAAGCCGAAGGATTTTGAGATAGCAGTCATCTCTCCCTTTTGTTATTTCTAGTGAGGGCGTTGGTCAACTCAACTTATTTTTGTTGAGTATTTTGATGACCTCTTGACAAATTTTTCCTTTTATTATCCCTAACTTTTGCCTGAACTGTGTCACTTCAACTTACAGCCAGCGGGATGCCCCAGTTTTTTTGCCTAAGTCTCCTTCACAGGTTTTGACTTAGCGGGCTTTGATTTTTTTCCATAATTTTTTTTAATACCATTTTTTTTGAAAGATAATGACTCTATGGCTTAATGATTACGACGAACCATCATTGGCTTTTGAATTGAGAAACATCTTCAACACTTCTTTGATGTGTGTGAAGGAAAACTTGAGACTGCAACCTTTATTGAAAGGTGTCTTGAATGATTCTCTTGTACTTGAATTCACATTCGAATTAATTGAGAACTACCCATCCCCGGGTTAAAATTGCGGGTTTTTTCGAATAGAAAGAAACTCCAACTTCAAGGCTCAAAAGGGGTTGACAAAGGATTAACTTCCTTATTTCTCCAGTGTTTAGGATTTGAAACAATGCCTGTATATCATCAGCCAAGTCTCAATTGAAAGCATACCAACAACAGTTATGGGTATCTCGTTTTCATCATCCTCCCTCCAATCATTGTAAAAGCTTTGAGAAAAGATAAATGAACTTGAAATGTAAAGCATAAAGATGCAAAGAGTAAATGAAATTGAATCAAAACAAAGCAATGCTCATTTCATTAAAATCAACATGAAAGTACAAACAAAGTTTAGAAACAAACAACTTAATACGATTGAAGAAAAATTGCAAACATAAAGAAACAATGGCCTAGTGATCCATCAGCAACAAGGATGAGCTGTCCCGTCTGATATTCTGGCCTTGAAGAAAAATTGACAATTGAAGTCTTCTAGAAGATTCACTTCCCAAGCTTCGGCAAAGGATTGTTGATAACATTGGGATTAATATCATTAAAGTAAAGGATGTTGTTCCTGATAAGTTCTTGCACCTTAGCCTTCAGTACAAAGCAATGTTCCAAGTCATGATCAGTTCCACCTTGATGAAACTCACAGCGAAGATCCGATCTATAACCAACCGGAAGAGGATTTGGAATAGGAGGCGGAGGTCTAGTAGTAATTAAACCACTCTTAATCAAGGAAGGAAACAACTCAGTGTAAGGCATCGGGATCGGATCAAAGTTTGGCCTATTGCGATACTAATTTTGTCCAGCAGCAGGATGAGGAGCCTGAGCTTGAGCTCGAATTTGAACTTGAGCTTGAGCTGGTTGAACTTGACCTTGAACTTGAGTTTGAGCAGGTGGAGTTTTGACAACAGGAGCAACTGCAGCTACATATGGTTGAACATATCGTTGTTGCGGGCGATAAGGCCTCCTCTCAGTTGAAACAGCATAAACATCACCATCTCTTCTCTTGTGAAGATTCCCAAAAGACTTTCTTGCAGCATTAGGAGATTCAGAATTGGTAATCTTACCCTTCTTGATACCTTCCTCTAGTCTTTCTCCAATAGTGACTAGATCAGAAAAACTAGATGAAACACTTCCTACCATTTTCTCCCAAAAGAACGGTTGAAGAGTGTCCATGAACAAACCAGTTAATTCCTTTTCGGGCAAAGGTGGTTCAACTTGAGCAGCTAGCTCTCTCCAACGCTGAGCATACTCTTTGAACGATTCTTTCTCTTTCTGTGACATGTTTTGAAGTTGACGATGATCAGGCGCCATGTCCAGATTGTACTTATACTGCCTTACAAAAGCATCAGATAAATCTTTCCAGCTTCGAATGTGACTCTTCTCGAGTCCAACATACCACTTCATGGAAGCACCACTCAGACTATCTTGAAAACAATGAATAAGCAGCTTGTCATCCTTGGCATGCGCAGCCATTTTGCGACAATACATCAACAGATGAATCTTTGGACAAGTATGGCCATTGTATTTCTCAAATAAAGGAACCTTGAACTTATCAGGAAGAACCAAGTCGGAAACCAAACACATGTCTATCGCAGCAGAACCAAAGACATCTTTTCCTTCTAAACCTCTTACCCTCTTCTCAAGAGTCAAACATTGCTCTCTAACTTCATCCATATATCCAGGTTCACCCTGACTTTCAGCTTGTGGACCAGCAGCTTGGTACAAGAAAGGAGAATTTTGATAAGTAGTCTGAGCAGTAGTGTGCACAACAGGTTGAGGTTCGACAAAAGTCGGAGCTGAAAAGACTGGCACAATAGATGGACCACCCACTTGAGCAGTAGCAGAAACTGGCACATAATCCGGAGGTAACCCATATTCTGACCAAGTAGAAACTGGTTGCTGAACAACATGAGGGTCAACAACAGCAGTAAAAACTTCAGAGATAACAGTCCTTTGAGGTGGTTCACCTCGAGCAATCAAAACTTGCATCATTTCAGTGAGCCTGGTCATACCGGCCTTCAACTCATCAATCTCCATCCGGACTTCCATGTTATGCTGTTCTTGGTGTTCCATTCTCAATCTGATAGCTCTCAATCTGTTAGCAGCTCTAGTACCGTATCTGTGGTGAGGAGTCAGCTTGACGGATCAACAGTCAACTGAAGAAGGAAACAACCGGGATGAGTTCCCACACAACTCGGATGAACGCAAGAATATGCGAGGATGCAATGATATGCAATGTTCACTTCCATTTTCAGAAAAACAACTCGATTATTGCAAACATGGTCAATATCGAGAATACTGTCATGAAAAATCCTGACAAAAAGGAATATTTACTTTTTTCCAATATTTGCAATAATCGGAATTGTCTTCCTTGAAAAATGGTTGTGAAGATGATCATGATGAATATGTAGATGCAACAAACACAAACAAGATCACGCAAAACACTCAGGTTCAAAGGTTTGAATCACGAGCATGGAGTCATGGGATAAGAACCAACAACCCACAAAGGCATGTACTAAGGTTTGTCTTCGTTGTACCTGCAAAAAACCAAAAGGGTGCTAACAGAGGTTCCCGGAGTTAACAACCATCTTTAGAATATCATCGGTACGTTGGATTACTCCCCAATCGATAACATTCTTAAAATAGACCTCGTGTGAGTGTAGTATCGCGTGACAACCACCTTAAGTTTACACTCAGATAGTTTCCGCACTACGTTCCTAAATTGGCTTGGATTGGTTAAGGGTTCTACGGTCCTCAGTATGATCAGTTCAAGGTCGGAAAATAATGCCATGTACGATTACTCGTCATGACATTGATAGTCCAAGAGAGCCTAACCGAGTGGAGATTATCAAATTGATATCGCTTTGGACTACTCCATCGCGTATCGCTTCGAATATCGCCGTCCTATCATAAGTTCCACTCAGATCCGGGTTAGAATCTATCTCACAGAGGATCACCAAAACCGAAACAGAACAACCAGGTAACAAACAAATCAAACTAAAGCAGTAAACAAATCAAAGTAGGCCGAATCCACTTAGAGATTGACTCCCCAGCAGAGTCGCCACTTTTCTGTAGCGGTAAAATCATGAGTGTAAGTTATTGATTAACTTAACTCAAGGTACACAGAGTCGCCACCGCGCTTTTATTTATTTCCAAAAGGAAAAAGGAAAAAGAACGAACAAAACCTAATGAATCTAAAAGCAAAAGCTAAAAGAAACAAACAGAGAATGGGTAAGGGGATAGGTTACAAATCGGGAAGGTTTTACGCACCCAAAATGTCCGTGGTACTCCACGGGAACCCTTTGAAATATTTATTGCTTTTTTAGTCTGAAACTGGTTTGCTTGAAAAAAGATTGAAGAGATTAGAAGAAGAATGTTTTTTAAGATTTTTGTGTTTGAAGAGACGAACGTCTCATACCTACGTACCCACAAAGTGCAATGCGAGATCAAAACCCCGTAGTTCGTGGTACAAAATGTGAAAAGACAAATGAGTTGAATTGATTTTAAAATGTAAAGATAAGTCGTCGTTCTTTAGCGAATAATTCCGCTAGAAAGAATGAATCATATCTAAACATAAAAAAGGTTATAAAGAAAACGTGCACGAGGGCACAAAAACAATTGAATGAGTTTTGAAAGTTTTTGAGTTTTTGAGAAGAAAGTTTCGATATGCTTATGTGGTTTAGCATTTATTAAGAAAATGAAATGAAAAATTAAAAGCACATGACCTAAGTCAAGGTTTGATTGAGAAAATGTTTGAAGTTTGAAAACAAAGAAGATTTGCAAATAGGAAGAAGATTTGAAAATTTAAGAAGTGGGAGGAGATGAAGGGACTATCCTAAGACTCGAATTTAAAAGTTAAAGGAAGAACGATCAAACCGTATGGTGAACATTCTTTGAAACAATCGGATTTCCATCTTCATGAACAAATGAACTTAATCGGAGCCAAAGTCTTCAATCCATAACAACTCAAGCAAAGGGATAGATCCTAAAATATAAGTCCGAAACTCCAAGTCCAAAGCTAAGGATAGTAACCATAGTCCGAAATTAAAGTCACAAGTCTTTTAGGTGTTTAATCCTTTATTAGTATTTTTGTGTCCAAATGGACAAAAGAAAAATCACAAGCGGAACAATATAAACATAAACAATATGATGAATGATATAGTATAATAAGCATAATACGAGAGATAAGGAGCGAGAAATTGAAATAAAGAGGATAAGGTGCGAGAGATTGAATTAAAATGTTAGTATATTAATAGTATTATTATAATATTTACATAGAAATGGTATGATGAACTTAATCAAACACAACCACAAAAAGAGAACCAAAATCGAGGCAACCGGATCCAAATGGATCTTATTCCGAATCGGGACAAGTTTAGGTCTATGTTAAGTAATCGCCGAGTAATTTACGGAGTAATTACCCTACAAATGAGGCCGGCCACCACCAATTAAGGTGGAAAATATTTGTGCTAATACATGTTAGAGAAATGATATGATGAATCATTCTCCGAAAACATGTCGCACGAAAAAAAAGGTAACGGTCTAATCTTAATCGGGATTTCTCATTGAATTATCGAAGGCACCCTATCACGATTCCAAAGTATGGAGAATGATCCCAATGATCATTCATCCATAGATTTGAAATAATGAAGATTAAACATCTTCGAAGACCAATAATCGCGAATCGGAGATCTCATCGACCAAAAAGAAAAAAGAGATGAATAAGAAAAAATGGATCTAGAAATAGAATCCAAAGAAAAAGAATTAGAATACTATTTCTAACAAAAAACTTGTCAAAGTAATCTTTCAAATAAATTTCATATTTTTTTCAAAAAAATGAAACAAAATTAGAAAAGGCAAAAAAAATGGCAACAAATTTGTTTTAAATTTTCTTATAAAACATAAACAAAGTAATTAAAATAAAAATAAAAAAAGGAGAATAAGACAATGGGGAGGGGTTCTGCGCTGGAATGGCATGGTGGATTAGCAATAGGAATAGTCCAAGACCCAAACAAAAACTTATTAAACATCACAAAATTATAAAATAAGACAAGAAAAGGAAAGAAGCAGGTTGTCATCTTCTTCAACCATGAGCGGCGCCGACGGCTAATACCTTCGAAGGAAAAACAAACACTGATATACTTTCTTCTTCTTCCCGAAATCGAATTTGTCTCTCTCTCTCTCTCTCTCTCTATTTCATTTCAAAATTCATTCTCACTTCTTCTTCTTTCTCGGTCCCAAACTCTCTGCGGTGATACTATTCACGAAAAACAGAGAGGAAACTTCACAACCCTCTTTCCCTTCTCAAATTGAATCGCGATTTATGTGAGGCTCAGGTTGAAAAAGTGTTATGAAAGGTTTTGGAGGATGAATTGAAGCTTTGATTTTTGATTTTGGCAGGAAAAGTTTGGCATTTCAAGGCTTGAAGAAGGAGTGAAGAAAATGCCCAATTTATAGAATGAATTCGGGGATTTGAAGGCTGCCGTTTGGAGTCTAAATTCTGCGTTTTGTGAGGGCGAGAAGAACGTGCTGGCTTGCGGATTTTTTTTTTTGCGTTTTATATGTTTTTGGGTTGCGTTTTGATAAGTGAGTTTCCGCGTTGGCTTGTGTTGTTTGTTGCGTGACGTGTAGCTTTTTGTTTATGACGTTGATGACGTTGCGGCTTATGTTTAGTCTTGAAGCTTGTTAGCGTACGACCTTGTTTGCTGCTGAAGCTTTTTGCGTGTTCTTGCTTCGCTTGGCTTTTGTTGTAGCGGCAGGATGGTATGAGGCTAGCGTGATGCTGTGACTGGGCTGGATGGAATGCGTGTTGGATATTTTCCCGGCTTTAGAGTCTTCACGTGTGGAAAGTTGAAGTGTTGACGTGTTTTGTTGGCTTGGTGTGGTACGGCTGTGAATAACTTGTTGGCTTGATGTTGTTATTTGTGTTTCTCATGTGGCTGGCTGGTGCAAGTGGCATGATAGATTTTTTAGGGAGTGGGCCGAAGGGTTCTAGGCCTCATGTGGCGTTCTCCTTTCTTTTTAATACATTGTGTAAAAAATAAAAATGAAATGGATTTTGGTGAATTGCAAAAGGGGTTAATGGGCCTCAAAAGGAAAGTTTAAAAATTAAAAGGAAATTTAGGAATAAGGATGAATTTTGGGAATAAAAAATGAAATTTAGAGAAATAAAAAATGGAAATTTGGAGAATTAAAATAGAATATAAAAATAATGGATAATATCGAAGTTATGTGATTGGATAAAAATCGGAAAAAAATGGATATATAAAAAAAAGAATTAGAATTTGAGAATTTTTGTGAATTGAATTAAAAAAAGAAATGAAATGGATAATAAAGAAATTGAAAATAAAAAGAAATGGTTTAATCGAAAAAATGGATAATTTGGATGACTGAACTAAAAAAAATACGAATCGAATGACAAAAGTGGAAGAAAAATGGTCATTGGTTAAAATGGATAATAACTGGTTTAATAGATAGTGGATAATGGATAAGGAATCTTGATTTTAAGCCCACAACCAATTTCTGATTTTTTCACAAGCCACTGATAAAAATGAACACAAACACTTCTGAACTGTACAACTTGCCATTTATACCACCATCACTTGAATCATCTGAAAATTGCCTTGATTATCTGAAGCCATGCTGAGGAAAATAAATCCTCAGATGAATCACTGGTAAACTGATGAACCAACCGAACTTCACACGCAACATTTCTCAATAAACTGATGGACTTCACACATAACACAGCTTGATCTTTGAACATGCACTTTCTGAGGAATAAACCACTGGCACAAACAACTTGCAATCGAAACAATCTTTTGATAGTTTGACCAAGATTAGGTCAAACGTCCATCTGAATCGAATCGTGACTGAACAAATACCTCATCTGACTTGAAAATCACTGCCCTATTTTTTTTAAATCCTGCAACACGGAAGAAGAAGAAGCAATTGCTACATATTTTTTTTGTATTTTGGTTAGAGGTTAGTAAATATAAACAGATAACGACAATTAAACATGGTGATCCTCTGCAAGGCATAGACCTACACCTGAAAAAGGATAAACGAACAATGCGTGATCTTGTTTGTATGCGAAATGCAGATGAGATGCGAAAAATCTTAGGGTCAAAAATTAGGGTATGACACTAACCTTTGCATGGAATGGTTAATCCTCATCGGCAAGAAATGTGCCGACTTAGTTAACCGATCAACAATTACCCAAATCGAATCATTACCTCTAGCAGTCTTAGGTAACCCAGTCACGAAATCCATGGAAATACTATCCCATTTCCACTCAGGAACATTCAATGGTTGCATCATACCTGAAGGTCTCTGATGTTCTATCTTTGACTTCTGACATGTCAAACAAGCATATACAAATTCAGCAATGTCTCTTTTCATACCCGGCCACCAAAACAACCTGCGTAAATCCTGATACATCTTCGTAGCACCAGGATGAATACTCAGTCGACTCTTGTGCCCCTCTTCTAAAATACTCTTTTTAATTCCTGCAATATTCGGAACACATACTGTATCTCGGAATCTTAAAACTCCATCTTCTTCAACTCGAAAGTCACCTGCATTACCTTGATCAACCAACATCAATTGGTCAACTAATTTCAAATCAGATTTCTGACCTTTACGAATCTCTTCCAAAATCTCACTGGTCAGCTTTAACATTCCCAATTTCACACTATCAGCAGTAGTTTCACACAACAAGCTCATATCTCTGAATTGCTCGATCATTTCTAATTCTTTCACCATAAGCATTGAAATATGTAACGACTTCCTACTCAAAGCATCAACTACCGTCTCTATCTCATATTTAACTCTTTCTGATCAAACAAGTATCTTAAACTTTTGTGATCACTGAATACTTCAAATTTCGAACCAAACAAGTAGTGCCTCCAAATCTTAAGTACAAACACCACGGTTGCTAACTCTAAGTCGTGAGTAGGATAGTTCCTCTCATGAACTCTTAACTTTCTAGAAGCATAAGCAACCACCTTATTATCCTGCATCAAAACTCCACCAAGACCTATCTTGGAAGCATCACAATAAACTACAAAGGACTCATCTGGATTCGGTAAGACCAATATTGGCGCGGTCGTTAATATTTTCTTCAGTTCTATGAAACTCTCTTCACAAGAACCATCCCACACATACGCTTGACCCTTCCTAGTCAATTGCGTCAACGGTAAATCTATCTTAGAAAAACCTTCAATGAACTTACGATAGTAACCAGCCAACCCAAGAAAACTACGAATTTCTGTAGCTGACTTCGGAGTCTCCCAATGCAATACCGCATCAATCTTTTGAAGGATCCACCGAAATTCCACCACTTGAAATTACATGTGATGACAGAACATTCTGTTCAGAATGTTATGATTTATCTGCTGTGTGGTTATTTACAATCTTTTGTGTGTTTATGTTTAGTGATTGGATACGTAATTATTGGTGGTAATATTAGATCATACTATCATGTTTTTGGAAGGATCAATTGTTTATTTTTTTTCATACTATTTGTTTAAAGAAGATTTGAAGATAATTTTTTTTGTTTCCATTGCCCAAGCCCATGAAGATCTTTCTGTATTTAAATAGGTGTTAACCCTAATTACAAGGTAGAGAGAATAGAGATTGAAAGTTACATGTTCAAGAATTAGGGTTGTGTCATTTGTTTTTGTTAATTGTGAGACATTCACACATCACCTAGATGTTTGAATATGACTGATTTTTATTGAGTTGTAAGTCATTCACTCTAAGCTTTTAAGCACAAGTGCATTGTTCTTTATTGAAGGTTTTAAGCAAGATGAAGTATTGTATTTGAAGAATGTTCTTCTCTCTTGTAATTTTCTATTATTATCATTGTTTGTGATTGATGGGGAGTTAGAGGCGTCTATTATCTAAGAGTGCCTTAGATAGAAATTACATAGGTAGAGATTAGGCGAGAGGATTGTAAACTGGAGATTATTTACTGTGAATATTCAAACTAATTATGATTAATGGATTTCCTTCTTGACTTGGTAGCCTCCAGACATTTTAATGTTTGCACCGACCCGGGTTAGAAAATGCTTGTGTCTTGTACAATGTTTTACTGCTTAATTTATCTTGTTCATATTTTAGTCATTATTCAGATATTAATGTCGTGACATCTCCTTCAACATCTCATATATGACACCATATTTTCAATTGGTAGCAGAGCATGCATTATGCTCTGGTTCTCGGTGAGATCTATGGACAATACTTTATGATAATATGGACTAGGAAGGAGAATTTTTGAACAGACCTCCTAAAGAAAATCTTGTTAGAAAAATTCTCAGGTTTCATCCCAAGAAGTTTGATATAAAAGTAACTGCCATAGAAGAAGCTTAAGATGTCAGCAAGATGAGAGTGGATTATCTTATTGGATCCCTTCAAACATTTGAATTGGGGATTACTGACAGATCTAAAAAGAAATCCAAAAGCATAGCCTTTGTGTCCAATACTGAAGATGGAGAGGAGGATTGTGATCTAGATATAGATGAAGTACTATCCAATGCTATAGTGCTACTTGGAAAACAATTTAACAAAGTGATGAAGAGGATGAACATGAAGTCAAAAGCTAATGTCAAGAACAACTCATCTGACATTAACAAGTCTAATGATGCTGGAAGAAGAACAATGTCTGAAGAAAAATCCACTCAAGGCAAAGGGATTCAGTGCCATGGATGTGAAGGATTTGGTCACATTAGAGCTGAATGTCCTACTCACCTCAAGACGTAAAAGAAGGGTCAAATTGTTTTTTGGTCTGATGAGGACTGTGAAAGCAAACTTGAAGAAGAACCTGCTAAAAAGTTACTGCTCTGACAGAGATATATGTCTCTGATGAAGATTCTAATGATGATAAATTATCCTTTGAAGAACTGGTAGGTTCCTACAGTAAGTTGTATCTTAGAAGTGAAGAAGTTTGTCAACAAGGAGAGAAGAAGAAGAAACTCATAATCCAACTGGAGGTTGAAAAAGTAGAACATCTTGAAACTATCTCTAAGTTGAAGAATGAAGTAATCCTACTGAATTCTAAACTTGATCAAATGTCCAAATCTGTCAGAATGCTGAACAATTGTTTTGACATTTTAGATGAAATTCTTCAGTTTGGAAAAATGACAGGAGACATGACTGGGATAGGATTCAATGAAGAAAAGAAACCCTCTTCAGAAGACAGTCCTTCTGAACCTAAACCAAATATGTCACACCACATGTCTTAACATCATGACAGTGGTCAATTCAAACACTCAAGAGAAAACTTTCAAAGATAGAGATGTCATTACTGTGGAAGGTTTAGTCATATAAAACCTTTTTGCTCCAGACTATATGGATATCCTAAGCCTGCTTCTCTTCCCAGAATCAATCATAATACCACTATTAAGAGAAAATAATGGATTCCTAAGGATGTAAATACCAGCTTAATAGCTCACACTTCTTTCAGAGTCTCAGCTAAAGAGGATTGGTATTTTGACAGTGGGTGTTCTAGACATATGACTGGGATTAAAAATCTATTAGTAGACATCAAGTCTCATTCCACCATCTATGTGACATTTGGTGATGGAGCTAAGGGTGAAATCAAGGGGGTTGGAAAACTAAATTTCTCAGGGGTTCCAAACCTTTATAATGTGCTGCTTATTAAGGGATTGACTGCTAACCTGATTAGAATCAGTCAACTGTGTGATCAAGGATTCAATGTCAACTTCATTAAGTCTGAATGCTTGGTTACTAATGAAAATAATAAATTGATTATGAATGGATTCAGGTCTAAGGATAATTGTTACTTATGGGTTCCTCAAGATTCTAGTTACTTATCCATATGTGCTTTAGCCAAAGAAGATGAAGTGAAAAAATGGCACTAAAAGCTTGGTCATCTTCACCTAAAATGGAAGAAAAGAATCATCTCTACAGAAGTTGTCAGAGGAATTCCAAAACTAAAGATTGAATAAGGAAATGTATATGGTGAATGTCAAGTTGGCATGCAAACTAAGATGTCACATCCAAATATTAAACATCTCACTACTTAAAAAGATTTATAACTTCTACACATGGACTTAATGGGTCCTATGCATGTGGAGAGTCTTGGTGGAAAGAAGTATGCTTATGTGGTGGTGGATGACTATTCCAGATACACATGGGTGAATTTTATAAGGGAAAGTCTGAAGTTTTTGATGTGTTCAAAGATCTTTTCCAAAGACTTCAAAGAGAAAAGGATAGCAATGTTATCAGAATTAGAAGTGACCATGGGAAGGAATTTTAGAACTAGAAATTTTGTTGAATTTGGATCATCTGAAGGGATTGGACAAGAATTTTCTTCTCCTATTACTCCACAATAGAATGGAGTTGTTGAACGAAAAAATAGAACCATTCAAGAATTTGCTAGGGATGTGATTCATGCAACGAAATTGCCTTATCATTTTTGGGCTGAAGCCATGAACACTACTTGTTATGTTCATAATAGAGTGACCTTAACAAAAGGAACCATGACTAATTTATATGAAATATGGAAGGTAAGAAAACCTACAGTCAAATACTTCCATGTGTTTAGTAGTAAATTCTATTATTGATAACACTCCCTCTAAGAGTGGAAAGAAGAAGAATGTGATTGGACCTTCTAGATCTTGGTCCAAAGTTATTATCTCTACCAGAAAGAGGAAGGTTAGGTCAGAATTTGATTCCGAGGAAGATGATGGTGATTTTGTCCAGGACATCACACATGCAAGGACATCCCTGACCAAGAAATTTTTTGTCAGTGTTCCTGAGGCACCATTAGACAATATCTTATTTCATACTATTGATAATGTGAAGAAGTGGAAATTTTTGTATCAAAGAAGAGTGGCTTTGGAGAGAATGATGCCTTTGAAATCAAAGAGGTGATGGAATTGATTTATACTACTTGGTTATTGAAGACTGTGTCAGACGTTCCTAAGTGCTATGAAGTGCTGGTCAAGGAATTTATTGTGAACATAACCACTGCTATTGCTAACAGAAGAAGTGTGGACTTTGGAAAAATTGTTGTGAGAGGAAAATGTGTTAACTTCTCTGCTAATGTTATCAACAAGTATCTTTGGAGAAGTGGAAGAAGGGAACGTGAGCTTGAGGTAACAGACAATCAAGTGTACAAAGTGATAACTGCCAATCAAGTCCTTGTCCGACCTTTGAAATAGAAACTCTCTACTAGTTATCCCAGTGTGAAATATGCCATCCTTCATAGGATTGGTGCTTCTAACTGGGTCTAAACTAATCATACCTCCACTATTGTTGTTGGCCTAGGAAAGTTCATTTTTCCTATAGGTACAAAAGCTAAGTTTGATTATGGGAGCTACATTTTTAAACAAACCGTGAAACATGCAACCACTAGGGCTATCAAAATTCCTATTGTCTTTCCATCCTTGATTTGTGGCATAATTCTGGATCAGTACCCTGGTATTCTTACAAGTGTTTATGTGGCTAGTAAAAGAGAATTTGTGATATCTGTCCACTATAAATTGTTTGCTGGTAGACATGTCTCAGACCTTGTTCTGATATCTGAGGAGAGGAAACCCACAACCAAGACTGGAGTCATAGATGCTCTTAATAAGACCTGCATGGAGTTGGGTGATGTTATTCTTATCAGTACTGAATGAAAAATGGAACTGAAAAAATTGATCAGGAATTCGCAACAAATTGAAGGGAATAACATTAAAGTCAGCGGCGAAAAAGAAGAAACTGGTGATGATCAAACTTTTGTTGAAAAGGATGAAGACAATGATGGTGATGGTGACAAGTCTGAATTTGATGTTGGTGGTGAAGAAGGAGATTTTGAATCTGCTACTAGTGATGATGTTGGGACTTTTACATTTTAATAAAGACAATTGATGTTATTGATGGTGTTCTTGTTTGGCTGATGATTATCTGTTTGGATTTTTTATTATGTTTTTTTGACACTTTATGTGCTTGGGCTGTAATATTTGTTGTTACTCTTGACTCAGAAGGAACTTATGGTACTTGGTTTTGTTTCTACTTGCCCTATTTTTTACTGGTTCTCCTTAGTATAGTTTTCCTAATTATGGCTAAAAAGGGGGATATATGAATGTTCTGATATTTGTTGAATGTTGGTTCTAGTTTGAGGGGGAGTAGTTTGATCCTGAATCTGATCTTGACATTTGTTGTGTGGCTTTATGGATTTAGGGGGAGTGTTAGATGCTAGATGTTCTTTTATGTTTGTTTGTTGTTTTGTTTTCTGCTGTTATGGTGTTCTCTGATTGACTGTGTGTATGTTTAGTTCTGTGGTCTAATATTGTTTTAGCCAAAATTTTCCAAAGGGGAGTTTGTTAGTTCTGTGGTTGGCAAAATTTTTGGTAAAACAAGATATTACCTCATGATGTTATGAATGATATGTTGACACATATTCTAAGCATTCTACAGGTGTTTTGTGTGTTGTTGCAGTAGCATGTTCATGATGTCAAGCTTAATGTTCTATCATTTGATGACAGAACATTCTGTTCTGAATGTTATGGTTTATCTACTACATGGTTATTTACAATCTTTTGTGTGTTTATATTGAGTGATTGACTGCGCAATTATTGGTGGTAATATTAGAGAAGACTATCACATTTTTGGAAGGATCAATTATTTCCTTTTTCATACAATTTGTATAAAGAAGATTTGAAGATCAAATCTGTCTATTTCCATTGCCTAAGCCCATGAAGATCTTTCTGTATTTAAAGAGGTGTTAACCCTAACTACAAGGTAGATAAAATAGAGATTGAAAGATGTGTGTTCAAGAATTAGGGTTGTGTCATTTGTTTTTTTTAATTGTGAGCCATTCACGCATCACCTAGATGTTTGAATTGGACTGAGTTTTATTGAGTTGTAAGTTGTTCATTCTATGCTTTTAAGCATGGGTGCATGTTCTTGATTGAAGATTTTAAGCAAGATCAAGTATTGTATTTGAAAAATGTTCTTCTCTCTTGTAATTTTCTATTATTATCACTGCTTGTGATTGAGGGGGAGTTAGAGGTGTCAATTATCTAAGAGTGTCTTAGATAGAAATCATACAGGTAGAGATTAGGTGAGAAGATTGTAAAATGGAGATTGTTTACTGTGAATCTTCAAACTAATTATGATTAGTGGATTTCCTTACTGGCTTGGTATCCCTTAGATGTAGGTGTGTTTGCACCAAACCGGGTCACAATTTCTTGTGTCTTTCACAATTGTTTACTTCTTAATTTATCTTGTTCATATTTTAATCATTGTTCAGATATTAATGTCGTGACATCTCCTTCGACATCTCATATATGAGACCAGAATTTCACCCCCAAAAAGTCATTTTTCGATCATATCTATAATATGGAAAAAAGATGGTATTTTTAGTCGATTTCCTAACAATATCCAAGTCATTTGTATATTTCACTGCCATCATGACTTTCGTCATTTAACTAACACCGTGCTTTTTTCACTCAACCATCACGTCTGCAACGTGCAAGCACCTACCATCTTGATTCCAATTTCCAAAGCCATCTTGGGCCACAAAATTTAACCATATTAAATGAAAAGGTAAAACAATTAATTATGGATGATTTTAACAAAAAATGTAAATTAAAACGTTTGTGGGTTTTAACTTTCGAGGGGAAAATTGAAAGGTCTCACTTCAAACTCTATATATAACCTTTCCTTCGCTTCTTTCTTCTTATTTGCCACATTACTCTCTCTTTTGAACTGTAAAAGATCTTATTTCATACAACTTCCAATTTTATCTTCTACTTAAGTTCTAAAAAGAAAATGATTTCTTCTTATAGCTAAAAGCAACAACTTCTAATTCATTATGTTGCTAATGTCACTGCTCTTTCTTACTCTAGAAACCACACCTACATCCCCGAATCACTAATGGAGAAAGAAAAAGCCATCATTTGGGTTTCCCATATATTAATTCCATATTCCATCTCAGATAGTGTTCATGCATTTTTGGGTCCTTTACCAAAATCTTCTACAAAACCTGTTAAGTTAAGAAAATTTTTTCTCTTGTTTACCCTAATGTAAATCCCGTGCGTTTGAGGAAACAATACTTGAGTTAGGGTTTATGGACATCGTATATTTAGTTTTTCTCCTTCTACTAATAACGGAGCTTATCTCAATTGGTTAAATAAAGTGGAAAGGAAGAAAGGACGAATTTGGAAAGACCAAGGTATTTTTACTTGATTCAATTGTCCAAGACTGGTCTCAAGTACAACGCTAACATGCTCATACCAGCCCTTTACTTTTGGGAAGGTTCGGAAAATACATTTCACCTTTGTTGTGGAATGATAACCCCTACTCTTTTCGATGTCGCTGCCATTACTGGCCTTCAACCAACCAGGGATACTTTTGACTAAGGGTGTTCCAAACCGAACCAGCCCAATAGAAATCCCAAAACCGAACCAATCCAAACTAAAAACTGCATTTGGTTAAGATGTGTTTAAGTCATATTTTAATGAAACCACACGATTCGGTTCTGTTTGCGGTTTATATTTTAAAAACAAAACCCAACCGAATCAAATTGCGTTATGTTACAACCAAAATTTCACTTAACTAACATCCACTCCCAATAGGTAATCATCCTCAGGGATTAAAATATTCAATCTACCTCTTTTTATGCATAATGTAGAGAGCTAACTTAGAGAAATTTTGAAAACATTTTTCATAGTTTCGACTAAATTTTTTTGTTGTTTTAAAAAGAGTGAAGATATGCTAAGGAATACCCATTGCACGATGGGTAGAATCATAGACATGAAAATTAGGTGAAGAAAGTTGGTTAGGGTTTTGCATTAACAATGTACAATCTCCATTATATCCATCAATATGATATTAAGAAGTAATTTTAAAAAGAGTGAAATCATCATTTTCTCTATACAGTTAATATGGATGCCAATTAAATTGAAAGAAAATGAGCCCTTGAAAGAAAATGAGCCCTTCTAACCTGATGAAAGTAAATGAGCCTTTGATTACAAAAGTTGTGCTAATAAGTGTGCCTTGGATGAAAAATATCTAAGAATAAGCTAAGATAAGGTTGCCAATAATTTTTCTTGACACACAACCTAAATACCTTCATGTACGCTAAGACCCAAAATGAAATCGGGAAGGAGAAAATTGTAATTACATTAAAATGACTACCTCTAAGTCAGGAAAGGGAAATCCCAGTCCTATTCCTGTGAAAATGAATTCATAAAACAGGATCAGACACTCTTCAAAAGAGTTGCATGTCCTTTTTTTGGCTTCGATGGAAGAATTAACCCTTCCAGGGGTCTGCCAACCACAATTCCATCCACGTCTACAATAGCCCTAATGCCAAAAATCGATAAAGTTCCCACTATTTTTGGGTCCACGCATTCGTACTCCACCGCATTCTATTGATCTCGAACATCTAAGTGGGTTTCACAACAACATCGATGGGCTCACAAACATTGGTCTTCAGGTGAAGCTAAATATAATCCTTCACGCGACCCCTCCTTTGCAAATTGGATTGTATTTTTTCTCATGTTAAAACACGATAGGGGCATAATGACCTTTGTATGGTTTATCCATTTGCCATCATTTGATAAAAGGGCATCTAATGAACCAGATGAAGAAGTTTCTTCCTCAAAGGAATTATAAGATACCCTTTGTAAGTTAGAATCGTCAAATAAGGGTATGATTTATGGTTATAAGATATTATTATTAAAAGGATGGATATGACAATCAAAGGATGACCCCATTATAAAAAAAAGTTTCAACTTCAAAATTTCTCACTAGGTCAATCGTACTACCACTCATCCTTACTAAAAAATAGGAAATGTTGAAGATAAAATCTTGAGTTTGAATTATACCTAGTTAAGCATGAGGAGGGGAAGAAATGCAAAAACTTTAAGAAAAATACTAAAATTACTTCTAGTAATACTCTCCAAAAATAGGGAACGTAGACGTTTTCTAACAAAGTAACTGTAAGTTCAAATGGTAAGGGTTTCAAAAACTTACAAATACTCAATTCATTTTATTTAAAAGCAACAAAAACTAAAGGGTTCTGACCAACTAAAGAAATAAGTCACAAGATCAACAACTATATTTCCAATCATTGATACACACCAACTATAGTGCACTCAATTTCACTATAAATTATGCCATGCCATAGCTAATCCCACCAACACATGTGTCAGAGAAAGGTTGCAAAACATTTCAATGATGTGACAACTTTTAATGTGCATGTTCCCGACTTATTTTTTCAACTAATTTCAGACGTTTCAATTCTATTTCACATTGGACCACGTCGTAGAGACAAACCAACACTACTTAAGACTTTCCATGACTCCTTTGTGCCTAGCAATATCCTGGGGCAATTGTTCTGGGTCTACGAAAGACCCAAATGACTAAGGCCCAATCCACCTCAAATCGACTCCACTTGAACGAAGGTATAAAATTAGTTCTCACGCTAAGATTAAAGTACAATCTATGATTTCCACTTCTCATTACACTAATATTGAATCTTAAATTGACTTATATATTAGAGTGATAATCATGAAAGTCCACCCCATACCATAGTAAAGGAGATTAGAGCCACCGCTTAAAATTGTCAGGTTTTCAACTACATCCATTTCTAATTCCCAAATGGTAAAATATAAAATTTGAATTTAAACTTTATGATCTTAATCAAACCATTGTAGAAACATCAAATGCATAAATGTGTGTACCATATGGAGGTAGACAATTTGATCGACTATATACAACTTCAACATTACATATATTTTATAAGTATTGATTATTATCAATTATACATAATACATTGTTTTAGGTATATTATAATGACCCTTATGTTATAAATTCATGAACATTCAATGCCCATGTGTGTGTTCCAAAAATTAAGAAAATTAGAATAGAGTAAATTCTAATGAATGCAAGGGGAATAGTCCCACATAGAAAGATTTACTCACATTTAAAAGCTTTATAAAGAGTTAAGAACATTAAGTCAACAAAAGGACAAAAGAGAATAAAGTGCCACATGGACAAATATGGTGATTCCAAGAATTATTACACTTGTCTCCTCCATAGTGGTGACACCAGCTCCGGCTTCGGGACCGGATCCAAGGGTGTGGGCGTAGAGTTGTTAGTGGCGGCTTGTAGGCGGCACTTGAGCACTTGTAAGTGGTGCTCCGGCGGGCGAATGTCGCTCTTCGTCCGAGCCCACTATTGCTCTTGGTTTGGTCGATGCATGTGTTTGAATTTTTTAATTGAAGAGAAGCAACACTTTGTGAAGAGTTACTGCAAATGAAAATAGGTAATTCTTGGAAAAAATGCAACTTTCTGTTAAAAGGTGTTGTTTCATCAAGGGTCGCAACCTTGCGACCCTTGATGAAACAACACATACATGACCTATAAATACCTCATTCAGGAATTCATTAATCACATAACAAACCAAATGTCCTCTTGAACAAATTCCAAACACTCTTCCCAATAAAAGTGCTTGAAATAATTTTGAGGAAAGTGACACCACTCACGGTTTTGTCCTGGATCGATTCATCTTTACTGAATTTTCTAACAATCTTAAATGTATTCAAATGGTTTCCAACACTACAGTTTCAAGCATCAAAGTTATGAACCATGACCTTGTCAAATTGGATCACTTTGATGAAACCAACTACACCTGATGGCAAGATAAGGTGACATTCTTGCTGACCACTCGGATGGTTCATTATGTCTTAGATCCTGACTTACCACCAATTCCTGAACCAATCGAGGATGACTTTGATGAGCTCAAGAAGAAGTGTAAGAAACATATAGATGTTGAATTAATATGTCGTGGACATATCCTGAATACACTATTTGATTGTCTCTATGAACTTTATATGGATACTTAGTCTGCAACAAAACACTGGAAAGTACTCAAGTTTAAATTCAAGGCCAAAAAGGAAGGTACGAAGAAGTTTTTTAATTTATAAATACTTTGATTTTAAATTCATAGATTCCAAGCCCATTATTCCCCAAGTGCATGAGTTACAGGTTCTCGTGAATATAATAAAAGTTGTGAAAATAAACATTCCTAAGACCTTTCAGGTTGGTGCAATCATTGCAAATGTACCACCTTCGTGGAAAGTGAAATTCTCGTGTGACAGACTCGGATGTCGAATACGATATTGAGACATCTTATTTGTGACCTATAAACATGGCAAGGCACAAACACCAGCACTTTTAAATTTTGATATATCAGATTCAAACATTCTTCGGGATGTTTAAACATCTGATATGACATTCAGCACACATACTGCATAAAGTAAAACAGAAAAGCTATGAAGAACACATTCAAATTATTAAGTCAGTTTGATGAAAACTCATCTACTCTGGGGCTACCAAGCCAGGAAGGAAATCCACTATGTAGTATCAATTCAAAGACTTCTCAGCAAACACCTACAGTTTACAGTCTTCTCACTTAATCACTACCAATACAACTTCTACTTAGGAACTCCTAAATATGAGAAACCCATCCTCACTTCCAATCACCTTAGTGATGTCTCACAGTCCCAACAATCAGTTGTTGATATTTACATCTCTTTACCTACACAACAATTCAAACCATAAGTCTCACTTCCATGACAACACCTCAACCTTCCTTCACAACTTCAGTCAAGTACACAACATCTCTTGCTTAAAAGCTTCGATACTCACAAACACAACAACCTGTAAACACCCCAAATTTGCCCTCACCTTTTTCTCACACCATGACTTGTGATCTTTTCATATTGCATTACATAAGCATATCATTTCATTGCATAGTTTATTTCACTTCATAAGTTGCATAGCTAGGGTTTGTGATTAGATGAATCTAAGAAGTGATCTGAGCCATCTCAAAGGCATTGAAGTTTGTCAATATGGTCCATGAGTGTTCTATGATCATCTTATGCTGCCCAAAGTTCATTAAAGTCAAAATATCACAAAGCATTGCAAAGGCATAGAGGCAGACTGAAGATTTCCTACACAGATGACCTAAAATTAGGGTTTTGGGTTTGAGGCCCTTAATCTCAATTTTTTTGGTCATTATTTATTCTAATGGTCTTTATATGTTATAAGGAGCATGTGTACCAAATTTGATGGAGAAATTCACCGTGGAAGGCATCTGATCAACTGGTAACTTATTGTGCAAGAAAAGTCAGAATCAAGGACCTTGAAGCCACCACCAATGGTACCAAAGGGTCATCTTCATCATTTTGAGGTTTTATGATCTTTATTTTATCTTAGAAGTGGTTATAAGTTCACAAGATTGAAGAATTTCAAGCCATTTGCAAACTTTCCATTTTTGGACATGACTTGTAATGAAAACTTCCCATTTTGGGAAAGATTTTCAATATCCTCTTTCTTGATCAAAAAGGCTTCAAATGAAAAATCTTCAAACATGAAAGTTGTAGATTGGATCTTCCCATTTTAAAAAAGTACAAGAACTCCTCTTTATTCATCCTAGAACTTAAGATATGATGTTTAAAAGTTGGCAAAAATCTTATAATTTTCAAGTTCATGCCAAAGGGGATTTTTTGCAAAACCAAGTTTTAAGCACTCTTGTGACCTCTAATTGACTTCTAAGCATCATAACATAATAGCATAACTTGCCTTGATCAAAATTGTGCCTTGCTTCACAAGAATTCATGTCTCATTTTTCACAAATATCCAAAGAGGGAAAATTGCAAAAGTCTTGCAATCTCTTGATCCAAGTGTTACAGCTCATCATAAACAATCCAAAGGCCATCCTTGAATGAAGCTGAGGTAGGAAAAGCCTTGTGATCTCCTCTGACCCGTGCCATACTCATAGTTGCCAAACATTGACTTTTTTGCAAAATGGCCTATACCAATCACACAATGCCACAACAACTCTCTGGGCAATCAGTACCTCTTATGCAAACTCAAAGGACCTCAAACATAAATAGACACAAGCCTAAAACCTCTCATACACTCAGAATACTAAAAATCCTCAAAAAACTCATTCCTTCGAATCTCTCAACACAACCAACAAAAACCACTGATTCTTTCACCATTCATCTCAAAATCAATCATAGAACACAAAGAACCCATTTCCATGGCCTGAAAGCTTCCCAAACAAAAATACGATTTCTGCCACACCAGAACCAAACATCACAAACTAGCCATTCAAATCTTGTTCTAGGCATCTCATTAGCTCCAGGGAGTTCATTGGGGGTCGATTTGCATCAAAGAAAGGGTCAGAAAGCTTAAGAGTGAAAAGCTTCAGTTCAGGTAGCTCTCTTGAAACATTTTTCTAGAACTCTTATTTTAATTTCCAATGTGATTCTATATGCTTCCCTAGTGTAACACCCTAAATTTGCTCTCTGTTTTTCTATCTTTTGTCTGCTTTTTTTTGTTTGCATCTCATCTGCATTTCCATTAGATCATTCACATTTAGAATTCATATCATGTGCAAAAGACATGGGATCAGTGTCATTCAGCGGATTAGGGTTTCACACCCTATTTTATGGTTATCAAATGATTCAAAGGTGGTATCATCCTCTCATTGCTTTGGTCACTGAATTAGGGTTTATTGCCCTGATCTGGTTGTCTTCAGGGGTTTCACGTGTGAAGACCATTCACTGGCGCATCTGGTACATCGTCAGCTAGTTAAGCATGAAGTAGGGTTCTCTCTTCGTCAAGTTATCAAACTATTCTTCTCTTTTCAGCATCTCATGGCTATTTCTCGGGCTATGAGCATTCAAAGTCAATTTGTGTTATACGAAATTCGTCAGTTTATCAAGCAGTGGTTTGTGTGAGGATTGGTTCGTAAAATCAAGCTCGTCATAATTCATCAGTTCAAAGCATGCTTCGTTGGATTTATTTTCCCGGAGACTTCAAACAGATTCAATTTAATTTAATTCAGAAGATGTTTAATTCAGATGGTCATTGTAGCAGTCACAAATTATTCAGTGGTAGCTGTGTCATTCTTAACTAGTGGTTTTTTGTGGAAGCGGTGCAAGATTGCTTGCGAGCTGAAAATTGAAGTCTTATGGTTGTGTGCATGGTAGTCGGTCCATTCCATATAAGTTTAGTTCATACCCAATTTCATTTGTAAAATCCATCTAATTGTCCATATTAAAAACTTTAACCATTTTTGTCCAAATATCCATCACCCTTTTATCCAATTTTATCCATATGCAAATAAGTCCATATTTCAATTTACTTCATAATCCCATTCATTTATTTACTTTTTCAATTAACCCATCCAATATCCAAAGTTTTTTCTCAATTTTATCCATTTTTCTAAGTTTCCTTTTTCTAGACCAATTCATGTATTCATTTTAATCCATTTACATAAGGCCCATCATCCAAAACTAATACCAATATCTTTACAAAAATATAATCTATTTCCTTTCTCTTATTTCCATATAACATACACTAACCTTCATAAAAACAAACCAAACAAAAGAAAACAATTTCGCAGCACCCAACGCACAAAAGCCAGTTATACAAATTATTAGCAACCAAATTGGTATTGTACATAAGTTTCCTTCATTTCAGTCACATGGACCCATGCGACACATATTACACAATCACCACAAAAACATTTTGTAACACACGCATATAGGCGAGAAGGACGTGAATCCCAAACGGACAAAAACAACAACCAAAAGCAAAATGTTCCCAAGAAAAATGCGGTGCATCCATTTCAAACATACAAGCACGCGTAAATGACCTCATTTTTCTCACAAGCCGTTAGCTGGAAAAAGGCACAATCCTTCAACATTTTCTTCAGTTGCACATCACGTACAACCACGGTCCCAAAAATGAAAACGGTACACAAAAATTGTTTCAGCAAAAACGCACAATACACTACATACTCTACGCAAAAAAATTCTCTAAAAAACTTCACTCCACTCATGCGAAATGGAACCTTAATAACACAGCCTCATTCCTCTTCTTCTTCACCCTCAACACACAATCAACCAACCTGTTTCAATCTTTCATCCAAACCTCACCATAATCGAATATGACCCATCTCAACCTTCCATAAACCTTCAAATCAAATCATAGAACAACATCACAATCAAGAACAAAACAGAAAAAGAAGATGAAGCAGATCGAACCGAGAGATCAAAATAAAACTACCGAGAGTTGATTGAAACCATACCGTAAGCAAAATCGCGAGAGGTTGAACAAATATTGTCGCATCATCGCGAAACCGTTGAGAAATTTACGGCGAATGAGTTTCTGTTGCTGATATCGCCGACCAAACTTTGAGGGAAGATGAGCTTTGAGTTGTTTTTCACCGATGAAGAAGAGAAACATTGTTGGTTTCGTCGGAGTTTTGTTCTTGATGATGCTTGCTCCGAGAAACGTTGATGATGCTTGCACCTTCGACGCGGTTGTTGGGAGAAAGAGGAAAGTGTAGAAACAAGAGGGAGAAAGAGTTAGTTCTTGTTGGTGGTACTGAGTCCTGCTATTTTTTTCTTGTTCAATTATATTGTGAGAGATGTACCTCGTGGATCGGGCCCTTCTAGGCCCACGTGATGTTTGTTTTTAATTTTCACTCCTAATTTCATGGTTATTTTTTGGTTGAATATTACATGAACTCAATAGCCCTTTTTCCTGGTGTGATATCAGTGCATGATGTTGATGTTTGTTTCTCTTGGTTCCTGCGCAAGGGTGGCACAATAGCATGTGTTAATTATTTTTATTTCTATTTTAAAAAAAAAGTGAAGCTTCATAGTTTCTATGTTAATTAACTGATGAGGCTTTGTCCCTTTTTCGTACCAATTGTATGGCAGGCTACAGGTGCTAGTTGCATTTGTGTTTTGTTTTTTTTTAGAATAGATCCATGTATATATATAGGGTAGTAGCAAGTATTGGTCTTCTTGAGAAATTTGTTTTGAGTGCCTATTATCATGTGTGTTAGAGATCTTGCCTTTCTTGTAGTTGCCAGGGCATGGTAATTTACATAGTAAGTGGATTTGATTTGTTCCGCTAGCATATATATATTTGGACCTCATCAAATCCGAGTTTACTCTTCTTCGTATTTTATAGTCTCGCATTGCATAGATTTTGGTTTTGTTCTTATGTCATGTGAGTATTTTTGGTTTGATTTTGACTAATTTTATTTTAAATGCTAATTTGACCATAATTTTGATTTCATATCGATTAGAGTTTTATTTTATTATATTTTTTAGAATTCTAACGGCCTTTTGTTTATTAGATTCTTAGTAGAAATTCTTTTGTATATATAATCTTATTGATTATTGCTTAAGTTTTGGTTAGTTTTGGTGCCTTGACCTACTCGTGGAACTTTATGAGGATTATTCTTGTTGATTGGCAATCTTGATCCACAACTCGAGCTCGATACTTTGACATGACCTGATACTTCTTTCTTGAGTTTTGTTGGCGCATATTGAAGAGGAAACGAACCTTCTCCGTTAGGTACCACTGAAATCATTATTTCTCACACCTCATTCTAGTCCTAATGCTATGTTAGGAGCATGCTGCTGCATCTGGAAGTCCTACTGGTATAGGCTCTGTTTGTGCATTGTTCGGTTACTCCATGTTGCGTTCTCTTCTCCTTGTTTCGTATTTCACCTGCACTTATTTCTTTTTCATCTCAACTTCTTCCTCCATTTCTTTTTATGCTTTCTTATCTCGTTTGAGATGTGCTTAGGCCATCTCTCGTCTAGCTTCTTCTCCTCATTTCTTCTACTTTTCTTATTTCTTCTTCATCAAGATAGAATTCGAACCTCACTAACATAGGACTCCCATGCATGATAACATTAGGAGTAGTCTTCCCCTTAGATATTTTACCTTTGATATCCTTTTGGTGCTCTCTCTTCTCATCTTCAAATTTAATTTTAAATCACTTTAATAAATGACGAGTATTCTCATATGACACGAGACTTTGCTATAAGATACTTGCACGCGTTCCGTTTCGGGGCGAGGTGTAGGATATCCCTCGTGGTGGATAGGTCTTAGCATGAGATTACTTCACAAATAAAAGCTAAAAAATACTTCTTAACTAAAAACCACAAAAACACTTAATAAATGCCAGTAGGTCAGTGTGTCTGAGCCTTCACTTGTGGGACTAGATTTGGGGATTTCCTCCATAGCTAAGTGTGCCTCTTGCGCATTCCATTTCGGGATGATGTAAGAAGTAAACATCATGTTAAGTAAGACTTAGGTACATTTACCTATGCAAACTTCAAAGCAGAAAACTCATAAAAAACACTGGACAAACAATAAGCGTCTTTCCTTCGGGAATTCTTTTCTAATCTCCTTCGCTTCGTCCGCGAACTTGCTTCTTCTTGTCATTATGCAAGACGGTTATGCACTCGTCGTCCGAGCCTGCAACACCTAAGCATTGACATAGGCAGTTCAAGCCTTAATTCACAAGATATCTTTTCCACCCCTAGTAAGGGGAACTACGGTGACTCTGATCCTCATTGTCCAGATGAGGTACGTAGGCAGCGGGGTAGGGCTCGTTCGAGCACAATCTTTATTTTTCCTACATTTTTCCTTTGTTTTCTTTCTCAGTTCCTTTTCCAGTTCCAGTTCCTTTCCTTTTGCAGCAGTTTTCATTCCTTCACCCTTTGAAGCAGATTTCTTTGCAAGCATGGATCCCGTCGGGTACGACGGACGATCTGGGGTGCTAATACCTTCCCAGGTCGTAATCGACTCTCGAACTCAGTCTCTTTGGTTTGCAGGACCTGTGTCCTTCCTTTTCTTTTCTTCTGGTTTATGCAGCATTACCATTCCCGTTTCTTCGTGATAAAAATGCCTAGCTGGTGACTCTACCTCTTTCCGTGCCACTTTCGCGTTTGTACCAGGATGGAAATCCAGGGAGCGACAGTTGGCGACTCTGCTGGGGACTTCCTAACTAGAGAATCTCTGGTTCCCTTGAGAGTCTCTCCTAGCTCTTGCATGTTTCTGTTTCTTTGGGTGTTGATTGTTTAACATTGCGTGTTTACTTTACTGTTATTTTATATACAGTTTATTTACAGCTTTATTTACAGTTTTCAGTATTTTATTTTCATGCATCATGTTATTACTGGACTGTCTGGACTGGATTTCTTCTGTTTGGTGGGACTTGGGTGATACTATTACTAAGAGATAAGCCAAATACCCGGCTTGAGTGCACCCTAGGATTAGCATGGACACGTTGTACTCGCATGTTGCATGATGAGTGGCGATGTGTTTCACACCCAGACTGCGATCGTCTTGGAAATATCTTGTGTGGGGATTTCCTCCACTTCGGGATAGGACCTTGATAGTTATGTGCATCTGGGGACCGATCATTGAGAACCTTTATGGAAACAACTCTCTCCAATGGTCACAGTGGCAGACCACATTTTGTGGCAAACCCATTCGCACCTGAGGGTCCGCTTGGAACTCACATAGGATGGCCTGGTTCTCTTATAGGAACTCAGTCAAAGCACCTGGTCGTATGAAAATAGTACTGTATCCTACGGGCTGAATGTACTATTGTTTCTCGATTTCAGCGCTCGAAGCTGGGGACTTATAAGGGATGCTTGTTTTTCTCGGACTCAACTGAGGCCTCCCTGAGTAGTATATAATGCCAAACCGATTCCGTGATTTGGTCATGATCCATTTCTCGGAAATGGTGAACGTATTATTGCTATTCGGCTTTGAGAGTCCGTGATGTTTGACCCGGAGCACACCCGTGAGAATGGGAGGGGTTTACAGGTTTGCTGGAACCCCTGACCTCAACATACCCTGGTTATTAGTGTGTTCTATGTTTTGATCCGGTCACTATGATCCCAGAGTGATTGACCTTTAGTTTTCGGTTACTGTTTTGGATTATCATACAGACACTCGATTCTTGGCTCAGTATTCTAGATTCCAGACAGTTTCCAGCTTTGATCCCATGTCTTTACATCTTTTGCATCATCATACTGCATTTGCATTCATAAGCATTGCATTTCCTTCTTCTAGAGAGCTCATTCCTCCTTTTGTCCATGACCAGCCAGCTGATTTCCCGGTACTCAGTTTGAACAAGTGGTAACTGTTGGAAGACGAAAAAAGTTGTTTGAAGCTAGACTGAGAAGTGCCAAGAGTTAAAAAGGTCAGTTTGAAAGCCGTCAGTATCTATGTCAGAGAACAACCGTCAGAATGTTGAGTTTCCACCTGGTTTCACTTCGATGAACAATCCTTTGTATGGTCTTTCTCCTGATGAAGATCTTCTGCAAGTGAACAATCTTATTGAAGCTCAGCCTGCGTAGAGCCGTATCGTGAATCAGAGTGTACCTGAACCATTTGTTGTCTGAGGCGGACCTTCATCTTCTTCTGATGCTACGGATTATCATAGCTTTGCTTTCCCTATGCCGAATTTCCAAGGGGCAATCCCTATTGTGAAAACCAAGGATCCACCAACTTTTGATCCTGCTGAAAGGTTTCGTGTGTTGGATGTGAAACTCAAAGCCATAGCGGATCCTGGTGCCTTTTGTTTTGATGCTCTAAACCTGTGTTTGGTGCCTGGTCTTGTCATTCTTCCAGATTTCAAAACTCCAAAGTTTGAGAAGTAGACTGGTGTCAGTTTCCCAAAGCGTCATTTGGTGATGTTCTGCAGAAAAATGAATTCCTATGCCTGCAACGATGAATTGATGATTCACTGTTTTCAGGACAGCTTAAGTGGGGCATCCTTAAGTTGGTATATGGATTTGGAAAGTAGTCGTATCCGGTCATGGAATGATTTATCCAGAGCTTTCTTGAAGCAATACCAGTACAATGTGGACATGGCTCCCAGTCGCACGCACCTGCAAATCCTATCTCAGAGGACTGGTGAATCTTTTAGAGAATATGCACAACGGTGGAGAGAATTGGCAGCCCAAGTGCAACCACCACCTTCAGACAGAGAATTAGTTGACCTGTTAATGGGCACCTTGCAAGGTCCGTACCTGGAAAGAATGAGTAGCATTGGGACATCAAGCTTCTCTGACTTGATGATAGTTGGGGTACGCATCGAGAGCCTGCTCAAAAGTGGAAAGATCCAAGACTTTTCGAACATCCCAGCTAGTGAAGATGAATCTGTTGTTAGCTCCCAAGGGGAATAAGGGTATGACATCAATGCAGTCATGGCAAATATTGAATATTTTGGACCAACATCTTCTCAGAGATCACCTTTTCCTAGGTCTGGTTACTTTTATGGACAACAAGGGATGCTCAGAGCACCATATCAGAAACCCTGGACTCCTCCTTGTCCAAATCTGCAAGCTCATGGTGGAAGATCTCAGAATCAACTTCAGAGCCAGCATAGGCCTCGCAACAATCTGGAAAGAAGGAATGCTCCTCTTCATCCAGTTCCCATGGCATACAGTGAGCTTTTGCCGCATCTAATTCATAGCTCATTGGTGGTTCCTAAGCCTCTCAAGCCGTTTCTAGAGCCATACCCTCCAAAGTACAATCCTCATGAGCAATGTGGGTATCATGGTGGATCAATAGGGCATTTAACTGAAGATTGCAAAGCTTTTCAAGCCAAGGTCCAACAGTTGATCGACAAGGGGTACATATCCTTTCCAGAAGGAAGCTTGGTTGTGAACGTCAACCTCTCGCCGAATTGAGTTCAAAGACTTCGAAGGAGCGTCTCCTGATTTCAGTGGCTCAGACAAGAAGATGTCATCAGAATTGGAGATCATTGTATCCTTTTTATCATTTTCATTGTAGTTTCTTTCCTGTTAGCAGCTACTTGTCTTTTAAACGTTGTTATTTTGAATGGTAATGTTAATGAAGTGATCATGCACTTTTTGAATCAATTATGTCGCATTCGCTCATTTTTCTTTACTTGCATTGAAAAAAAACAAATTTTTTTTGCATCCATATACGTCCCATTTATTTCACTGTTGTTTAGCAGATATTTGAGGGAGGATAATGACAACCGAATACCTATAATTGTTCAAGGTATGCTTTCGGAGTAGAACCTGCTGACGATGTACAGGCATTGTTTCAATTCCCAAACACCGGAGATATAAGGGAGATAGACCCTCATCAACCCCTTTGAGCCTTGAAGTAGGAGTTTCTTTTCTGAACGAAAAAACCCTCACATCTAACCCGGGGCAGGGTAGTCATCAGTTAATTTAACCGAGCGTTCAAATTTCCAAAGGAGTGTGCATCTGAGGATCCATTACCTTTTATTCATCACACCTCAAGAGGTCAAGGGACGTAAAACCACATTGGTTATCCCTCAACAACAAAGGAATGAGGCAGTCACAACCCTTTCAGCAAGACAAATAACTAGTGTCACACGATTTGTTCAACAAAAATCAAAAGAAAAAAAGGAAATAAAGCCCGCTAAATCGGAAAAAAAATGTGAAAACAGATGACTTAGGCAAAAGTTAGGGCATCCCGCTGGACTTCAAAATCGAAAAATTCTAAAAAAAAAAGAAAGAATCAGTCCAGGCAAAAATTAGGGAGTAAAAAAAAATCAAAGAAAGAAAAATTTCATAAGAACAAAGTCGTGTGACCAGACACAAAGACAAACGGGTGACTATTACTCCACAAAATAAAAACCTCATGGGTGCTTAAATTGTCAACGTCATTGGTTCCTTAACCATTACAAAACCCTTTCGAGAGGCGAGCGCTCAGGCCAAATTAGCTGAATATAGGACCGGAGAACATCAAGGAGAATGGGTGGGCACAGATAAACTTTGAGCCATAAATCTTTCTTTCTAAAACCGTGAACCAGGCCATGTTATAACCCTTGAAAGTCCTAATTGAATTAGGTTCAATTCTGGAAGCATATTACAACAAGGTTGCGTAAACTGACTCCTAACGATTTGCTAACTCAACACTAGGTTTGGACTAATGGTCCATTCGTCACACACTGTCACAACATTCAAATAAATAAATTTTCAAAACCTGCATGAGCACCGCATTAAAATTACCATTTTAAATGAATAGTTTTAATTGCAAGACAGTCTGTGACACCAGGGAAGTTCCTACAAAGGGCAATCACTAGAAAACTTGGTCGTTCAGCTGATGACCAAAATCAAGAGCATCTTGTAGGCCTATGAAACAAGGGCATGTTATCCAGTCATTTCATTGACCAAGGAATATGTCAGGGTAAAGCAAGTTCCCAAGCATCAGTTGATTGAGGAACATCATTCAAGAGTCTGTTGATCAAAAGTGAATCTACCAAACAGGGGCAGGCCACCCGGAATTTCTGTTATCTAAGGTTGAATTCTTCCAATGTACAGTTAGAATGAGTCAAGTCACTTCCACGCTCATACCGGGGCATGACACTTCCAGAGATCACTAAGTGCAACTCTCCTCAAGAGAGCATCCAAGTCCTCCATGCCAGGAATTGGATAATCAGAGGCAGTCTGTTCAGAGACTTACCAGACAGGGGCAACTTTAGCTACAAAGAGTAGGTTATATCAATGATCTCCAAGTTCAAGACGAATGTCGGGAAATCATGCTACCTACCCTCGCCTTTGTCACCTTTCTCAACATAGAAGCCTTGCCATATAAGACCTTTCTTTCCCGCCTTGGGAGTTTTTCTAGATTTTCATGAGCATTGCATAAGTCATTTGCATACATTATTCATGTCTCTTTGCTAGAGCATATAGCATACGCATCATAAATGCATCGGACATACCCCCCACAATCATCAATCTCACCCAGGGCCTCGTAACCCCAACTTATCAACACTTCAAAGTCCAGTTCTCGTTTGGCAAACCAACCCAAAGTCCAGTTCTCGTCTGGCAAACCAACTTCGAATACCAGTTCTTGTCTGGTAGGCGAATCTTCTAACCAGTTCTCGTCTGGTCACCTTTTTCATTTAGCCTTTTTGACGCCAGTTCTCGTCTAGTAGTCATTCTTTTTCAGAGTCAATTCTCGTTTGACAATGAACCCAAGGAGTTAGTTCTCGTCTGACGAAATATTCTTTGCCTATCAGTTCTCGTCTGTTGGCCTACCTTTAATAAACCGGTTCTCGTCTGGTAATCCACCTTCAAAGTCCAATTGCTTGGCAACCAAAAAAACAAAAATACCAAAAATCTCTATCAACCTGGTCCCGGCCGCCTAACCATCCTTATTTCATCTCCCGCTTGCATATCATCATATCCTTAGCATCATGAGCATACGTTTACATCTTGCATCATTTGCATCACATCTTCATACTGCATGGTTTCCGTTTCTTTGTGTGGGGTAGGATCATTACAAGACGCAGTTTGGGGCAGTTATCTCAAGATCTGATGAATTTATGTGAGAGTTTGAAGACACTGGGGCAATTCTAGACGTCGGGTCTTTTGTAAGATCCTCTGGAGACAATCTTTTTCATAGACGATGCAGTCTGAGGCAATTTCAGGAGTAAGGAACGCTTATTCACTCATGGCAATTAGTATGCAACTGTTGAACTCAGAGGCTTGAGGCACTGACTCAATTCTCATGGAATGTCTGGTATTTCTTTTCCCAGCAGGTTATTGGAAGTTTATTTCTTCCTCGAGTGTAGAAATCTCTTTCAGCCGATAGGGTTTCCACATGAGGAGTTGTTTATTCTCATTTAGTTAAAATCCAATTTTCATTGGCATATCTTCCCAACACAGTCGTCATACTATACCTGGGGCATATTTTGGCTTATTTTGATCTCTAAGTCTCCTCAGCAAAGTCTCTCCTCAGCATAGCATTGCCAAATCTGTTTCTCGTCCAGACCAGAAGGTTGACATTTCCCCAACTGAGTTAGAGCAGATGGTATCCCCAGCAGAACTTCAAAGCTAACTGGATTATTCTCATCCCCAAGCGGATTTATCTTTCCACAATGAAGTATTCCCAGCAAGCATCCGAAGGCCTTGCATTTCCCCAACTAAGTCGGAAGATGATCTTTCCCCACAGAGTTTCATGGTCGAGATTCACAACCATCATTGAAATATCCCCAGTGAGATAACCAATTTATTTTTGGCCAGTGTGACAAATTAATACAGACATTTGTTCACATTTCATTCCTCAACCAAGTATTTCCAAGATATCTTGGTCTCCTCAGCAAAATGTTAGTCAGAATGTTCTCATACCCAGCGGAGTTACAAATGGAATTCTCACTTGCAGAGTCGTTACTCTCTTCTCAAATCAACTAATATTGTATTGATCACGTTGTCCCGTGTCAACGGACCTATGGTGGATGGATCGTTTGATACCATTCTCTTATCAGATCGCTCGATCTTGTTTGGTTTGCAAATCGCTCGATATTGCAACGCCGTTAAATTCCACTGTCGCCGTGGCAAGCCAGTAGTTGCCTGGTGTCGTGACAAAAGACATGTTTGAGTCGTAAATCGCTTGATATTACGTTCTCGTATTCCTGTTTATGGATCGCTTGATACCATTTCCTTAGCAGATCGCTTGATCTTGTCCGAGGTGTAAATCGCTTGATATTACTCCTCGTTGTTTGAGCCGTGCTCATGTTCTTGGTTTTGGATCGCTCGATACCATTTCCTTAGCAAATCACTTGATCTTATCCAACACTTGGCCGTGTTGAAGAGGTTTGAAGTCCTGACGATATGATTAAACGTCTAAATGGTTACCGGTCCTGGCGTAACAGGTTATCCGAAGGAGGTTCGTCTGTCTCAAGCACCACTTATCTACGCAAGATTCGTGAAGAGGGTTCGTCCAATCCTAATGTCGCGCCTGGCGTAACATTTTTGCTTGAGGAAGGCTCGTCTGTCTAAGTTTTCTTATTCGGCGTAGCAATTCAATTTGGAAGGAGCTCGTCTTCTTTGTCTTCGCTTCAGTTACCTAGAGTGTTATTTGGTTGGCAGAGTGCAAATTTTCAGGGTCTTTATGGTATTCAATCACAGTTTATCTCGAACGTCTGATAGCCGTTGCTCTCATCCTTTTCAGATTAACAGTTGATTAAATAGGGGCAGCTGTAACACCCTAAATTTGCCCTCTATTTTTCTATCTTTTGTCTGCTTTTTTTTGTTTGCATCTCATCTGCATTTCCATTAGATCATTCACATTTAGAATTCATATCATGTGCAAAAGACATGGGATCAGTGTCATTCAGCAGATTAAGGTTTCACACTCTATTTTAAGGTTATCAAATGATTCAAAGGTGGTATCATCCTCTCACTGCTTTGGTCACTGAATTAGGGTTTATTGCCCTGATCTGGTTGTCTTCAGGGGTTTCACGTGTGAAGACCATTCACTGGCGCATCTGGTACATCGTCAGCTAGTTAAGCATGAAGTTGGGTTCTCTCTTCGTCAAGTTATTAAACTATTCTTCTCTTTTCAGCATCTCATGGCTATTTCTCGGGCAATGAGCATTCAAAGTCAATTGGTGTTATACAAAATTCGTCAGTTTATCAAGCAGGGGTTTGTGTGAGGATTGGTTCGTAAAATCAGGCTCGTCATAATTCATCAGATCAGAGTATGCTTCGTTGGATTTATTTTCCCGGAGACTTCAAACAGATTCAATTTAATTTAATTCAGAAGATGTTTAATTCAGATGGTCATTGTTGCAGTGACAAATTATTCAGTGGTAGATGTGTCATTCTTAACTAGTGGTTTTTTGTGGAAGCGGTGCAAGATTGCTTGCGAGCTGAAAATTGAAGTCTTATGGTTGTGTGCATATGGTAGTCGATCCATTCCATATAAGTTTAGTTCATACCCAATTTCATTTGTAAAATCCATCTACTTGTCCATATTAAAAACTTTAACCATTTTTGTCCAAATATCCATCACCCTTTTATCCAATTTTATCCATATGCAAATAAGTCCATATTTCAATTTACTTCATAATCCCATTCATTTATTTTCTTTTTCAATTAACCCATCCAATATCCAAAGTCTTTTCTCAAATTTTATCCATTTTTCTAAGTTTCCTTTTTCTAGAACAATTCATGTATTCATTTTAATCCATTTACATAAGGCCCATCATCCAAAACTAATACCAATATCTTTACAAAAATATAATCTATTTCCTTTCTCTTATTTCCATATAACATACACTAACCTTCATAAAAACAAACCAAACAAAAGAAAACAATTTCGCAGCACCCAACACACAAAAGCCAGTTATACAAATTATTAACAACCAAATTGGTATTATACATAAGTTTCCTTCATTTCAGTCACATGGACCCACGCGACACATATTACACAATCACCACAAAACCATTTTGTAACACACGTATATAGGCGAGAAAGACGTGAATCCGATACGGACAAAAACAACAACCAAAAGCAAAATGTGTAAACACCCCAAATTTTCCCTCACTCATTTCACCATGGCTTGTGATTCTTTTCATTTTGCATAAGTTCAATCATATCATCTCATATTGCATTTTTGTTTCACTGCATTGGTCCCAAGTCATCTGCATCTAGGGTTTGTGATTTGAGCCATCACTGAGCTATCTGAGCCACTCCAAAGGTCTTCAATCATCTCAAGAGGGTCCATGTGTGTTCAAGCATCATATTATATCCTCTTAAGATCAAGAAAGTCAGAAAATCACAAGAACTGAGGAAGGCATGGAAGCAGAGCCAGGTTTAACTGCACAAATGACCTAAAATTAGGGTTTTGGTTTCAAAGGCCATAAATCCAATTTTTTTGGTCATTCTTGTTTCTATTGGTCTCTATATGATATGAGGATCATGTATACTAATTTTCATGAAGAAATTCAATGGGGAAGGCATATGATCAATAGATGACTTCTTGAACAAGTCAGTGCAAAATCAGGGCATCTGAGGCCCCCAATCATCCAACCAAAGGGTCTTCTCCATCATTTTGGGTGTATATGATCTTTATTTGATCTTAGAAGAAGTTAGAAGTTCACAAAATTGAAGAATTTCAAGCCATTTGCAAAGTTGCCATTTTGGGAAAGTGACTTGTAATGCAAACTTGCCATTTTGGGAAAGTTTTTCAACCTCCTCTTTTTGATTAAAAAATGTTTCAAATGAAAAATTCTTGGTCATGAAAGTTGTAGATTGGATCATTCCCTTTTCAAAAAGTACAAGAGCATGATCTAATTCATCATAGAACTCAAGTTATGGCCTTGCAAAGTTGGGAAAAATCACAAAATTTCACTTATGTGCCAAAGAGGGAAACTTGCAAAACCATTTGCCAAAGCATTTTGTGACTTCAAACACAATTCTAACCATTACACAAACATAGTACATGACCTATAATTCAGAATTGCCCAAAGAATTTTCAAGTTTCATGCCTTGATCATCAAGATTTCTAAAAGGGGGCAAAACTTCACATAATTGTAAAACACCCCATAACTTTATCCCCACATGCTGAATTGTTTCAAAACCAATTTCATAGCCTTCCTTGATCTTTGCTGCGCACAACCATACCCAAATCCCAGCCTGCCACTTGCCCATACCTCAAGTACACCAACTCTTGACTTTATGCATTTTGCCCCATACCAATCAGCATAGCCCACAACAACTACCCTGACCTATCCCAGCATGTTATGTGGCCAAGAAGCAATCCATTTCACATAAGTTTGGAAGCTAAGACCTCAGATTGCTCAGCACACACAAAATCACCCTAACTTGCAAAAGCTTTCGAAACTCAGCACTCAAGCCACAAACCTTAAAACAAACACCACAGAACAACTCACCATCAACCTATGATCATTTCCCACCCCTCAACACAACCTGAAACCCCTTATATCAAAAACACGATTTCTCTCCTTCATTGAACTGAACTGCATCAATCTCACAAACTAGCCACAAAACACTCCAACCAAGCATCAAAGCTTCTTCAAGGAGTTCATTGGAGGCATTTGAAAGCAAGAAAGCAGCCTGAAAGCTCCAGGGTTGAAAGCTTCACCTCAGGTAGCCATACAAATTTATTTTTCCAGAAGCTTTATTTTAAGTTCTCATTTGGTTAAGTTTGATTCCCTGAGTGCAATGAACCTTTTACTTTTGAAAATAGTTGAGAATTGAGGATGTATGGTCTTTCTGAAATTTCTGCAGTTTTTGTTCTTAGCTTCGATTCATGTTTTTGGTTGAAAATAAATGGAGTTTGAAGTTGGAATTAGGTTTAAGGAGATGAAAGGAACAAATCTGGAGCTTTAGAGCTCCAGAAATGACCTAGGGAGTGAGTTGAGATTTTTCAGGGAGGGATGTCACCGGAGAAGACGACCGGAGTTCTTCTCCGGTGACCTGAAAGTCATTAATGATAATTAGGGTTTAGTGGTAAGTTTGAACCTGGAGCGTACGATCTTGCTTCCCGCGTGTGAACCAATGGACCAGATTGTTCATTAAACCCTAATTCTATTTTAATCAGGATTAATTAATTATTTAAATAGGATTTACTCAGTTTGAATTGTAGCCACTAGATCACACGCGCAGTCAATTCCCGCCCCCTAGGTTTGAATCCTGGCCCTCAGATCAGCATACTTCTCATTTAAATCAATTTAATTTTTCATTTTATTTGCATTTTCTTTATCATTTTATTAAAAATAGCAAAACTCATCTAAATTTTTTTATTTTTTTGCATCATGGTTCTAAATATTTTTCTCATTCTGAAAATAATTTTTATTTTAATTTTTGCATAAAATTTGTATTTTTAAAATATTTTAATGTTTATATTAATTAATTAACGGAAATTAATTAATTAAAATACCATTTAAGTTTCTAAAAATCACCAAAAAAATCACATTGCATCTTGACATATTTAGAGACATTATCAAACCATTCATACAAATTTCTTTTTTGTTCTTGATCCATTTTGACATTTTCTTTGGATTTAGGGTTCTTAAAATCAATATTTTTGACCCTAACTTAGAAAAATCTTTTATGCCTAACCATGAAGAGTTTGATAATGGTTCTTTTTGCATTGCATTCCTCATATCATGTAGTTTCTAGGATAAAATTGGCATGAATTTATCTTCCATTTTTGTTTTGTTTTGCATTTTTCTTTGTGAGGTACCTTAAAACCCTAGCAAACTTAGGAAAATCATAACTTCTTTAGGGTTAAGAGTTAGGTCTACTCCTTTGGGTAGTGAACTTGTATAGGTTTAGGGTACCTTTGATTCCATTTTCAATTTTTTATCATGTCATTTGCTTCTGATTTTGAATTTTTCATTGCATCTTGTACATAAACCCTAATCTTTGCCTTCATTTACATTCATTCTTCATATGCTTGCATACATGAGCTTGCCATGACATTTTGTGCATCCACATGACATATAAGACATCTTAGGACACATTAGAATCATGTTTGATAATTGCATCATCCATTTGTCATGTTATGCATCCATTGCATTTCATAAGTTTTCATGAACTTTCATGCTTCCTTTCATGTCTCATTTGCATCTTCATTACTTGTATGATCATCCTCATTTCTTGACATGCTTTCATACCATCTCATAGCATTATTTGCATCATGATTATGCTCCTGACTTTGGTTTTCATCTTTGCATTTCATCTCATTTTCATTTCATTTCATTTCTTGTTGCAAACTTTTCAGGTGGTAAGTGTTTGAGAAGTGAATTTGCCTTCACTTCTCATAGAGAGAGATAGGGAAGAAGAGTGGCCGGAGAAGACGACCAGAACACTGTTCCGGTCGCCTGAAAGTAATTTGCCCTAATCCTATTTAATTTGCCAGTTTGAATTTGGGCCCTTGGATCTTGTGTTCCCGCGTGCGTGAATGGTAAGGATTCATTCATTAATCCCTAATCAGCTTAATTAGTTTAATTAATAATTAATTAATCAGGATGAATATCATCCATAGGATAACACGCGCAGTCACCCCAAGTTCAAATCTGGACCTTAGATTTTGCATACTTTCTATTTTATTCTATTTTCTGTACATTTATTTCATATAATTATTAAAAATAGCAAAAAGACTTTTAAAAAATCTTATTTTCTGTATTTTCACTTTAAATATTTTTCTAAACTCAAAAAAAAATTTATTTTAAATTTTTGCATTAAAAATGTATTTTTAAATCATTTAAATGTTTTGTTTAATTAATTAATTGATTTTAATTAATTAAAAATACATTTAGGTATTTAAAAATCACAAAAACAAATTCATGAAGCATTCTTAGGCATTTAGAACAATTTACAAACTCACCACACAAATTTCTTTTTAGGTTTGATCATGTTTTCACAATTTCCTGTGAATTAGGGTTCATAAATTTCACATTTTTTAACCCTAACTTGAAAATATCATTTCTGATCAACCATGATGAGTTTGAACTTGGTTCTTTTTTAATTCTTTCACACTTTGCATCTAGTATCTAGGTTATTTAACTCATAATTTTGCATTGCATTTTCAAATTGATTTGCATTTTTCCTTTAGAACCACCCAAAAACCCTAGTTAACATAGGAAATTCATAACTTCCTCTAGGTTTAGCTTATGACCACCACCTTTGGGGATTGATCTTGTATGTGTTTAGGGTTTGTTTGATTTCATTTTCAAATTTTTATCATGATGTATGCTTCTGTTTTGGTCATATGCATCTCATACATTCATAAAACCCTAATTTTCTATGTTAATTTGCATTCATCTTTGCATATCTCAATCATATGAACTTGCCATGACATTGCAAGCATTTGTATGTCATCCTAGACATCTTAAGACATGTTTGAACATTGCTTGATCATTTCTTCATTCATTTGGTATGATTTTCATTCATTACATTCCATGTTTATCCATGTGTTTTCAAGCTTCTAACATGATTAATTTGCATCTCATCCTTTGTATGATCATACATATGCATCTCACATGTCTTTGTATCATTGCATAACACATTTGCATCATGTTTACACTTCTGGTTTTGGTCTTTGCACTTTCATTTTCCTTATTTCCTTTTTCTTTGCATCTTATGCATTCACACTAATATTTCAGGGGCTTATGGTAAGTTGTTTGGGATGTGGATTTGCCTTCACATCCCACCTCTTCTTATCTTTTCATATGCTTTCTTTACTTTTCTTTGAAGTGAACTTGTTTCACTTGTGCTCTCTAGCTCCTTCTCTTTCTTCTAGGTTACTTATCTTCTTCAGGAAGTAAGTAACCTATTCTCCTTTCTCTTCTCCCTTCATCTGCTTCTTCTTCCTTGGTGGCCTCTTGAAGATCTTCTCTTTAAGCCTCACAAACCATAGGAACATCCAAGCATGATAATTTTAGGGTTGTACATAGTCTCCCTTAGTCTTTTACCTTTGAGTCTCCTTGAGTATCTCTTCTCATCTCATAATCAGAGGTTAAATACTTAAAGCTTTAGGACTTTGAATTAGGGTTATGCCTATATCCTTATCTTAGGATGGAGTGTATAACTGTAATCCTTAGTGTTAAACCTTTAATTTGTTTACACCTTCTAACTAAAACACCTAATAATGATTAAGACTTAAGCTTGTAACTTGGGCCTTATATTAGGGTTACATCTCTTCCTTATTGTTAAGAGGGACTAACCCTAGTGTTTAATGGACAAGTCCCCCTCAAGATAAGTCTTCAAACATAAAATCCACTTCTTAATCTCACCCTTTAATTAAAATCCACTTAATAAAGGCTTGTTATCTAATGAATTTAATCCCTAACCATGGATTAAGTTGAGGTATCTTCCTCAGCTTAAGTGTTATCATCTATCATCCTTCTCTTAGGATGGTGTAATGAGTTCACTAATCTCTGATTAGAGATTAAACTCATTACTTAACACTAAACAAAAACCCAAAAACATCTTCATAATTACCAAGTAGGTTAATGATCTTAATCCTATATCATCATGGTAATTAAGTTGAGATGCTTATCTCACACTTAAGTAGGCTCATTATCCCTGATCAGGGAGGATATAATGAGTTTACTAACCTTTGATTTAGGCTTAAGCTCATTATCTTACGCAAAACACCAAAAACCAATAACAAAACTGAAAAACACAAAAACAAACAATAATCGTCTCCTCCGGGATTCTTTTCTCATCACACTCATTCTGAAAATGAGAACTTGCTTCTTCCGTCTAATACAAGACAGTTAACACTCGAGCCAGACGTGTCACACACTTGAGCATAGATAAGCAAGCAGTTCACAGCAAAATCATCCCACTCTCTTTGAGTCGAACTATGGTGTTCTGACTTCCTCATTGCTCAAGAGGATACGTAGGCATAATTTAACAGTTATCGAAAAAAAGTATTTGTGTCTCCCCCCTCTCCTTCTTCCAGCTTTCTTTCTAAGCCTCAGTCTTGAGCATCTCACCTTTTCTTTTGCACTGACACTCTGTGCATCCTTTTCTCCTAGCGCTTGTTTGTTTGTGTTTATTGGGGGTATTATGTGCTATGTCTGCTTTTGTTTTTGCTTTATTTATTGCTTTTTGTACAACTTTATTTACTGCATTTACTTTATCGCTTTCATTTACTGCTTTATGCATTTCATTTTATTAACATATCATGTGCTGGATTTTCTGGTTTGCTTTGGTGGGAGGGGTATTCCAGTGAGAAAGGTCCAACACAAAGGCATGAGTGACAGACATAGGATTAGAGTGGCTTCATATTCTTTCCCATTCCATTTCGGTTTGGTGCAGGAATATGAAACACTATTCAGACATGGGTTTCTTCGTGAGAACTCTGTGCTACAGATTTCCTGTAGTACTAGGGCAATCTGGGAAGCCTTCTAAGTTTGGATGACCTTTTTAGATGAATTTCAGCATCTGAGGTGAATTAGAGGAGGATTCTTTATGATTAGGGTAAACATTGTACCTCCGGGTTAGAAGTGTTTACACTTCTCATAATAGATCCGAACCAGAGCATCCTTGTTCTAGAACAATACCTGTGGGTTTTTTTACCGGTTTGCAGGAACCCTTGGCCTTATCATACCCTGTTACTAGAATTGTTTTAAGGATACACTACTTTGGACTGATTCTATGAAACCCTGGACAAGTGACTCTTTATTTGAGTTCCCCACCTGGTTACTGGTTCTCAGACCTTCATCCGGAAATCTGAACACTCATGGACCCTATCAAAAGCAAATGACAATCCAGCACCTGATCATAAACCCTTGCATATCATTCAGCATACATCATATTGCATCATTTTTACATTTGTATATTTGTTTTACAGGGTATCCACATCTTCTTTGGTTTGGTTTTGACCGTTCTTCTGCTTCAGCCATCTTCATCAGATATCTTCTTCAGTTGTCTTCTTCAGCTATCTTCTCCAGTTATCTTCATCAGCACCCATTGTCAGTATGGATTTAACCAGGAAGCGCAACATCACCTACCACTTCTTTGAGTATCCCCTAGCAGGCATCAGGCAGATGCAGGCGCTTATCATTCCTGATCATGTCCCTTTATTCAGAGAACATTATGGTAGTATCCTGGACATGATCATGGACTTGGATGCATCACAGAGGAGCATGATTCACACTTGTCTTCAGTTCTATGACCCTCCTCTCCATTGCTTCACTTTCCCAGCCTTTCAGATAGACCCTCTATTGGAAGAGTATTATATGTTTTTGGGTGTCCCTATCAGAAGAGGAATTCCTTTCAACCCTGAGATGACTGCTCCTAAGAATGAAGACATGGCCAAAGCTTTACATTTGGAAGCCACCATCATTGATCAGCATATGACCACCAAGGCTGGAATCCCAGGCCTCCATCTGGATTTCTTGGTTACGCAGGCTACAAAGCAGGCTACAACAGGGAAGTGGGAAACTGTTTGTGTTCTCCTGGCTCTTAGTATATATGGTATCATCTTGTTTGCAGATGAGCCTGAGTTTGTCAGAAATAATGCTATCCATATCTTCATGCTCAAGAATCCAGTTCCTACCTTGCTAGGGGATTTCTACTATTCAATTCATCAGAGGAATGAGAAACAGAGAGGGAGACTGGTGAGATGTTGTGCACCCCTTTTCTACACCTGGTTGATAAGACATATGCCGAAGACGAAAGCTTTCCTAAATCCACATCAGTCAAGGAACTGGGCTAAGAGGATGATTTCCCTTACTTCAGAAGACATCAGGTGGTGTACTCAGAACACCAAGGGCAATGACATAATTACAAGTTGTGGACAATATCCTAATGTACCTCTTATTGGAGTGAAGGGTTGCATCAACTACAATCCTTTAATTTTCAAAAGATAGTTGGGATATGCACTGGTACATCCACCTCGAGAGAAATACTTAGCAGAATCTCTTTACTGGGCTATTCTGAATAACCTTACTACCGCCCGACAAGCAGCCTGGGCTTGGGACCACATACAGACAAAATGGACTGCTATTATGGGCAAGTGTAACAACATAGCTTCAGCTCAGTACATTGAATGGTCGCGCCTCAGAGGACAGATTACTCGTATGCCATTCACCCTGGAAGATGTGCTAGGGCCATCAGCAGTTGATCCCATAGCCACAGTAAGTTTGGAAGAGTTTGAAAAGTTGAAAGAAAGGAATGCCCATCTTTCTGAATCTCTGAAGAAGACTCTTTGGGAAAGGAATGACAGTCGGCTGGACAATGAGAGGTTAGAGAAGCTCCGTATCGAGCATGTGACCAAGATAGAGAAAACAGAGGACTTCATCAGAAAATCCTGAGCGGGAGAACTAGTGTTGTAGAATGCATGTAAAGAAGCCAAGATTCAGAAATCCAGAGATGAGCGCCATCTGGAAGAGAGTCAGGCTAGATGGATCAGGATCACTGAAGCTCATTTGCAAGAAGATCAGAAGACACTGGCTAAGATAGAACATCTGGAAGCAAATGAGAAGAAGCGTCAAGAAGCCCTGTTAGTAGCACAAAAGGAAATCTCCGAGCTGAAACTCCGGGAAAGGTTGAAGAGATCAAAAGAACAAGACAAGTACTATAAGATGACAAGTGCCATTGCAACCAGGACCCTTCTTATCAGGACCATCACAGAGCATCCAGTTGGACCAGTGACTGATGCTCTCCTGAAAGAAGTCAAGGAGGATGACTTTGGGCTGGAGTTTGATTTCTCTTTTACTTGTATTCCATTTTGATTGTACTTTAATTCTCTATGGTGATTTTGTTTGTATTCTTGACTTGATTGTATTTTGATCCACCATGGGAACTTGTTGTAATCTTAAACTATGTATTTTGGCATTTTGTAATGTTATGGTTTATGTGTTACCTGGATGCTTGTGGACTTCATTTCTCTTCAACATCTTCATCATTCCCAGAGGTCTGGAAGGTCAAAACCAAAGAACCAAACCGGGATACCCTTTAAAGACAAATAGACATACTGCATTGCATGCTAACTTCATTATCTTTGTTTTGCAGGTGTTTTTGTTGATGTTTTCTCACTTTGCTGTGTGTTTCAGGAAATATTGCTCGCAGGAGGGTCTTTCCCGTCAATCGTATCCACTGGTATCCGACTAGAAACAACCTTCTGAGTCTTCAAATGGACCAGCTTCAACAAGAATTGATAGATGTGATGACTCAGATGACTGATGTGAGGATAGAAGTAAGAACCCAAATGAACCAGTTTATGGCTGTGATGACTGGGCTGGCACAGACCCAGGAAAGATTGAGGGAGTTAGTCGAGCGGCAAACTCCATATGAGAACCATGTGGGCACTGGGGGTACAAGTAACAACGCGCGCGATCAGTCACAAACAAATCCACCAGAGTTTGGGCCCCACATCAACCCTGAAGTCAATGTTATTGGAAACACTCGGAGAAACACTGGAGGTCGTGTCTTGCAAGAGGACCCTCAAGAAGAACAGTTTACATTGGTAGGAGCTGATCAAGTTTATGATCGTCGTCTGGACGAGATATCTGAGAAGCTGAGATCTCTGGAGTCCCAAAACTCTTTGGGATTTGATGTGATGGATATGGGTTTAGTGGTAGGAGTCAGGATCCCCCACAAGTTTAAGCCTCCATGCTTTGAGAAGTATAACGGTATCTCCTGTCCTCGTACCCATCTTCAATCTTTTCTAGGAAGATTGAAAGCTTATACCATGGATGAAACACTGTGGATGTTCTACTTTGAAGATAGTTTAACCGGGGCATCCAGGGAGTGGTATTCTCACCTATCAAGGGCTACTGTCAGAAACTGGAAGGACCTAGCCGAGGCCTTTATACGCCAATATCAGTACAATCTGGATATGGCTCCCAATAGGACCCTCCTGATGGGTATGTCTCAATCTTCAAGAGAAAGTTTCCGGGAATATGCCCAAAGATAGAGACAGCTTGCTGCTGCCGTCCAGCCACCTATATCTGAAAGAGAAATGGCTGATATGTTTATGAATACATTGCAAGGAACTTACATTGACCGACTTGCTGCTTTCTCTTCCACCAGTTTTGCTGATGTGGTTATAGCTGGTGAGAGAATTGAAAGTCTTTTGAAGATAGGTAAGGTCTCTGACAAAGGTGCTAGCTCCAACAATGCCAGGAAACCTTTCTCAGGACCTCGTAGGACAAGTGAAACCAACTCAGTACATGTGGGCAGAGGTAGGTCCCAGTACCTGCAAAGATCAGTGGCAGCTGTCACTATCCCTACTCCAGCACCTCAGTAACAACAGTATCCACAACAACAACACTTCCCTCAACAACAACAGTTTCCTCAACAACAGAGATCTTATAACAACAACAACCAACAACAACGTCCGTTCCAGCAAAGAACTTCTCAAATCAACAAGGTTATCAATCCCATCCCAATGCCTTATGCCGCCTTACTTCCATATTTATTGAAGCTCAACCTGATTGAATTGAGAACCTTAACTCCACCTGATCCTTTGAATCTTCCAAGGAATGCTAGATGTGCCTTCCACTCCAATGCACCTGGCCATACAACAGAGAAATGCAGGGCCTTGCACATGAAAGTTTAGGACTTAGTTGATTCCAAAGCTTTGAATTTTGCACCTCCTCCTAATGTCACAAAGAATCCAATACCGAACCACGGTGGACCAATGATTAATGCCATTGAAGAAGACCAATCATCTTTTCTGATTAATGACATTGCAAGTATTCAAACACCACTGGCCAAAGTTAAAGCTCAGTTATTAAAATTCCAAGTGTTTCCAGGTTGTGAGGCCTGTTGTGAAGCTTGCAAGATTTCTGCCAACGATTGTGCAAATCTGAAGAATGGCATCAACAGTCTTATCAGAGAAGGCATCCTACAAATCACATCAACATTTCCCACTCCTACAACTCCAGAAAACACCTCTCCTAAAACATCAACAAACACCATTTCAGAGGTATCTCCTACAACATCAGCAAACATCATTCCAACGGAGTCTACTACAAAAACAGGAACCATTAATGACGACATCTCAATGGTCACCATTTATTATGACCCAGCAACAGTTCATGTCCCGGATTCTTTTGACAACAATTCAAATCAATATCAATAGCTTCATGTACCTATATCATCTCCAATCAGACCTCCTGTCACCATATATTATAATCCACAGACTGTCACAACTCCTTCTTCCGCAACAATTAGTCCGATTACCATCATGGTACCTGGACCAGTTTCATATGACAACAGCAGTGTCGTGCCTTGGCACTATGGCTTAGATCTTTATTGCAACGGAAATAAAGTCACTCTTGACTCTTCAACTTCTACACCACAAATTGATAATGTCGGGGGAGGCGGAGGCTTCACTCGAAACAGACGTCTCTTTGCGTCACAATTTCCCAGAGTTAATACTGAAGCAGAAGCTACTGCCAAAGCTAAAGGCAAGAATGTGGTGCCTGAAGAACCAATTGCCAAAGAGACTTAGAAGATGTCCTTTGATCAGGATGTAGACGAGTTCATGAGAATTATCAAGAAGAGTGACTACAAAGTTGTAGACCAGCTCTATCAGACACCCTCCAAAATCTCCATTCTATCTCTACTCATGTGTTCCGAAGCTCATAGGAATGCACTTCTCAAAGTCTTGCACGCAACTTACGTGTCAGAAGAGATTACAATTAATCAGCTAGAAACGGTGGTTTCAAATGTCAATACTAGTCATGGACTAGGTTTTACTGATGCTGATTTGACCACGGAGGGGTGTAATCACAACAAGGCTTTACATATCACCTTAGAGTGTAAGGGTGTTGTACTTTCTCATGTCTTGGTTGACACTGGGTCATCTCTCAATGTTCTTCCAAAGAAAGCCTTGGTCAAACTGGAATATGATGGTATTGCACTCTACCCGAGTAACCTAGTTTTAAGAGCCTTCGACAGTTCTAAGAGATCGATTCTTGGAGAAATAGAGTTGTCTGTGGTAATTGGCCCACAGATTTTCAAAACTACCTTCTATGTGATGGACATTCAGCCTGCCTACAACTGTTTGTTGGGTCGAACCTGGATTCATGCCGTTGGTGCAATAATATTGATCCTTCACCAGAAGTTAAAATACGAGTGGGAAGGCCAAATGATCACAATCTGTGGAGAGGAGGACATCTTTGTTAGTCATCTGGCCACTTACAAGTATATTGAGATGGATGGGGAGATCCATGAAATAATGAGTCAGGGTTTTGAAGCTCTCAATGTCAATGAAGCAACAACTGAAGTGTCTGGCACTTCAATTTCTTCTTACAAACAAGCTCGAAAGGTTGTTGAAGACGGGAACGCCCAAGGCTGGGGCAAGCTGCTGCAAGTCCAGATCAAGGAAGACAAGTTCGATTTGGGTTACAGACCATCCCGACAGGTCCAAGAGGAGGCTGCTAAAGCTCCCAAGTTTGTGAGTGGGGGAATGCTGACCTTGGATGTTGTCAACAATGTGGAAGACGAGGCTGAAAGCGACTACAACCTGGAAATCTGGATTCGTCCAAGAATCCCGGGTCAACAAGTCCTCAACTGGTCTTCCCAGGAAATTATAAGGGTTACTGCTGCAGAGTAATTATTATTTCCTGTTTAAGCATGCATCAAGTCCTGCATCTTGCCCAAGGTGTCAGGACTCATTTTGTAATAGGGCCATATATGTATTTTGTGAAAATGGAAATTAATGAACAATTGACATCTTTTGCAAACAATCTTTTCGCTCACTCTCTTTCATTTTTGTTATTTTCGCACAAAATAATAAATGGCAATGTTTTTCTTAATAAACTTCATTCACTTTTTCTAAATAAGATAAAATTAATCACTAAAATGAACAAATATCAACCCTTACAGAGATAGTCCTCCAGATTGCACCGACAACGACACTGCTATGACCTCTTATGACTTCGACAATCTGATTAATCAAGCAGATGAAGGGGTTGAGGAAGACTGATTTTCCTGAAGAGTTTGCCAGGTTGTTGAGACAAGAGGAAAAAGTGATTACTCCTCATCAGGAGGAGGTTGAGACTATCAATCTTGGTACCGAGGAAGATGTGAAAGAGGTGAAGATCGAGGCCAGTCTGCAAGCCCCAGTGAAAGAACAACTTATCAGTATGCTTCGAGAGTATGTCAACGTCTTTGCTTGGTCTTATCAAGATATTCTAGGTCTGGATATGAACATTGTCATGCACAAGCTGCCATTGAAAGAGGATTGTCCACCGGTTAAACAGAAGTTGCACCGTACTCGCCCAGATATGGCCATGAAAATCAAAGAGGAAGTACAAAAGCAGTGGGACGCCGGTTTTCTCGCTGTAACTAGTTACCCGCCGTGGGTTGCTAACATTGTACCCGTGCCTAAGAAAGATGTCAAGGTGCGTATGTCTGTGGATTACCGGGATCTGAACAGAGCTAGCCCGAAAGATGACTTTCCATTACCTCACATTGATGTATTGTTGGATAAAATGACTCAGTTCTCGGTATTTTCTTTCATGGAAGGATTTTTTGGATACAATCAGATTAAGATGTCACCTGAAGACATGGAGAAGACAACTTTCATCACACCCTGGGGCACATTCTGCTACAAGGTAATGTCGTTTGGTCTGAAGAACGCCGGTGCAACATATCAACGGGCTATGGTAACATTATTCAACGATATGATCCATAAAGAAATCAAGTGCGATGTGGATGATATGATTGCCAAGTCCCTTACAAAGGAAGATCATCTGGTGAATCTGCTGAAATTGTTCAAGCGTCTGAGGAAGTTTCAGATAAGGTTGAACCCCAACAAATGCACATTTGGGGTACGTTCTGGTAAGCTACTGGGTTTTATTGTAAGTGAAAAAGGAATTGAGGTTGATCCCGATAAAGTCAAAGCTATTCAGGAAATGCCTGCACCTAAGACTGAGAAAGAAGTTCGAGGGTTCTTAGGTAGATTGAACTACATCTTAAGGTTCATATCTCATCTCATTGCAACCTGCGAACCCTTGTTCAAGCTGTTAAGAAAGGAACAAACATTCAGGTGGAACGATTATTGTCAGAGAGCTTTTGACAAGATCAAAGAATATTTGCAAGAACCTCCAATCCGCATGCCTCCAGTCGAAGGAAGACCTATAATCATGTACCTGGCAATATTAGAAGAGTCGATGGGGTATGTGTTGGGCCATCATGACGAGTCTGGTCAAAAAGAGTATGCAATATACTACCTAAGCAAAAAGTTTACCGACTGTGAACAACGTTATTCACTGCTCGAGAAAACTTGATGTGTTTTAGCGTGGGTTGCTCGCCGACTAAGACAATATATGTTGACTCATACTACCTTATTGATCTCAAAGATAGATCCAGTCAAGTACATATTTGAGAAGCCAACACTTACCGGAAGGGTTGCCAGGTGGCAAATGATCCTAACAGAATATGACATTCAAAACACATCTCAGAAAGCCATCAAAGGCAGTGTATTGTCTAACTATCTGGCTGAAGAAACCCATTGATGATTACTCGCCTATGAGATTTGACTTCCCTGATGAAGACATCATGTTCTTAAAAGCAAAATATTGTGAAGAGTCTATTCACACTGAAGGGACAGACCTAGAAAAAGCATGGACTATGATGTTTGATGGGGCAATTAATTGCACCGGTTGTGGGGTTGGTGCAGTGCTTATTACATCTAAAGGGGTTCATATTCCTTTCTCAGTAAGGCTCACCTTTGCCTGCACTAACAACGAAGCAGAATACGAAGCTTGTATCATGGGTCTTGAGGAAGCCATTGACCTCAGGATCAAAACCTTGAATGTATTCAGAGATTCATCTTTGGTAATCAACCAGACCAACGGCAAGTGGTACACTCATCAGGAGCATCTGATTCCCTACCATGACTATACGAGGAGATTGTTGACCTTCTTCACAACGGTTAAGCTTGAATACATACCTCGAGATGAGAATCAGTTTGCAGACACTTTGGCTACCATTTCATCCATGATCAAAGTACAAGTCGCCAATTATGTACCTCGGATTTTGGTACCCAGACTGGACAGACCGGCATATGTATTCTATGTAGACACTATTACTGACAACAAGCCTTGGTTCCACGACATCAAATGCTTCTTATAAACTCATAAATACCCACCTGGGGCATCGTCTAATGATAAGAAAACATTAAGAAGGCTAGCCGGTAGTTTCTTCCTCAATACTGATGGTTCTTTGTACAAGCGAAACTTCGACATGGTCTTGCTCAGATGTGTTGACAAGAAGGAAGCATACCTACTGATGCACGAAGTACATGAAGGTTATTTCGGTACCTATGTCAGAGGACATGCAATGGCAAAGAAGTTAATGAGATCAGGTTACTACTGGATCACAATGGATGCAAACTGTTGTGCCTATGCCAGAAAATGCCACAAATGCCAGATCTATGCAGATAAAGTGCATGTGTCTCTGAATCCTTTGAATGTAATGTCTTCACCCTGATCCTTCACCATGTGGGGCATTGATATGATTGGAAATATTGAACCGACTGCTTCAAATGGTCATAGATTCATCCTGGTAGTCATTGATTACTTCACCAAATGGGTTGAAGCAGCTTCGTATCAAACGTCACCAGGCAAGTGGTAGCTCGATTTCTGAAGAGGGATATCATCTATCGATATGGAGTTCCCGAGCGAATCATTACTGATAATGGTTCCAATTTGAACACCAAGATGATGGAAGAAATTTGTCGGGACTTCAAAATTCAACATCACAACTCTTCTCCTTACAAGCTCTCGCTCCCCGGATTTCCATCCTGGTACAAACGCGAAAGTGGTGCGGAAAAAGAATAGAGTCGCCAGCCAGGCATTTTTATCCCGAAGAAAGGGAATGGTAATGCTGCACAAACCAGAAGAAAAGAAGAGGAAGGACACAGGTCATGCGAACCAAAGAGACTGAGTTTGGGAGTCGGTTACGACCTGGGAAGGTATTAGCACCCAGATCGTCCGCCGTACCCGACGGGATCCACGCTTGCAAAAGAAATTGTTTCAAAGGGTGAGGGTATGAAAACTGCAGCAAAAATAAATGAATTGGAAAAGAAACTGAGAAAAGAACTGAATGAGAAAAACATAGGGAAAAAATGTAGGGAAAATAAAGATTGTGCTCGAACGGGCCCTACCCCGCTGCCTACGTACCTCATCAGGATAATGAGGATCAGAGACGCCGTAGTTCCCCTAACTAGGGGTAACAAGGAAATTTCTTGTGAATTAAGGCTTGAACTGCATATGCCATTGCTCAGGTGTTGCAGACTCGGACAACGAGTGCGTAACCGTCTTGCAAAGTGACAAGTAGGAGCAAGTTCGCGTACGGAGCGAATGAGATGAGAAAAGAATTCCCGAAGGAAAGACGCTTATTGCTTGTTTGTGTTTTTTATGAAGCTTTTATTTGGTGTGTCACAAGTAAGTGAACTCAAGCTCTCTTCAATGGAATGTGCACTTGTCACTACATTCCAAGATGGAATAATAGAACAAACACACTCAAGTAAGGAGAAGATCTCCAAAACTTGAACCCAAAGATTAGGGCTTAGGCTCACTAACTTGTTAAATTATTAAGTGTTTTTTGGTTATTTACATATGAAGAAGTGTTTTTTATGCTTTTCTTTTATGAAGAAGATACCTTGATCAGACTTGTGCATCACAAGGTAAACTTGTACTATCCCAAGATGGGAAGACTACAAGCATACCTCATGGGATAAGGCTATGGATCAAAACATCACTTCAAACATTATTAAGGTGCTTTTTATGGTTATGAGATGAGAAGAGAAGAACCAAAATGATCACAAAGGAAAAATTCTAAAGGTGGACTAAATAATCCTAAGTGTTAACATGCTTGGATGCCCTAAGGGTTAGTGAGGTTTCTATCCTAATGAAGAAGGAAGAAGAATAAAAGGAGAGGATAGAAGAAGGGATGAGCAAGGCCTAAGCCCAACAACAAAAGAGTTAGCTCAATAATAAATAAGAAGAAGAAGATAAGACTGGGAGATGTGGGACTCAATTCCCACACCTCACACTTACCATAGCCCCTACAAGGTTAGCATCATGCATATAAGTGAAGCAAGATGGACAAGATGACATGTTAACATCATACAAACAGAAATGAAATGGTATGAACAAATGCACAATGCAAATGCAAGTCAAAATAATGAGATATGAAGCTCCCAAGCAAAAGTTGCAACATGAAACACAAATGCAAACTTATGTAATCTTATGAAAGATACAAAGCTACAATGCATAAACATGGACTCAATGTACAAAGTCAGAACCAAGATAAGATGTAGAAGGGCTTAAGAAGCCAACAAATTAATAGAATGGACACACAATACCAAACAATCACAAAATGGGAGTGAAAGAAGTAAGGAAGTGAGATGGAAACACTTAAGGAAAGAAAGGACTTAAAAAGAAGCAAGACACAAATATTCCTAAGACTCAAACCCTAAGCTAGGACCAGAAAGGTACCCATACCCCAAAAGAACCCCAAATGAGAAGAAGAAGTTGGCACAAGTGCCCTTCTAAGCTTATATGATACCTAAAGAAGCAAAAGAAGCAAAATGGGACAAGGTTCAAGATAAAATTCACATTAAATCAACCAATCATCTAAAAATTCCAAAACTCAATTAAAGTGATCTTCAAACATGTTATATCAAGGGGCCAAAAGATTTTGGAAAAATTCAGAAATAAACTAGGTCAAACGGAGGCTTAAACACAAGCTAGGGTTACAAACTTCCATCACAAGTCAAAGGATCAAGACCCAAGAAATAAATTTCTAAAAATCAGGGGAAATATCACATGAGAATTACAATGTCTTAGGAATCCATAGCAAAAAGAATGGGATCAAAATTCAAAATAATGAGACCTATGCAAATTTGACAAGGCAGTATGGTCAAAATGAACTTAAAAAGAAGCTAATTAAAAGATGAAATTAATTGAGACACTTGGAAATGGGAAAAAAAGAAAATAAAAATATGAAAAAATAAAAGAGACTTTAAATATGACTCATGATTTTTTGGAAAATTATTTAATGAAGGGAAGTATTTTAATAAAATAGAAAAGTAAACTGAAATAAAAGAAAAATAAAGGAAAGGAAATTAAAAGAAGAAATTGGGAAGGGGTGCAATTAGTATGGATTGTATGTTGAAATTGATTGGGTCCAATGAGTGGGGGGTGCGCATAGCACCTGAGAGGCCCAAAGCTGCGCATGAACATAAGTCTTATGGTGGAATTAATGAAATAAAAACTGGAAAAAGAGGGAACCAAGAGATTAATCAGACGCGTGGGCTTAGCCCTTCATTAATTGACATGGAAGGTTAGGGAGATGTGAGTGGTTGGAACATGCTAATTACCATGGGCTGCGTCACATAGTGACTTATAATGAAATAAAAAAAAGCACGTGAGGCAGAGTGTGTGGCCTGGGACGCGTGGAGTCATCCTGAGCGCTGGAGGGCTGGATCCAATGGTGGCTGAGTCTTCTTCTCCAAAACACAAACCCTAGGTTATGAATCCAGTTTCCGGTGACCAGAGCTAGGGCTCTGGCACCAGAATTCAACACAGAGCCACAAATCAACAAATAAATGAACAATAACCTCCAGATCCACTAAACCACATGCCCTGAATTCAAATATGAGGTCAAAAACTCCTAAAAGTCAAAGAATCAAAGGGATCGAACAAAATAAAGTTGAACCATCAAACTTTGAACTCACATAACTTTCACTATGATGCACTATTTTCAAATCTAAAAAGAGCAGCATGATCAGCATGACACAAGGATTAAGAATCACACATACAATCTCATTTCCAGATCCAAAGATATCAGAGCATACCTGAGTTGTAGATCCTTCAAAACCACCAAGAAATGCCTCCAAAGCTGCAGATCTAACTCTTGTGATCTCCTCTTGCAAAATAAATGCAAGAGGAAGCTTAATGGGACCTAGATCTGAAGCTTCAAAGTAAGTTTCTTCTCAATGGCACCTTTCTATTTTTGCACCTTAAGCTCAAATGAATGGTAGAATCTTGATCTATATCACTCACTAATCAAGAATATGGAAGAGATTTGTGAAGAATGTGAGAGAATGAAGAGATTCGTGTGAAGATGAAAATTGTGCAAAAAGTGGGAAATGAGAGAATGAGAGAATGGTTGTGCTTGTTGAAACCCTAGCTGCTTATGTATGAGGTCACAATGCAATGCTGAAAGAATTGGTTCAAATGCACGTGAGGATCATGAGGTTTGTGTGATTTTGCAAATTTTGCAAAATGTGAGATAAGCATGCCTCCCTCATGCCTTGCTTGCATTCTCAGCCCATATGCAATTCCTTTTCAACCCTTGATCAAAGTGTAATCAATCTTGGCCCTTAGATCAAGCCCTCACACACTTCTCATGATTTTTGCAAAATATCCTCTTTGTATGTAACTTTCTTATTGTACACGAAAAATGGAATTTCTTTGGAGCAAATTGATCAAAATGTGATGTATTTTAACATTGAAACAAGTTTGAACCAAAACCAAGTCATGAAAACAAGTTTTGAAGCTTCTTGCATTTAGTTCATGCATGGAAAAGTGAATTTTGCCCTAAATTCAGCCAATTTTCGAGGGGCCTATAGGATGAACCATTGATCCCATGAAAATGTACTTGTACTTTTTGAAAATAGGAGCCCTTACCCTCCAACTTTCATGTTTGACTTTGGTCCATTTGAAGAATTTTTGATCATGTTAAGGCCATTTGAAAATTAGGGCAAAAGTTGCCAAAAATGGAAAATCTCAAAAACCAACTTTGTACCATTTTTGCAATACCCTTCAAATCTCCATGATTCTTGAACTTATATCATTCCAAACCTCTTATAACATTGTAAGGACCCCTCTTGACCAAAAATTTGGGTTAGACCCCTTGAAATCAAACAGTTGACTTTTTAAGGGCACAATTGACTTTTTACTTCATCTGCAAGCAACTGAGGAATTGTCTGACTTCCACATGGAATTTTCTCATAAAAATTGACACCTAGGATCCTCTTAACATATAAAAGACTTTGCCCAAATGAAATGGCCAAAGTTGTGGAATTTTGGTGATTGAATCTCAAACCCTAATTTGGGTGCCTTGTATAGGAGTTTTGCCTTGTCCTGAGATCTCTGATGATCATGCAATGAGCTTTTGCCAATGGACTTAATCTTGTAAATGGAGTGTAGACTCACCATAAAACTTGTATACAACCATTGGGACCCTTGTCATGGCCTGAAATACTTCAAAGACCTCCACAGATGACCATATGCTTGATGCTAGGACATGAAGGATGTTATGCCTCATCTTTCCATGATATGATGCTAAGAAAATGGTATGTTCATGATGAATATGATATGATATGATGCTTAAAATGAAGAGGGAAAATTTGGGGTGTTACAGCTGCCCCTATTCAATCATCAGTTAATCTGAAAAGGACGGTAGCACGAGCTATCGACCATTCAAGATAAACTGTGGTTGAATACCAAGAAAACCAGAAATTTGCACTCTGACGAAGAATGCAAAACTGGGAAATAAACCCAACCAAATGACGCTTTGGTAACTGCAGGGGAGAAAAAGCAGACGAGCTTCTTCCAAATTGAAACTGATATCTGGAATAAGAATACCAAGACAGACGAGTCTTCAAACAATCTTGTGACGCCAGGAACTGGACATACGAGTCCTCAAACACTTCAAAACATATGACTTGAGATAGACGAATCTCCTTCGGATATACCTGTTACGCCAGGACCGGGATGCAAAAAAGTCTGTGGGATATACATGCATAATCGAGGTAGACGAACCTTCTTCATATATTATCCGTGGATATATGGTATAAGACAGACGAGTCTTCTTAGAGCAAACCTGTTACGCCAGGTGCAACAACAACAATTGGTGCCTGAGACAGAGGAGCCTCCTTCGGATTTACCTATTACGCCAGGACCGGTAACCATTTTGACATTAATTCCCACTGTCAGGATTTTAAACCTCTTCAATACAGACGAGTATTGGATGATCATCAAGATAACACAGATGAGTGCCAAAAGTCAATGATACAGACGAGTATCAGACGATGATCTAAGAAACACAGACGAGCGCTTCCAGCAATGATACAGACGAGTATCAGCCACTGGTATAGACGAATACCAAAAATTCAAACATAGACGAGCGTTTAGAGTAGCAATACAGACAAGAGTACCAGGATAATCAGCAAATCCTCACATACATATATAAGCTAACACAAACGAGTGCTGGGGATGATACATACGAGTATCCAAACAATGCAGACGAGCTTCAAACATATAATAAACACAGACGAGTGCTGGGGATGATACAGACGAGTATCCAAACGATGCAGACGAGCTTCAAACATATAATCAACACAGACGAGTGTTGGGGATGATATAGATGAGTATCCAAACGATGCAGACGAACTTCAAACATATAATCAACACAAACGAGTGCTGGAAATTGCAGACGAGCAACCACAAAATCAAATACCAAACACAGACGAGTGTTGGAACTTGCAGACGAGCAACAACAGGGATTACATGCCAAACACAGACGATTGTTGGAACTTGCAAATGAGCAACAACAAATACTGGATACCAAACACAGACGAGTGTTGGAAAATGCAGACGAGCAATAACAAGGAAAATCAGGACCTCGAAACACAGACGAGTTGAAAGATGCAGACGAGCAGCAATAAAGCAATAATATGTCACTGCTGGGGAAAACTATGCTTAGGGATAACACAGACGAGTGTTGAAAAATGCAGACGAGCGGTAGACAAATTCCTGATTGGCCACAAGAGTTACAACTCTGCAGGGGATACATGTCAGGAGGTCTAGATACTTCACTCTGACTGGGGATATGAATAATTGTCTGTGTCATCAAATTGACCCAAAAGTATGGCAACTTTGCTGGGGAATATTTCATTGACGGAAGTGAAAATCCAAATATGAACTCTGTGGGGACAAAATCATCTTCAGACTTGGCTAGGAGAGATGCTTCAATCATGCTCTAGCTGGGGAGAACACTTGTTGATTCTGAACTCTAGCCATGACCCTTACTGGGGATAGAATTCTGCTTGGGGATGACAAGCTTTCAGATACCTGCTGGGCATACTCCAACCGGGGAAGAATAAATTGCTTGGGCTGTTGCCAAGGCTTAGCTGGAGAAGAATCCTGCTGGAGATACTCTATTGGGAAAGAGTAAATTACTTGAGAGAATGTGACGCCATCCTGCAACCTGCAACAAAACAAAACACAAATGTGCCCCGGGGATTTGCATGGTATGATCTGTTCATCCATAGTCACCCGACACTCACAGAGGGTTTATAGTTTCCCTGCATGTCAGTTTTCTTTTCAAAATTATCACCATGTTTTAAGGCAATGCCATTTTTTCCAAAAATTCAGGACATTTTGCAAACAAAAATAAACACACACAACTTTTTGACTGAATATTCTTTTTATTGAATGGCCTCTGAATAGGAAAAGATTTACATCAGGAAGCAACCACCTGGAAAGAGGTAGCCACTATAAAATTGAGAAAAGAAACTATCCTAATGGCAATGGGCACGACATTCCAAGGAGTTCCATTTCTGCTATGACCTGCATGTTTTCGAGACTCTCCATTCTGCTTTGGCTGTTTGAGAGGATGAGGGGACTGCTTCCTATCCTTCTGATATTGTCAAGTTGTACGAAACGACGACGTGGTTCAAATTACTTGGGTCGCAGTTGTTGGCTTGTTCCCTTATTTTGCGTGGATCGCCCTTTCGGGTTTTCAATCCACCGGGATACCCTTTTTTGCCTGAGCTGTCCAATATGGCTTTTCAACTCAGCGGGTGTACACATTTTTTTATATTTTCCCTAACTTTTGCCCGAGCTTTTTATTCTGTTTTTAGCTCGCCGGGATGCCCTTTTCTTGCCTGGACTATAATTCTGTTTTTGTGTCCAGCGGGTCTCTTTATGTGAAGTATTTTTTAACTGCGTCCGAGTTAACAGGGGACTGGAAGTCATCTCCATCCATAGTGGTGAGCATCAGTGCTCCTTCTGAAAAGACCTTCTTCACTATGAATGGTCCTTCGTAGTTTGGGGTCCATTTGCCCCTATGATCTGAACCTGGAGGAACGATCCTCTTCAACACAAGCTCTCTCACTTGATACTCTCGAGTACGTACTCGTTGGTCGAATGCTCGCTTCATTCTCCTCTGATAAAGCTAACCATGACAGATATCCGCTAATCTCTTTTCCTCAATTAGACATAGCTGATTGTAACGAGCACGTACCCATTCAACCTCATCTAGCTTTACATCCATCATCACATGCAATGAAGGAATCTCCACTTCAACAGGCAGGACTGCTTCCATACCATATACCAGAGAGAAGGGAGTTGCCCCTGTTGACGTCCTGACTGACGTTCGGTACCCATGCAACGCAAATGGTAACATCTCATGCCAATCTTTGTAGGTGACAACCATTTTCTGCACAATCTTCTTGATATTCTTGTTTTCTACCTCTACCGCACCATTCATCTTTGGCCGGTAAGGAGAAGAATTGTGATGCTGTATCTTGAAGTCCCGACATAAGTCTGCCATCATCTTGTTGTTGAGATTAGAACCATTATCAGTAATGATTCTTTCAGGCACTCCGTACCTGCATATGATATCCCTTTTCAAAAATCTTGCCACCACTTGACGAGTGACGTTGGCATAAGATGCTGCTTCTACCCATTTGGTAAAGTAATCAATCGCGACCAGGATGAAGCGATGACCATTAGAAGCAGTAGGCTCTATCTTCCCGATCATGTCAATGCCCCACATAGAAAAGGGCCAAGGAGATGACATGACGTTAAGCGGACTTGGAGGAACATGCACTTTGTCTGCATATATCTGGCACTTGTGGCACTTACGAGCAAATGAACAACAGTCTGCATCCATTATTATCCAGTAATACCCTGATCTCAGCAATTTCTTAGCCATAGCATGCCCTCCTGCATGGGTACCGAAAGATCCCTCGTGGACTTCCTGCATTAACAGGCTTGCTTCGTGTCTATCCACGCATCTGAGCAAGACCATGTCGAAGTTTCTCTTATACAAAACCCCGTCCGTGTTCAAGAAGAAGCTAGCAGCAAGTCGCCTCAAGGTCTTCTTGTCATTGGAAGATGCCCCAGCTGGGTATTCTTGTTTTTCCAGGAATAGCTTGATATCAAAATACCAAGGTTTCTCATCAGACACGGCGTCTACAGAGAAGACATGAGCTGGAGCGTCAAGCCTGGAGATATCAATTCTGGGCACATAATTCCAACACAAGACTTTGATTGACGAAGAAAGAGTAGCCAATGCGTCGGCAAACTGATTTTCATCACGTGGTATGTATTGAAGTTTAACTGTCGTGAAAAACGTCAACAATTTTCTGGCATAATCCCTGTAAGGAATTAGATGTTCTTGATGCGTATACCACTTGCCGGTAACCTGATTGATAACGAGGGTTGAATCTCCGAATATATCGAGGGTCTTAATCCGAAGATTAATTGCCTCCTCTATTCCCATTATGCATGCCTCGTATTCCGCTTCATTGTTGGTGCAACCAAATGTAATTCTGGCAGCGAAGGGTAAGTGAACACCTTCGGGAGTAATAAGAACGACACTAACTCCACGACCATTGATATTGACTGCCCCATCAAACATCAACTTCCGTTTGGATTCAGGGTCTGGCCCCTTCTCCGGAAGTGGTTCCTCGCAATCGTTTGCTTTGAGGTACATGATGTCCTCATCAGGGAAGTCAAACTTCATTGGCTGATAATCATCCTCAAGAGGTTGCTGTGCAAGGTAATCCGACAATACACTTCCCTTGATGGCCTTCTGAGAAGTATACTGGATGTCGTATTCAGTTAAAATCATCTGCCACCTAGCAACCCTTCCGGTTAACGATGGTTTCTCAAAGATGTACTTGACAGGATCCATTTTGGAAATGAGCAGTGTGGTATGAGTCAACATGTACTACCTCAGTCGGCGAGCAGCCCATACCAAAGCGCAACAGGTTTTCTCGAGCAGTGAGTATAGGGATTCACAGTCGGTAAACTTTTTGCTAAGGTAATAAATAGCGTACTCTTTTCGACCAGACTCGTCATGTTGGCCTAGAACACACCCCATTGACCCTTCTAGCACGGTCAAGTACATGATTAAAGGTCTTCCCTCAACTGGAGGCATTAGAATTGGAGGCTCCTGCAAATATTCTTTTATTTTGTCGAAAGCTCTTTGGCAGCCTTCATTCCACCTGACTGTTTGCTCTTTTCTTAGCAATTTGAATATTGGTTCGTACGTGGCAGTTAGATGAGATATGAACCGAGAAATGTAGTTCAACCTCCCTAAAAACCCGCGCACTTCTTTTTCTGTTCTCAGTGCAGGCATATCTTGAATAGCTTTTACTTTGGCAGGATCTACCTCAATTCCTCTCTGACTAACAATGAAACCCAGCAGTTTCCCGGAACGCACTCCGAAAGTGCACTTGTTTGGATTCAACCTCAGCTTGTACTTGATCAGTCTATCAAACAGCTTCTTCAGGTTGACCAGATGTTCTTCTTCGTCCCGGGACTTAGCAATCATATCGTCCACATGACACTCAATCTCCTTGTGTATCATGTCATGGAACAATGTGACCATTGCCCGCTGATAAGTTGCCCCGACATTCTTCAAACCAAAGGGCATGACCTTATAGCAGAATGTACACCACGAGGTAATGAACATTGTCTTCTCCATGTCTTCCGGCGCCATCTTTATCTGGTTATAACCGGAGAAGCCATCCATGAAGGAAAATACCGAGAATTGAGCAGTATTGTCTACCAACACATCAATGTGTGACAACGAAAAGTCATCTTTTGGGCTTGCTCTATTCAAATCCCGGTAGTCAACGCACATCCGGACCTTGCCGTCCTTCTTTGGTACAGGTACAATATTAGCTACCCAAGGTGGGTAACTAGTGACAGCAAGGAAACCGGCATCCCATTGCTTCTGAACCTCCTATTTGATCTTCATTGCCATGTCAGGACGAGTTCTTCTCAATTTCTGTTTCACAGGAGGACAGTCCTCTCTCAGAGGTAGCTTATGCATAACGATGTCGGTATCCAACCCTGGCATATCTTGATATGACCAAGAAAAGATATCCACATACTCTCTCAGCATACTGATCAGCTCTTTCTTGACGTTGGCCTGCAGACTGGCCCCAATCTTGATCTCTTTCTTCACATCTTCACTGCTAATGTTGATGACCTCAATTTCTTCTTGATGAGGCTGAATAACCCGTTCCTCTTGTTTCAACAATCTGAACAATTCTTCAGGGAGATCACAGTCTTCCTCAACCCCTTCATCAGCTTGGTAGATAGGATTGTCAAAGTCATGCGTGGGCATAGCAGGAACGTTATCAATGGAATCCGGATGATCAACACTGCACAGATGATGTGCTTATTCAGAATCTGCTTATTTTGAAAAGGAGACGCTAACACAAAAACAAAAAGGAAAACACATTGCCATTTTTATATATTTTTATGAAAAGTTTTAAAAACAAAGAAAGAGAACACAATTTGTCTGAAAATGTCCTTTTATTTCATAGCAAAAATAAGATGCATACAAAACATGGTGGCCCATACAATGGATCCTAGCATCTTGGGCAGAATGCTGGATTTGACAATGCAGTATGCTAATAAAAGGAAACAAAATAATTACTCTGAGTGCCAGGTAACTTGTATGATGTCTTCAACAGAACAGTTTGTTAGCTCCTCGCCGGGCGCACACGGGTGAATCTAATTGTCCCAGTCACCGTCATTGTCCCCATCTTGGCTTGCTGTACAGATCTGGTTGCGGTCGAGCAACCCAGCACTTGTAAATGTGATAGCCTTACCACTCTGCGTAGATCCACCAGGATGATAACCCAAGCCAAACTTATCGTCTTTCTTTTCCAGCTCCAACAGCTTGCCCCAGCCTTGGGCACTTCCTGATTGAACAACCTCTTTTGCTTGTTTGTAGGAATGGATAGAGGTGCCTTCTTTCTCACTGCACTTCTCCACTGGAGTTAAGATGCTGACATTGATTGCTTCGAAGGCTTGACATAAAGTCTCATGGATCTCTCCATCCATCTCTACATACTTGAACGTCGACAAGTGGCTCACAAAGATGTCTTCCTCTCCACAAACTGTGATAACCTGGCCGTTGACCACATATTTGAGCTTCTGATGCAGGGTTGAAGTAACAGCTCCAGCAGCATGTATCCATGGGCGTCCCAACAAACAACTATACGTAGGCTGGATGTCCATGACGTAGAAGATACTTTTAAAGACTTGAGAACCTATCTTGACGGGCAACTCAACTTCTCCAAAAACTGATCTTCTCGAACCATCAAAAGCCTTGACAATCAGATCACTTGGTCTCAGGACAATACCATCAACATTAAGCTTCATTAATTCCTTCTTCGGAAGCACATTAAGGGAAGAGCCTGTGTATACAAGAACATGCGACAACACAACACCCTTGTACTCCATAGTGATATGTAGTGCTTTGTCGTGGTTTCGACCTTCCGACGTGATGTCTCTGTCTGTAAAGCCTAGGCCATGGCTTGCATTAACACTTCCTACAACAGCTTCAAGCTGATTGACAGTGATTTCCTGAGGAACATATGCCATTTGCAGCACTTTCAATAAGGCCTCTCTGTGTGCGGGAGAACACATCAGCAGTGATAAGATGGATATTACTGAAGGTGTCTGGTTCAGCTGATCGACCACCTTATAGTCACTCTTTTTGATAATACGCATGAATTCCTCGACCTCTTTTTCAAATGTACCCTGCCCAGCCACAGGAGTAGTTGATTCATCAATCACAGCCTGCTTTCCTTTGGCTTTGGATGAAGCCTTAGCCTCAGGATCCCCTCTCAGCACAGGAGGAGCAAATAAACGCCCACTTCTGATAAAGCCTCCAACTCCTCCGACATTCTCTACAGTCGGGTCCACAGCAACAGACTTGCTCTCAATCTTCTGTCCAGCCACGTAAACATCTGAGCCATAATGCCAATGAATGGCTTTATCGTCTGTGTAAGGAACAGGCCCAGGCACAGTGATAGTCACAGGACTAATTTCAGGAGCATAAATTGTTACAGGCTCTCTTCTGACAGGCATGTCAGCTTCATCATAGAAAATGGTAATTGTTGACACATCATCAGCTTTATCATTACCAAATTTGTTGAACTGTAAGGATCTGTCATCAATCAAACTCTGCAATCCTCTCTTTAGATTCTCACATCCATTCTCAACATTCAGACAGTCTTCACAATCAGCACTGCAACCAGGAAACACTTGACCCTTCAGCAATCTCTCTTTCACTACCCTCAAAGGAGTCTTCACTTCTTCAATACTCAGCACAAGACTCAACTTGTCACCACCCTCAACAGCATTGATTCTTGCCCCTCTGTGATTCGGAATAGGGTTCGAATTAACATTCGGCGGTGGTGCAAAGTTGATTGCTTTGGAGTCTATAAGGTCTTGAACTTTGTGGTGGAGTGCCCTGCACTTCTCAGTCGAGTTCCCGGGTGCTCCAGGAGGTGGTGGTGCCAAAGTCCTCAGTTGAATCAGATTCAAATCCAGCAGTCTTGGTAGCAAAGTAGCATACGTCATAGGGATGGCCTCAATCACCCTATTAATCGGGCGAGTTTGCCTTGGCTGATACGGTCTCTGCTGATAGTTGTTTCTGGGTTGTTGTTGTTGTTGATGTTGTTGTTGTGGTATTTGTTTCACTGGAGCAGAAGGAATTGTGACTGCTGCCACATGCTCATACGGTCTTCTATAACCACGGCCCCGACCTCGGCCAAATACAGCATTTGTCTCACCCTCTCTTCTCCTAGGAGGTCCACTGAAAGCTTTCCTCGCTCCATTCGAGCTGCTAGCACTTGGATCTTGGATCTTCCCCATCTTCAACAAGGTCTCAACCCTCTCTCCGGCAATAACAATATCATTGAATTTAGTGGCAGAACTGGACGCCAACCTTTCAAGAAACACACCCTGCAAAGTCCCCATAAACATGTCAGCCATTTCGTTCTCTAGCAGCGGTGGTTGTACTCTAGCAGCGAGCTGACGCCACCTCTGAGCATATTCTTTGAAACCCTCCTTTGTAGTCTGAGACATGTGCTGCAATTGCGTACGATTTGGAGCCATATCCAAATTATATTGATATTGCCTCACAAAGGCTTCTGCTAGGTCTTTCCAGCTCTTGATATTGACTCTGCTGAGCTTCATATACCATTACAGAGAAGCTCCCACCAAGCTGTCTTGGAAATAGTACATCCAGAGTTTTTCATCATCGGTATGAGCAGCGATCCTTCCTACGAAGGACTGAAGATGGGTCTTCGGGCATGCAGTGCCATTGTATTTCTCAAAGGTTGGAACTTTGAACTTGTATGGGATCCTGACCCCAGGAACCAAGCCCAAATCTGTTATATCAAATCCCAAAGAACTCTGGGATTGGATGGCTCTGATTTGCTCTGCCATTTCCGCAAACCTCTTGTTCATCTCAGCCCCCTGACCTTCAGCTTCGTCAAGTAGAGTGAACTGTTCGTCCTGATTATCCATTTGCACATTATTCAACCCATCATTGATTATAGTTACCCCTGGCTGTGTTACAGGAGCCTTACCCTGACGTGCGCCCGCACCGTTACGATTATCAGCAGCAGCAATGTTGTTCCTGGGTTGACCATTTTCTATCATCTCCCGCAGACGCTCTTGGTTCTGACCCATGCCTGCCATCAAGGTCATAAATTTATCCATTCTCAGTCTCAAATCTGCTAAGTCAGCTTGCATTTGGTCCATGATTCTCTCTCTGTTAATCTTTATTGGATATCTGTGTGCGACTGGTTATTCCCGAACTTTTCTGGGAGCTATAGTGCCTGAAACACAAAACATGTTAGCAACTGAGACACCACCTGCAAAACAAACAAACAGGTTATATGCAATGCAATGTAACTGTTCATGTTCCCAGGTTTTAAGCATTTGCATGCCCCAGTTCTGGCATCTAATCTCAGACAGTCACTTTCAGTGTTTAACTTTCAAACTTTCTCTTTGATAAGTGTTCAGACATTAGCAGTATCAGACAAACAAGTCTTGCACATTCAGAAATGATAACTTGCACATTAATACTGTATATGGACAAACCACTGCCGGCTAAAAGTCAGAATACAAACAGAAATATTCCCCGAAGGGTTACAAGCCAGTACATGAATAAAAGACAAAGCAAAATAAAAGCAAGACTCCTACAACAAGTCTGTAGGTAGTCTGGAAAATAAACTAAGCTAAAGACCCAGGCTCTGCCACCTCTGCTCTGCTCTTCTTGACACCCGCTCTCAGCTTGAGCTCTTCAATCTCTTTCCTTGCTTCCTCCAGGGCTAACTGACTTTGTGCTAGCTGCTGGGTCTTTTCCCTCCGAATGGTGTGGACTTGCTCCACCTCTTCCTTCTTGAAGGCCATCTGAACTTCAAAGAACTCTTCTTTCTCTCTGAATTTCTTCTGACCCTCCTCCCTTTGGCCTTGCAACCAAACAATGGATTGACGAGCATCCTTGAGAGTCTTTAAAGTCTTTTTGCGTTCAGCTTCTCTTTTAGCCTCCATTAGACCCAACCTGTGGAAATGGGCTTCTCTGCCAGCAAAGTCCTTCTCTTTGGCTTCCCATGAGGCTTTTATTTTCAACAACTTGCTTTCTGCTTCATTCTTGGCCCTGTTAGCTTGATGGTATAGACTTACCATTTCAGCATTTTCCACTCTAACTTCATGCAGCTGAGCTTCTAGCTTCTTGTACTCTTCAAGGGAGACAGTACTACTCTGGTTTGGCACCTCTCTGGGATAAAGTGGAGCCTCAACTGAGAAAGGCATGAGGACTGCTTCTATATGACTTTGCAACCATGCAGCATATGGTGGATACGTCTTGGGATCAACTCTGCCGAAGTCTTTCCTACCCTTCCTTATCCTGTGAGCCCAGGTTTGGACTGCTTGTTGAACTAACTCCCTGTTCCCTTCCACAGGAAAGTACAAAGATTCAGCAAATTCTTCCATCTGAGGTGGATCTTTCAAAGGATAACCAAACTGTTTTCTGGCTAATGCTGGATGATAACTGATGACACCTTTCCTTCCCAGCAAAGGCACTCCAGCAAACCTTCCACAACTGACCATCAATTCCTTACCCAATAAGTCTTTTTCATATCCCCAGGCAATATCTTCACCAGTTAACCCCATCAGTCTTCTGGACCATCTCCACTCATCCCTCATCTCTTTGAAGGCACCTGAATTTGGCAGTTGTCTGGCAAACCACTCAGCAAACAAAGGAGCACAGCAGACTACTGGACCACCCCTACCCTTATTATTCCTGTAATGAACACTGTAGTAGAAGTCACCCAACAGAGTAGGCACTGGATTACCTTTTGCAAAGATTGAGATCACTTCTAAACTGACAAACTCTTTCTCTCCTGGGAACAAGCTGGACCCATATACCATCAAAGCAAGCAAAGCACCAAAGTCATTCCACTTAGCCTCTGTAGCATACTTCTCTGCCTATGGGATGAGCACACTCCAAGGTAGCCCTTTTCCTTCACTCTCTTTCAGAGCCCTCTTGACTGTAGCAGCTGGCAACCTACAAACCTTGGCTATGTCTTCATCTTTAAGCACAACCTCAGACCCATAGAATGGCAATGTCTCTCTGATTGGAACATTCAGCATGCTGGAGATCTCTTCCAATGTGGGAGCTAAGATGTAACCTGGAAAAACAAAGCAACGCAGCAGAGGATCATAAAATTGCAACAGAGTATGCAAACTGTCTTTCTGGTCTGCAGTGGGCTTGTCCACAAACTTCAGTATCTGGCCATATCTTTTCTTGAAATTGCCCAAGACTTGATCATTCATTAGTCCTGCTAACTTCTGAACACTTCTAACTTCAGGCTGAAGAAAAGTATAGTGCACATTCTTTTTCCTTGGAACTCTTCTGATTTCTGCCATGGAGATAAGATTTACCAGAACTGGGAACTGATTAAGAACAATGACCTGAAAAATGGGAAACATGAACAGTTAATGCAAAGAATGATGCAAATGTAATGCAATGCAAGCATATGATCAAATGGGACCATCTGAACTGGACACTAACAAGGGCCCCTCTGAACACTGGCAAACCAAAAGTCCTCTGAGTCACAACTCTCTGATAATCACAACTCTCTGATAGAAGATCTCAGAACCACAGTACCAAGAAATCCAGAACAAGAAAACGAGAACTCCAGAACCATAGAACCATAGGACCAAAGATCATAACCATAAGACCACAGATCATAACAAGGACCACTGAATAATGAGTGTATGTTGAGGCCAAGGGTTCTTGCACACCTGTAAACCCCTCCCAATCTCACTAGTAGTAGGCTCCGGGTCAGACATCACGGACTCTCAAAGCCGAATAGCAATAATACTTTCACCATCTCCGAGAAATGGCTCATGACCAAATCAGGGAATCGGTTTGGTATTATATACTATGCAGGGAGGCCTCAGCTGAGTCCAGGACACAAGGTCATCCTATGTGATCCCCAGGTGGGCCCTCGGATGCGAATGGGTTTGCCACAAATTGTGGGCTGCCACTGTCATCACTAAAGAGGGATGTTTCCACAAGGTTCTCAATGATCGGTCCCCAGCTGCACATAACTATCAAGGTCATGAAATGAGAGAGGAAAATCCCCAAATCAAGACATTTCCAAGACAATGGCAACCTGGGTGTGGAACTCACTACTACCCTCATGACAAGATCTCATGAGGCCAAAGTGGAACCACTCTAATTCCTAAGGTGCACTCGAGCCGTGGTAATGAGCTCATCTCTCAGAAACAAGTAACACCAGTCCCACCAAACAGAAAACCAGTCCAGACAGTCCAGTATATATACATGATGCAGAAAATAAATACTGAAAACTGTAAATAAAGTTGTAAATAAAGCTGTAAATAAAAATAATAACATACAACAAGCCACAACAAACAAACATCACCCAATGAAACAGAAACACACAAGCGCTAGGAGAGACTCACAGGGGAACCAGAGATTCTCTGGTGTGCAGTCCCCAGCTGTCGCTCCCCGGATTTCCATCCTGGTACAAACGCGAAAGTGGCGCGGAATAAGAATAGAGTCGCCAGCCAGGCATTTTTATCCCGAAGAAAGGGAATGGTAATGCTGCACAAACTAGAAGAAAAGAAGAGGAAGGACACAGGTCCTGCGAACCAAAGAGACTGAGTTCGGGAGTTGGTTACGACCTGGGAAGGTATTAGCACCCAGATCGTCCGCCGTACCCGACGGGATCCACGCTTGCAAAAGAAACTGTTTCAAAGGGTGAGGGTATGAAAACTGCAGCAAAAAGAAATGAACTGGAAAAGAAACTGAGAAAAGAACTGAATGAGAAAAACAAAGGGAAAAAATGTAGGGAAAATAAAGATTGTGCTCGAACGGGCCCTACCCCGCTGCCTACGTACCTCATCAGGATAATGAGGATCAGAGACGCCGTAGTTCCCCTAACTAGGGGTAACAAGGAAATTGCTTGTGAATTAAGGCTTGAACTGCCTATGCCATTGCTCAGGTGTTGCAGACTCGGACGACGAGTGCGTAACTGTCTTGCAAAGTGACAAGTAGGAGCAAGTTCGCGTACGGAGCGAATGAGATGAGAAAAGAATTCCCGAAGGAAAGACGCTTATTGCTTGTTTGTGTTTTTATGAAGCTTTTATTTGGTGTGTCACAAGTAAGTGAACTCAAGCTCTCTTCAATGGAATGTGCACTTGTCACTACATTCCAAGATGGAATAATAGAACAAGCACACTCAAGTAAGGAGAAGATCTCCAAAACTTGAACCCAAAGATTAGGGCTTAGGCTCACTAACTTGTTAAATTATTAAGTGTTTTTTGGTTATTTACAGATGAAGAAGTGTTTTTTATGCTTTTCTTTTATGAAGAAGATACCTTGATCAAACTTGTGCATCACAAGGTAAACTTGTACTATCTCAAGATGGGAAGACTACAAGCATACCTCATGGGATAAGGCTATGGATCAAAACATCACTTCAAACATTATTAAGGTGCTTTTTATGGTTATGAGATGAGAAGAGAAGAACCAAAAGGATCACAAAGGAAAAATTCTAAAGGGGGACTAAATAATCCTAAGTGTTAAAATGCATGGATGCCCTAAGGGTTAGTGAGGTTTCTATCATAATGAATAAGAAAGAAGAATAAAAGGAGAGGATAGAAGAAGGGATGAGCAAGGCCTAAGCCCAACAACAAAAGAGTTAGCTCAATAATAAATAAGAAGAAGAAGATAAGACTGGGAGATGTGGGACTCAATTCCCACACCTCACACTTACCATAGCCCCGACAAGGTTAGCATCATGCATATAAGTGAAGCAAGATGGACAAGATGACATGTTAACATCATAAAAACAGAAATGAAATGGTATGAACAAATGCACAATGCAAATGCAACTCAAAAGAATGAGATATGAAGCTCCCAAGCAAAAGATGCAACATGAAACACAAATGCAAAGTTATGTAAACTTATGAAAGATACAAAGCTACAATGCATAAACATGGACTCAATGTACAAAGTCAGAACCAAGATAAGATGAATAAGGGCTTAAGAAGCCAACAAGATGAAGAGAATGGAAACACAATACCAAACAATCACAAAATGGGAGTGAAAGAAGTAAGGAAGTGAGATGGAAACACTTAAGGAAAGAAAGGACTTAAAAAGAAGCAAGACACAAAAATTCCTAAGAATCAAGCCCTAAGCTAGGACCAGGAAGGTATCCATACCCCAAAAGAACCCCAAATGAGAAGAAGAAGTTGGCACAAGTGCCCTTCTAAGCTTATATGAGACCTAAAGAAGCAAAAGAAGCAAAATGGGACAAGGTTCAAGATAAAATTCACATTAAATCAACCAATCATCTAAAAATTCCACAACTCAAGTCAAGTGATATTCAAACATGTTATATCAATGGGCCAAAAGGGTTTGGAAAAATTCAGAAACAAACTAGGTCAAATGGAGGCTTAAACACAAGCTAGGGTTACAAACTTCCATCACAAGTCAAAGGATCAAGAACCAAGAAATAAATTTCTAAAAATCAGGGGAAAAATAACATGATAAGTACAATGTCTTAGGAATCTAGAGCCAAAAGAATGGGATCAAAATTCAAAATAATGAGACCTGTGGAAATTTGACAAGGCAGTGTGGTCAAAATGAACTTAAAAAGAAGCTAATTAAAAGAAGAAATTAATTGAGACACGTTGAAATGGAAGAAAAAAAAGAAAATAAAAATATGAAAAATTAAAAGACACTTTAAATATGACTCATGATTTTTTTGAGAATTTTTTAATGAAGGGAAGTATTTTAATAAAATAGAAAAGTAAACTGAAATAAAAGAAAAATAAAGGAAAAGAAATTAAAAGAAGAAATTGGGAAGGGGTGCAATTAGTATGGATTGTATGTTGAAATTGATTGGGCCCAATGAGTGGGGGGTGCGCATAGAACCTGAGAGGCCCAAAGCTGCGCATGAACAAAAGTCTTATGGTGGAATTAATGAAATAAAAACTGGAAAAAGAGGGAACCAAGAGATCAATCAGACGCGTGGGCTTAGCCCTTCATTAATTGACATGGAAGGTTGGGGAGATGTGAGTGGTTGGAACATGCTAATTACCATGGGCTGCGTCACATAGTGACTTATAATGAAATAAAAAAAGCACGTGAGGCAGAGCGTGTGGTCTGGGATGCGTGGAGTCATCCTGAGCGCTGGAGGGCTGGATCCAATGGTGGCTGAGTCTTCTTCTCCAAAACACAAACCCTAGGTTATGAATCCAGTTTCCGGTGACCGGAGCTAGGGCTCCGACACCGGAATTCAACACAGAGTCACAAATCAACAAATAAATGAACAATAACCTCCAGATCCACTAAACCACATGCCCTGAATTCAAATATGAGGTCAAAAACTCCTAAAAGTCAAATAATCAAAGGGATCGAACAAAATAAAGTTGCACCATCAAAATTTGAACTCACATAACTTTCACTATGATGCACTATTTTCAAATCTAAAAAGTGCAGCATGATCAGCATGACACAAGGATTAAGAATCACACATACAATCTCATTTCAAGATCCAAAGATATCAGAGCATACCTGAGTTGTAGATCCTTCAAAACCACCAAGAAATGCCTCCAAAGCTGCAGATCTAACTCTTGTTATCTCCTCTTGCAAAATAAATGCAAGAGGAAGCTTAATGGGACCTGGATCTGAAGCTTCAAAGTAAGTTGCTTCTCAATGGCACCTTTCTATTTTTGCACCTTAAGCTCAAATGAATGGTAGAATCTTGATCTATATCACTCACTGATCAAGAATATGGAAGAGATTTGTGAAGAATGTGAGAGAATAAAGAGATTCGTGTGAAGATGAAAATTGTGAAAAAAGTGGGAAATGAGAGAATGAGAGAATGGTTGTGCTTGTTGAAACCCTAGTTGCTTATGTATGAGGTCACAATGCAATGCTGAAAGAATTGGTTCCAATGCACGTGAGGATCATGAGGTTTGTGTGATTTTGCAAATTTTGCAAAATGTGAGATAAGCATGCCTACCTCATGCCTTGCTTGCATTCTCAGCCCATGTGCAATTCCTTTTCAACCCTTAATCAAAGTGTAATCAATCTTGGCCCTTAGATCAAGCCCTCACACACTTCTCATGATTTTTGCAAAATATCCTCTTTGTATGTAACTTTCTTATTGTACACGAAAAATGGAATTTCTTTGGAGAAAATTGATCAAAATGTGATGTATTTTAACATTGAAACAAGTTTGAACCAAAACCAAGTCATGAAAACAAGTTTTGAAGCTTCTTGCATTTGGTGCATGCATGGAAAAGTGAATTTTGCCCTAAATTCAGCCAATTTTCGAGGGGCCTATAGGATGAACCATTGATCCCATGAAAATGTACTTGTAATTTTTGAAAATGGGAGCCCTTACCCTCCAACTTTCATGTTTGACTTTGGTTCATTTGAAGAATTTTTGATCATGTTAAGGCCATTTGAAAATTAGGGCAAAAGTTGCCAAAAATGGAAAATCTCAAAAACCAACTTTGTACCATTTTGGCAAAACCCTTCAAATCTCCATGATTCTTGAACTTTGATCATTCCAAACCTCTTATAAAATTGTAAGGACCCCTCTTGACCAAAAAATTTGGGTTAGACCCCTTGAAATCAAACAGTTGACTTTTTAAGGGCACATTTGACTTTTTACTTCATTTGCAAGCAACTGAGGAATTGTCTGACTTCCACATGGAATTTTCTCATGAAAATTGACACCTAGGATCCTCTTATCATATAAAAGACTTTTCCCAAATAAAATGGCCAAAGTTGTGGAATTTTGGTGATTGAATCTCAAACCCGAATTTGGGTGCCTTGTATAGGAGCTTTGCCTTGTCTTGAGATCTCTGATGATCATGCAATCTTCTAAGCTTTTGCCAATGGACTTAATCTTGTAAATGGAGTGTAGACTCACCATAAGACTTGTATACAACCATTGGGACCCTTTTCATGGCCTGAAATACTTCAAAGACCTCCACAGATGACCATATGCTTGATGCTAGGACATGAAGGATGTTATGCCTCATCTTTCCATGATATGATGCTAAGAAAATGGTATGTTCATGATGAATATGATATGATATGATGCTTAAAATGAAGAGGGCAAATTTGGGGTGTTACACAGGCCAAAGATGAATGGCACCGTTGAGGCGGCTAACAAGAATATCAAGAAGATTGTGCAGAAGATGGTAATCACCTACAAAGACTGGCACGAAATGCTACCATTTTCCTTGCATGGGTACCGAACCTCTATTAGAACATCTACTAGGGCACCACCTTATCAACTTGTGTATGGTATGGAAGTTGTCCTACCTGTTGAAGTTGAGCTACCCTTCTTACGAGTAATGATGGATGTGAAACTGGATGAAGCAGAATGAGTCTAATTGAAGAAAAGAGATTAGAAGCCATCTGTCATGGGTAGTTATATCAAAAGAGAATGAAGAAATCTTTCGATCAGAAAGTCAGACCTCGGGAATACCAAATGGGAGAGCTTGTTCTGAAAAGACTTCTTCCTCCTCATACAGACCACAGGGGCAAATGGACGTCAAACTAAGAAGGCCCATTCATAGTAAATATAGTTTTCTCTGGTGGAGCACTGATGCACACTACTATGGATGGCGAGGATTTCTCATCTCCTGTGAATTCAGATGCAGTTAAAAAATACTTCGCATAAAAGACCCGCTGGACATAAAAACAGAATGTAAGTCCAGGCAAAAATAGGGCATCCCGACGAGTCAAAAACAAAATAAAAGACTCGGGCAAAAATAAAGGAAAAAAATGAAAGTTCAGGCAAAAATAGGGCAAAAATTGCAAAAATTGAAAAAAGACCCGCTGAGTTGAAAATCCATATCGGACAACTCAGGCAAAAATGGGTATCCCGGTGGATTGAAAAACCGAAAGGGCGATCCACGCAAAATCAGGGAAAAATCGAACAATTGCATTCTGAATTCGTCTGTATCACTCAAAACATGGCAAGCTTCGAAAGGATAAAGCGTCGGTCAGAATCAACCTTCTTCAAAAAGCAAGATAAGAAGAGCGTCAAGGTCATACAGGTCATAGCAAAGGAAGCTCATTGGAGCGTCAACGTCAACATTGCCAACACCTTTATTTTCTCATTTTTGTAGCAATCTCCTCATTTCAGGGATTTTCTTCTTCACTATACTTGCCCATTCAGGGCACACAAATCAATAAAATCAGAATTTTCAGTCACACTTTGTTTTGTACATTTTTGTTTCGTTTGCAAAATATCCAAAGTTCATAATACAACACTTGCATGAAAACATATAAGCCATTTTCAATATATGCTTGCAGGAAATATGAAATCTTAAGTAAACCTAACTCCTATGACGGAATCCGGTTGAGGATACCTCAGGACAGTTGTGCGTTTCTTTTTAACATGTTGCAGGTACTCAAGGCAGACAATCTCGCAGCATGGGGGATATCAAGCCTCGTATCCCCAGCCAAGTCAGCAATCACCTCATCAGCATGATTACTTGACAGGAGTTTCCCCTCAGAGGATCCTTCAAGAAACTCATTAAATCCCTAGCGTGTCGTTTGGACGAAGGAGTTACAACAGATTACTTCCCAGAAGTTCTTTTCTCCCCAAGAAGGATCTCCCAAGCAATGCTTGAACGGCTTTTCCCCAGCAAAGTTTCCTGGAACTCTTTCTCCCTAGCAAAGTCGCCAGGAACTTCTTTTTCCCCAAAGAGTTGCCAGAGTCCTCTTTTTCCTAGTGAGGTTGCCAGAGTTTTCCTCAGCTAAGTTGCCAAGATCCTCTCATCTCCAGCAAGTTGCCAAGTTTTCCCCAGTAGATTTGCCAGGATCTTCTTTTCCTCAACAGAGTCGCCAGGATTTTCTCATCCTCGGCAGAGTGGGAAGAGTCCCCTTCCTCAGCCAGTTGCCAGGACTTTCTGTTCCCTATCAGAATTGCCGGGATTTTCTCATCCTTAGTAGAGTCGGAAGAATCGCTTTCCCGCAGAGTTGCCGGTTTCTCCCCAGTAGAGTTGCCAGGGTCTTTTGTTCCCCAACAAAGTTGCCGAAGCCTCCTTATCCCCAACATGAGTCTTTTCAACAGAAGCTTCCCCAGCCAGGATCCCCACAGATTTCCTTAGGAAGATCGTTCGGTGATTCTTTCTCCCCACAGATCGGCCAATAATCTCTTTCCCCCAGCAGGAGTTCTCCCTCCAGACAGATCTCCCAGAGATCTTCCTCCCTGCAGGATCTGGATCTCGGATCGGTTCTCTCATTTTTCATAATCATAGCATTCGCATCATTTTCCCCAAACTAAGCGTAGCATTCCGTCTAATACGGAGCATTACGGCAAAAAATCAAACATTTGCATGATCATAAGCCAGGTTCGAGCCAATCACCTGCAAACATCAGAATCACTTCACCAGCAATATACAAAACTTATCCCCCGCAAACAAAGCCATAATACTTTTTGCACTCTCAATAAAAATACTTATTCATACTTGTACATATTCTTTTTGACACTCGCCCGTGTCATACTTCCCCAGCAAGTCAAACACTCGTCTGTGTCCCTTGCTCAATCTTTTTGACACTCGTCCGTGTCTTGCACATATTTCCCCACCAGTTCAAACACTTGTACATACTTATACGCAATCCTCTGATACTCGTCCGTATCTTGTATATACCACCTCCCCGACAGATCAACACTCGTCTGTGTTCCTTGCTTAACCGATTGATACTCATCCGTATCATCATCCTTAAACACGTGTCAGCGTTTGTTTCTATCGATACTCGTCTATATCGTGATCCTAAGGATGCTCGTCTGCATATTTAGTCTATACACACTGTCAAACACTTATACCTTTTATTTCAAATCGTAAGCACTCGTCCGTGTTTACCATTCCCCAATAAGTCACCAACAAAACAACTTTTCTATCCGGCATTCGTCCTATGTCGTGGTATTTTCGGTAGCCGTCCCCTGCCAGGTGATCGTCCTTCACCTTTTGATGACCGTCCCTCATTAGTTCTATCTGATGGTCGTCCCCATTGTTGATCCTCTTATCCGGCATTCGTCATATGTCGCGATACTTTCAGCAGTCGTACCCTGCTAGGTGATCGTCCTTCAGCTTTGGATGACCGTCCCTCATCCTTTCCCCAGTGGAATCCCCATTGTTGGAACTTTCTATCCGGAATTCGTCCTATGTCGCGATATCTTTTTAGCAGTTGTCCCCTACTAGGTGATCGTCCATCACCTCTTGATGATCGTCCCTCATCATTTATCCGATGGCCGTCCCCATCGTTGACCTTTGTTATCCGCCATTCGTCCTATGTCGCAATAATCCTCAAGAGTGTTCGTACCCTGCTAGGTGATCGTACTTCACCTCTTGATGATTGTCCTTCATCATGCTTATCCGATGGCCGTCCCAATCATTGATCTTTTCTATCTGGCATTCATCATATGTCGTGATATTTTCAGCAGATGTCCCCTGCTAGGTGATCGTCCTTCACCTTTTGATGACTGTCCCTCATCATTATTTCATTTATTCTTTTACCCGGTGGACGTCCCCGTCGCGGTTTATTTACCCATTAACCTGATGGTCATCCCTGTCAGTGCTTTCCTCATTTCTTTAATCCCCAGAGAGTTTAATTTCTTTACCCGATGGCCGTCCCCGTCGCGGTCTCTTTATTTCCCAGCATGATAGTCGTCCCCGTCATTGCTTTATTTACCGTTTTTCATCCCCAGCAGTCGTCCTCTTCTCGATGGTCGTCCTCCATCGCTTTCATTTGATACTCATATTATACTGCCTATTACAATTTATATCCATTTTCTTCTTCTCCCCAGTGAGTGCAAATTTTGGTCTGTCTTGGTATTCAACCACAAGTTATCTTATTTGTCTGTTAAGCCATGCGCTTACACCCTGCACAGCTAAATCATGCTTGAATAGGGGCAGCTGTAAACACCCCAAATTTTCCCTCACCTTTTTCTCACACCATGGCTTGTGATCTTTTCATATTGCATTACATAAGCATAGCATCTCATTGCATAGTTTATTTCACTGCATAAGTTGCATAGCTAGGGTTTGTGATCAGATGAATCTAAGAAGTGATCTGAGACATCTCAAAGGCATTGAAGCTTGTCAAGATGGTCCATGAGTTCTCTATGATCATCTTATGCTCCCCAAAGTTCATTAAAGTCAAAATATCACAAAGTATTGCAAAGGCATAGAGGCAGACTGAAGATTTCCGGCACAGATGACCTAAAATTAGGGTTTTGGGTTTGAGGCCCTTAATCTTAAATTTTTTGGTCATTCTTGATTCTAATGGTCTTTATATGTTATAAGGAGCATGTGTACCAAATTTGATGGAGAAATTCACTGTGGAAGGCATCTGATCAACTGGTAACTTATTGTGCAAGAAAAGTCAGAATCAGGGCATCTGAGGCCACCACCAATGGTACCAAAGGGTCATCTTCATCATTTTGAGGTTTTATGATCTTTATTTGATCTTATAAGTGTTTATAAGTTCAGAAGATTGAAGAATTTCAAACCATTTGCAAACTTTCCATTTTTGGACATGACTTGTAATGAAAACTTTCCATTTTGGGAAAGATTTTCAATCTCCTCTTTCTTGATCAAAAAGGCTTCAAATGAAAAATCTTCAAACATGAAAGTTGTAGATTGGATCTTCCCATTTTAAAAAAGTACAAGAACTCCTCTTGATTCATCCTAGAACTCAAGATATGATGTTCCAAAGTTGGCAAAAATCTTATAATTTTCAAGTTCATGCCAAAGGGAATTTTTTGCAAAACCAAGTTTTAAGCACTTTTGTGACCTCTAATTGACTTCTAAGCATCATAACATGATAGCATAACTTTCCTTGATCATAATTGTGCCTTGCTTCACAAGAATTCATGTCTCATTTTTCACAAATATCCAAAGAGGGAAAATTACAAAAGTCTTGCAATCTCTTGATCCAAGTGTTACAGCTCATCATAAACAATCCAAAGGCCATCCTTGAATGAAGCTGAGGCAGGACAAGCCTTGTGATCTCTTCTTACCCGTGCCATACTCATAATTGCCAAACATTGACTTCTTGCATAATGGATCATACCAAGCACAATATGCCACAACAACTCTCTGGCCAATCAGTACCTCTTATGCAAACCCTAAGGACCTCAAACATAACAAGACACAAGCCTAAAACCTCTCATACACTCAGAATCCCAAAAATCCTCAAAAACTTCATTCCTTCGAATCTCTCAACACAGCCAACAAAAACCACTGATTCTTTCACCATTCATCTCAAAATCAATCATAGAACACAAAGCACCCATTGCCATGGCCTAAAAGCTTCCCAAACAAAAATATGATTTCTGCCACACCAGAACCAAACATCACAAACTAGCCATTCAAAGCTTGTTCTAGGTATCTCATTAGCTTCAGGGAGTTCATTGGGGTTGATTTGCATCAAAGAAAGGGTCAGAAAGCTCAAGAGTGAAAAGCTTCAGTTCAGGTAGCTCTCTTGAAACATTTTTCCAGAACTCTTATTTTAAGTTCCAATGTGATTCTATATGCTTCCCTGGTCACCATGATTTTTTACTTTTGAAAATGGTTGAGTTTTAAGCATTTCATAGCTTTCTGAAATTTTGCCCGTGAAATGTTCTTGCTTCGATTCTCTCTTTTGATGCATGATAAATGGTTTTTGTTGTTGGATTCTTGTTTAATGATGTTTAATGAGTGATTCTAGAGCTTTTGGGGGCTTGGGTAGCTTATAAAGAGAGATATGGAAGAAGAGTGACCGAAGAAGACGATCGGAACACTGTTCCGGTCGCCTGAAAGTAATTTTCCCTAATCCTGTTTAATTTGCCAGTTTGAATTTGGGCCCTTAGATCTTGTGTTCCCGCGTGCGTGAATGGCCAGGATACATTCATTAAACCCTAATCAGCTTAATTAGTTTAATTAATAATTAAGTAATCAGGATGAATCTCAGCCATAGGATAACGCGCGCAGTCACCCCAAGTTCAAATCTGGACCTTAGATTTTGCATACTTTCTATTTTATTCTATTTACTTTACATTTCTTTCATATAATTATTAAAAATAGCAAAACAGACTTTTAAAAAATCTCATTTTCTGCATTTTCACTTCAAATATGTTTCTAAACTCAAAAACATTTTTATTTCTAATTTTTGCATTAAAAATGTATTTTTAAATCATTTAAATGTTTTATTTAATTAATTAATTGATTTTAATTAATTAAAAATACATTTAGGTATTTAAAAATCACAAAAAAATTCATGAAGTATTCTTAGGCATTTAGAAGAATTTACAAACTCACCATACAAATTTCTCTTTAGGTTTGATCATGTTTTCACAATATCCTTTGAATTAGGGTTTATAAATTTCACATTTTTAACCCTAACTTGAAAATATCATTTCTGATCAACCATGATGAGTTTGAACTTGGTTCTTTTTGAATCATTTCACACTTTGCATCTAGTATCTAGGTTATTTAACTCAAAATTTTGCATTGCATTTTCAAATTGATTTGCATTTTTCCTTTAGAACCATCCAAAAACCCTAGTTAACTTAGGAAATTCATAACTTCGTCTAGGTTTAGCTTCTGACCTCCACCTTTGGGGAGTGATCTTGTATGTGTTAAGGGTTTGTTTGATTTCATTTTCAAATTTTTATCATGATCTAGGCTTCTGTTTTGGTCATATGCATCTCATACATTCATAAAACCCTAATTTTCTATGTTCATTTGCATTCATCTTTGCATATCTCAATCATATGAACTTATCATGACATTCCAAGCATTTGTATGTCATCCTAGACATCTTAAGACATGTTTGAACATTGCTTGATCATTTTTTCATTCATTTGGTATGCTTTGCATTCATTACATTCCATGTTTATCCATGTGTTTTCAAGCTTCCAACATGCTTCCTTTGCATCTCATCCTTTGTATGATCATACATATGCATCTCACATGTCTTTGTATCATTGCATAACACATTTGCATCATGTTTACACTTCTATTTTTGGTCTTTGCACTTTCATTTGCTTTATTTCCTTTTGCTTTGCATCTTATGCATTCACACTAACATTTTAGGGGCTTATGGTAAGTTGTTTGGGATGTGGATTTGCCTTCACATCCCACCTCTTCTTATCTCTTCATATGCTTTCTTTACTTGTCATTGAAGTGAACTTGTTTCACTTGTGCTCTCTAGCTCTTTCTCTTTCTTCTAGGTTACTTATCTTCTTCAGGAAGTAAGTAACTTATTCTCCTTTCTCTTCTCCCTTCATCTGCTTCTTCTTCCTTGGTGGCCTCCTGAAGATCTTCTCTTTAAGCCTCACAAACCATAGGAACATCCAAGCATGATAATTTTAGGGTTTTACATAGTCACCCTTATTCTTTTACCTTTGAGTCTCCTTGAGTCTCTTTTCTCATCTCATAATCAGAGGTTAAATACTTAAAGCTTTAGAACTTTGAATTAGGGTTATGCCTGTATCCTTATCTTAGGATGGAGTGTATAACTTTAATCCTTAGTGTTAAACCTTTAATTTGTTTACACCTTCTAACTAAAACACCTAATAATGATTAAGACTTAAGCTTGTAACTTGGGCCTTATATTAGGGTTACATCTCTTCCTTATGGTTAAGAGGGACTAACCCTAGTGTTTAATGGACAAGTCCCCCTCAAGATAACTCTTCAAACATAAAATCCACTTCTTAATCTCACCCTTTAATTAAAATCCACTTAATAAAGGCTTGTTATCTAATGAATTTAGTCCCTAACCATGGATTAAGTTGAGGTATCTTCCTCAGCTTAAGTGTTCTCATCTATCATCCTTCTCTTAGGATGGTGTAATGAGTTCACTAATCCCTGATTAGAGATTAAACTCATTACTTAACACTAAACAAAAACCCAAAAACATCTTAATAATTTCCACGTAGGTTAATGATCTTAATCCTATATCATCATGGTAATTAAGTTGAGATGTTTATCTCACACTTAAGTAGGTTCATTATCCCTGATCAGGGAGGATATAATGAGTTTACTAACCTTTGATTTAGGCTTAAGCTCATTATCTTACGCAAAACACCAAAAACCAATAACAAAACTGAAAACACAAAAACAGACAATAATCATCTCCTCTGGGATTCTTTTCTCATCACACTCATTCTGAAAACAAGAACTTGCTTCTTCCGTCTAATGCAAGACAGTTAGCACTCGAGCCAGATGAGTCACGCACTTGAGCATAGACAAGCAAGCAGTTCACAGCAAAATCATCCCACTCTTTTTGAGTCGAACTACGGTGTTCTGACTTCCTCATTGCACGAGAGGATACGTAGGCATAACTTAACAGTTATCGAACAAAAATCTTTGTGTCTCCCCCCTCTCCTTCTTCCAGCTTTCTTTCTAAGCCTCAGTCTTGAGCATCTCACCTTTTCTGACTTCCTCATTGCACGAGAGGATACGTAGGCATAACTTAACAGTTATCGAACAAAAATCTTTGTGTCTCCCCCCTCTCCTTCTTCCAGCTTTCTTTCTAAGCCTCAGTCTTGAGCATCTCACCTTTTCTTTTGCATTTACACTCTGTACATCCTTTTCTCCCTAGCTTTTTATGCACAGTTAGCACATACATTATCCCCTTTTAAACACAATCAAGTAAGCGTGGATCCCGTCAAGTACGACGGATGATTTGGGTGCTAATACCTTCCCAGGTCGTAACCAACCCCCTTACTCAGCCTCTCTGGTTCGCAACCGTCTTATCCATACCCTTCCAGGTTTATGCAGCATTACCTTTCCTTCGGGATAAAAATGCCTAGCTGGCGACTCTATTCAACCTTCAACCTCCAACATCGCCGACGGTTCGCGTTTGCACCGGGACGTGAGTCCGGAGGGAGCGACACAACCACAACTTTGTTCATTGTTGCGCACGGCTGCCATAAGAACACAATCCTAATTATATGATCTTTACATATTCGGTTGGTTGGTTAAACCTAGGTTACAAGTTTTCTTTTTATAACCTATTCCCAACTGGATTTGGGCTTACAAAAATACAGCATAACAGTTGCTACAATAGTGCAGAAAAATCTGCTACAAATAAAAAGATCTTCAAATCAACAACTCCCTAAAATATCTCTAAATATAGAAACTCTATATTTTTCAATATTTGATTTTTTCTTCAGTGTAAATTTTAGTCTTCAAGATCTTTTAAAATCAGCGCCACTGGATTGATTTAAATCTTCTAAATCTTCTATTTTTTTCGAAACCATAACAGAAACTGCAATCCATCTTCAGCAGTTCATGATATCGAATGAACTGTCTTGACATCTTCTTCGACATGTTGATTCAGATGTTGAAACACTTTAACACAACATGATTGGGCGCACAAAAGGACTCCTTGCTTAATGTATTCTTTATTTTTCAAAGATCCTATACATTTACATTGTTGCTATATTTGTTTTACAAAATTAATGTCAATCCCAAAAATACAAAACTTACAATCTCTCCCTTTGGAAAATTTTGGCTAAAACAAATATTACAAAAAAATACTTCCAAACTAACAGCAACAACAACATAAAAAACAACAACAACCTTTTCTTGATCATGTTAGAACAAGTTGCTAGACATCTTCCTCAATAGCCTCCTTTCCTTAAGTGGAAATATTAGTGGACAAGGAGTAGAAAATCCTCAACACTTGAAAGAGCAAAAAAGAGCAGAACCACTACTACCCCTCACAAGCTGAGAGAAAAATTCCTTCAGAGAGTCCAATGGTTCCATGAGAGAGCAAGGCACTCATTTTCTAATGCTACAACTTAGGACACAAGTCACAAGGACTAAGCTACAACATCCATCTTGACATCCCAGCCACCACACATGCCACACATACTGAACACATCCAATACAGACATTTGGAACCCAAACTCTAAGCTCATCACAGTACCAGAAATAACACCAAGCTTTCTCTCCCCCTTTTAGCCAAAATTGGCAAAAACAACCCACACAGTGCCAAACCCATACATTACTCTCCCAGAAGCACAAGAACCCTATCAGAAGGAAGAAGAATGAAAAACACACACTGTATGAAGGAAAAGGAAAGCTCTCTATAAATAGGAAAAAGCTAACCTTGAAAGTAATGATGGTGCCTTGAAAAGCAGATGCGTTCTTGGTCAAGACTCATAATTTTAGGCACAAAAGCTTAGCCACCCAATAAAGTGAACCGACCAAAATAAGCTTTGAATAAGCACGTGTTTCACACTTGTACCGTCCACACAGCAAACATGGTCATCCTTAACTCACATATTCTGAAACATGGTTTGACAACCCACTATAACATTGTTCATACCTCCTTAAGAATCTAAAATAAACTGCAGATAGCAGCTTTATCTTATATAGCCTTTTGGACACTTAGAACTCTCCTCATCTGGATCACAATGACATACACACCACAATAAGTAATAAATGTTATTGAAAAATCTCATACTTAGTAGCACATGTCACAACATTATGTGTAACATCACAGAACTTGGTTAAGGTACTACTCCCCCTTAACTTCACAAATTCAGCTGCATAGAATTTTACGTACTCCCCCTGTCTAGGATACTACATGCTTCTCTGCACTTTAATGAAAGGAAAACATAAGATGCGTCTTCATGTCTTCAAGAGCTCACCCTTTGTTCAATTCCTAATTGAACACATTCACTTTTTGTACCAAAGCATAGTTGAACCCTTCTTGGTTTGTTGTTACCACAAACTACACAAGTTGAACATCTTCTAGCACACAGGTTCTGACACTAAGCCTTCACACATCAAAGGCCATACAATCTAAATAAAATACATCCAAACTAATTCTGATATTAGAGTGAATGACCACAAATAGGCTTCCAAGCAATCAATACCTGATCTACTTCAGTCTACTCTACATGTTTCTTCCAGATAGATCATCTACTTCATCATCCTCCCATATGATTAGGTAGGCTAAAAATAGAAATCATGTAGACAAACACCCCAAATAATGTCCTAACATTTAGTTAGAACATCTTTCAAACATCAAGACCTTATTACTAATAGTCTTGATGTGCTCCACCAATTGGACTTACTATAGCATAGTAATCCAAGAACTGAAAATCTTCACCAACACTATGCCACCAGCTTGAATCAGAAATCCAGAAAGAGAGATAAACTCTCATCCACCTTCAAGGAGAACAGATCTCTTTAAGTCTTCAACTCATCGCTCTTCTGCCCAAGAGCAACTTGTTCCAAGAAAATCCTTAAGACCAACCAGCTTCCACACTCTGATTATCTTGATTCTTCGAATCCACTATAGAGATCAACCAAATGCCACATTTTGATCACCTCCTTTATGAATCCTCATATGAAAAAGCCAATTTCCACGCTTGTCTTCTTCATGTTTATCAGAAGTCTTCCAAAGATATCCTGATCAATAAAATTGATCTCCAGCAAGTTGTCAATATAGCTTACCTTTTGAAGCATTCAATCCCTTTATATCATTATATCTCAAATTGATGTGCCACTTCACCAATTTAGACTCTGATGTTGAACTAAATGTTTGAACATTATCATTCCACATCCAGCTGTTGAACTCAGCTCCTTCTTCTGCCACTTGAAAGAACCTCCTCCCTTAACAGAACCAGAGTTCCATGCTCTCATAAACTTGATTCACCAACCAAGTTTGAGTAGACAACCTCCATTCTGTTGATTCTGGAGAAATTTCTACCAATATCACATATTGATGAGAAACTCCCACTGTATCTCCAAAGTCTTCAAACCTGCCACTGTTTGAATCTTCAAAAGGAATAGTTCAGAACTACACCATGCAGCTATATCAAGGATGACACTTCTCCTTGAGTAAAGCAATCTTCATAAATTCCTTGATGATTTTATCAATTATAACTTCATGGTTCTAACTACCTTCCATGTCATGAACATCAGTTCATGATGTCTAATGAACTTTCTTGACATCTTCTTCGCATGTTGATCCAGATGTTGAAACACTTCAACACAACATGTTTGGTCGCACAAAAGGACTCTTTGCTTAATGTATTCTTTATTTTGCAAAGATCTTGTACATTTACATTGCTGCTATATTTGTTTTACTAAATTAATGACAATCCCAAAAATACAGAACTTACAGAAAGGCTATAGAAAGAAATTATTTCACGATTATGAGGACTTCTCTCTAGAGAAAATCTAGAAATATCTTCAAATCAAGGAGGAATTGAGAAAAGGGAGAAATCAAAATCTATTGGTCTTTCCAAAGCCAATGTTGTGACTTCTAAACAAAAAACTAAGCATGATGGCATGAAGAGTCATCTTGGACCTAAAAATGAATATAACAAATTCAAAAATTCTGGCGGTCCAAAAGGTCATAAAAGAGATTGTTTTGTATATGAAAAACTCGGACATTATGCTTGAGATTATAGGAATAGTAAGTCAAAAAATAAGATCAATATAGTTCATGCAAATGACGACATAATCACTACGGTGAGCAAAATAATGGCAATCAAAGGCAAAGTGCAAGGATGGTGGTATGGAACATGTGCTATAGTGCATATCTCTTATGACAAAGTTGTTTTAAAACCTATTTTGAGGAAATTGATGGACATGAAGTACAAATGGAAAATGCAGTACGATCTAAAGTTGTTGGAACCGGATCCATCGAACTTAACTTCACTTCCGGAAAAAATTCACTCTTGATAATGTGTTTCATGTCCTCGACATGACTAGGAATATTGTTAGTGGTGGATCTGTTGGGTAAATCGGGTATTAAATTTGTATATGAATCTGCTGAGAGAATGATCAAACTTTGTACTACCGAAAATATTATTAGTGAAAATTCCAATTCTTCTTACATGCTTGAGTTTGTTTCTTAATGGCATAATAGATTAACACATATTGTTATTAGTTCTATGAAGAGACTAATTAAATATGGTTTGATTTCATGTAGTATAAATAGTTTCATAAAATGTGAATTATGAGGTAAATCAAATATGATTAAGAAACCTTTCAAAAGTGTTGAAAGAAATACAAATCTCCTTGAGCTTATACATTCAGATTTGTGTGAATTTAATGGCATGTTAACTCGTGGTGGAAATAAATATTTCATTACATTCATCGATGATTCTTCTAGGTACCCATATGTATGTATTTTAAGGCATAACGAGGATGATTTAATGCTTTTAAACTTTACAAGTAGAAGTAGAAAATCAATAAAATTAAAGTATCAAAGCCCTTAGATGTGATAGGGGCGGTGAATACTTTTATATAGAATTTAATACATTTTGTGAAGAACATGGCATTATACATGAATTCCCCACACCTCTCACACCACACAAAAATAGTGTAGCCGAGAGAAAGAATTGAAAATATCAAGAGATGATGAATGTCATGTTAATGCATTCCAAATTTCCATTTAATTTGTGGGGTGAGTGTAACACCCCAAATTTACCCTCTCCTTTTTATCATCATAAGCATATCATAAGCATAACATATAGTATACCATATCTTAACATTTAGCATAGAAAAATGAAGCATGACACCCATATGTTCTAGCATAGGGCATATGATCAATCATCTGGAAATTTGAAGTTCTACAAGTCAAGCCAAAGGCCAATGACATTGCAAGAGGCTCATAAGGTGTTCTCATGTCTTATACAAGCCTAAAGTCATCCACAAAAGTCAAGAAGGGTGAAAGATCATCAGAAGATCAAATAATCAACATCCTCCTATACAGTTAAAGCCCAATTAGGGTTTTGCATATGAACAAGGAATTATCACATCCTTGACCAATTCTTATGGTCAAAGGCTTGTATATGATATTTGAGGCCTATGTATGAAATTTGGTGAGAAAATTCATTGAGGAAGTCAAATTTTTCAGTTACTTGTAAGTAAAGAAATTGGTCAAACTGGACATCTGAAAAGTCAACTGTGAGATTTCAAGGGCTCCAATCCTATTTTTCAAGTCATGGGGTCTTCTTAAGGTTAAAGAAGAGCTTTGGTGATCTAAAATATCAAGAATCAAGAGGTTTTGAAGAAGTTTCCATTTTTGGCAAGTGACTTATAATGGAAGTTTCCATTTTTGGCAAGTTTTGCCCTAATTTTCAAAGGCTTCTTTCATGATCAAGATGGCTCCAAATGAAATTTTTTCGAACATGAAAGTTGTAGGGTATGTTCTCCCATTTTCAAAAAGTAAAAGATCATCTCCATAGCATGTGTGGTTTGAAAGATATGATTTTTGAAGTTAAGCATTTTTTAGGGTTTTACTTGAAATACAATATTCCACCAAGTTGCAAAATGCCTTGCATCTTGTTTTCAAGCTGATCCATGGACAAAACGAGGTCATGGTATCCTAATGCATTGCATAAAAGTCTTTTTGCTCCAAAGAGAATACCAAATTCGTGCATGAATGGGAGGATATTTTACAAAATGCAAAAATGCAAGTTCACTTAAAAAGCATGATACAAGTTCATCCAAGGGCCAAGATCATTTCAGTTGTGATTAGTGGATGATGTGTGATCAACATGTGCAAAGAGAAGAGAGGGAGCACGAGTAAGGAGTGAGGTCACACTCTTCATGCCAAAATGCAAAATCACCTCCACCACATTCCTCTCACGTGCACTTTCTTCTAAACCCTAGTCAATAAAAATTCACATCATATATAAGAGAAATGAGCTCTTGAATCACGAGAATTGCTCATCATTTTCTCACTCTCAAGTTTTTTCACTCAAAGCTTTTTGGTTCGAATCTCTTCATACACCTACATATTGCTTCATCTAAGCTCATATTCATCATCCTCGAGCTTCATAGATCACAAATCCACCATCCATTGAAGTTGAATCTCTAGATTTCTCAAGGTGCAAGTGTAGTGCAGTTGAGTTTGAATTACAAGATACAGAGGTTCTCAAGCTCTCTCTTGAATTTATTTTGCAAGGAGAGGCTCTAAGGCTTTTATCTGCATCATTTGAAGGCTTCTCTTGAGTTAATTTGTGCTCTACAAGCTTCAGGTAAGCCTCTAATCCATAGATCTAAAATTGAAATTAGTTGTGCACATTATGATCTACTTGTTTCACTAATGATGCTGATCTATTTACTTTTGAAAATGAGTGAGAATTGAGACTGTATGGTTGAATTAAAGGTTGATCCATGAAAATGTTCTTATTCTATTTGCTTTGTTGGATGATCTAATGGAAAATCTAATGTGATATTCTTGTTCAGCATGCTTGATTTGTTAGATCTGGATAATTTCATGTGATTTGGTGTTGTTTTGTTCATACGTATGAATCTTCGGATTCTGGAATTTGTTTTAAGTTTGAATTGGAGAAGATGATGTCTCATCCCTTGGATGCTTGATCTGGACGTTCCACATGATGCCAACTGTAACACGGAGGGAGAACTGACTTTAGTTATGTTGCGGATAGCAAGAGTCGCCACCGACTTTTATTTTATCCAAAGGAAAGGCATAAAAGAACAGGAAAGACCTTTTAAAAGATTTTTGGGTCCGGGGGGTAGGTTATGTAAAGGGAAGGTGTTAGCACCCTTTACATCCATGGTTATCCATGGGCTCTTAGTTACTTAGCTCACTTTAAAATGTTTTTTGAAATGTGAAGTGTGTGAATAAAAATTTTCTTAAGTGTTTTATAATGATCCATGTACGGATGCGTATAAAACCTTTGTTTTGAAAATTTGTTTGAAAATGTGAAGTATTTGAAATGTTTTGAAGAGTGAGCAAGTATCTAAGAGGAACCTACCCTAAGTTTAAGTCTTTTCTGTTCTTGAATCCTTTGAATGGTAAGACTATCCCTATTATTAAGGAATAGGTAGTCGTTACCTTGGATGTAAGGGACAAGTGAAGGGTCATCTGTTATTTAGGCAACTGTGGGGTGTATAAGTAATTCGAAGGGACTTATCATCTTTATTCGAAAGGGACAAGATCATTACGAAGGCAACATTCGAAGGGACTTGATCTTTTTATCTGTTTAGGGACTAGATGATGTGAGATGAGGGACTTTTGCTTTATACACCCTACTTGACCTTTTTGTAATAGGCAACATGAGAGGTATCCTTAAGGAAGTGAGATGGCGATCAAAGATCGATTTACGTGTGTGAGTGTACAATTTTAAATATTTATCTTTTTAAATTAGTGATCTAAATTAATTTTAAATACAAACATGTTTCACTCCTTATTTTACTAACCATAGCATTTAAAAATAAATATTAAATATTACTATTAAAATATTACATCCAGGAGACAATTACATAATAATAACAAATTAAATAAATAAGCAAAAATAAATAATAATAATATAATTGGGTTAGTAAAAATAAATAATAATAATAAATCACAATATATAAATGGGGTTAGTAATAAAATAAATAGCATTAATAATAAAATAAATAATAATATTAGCATTAAAATTAAAAAGATCAATTTTTTATATAAACAATTTTTTTTTTTTAAGATTAAGAAGAAAATATAAACAATTATATACTAATTATTATAAAATTTTAAATTATATATAAGTTATAGAAATTAGATTAATTATAAGCATATTATAAAATAAATTATATTTACAAAATTAAATTAGCAAGTTTTAATTATTTTTAAACATATACTAAAAATTATTTACATACAAAAATTAAATTATAAACAAGTTATAGAATATATACATATTATAATCATATTATTAAATTTACAAAATTAAATTATTAAATTATAAACAAATTATAGAAATATATACATGATTAAAGTTTATAAATAATAAATTAAAAGTTATAATAGAATTAAATTTTAGGTAAAAGAAAATTAGGGTTTGTGTAAATTATTAGGGTTTAAAAAAAAATAATTAGGTTTTAACAATTTTTCTAATAAGATTTAAAAAAAATGAATTCTAAAATATGATAATAATATAAACATTCTACATTTTTTATTATTTAAATTTGTTTAATTATAATATAATTTAATAAAATAATAAAAAAACAGAGAAAAGAGTGAAAAAACAAAACCTGCTTGGGCTGGGATTTGAACCCAGTCCCTAAGCTTTCACCCTCAAGACCAGCACTCCCACCACTGGGCCATGCGCGTGCAGGTGTTAGCAAACACACTCCATTTGGTTTTGTTGCTTGACCTGGAAAAAACATGAAAAAACAAAGCAAAGAACACAAAAAGGCCTGGGGGGATTCGAACCCAGGACCTTTACGCAATACACAAACACACTTACCATTCCAGCCGGGAGGGCGCAACTGGTAGTATGTTCATCATAATGTATAATATATTAAGCCTGTGAATTAAATGGAAAACATAAAAAAAAAAGTTGCTGAGCCCAAGATTCGATCCCTGGACCTTGGTCTCACACGCGCATCCCTTAACCAACTGAGCTAACACTGCAACTGTGAAACAAAACCACAAACAATTCTAAAAATATTATGAGTAATATTTGAATTCTAAAACGTGCGCGCTGGCTTCTTCTTCTTCCTTGGATTTTCGCAGGTTTTCCTGCGAAAATTGTTGGGAGATTTCCTGCGAGTTTTCATGCATTCAAAACCTGCCAATCTCATACACTCATCAATATGCAATGATTCATTAAATTAGTTACATGGTTGTGATACCCAACCTTCATACAATTCAATTATGGTCTTAGAATCAATTTAAATTAAGTGAATCACAGAATCCCAATTTAGAGCTCAAAACCCTAACTATGGTGTTTTCATGATTCGGCCATAATTCTTCACCAAACAGTCCAGAAATCATCTACAAGTCATGACTAATACAAATCAAACAACAAAATCAATTAACATTAGCTAAATAGATGGAATCGAAAAATTCAAATTCAAAGACAAGAGAGATTCGGTTTATGCAATATAAGATGCTTTGGATGCAAATGAGTATTGAGAATGATTCAAGGATGTCCAATAAACATGTCTCAACCTTCAAATCTCTTTGGAATGGCCTCTATGGAAGAATCCGAATTTGAAATTTTGGGTGATTTTTTTGATGTATGAACTTACTCTTTGAGGCAGGGAATTTGTGTCCTTTGCATATGGATCTCTTGTATACTTATACTAGACTGAATTAGGTAAAAAATATTGGCTCATTGTTTGGATATTTTGGATCAATGAGATTGAAAAAGATTAAGTCTTAAATTTCAAATATTTGTGAATTCAACCTTTCTATTTCAAGCCAATCACCATAATTCTTATATCAATTTGATCCAAGCCATATTTATGATTTTCTAGAAGCAATATCTCATTTAAACATTTGATTTTTCTATTTTATTTTGATTTTAAATGATTTTAAATGAATAAAATCAAAATAAATAAAATAAAATAATAAAAAAATCTGAATAAATGAGGGTTGGGTCGTGTATGAGGTACTTGTATGGATTGGATCATCACATGGCAAGCCCATTTGGAAAAATTTGGTTTTGAGCCCCCATTTGCTTCATAAACTTCCCTAAAATTTCCCAACTTTGCAAGGGCACACATCCTTCAATTTTAATGCTATGAGGGTGTTTTTGGACATTTTGGAAAGCTTGAAGAGTCCTCTAACCAACCCCATCGGTTTCATGTCTATATCATTTACCATTCTCAAGTTATGCCCTTTTGAAGTTGTTGACTTTTTGTTGACTTTCAAAAGGACCTATAATGTCTTAGCTCATACCTTCCAAATGAAGCATTTTTGGGCTTGGCTTGTGAGACACAAAGTTGTAGATAATTCAATTTCCTTCAAAATGAGATTTGGGTGGAAAAAATGTGATGAAGCATGTGAAAGTTATGGCTGGTCAAAGTTCAGTTGACTTTTCCTGAGGAAACCCTAATTTAGAAACCTCTGATTCTTGATGATCTGAAATATCCTTGATGAATCATGATCAACCCTCGATCAAATGATGAATTTTACTTCATATACTTGATGTTGGCAAAAAATCATGAAGTTTGACTTTGGTTTGACCACAGTTGACCTCAGTTTGACTTTTTAACTACTTTGACTGATTTTGACTTATCTGATCATTTGACTGAGCAAACCTTTGAGGAAAGTTATGAAATTTGTCATAGGGATTCTTAGACACATATAAGATGTTATGAAGCTCACTTGAAGTCTTGGAAATCCATTTATCCTGATTAAAGTCAAAACCCTAGTTTTGGATGCACTGCTTAGGAGAATGCCTTGCCTGAGGGAATTGTCACATCTTCTGACCAATGATGAACTTTGTGAACCTTGTGAACCTCATAAGTTGTCTTGTGAACGTTGTGAACCTCATAAGATGTCTTGTGAACATGAACCTCATGAAAGGTCTTGTGAACCTTGTGAACCTCATAAAGTGTCTTGTAAACTTCATGAACCTTATGAAAGGTCTTGTGAACCTTGTGAACTTCATAAAGTATCTTGTAAGCTTCATGAACCTCATGAAAGGTCTTGTGAACCTTGTGAACCTTCTTAGCACACAAAGTCTTGTATTGTGAGGGCAAATTTTGGGGTGCAACAGCTGCCCCTATTCAATTTTCTGAAACCTGAGGGGTTAGATTGGTATATTTGCCAGTCGTGACCTGGAAGGTTGAAGGGGATTGAACACAAAAGCCCAAAAAATTTGCACTCACCGGTGCACAGAGTAATACTGGTGACTAGTTGTATATGCTTGAGTGGGCTTAAAGATGCCACTTGGAGAAAAGTTCTTCTAATACATTTCTTGGAGAATAAAGCAGTCCAAAATATGAAGATATAATGATAGCTTTCAGGAGGATAAACAACGTCCTGAGGTAATGATATGCTTTCAGGAGGATAAACAACGTCCTGAGGTATGATGATAGCTTTCAGGAAGATAAACAACGTCCCGAGGTAATGGTTGCTTTTAGGAGGATAAACAACGTCCTGAGGTAATGAGGTAACCTTTGAGAAGATAAACAATGGCCCAAGGTCATGATATGCTTTCAGGAGGATAAACAACGTCCTGAGGTAATGATTGCTTTCAGGAGGATAAACAACGTCCTGAGGTAATGATTGCTTTCAGGAGGATAAACAACGTCCTGAGGAAATGATATGCTTTCAGGAGGATAAACAACGTCCTGAGGAAATGAGGTAACCTTTGGGAAGATAAACAACGGCCCAAGGTAATGATATGCTTTCAGGAGGATAAACAACGTCCTGAGGTGTGATGATAGCTTTCAGGAAGATAAACAACGTCCTGAGGGAATAAGGTATAACTTTTGGGAGGATAAACAACGGCCCAATAGTCATGATATGCTTTCAGGAGGATAAACAACGTCCTGAGGAAATGATAGCTTTCAGGAGGATAAACAACGTCCTGAGGTAATGAAGTAACCTTTGGGAAGATAAACAACGGCCCAAGGTCACAAGTTGTTGATGAAGTCTGTCTGCTGGAGAATTAATCTGAAAAACAAGATTGTAACATTCTGTATGATAATATTAGCTTATGAATTATGTATGCATGTATAATGTGATGTACTTAAGTAATGTATTATGTATTTATGTATATGTATGATATGATGTAAATGATGTATGTATGCATCATGTAGCTTGACGCGTCTGGATATCTTTGTATAATAACTGCTGGCCAGGGAAAATAAATCTCGATTCGTTGCTGAAGAATATGAGGAACTTGTTCCCGTCTTGTATACATAACATAGTATATATAACCTCCCGTCTTCGTTTGATAGTAAGGTATCCATAACCTCCCGTCTTTGTTCGTCGTACTCCCATTGGGAAAATAAATTCCCGACTATCCGTATGAGGATAAAAGAGATGGATATAAATTCCAAGGGAGATGTGACTCGAAGTATTTATAAAGATGGATTTGCCCTACTAGGGGATTTGTAACTGTCTTGTAAGGATGAACCAGTGAAGCTTCGTTGAAATCCTTCCCTCGTTCGACCTTAGTAAATACTATTACTGCATTTTCATGCATTTCTGGTAAACATCAATCATATTCAAAAGCATACATACATTCAAACACAACCAATGGACGTTTCGCTTATGTAAATAGGGTAAAAGTAAATCTGGATTCAAAGATGAAATTTCATTTATATCACAAAGTGACCTATACATAGGCAAGTTTGTACAAGGAGACAGAAATCCTAGTAAGAGGAATTTGTCGTAAAAAAATTTACAAAACAAAGAAAATCAGCTATGTGGGAAATAATCCTATTGAGTTTCAATTCTACTATTGCCATTATCTTCAAGTATCTCATCTTCTGCTGTCGGGACGAAAATGATTGGGTTGAGCTTTATCTGTTCGAACTTGAGTAAGTAGTACAACTGGTTATAGTTTCATGGGTGATCCAAACGAGACATAGTCATACGCTTTAATCCCTAACTTTTGCCTGGATTGCCCTTTCAGGTTTTCAATCCACCGGGATACCCTTTTTTGCCCGAAGCCGCCTTTTCAGGTTTTCGACTTGCCGGGTGTACATTTTTTTTATATATATCCCTAATTTTTGCCCGAACCCTTTTGGTTCGCCGGGATGCCCTTATTTTTGCCTAGGCCAGTCAACCTAGCGGGTCTCTTTTTATGCGTAGTATTTTTTAACTATGTCTGCGTTTACAGGCTGTGGGAAATCTTCACCATCCATAGTAGTAAGTAACATGGCACCCCCTGAAAATACTGTTTTGACCACAAATGGTCCTTCATATGTTGGAGTCCACTTGCCCCTAGGATCACCCTGTGGTAATATGATACGCTTGATTACCAAGTCACCAACCTGATATACCTTTGGCTTAACCTTCTTGTTAAAAGCTTTGATCATTCGTTTCTGGTACATCTGACCATGACAAACTGCTGCTAGTCTCTTCTCATCAATCAAATTTATCTGGTCAAGTCGAGTCTGAATCCACTCATCTTCATCCAAACCTGCATCTCTCATAATTCTTAAGGAGGGAATCTGAACTTCAATGGGCAGAACTGCTTCCATACCATATACTAAGGAGAATGGGGTTGCCCCTGTTGAAGTACGTATTGTAGTACGATAACCATAAAGAGCAAATGGCAACATCTCATGCCAATCCTTGTAAGTAACAGTCATCTTCTGTATAATCTTCTTGATATTCTTATTAGCAGCTTCAACTTCCCCATTCATCTTTGGACGATACGGAGAAGAGTTATGATGCTTAATATTGAAATGCGTGCAGAGATCAGTAATCATAGTGTTGTTCAGATTGGAGCCATTGTCAGTAATAATCCTTTCAGGGATGCCATACCTACATATGAGATTATTCTTAATGAATCGAGCCACAACATTCTTGGTAACAGATGCAAATGAAGCTGCCTCCACCCACTTAGTGAAGTAATCAATAGCAACCAGGATGAAACGATGCCCATTAGAAGCAGTAGGCTTAATTTCACCAATCATATCAATGCCCCACATGGCAAAAGGCCAAGGAGCAGTCAACACATTCAATGGTGATGGAGGTATATGTATTTTATCTGCATAGATTTGACACTTATGACACATTCTGGAATGTTGATAGCAGTCAGCTTCCATGGTAGACCAATAGTAACCTGCTCTCAATATCTTCTTTGCCATAGTATGACCACTAGAATGAGTGCCAAAGATCCTATCATGCATATCTTCCATAATCTCTGTTGCTTCCTTTTTATCCACACAACGAAGCATAGTTGAATCATATTGCGCTTGTACAAAATCCCATTACTCAAAAAGAATTTAGCAGAAAACCTTCTCAGAAACTTCCTATCTTTGACAGATGCCCCTTCAGGGAATTCCTGAGTTTCAAGATATCTTTTCACTTCATAGAACCAAGGCTTCTCCTCTGCTTCTTCAGTGTCAATCTCATTGTAGTATGCTGGCTTCTCAAATCTATCAATGGTAATCTTGGGAGCCTCATCATCCCAGCTGATCTCAAACATGGATGCCATGGTAGCTAATGCATCTGCCAACTGATTCTCTCTTCGTGGAATATGTCCAAAAGTAATATCTTTGAAATGTGGGATCAAAGACAACACATGCTCTCTATAAGGAATGAGGTTATCATGCTTGGTATCCCAATCTCCTTTAATTTGACTTACTACCAGGGCTGAATCTCCATACACGTCAAGGAACTGAATCTTCATATCAATGGCAGCTTTAATACCCATGATACATGCCTCATACTCAGCTATGTTATTGGTACAATAGAAACAAAGTCTGGCAGTGATCGGGGTATGACAACCTTCAGGGGAACTAATCACAACACCAACACCATTACCAAGTGCATTAGAAGCCCCATCAAAAACCATAGTCCATCGGGATCCTTGTTCAGGTCCTTCATATTGCCAGGTTCTTTGGTAATAATCATAATGTCTTCATCAGGGAACTCAAAACTCATTGACTGATAATCATCCACTGCTTGATGAGCCAAATGATCAGCCACAACACTTCCTTTAATGGCCTTTTGTGTAGTATACTGTATGTCATATTCTGTCAAGATCATTTGCCATCTTGCAATTCTTCCGGAGAGAGCAGGTTTCTCGAATATGTACTTGATTGGATCCATCTTCGAAATCAATAAGGTAGTATGAGTCAACATATACTGTCTTAGTCAGAGAGCAGCCCATGCCAAAGCGCAGCAAGTTTTCTCGAGCAGTGAGTATCTTGTTTCACAGTCGGTAAACTTTTTGCTAAGGTAGTATATTGCCTGCTCTTTTCGACCAGACTCGTCATGTTGCCCCAATACACACCCCATTGAGTTGTCTAATACTGTTAAGTACATAATCAAGGGTCTTCCATCAACTGGTGGCATCAAAATTGGAGGTTCTAGCAGATATTTCTTGATTTCATCAAATGCTGTTTGGCATTCATCATTCCATTCCATCACCTGGTCTTTCTTCAACAACTTGAAGATAGGCTCACAGATGGCAGTTAATTGGGAAATAAATCTTGCAATGTAATTCAATCGTCCCAAGAAACCTCTAACCTCCTTCTCAGTACGGGGAGTTGGCATCTCCTGTATAGCTTTTACTTTTGCGGGATCTACTTCAATACCTTTTCCACTAACAATGAAACCCAGGAGTTTACCAGACCTAACTCCAAAAGTACACTTGTTTGGGTTCAATCTCAACTTGTATTTCTTCAACCTCTCAAACAACTTATGCAGATGGTCAAAATGTTGCTCTTCATTCTGGGACCTGGCTATCATATCATCCACATACACCTCTATCTCATGATGTATCATATCATGAAACAAAGCCACCATAGCACGCTGATATGTTGCCCCTGCATTCTTCAAACCAAATGGCATCACTTTATAACAAAAAGTGCCCCACTGTGTAACAAATGTTGTCTTCTCCATATCTTCAGGTGCCATCTTGAATTGATTGTAACCAGAGAAACCATCCATAAAAGAGAATACCTTGTGTTGAGCAGTGTTGTCTACCAGAACATCAATATGAGGAAGTGGAAAGTCATCTTTGGGGCTGGCCTTGTTCAGATCCCTGTAGTCTACACACATACGTACCTTACCATCTTTCTTAGGTACCGGTACCACGTTTGCAACCCACTGAGGATAAGAAGTCACAACTAAGAACCCTGCATCAAACTGTTTCATTACCTCTGCTTTGATCTTCTCTGACATTTCAGGATGCATGCGACGAACCTTCTGTTTCTTTGGACGACAATCTTCTTTCACTGGTAAACGGTGAACCACAATGTCTGTATCCAACCCTGGCATATCTTCGTAGGACCCAGCAAAGATCTCTACATAATCATGTAGCATCTGAATCAATCTGCTCTTGACACTATCCTCTAAATCAGCCCCTATCTTGACTTCTTTCCTTTTTTCTTCAGTTCCCAGATTCACAACTTCGACTGGCTCTTCATGTGGTTGTATAGCTTTCTCTTCTTGTTGTAACAACCTAGCAAGCTCTACAGGTACTTCACAATCGTCCTCATTTCCGTCTTCAGCTTGATAGATCGGATTCTCGAAATTATAATTGGCAATAGTAGAACTGTTATCAACAGGATCCAGAGTGGATGAGGATCTGCATTTTAGTGACGTGGGTGTGTGTAAGAACACATAGCTGATAAATAAAGGAAAAGAAAGACAAGGAACACAATATTTACGAAAACGAAACGTCCACTGATTTTTATTGAATGAAGTATGCAAATGAAATGACATCCCGTAACAAGCACACCATTGTGCCCCGGGCAAGGCACAAGGCTTAAAGAGTTCAATTGTTCAAGAAATTACAAACTTAAAAAGCAACAACACAGTAATAGTATTTACTCCTGACTAAAGGAGATAGGAATAACATCTTCAGCCTTCCAGTTATTGAGCCCAGTACCCACAGTAGGAAAAATCCAAGCATCCAAGTTGTAGTCTTCATCATAGTCACCCACAGCATTGATCTGGTCTTTCATAATCCCCTGATTGGTGATACGAACAGCACGAGCACGATGAACAGCCTTCTGGGACTCTGCAGTGAAACCCAAACCAAATTTGTCAGACTTGTACGGAATATCAGGAAGTTGACCCCAAATAGTACAACCACCTTCATCCACCACAGCTCTAGCATCTTTAAGGGAGGCCATTGTAGGAGGTACTCTGGTGACCACAGGAACTTTCTTGACAACATGAGGAGCTTCATAATCATTAACAATCCAAGGAACCACTTCAAATGTCTAACACGGAGTTTCAACATATTCACCTTCCACTTCAAGATACTTAAAGGTGTTCACATGGCTAATCATATACCCTTCCTCTCCGTAGACAGTAACAACTTTCCCTTCTACTGGATATCTCAGCTTCTGATGCAATGTAGAGGTTACAGCACTTGCCCCATGGATCCAGGGACGCCCAAGCAAACAAGAATATGACGGACGAATATCCATTACATAAAAGGTAGCATTGAAAACCTGAGAACCAACTTTGATTGGGAGATCAATTTCTCCATGCACTACTCTTCTCGAGCCATCAAAAGCCTTTACCACTATATTACTGGGCTTCAGCACAGCATCTTCAGGACTCAGCTTATTCAGAACTTCTTTGGGCAACACATTCAGAGAGGAACCATTGTCTATCAATACATGTGACAGGGTAGTGCCCCTGCATTCAATTGAGATATGTAGAGCCCTGTTATGATCCCTCTTGGCAGGAGTCAAATCAGCATCGGAGAAACCTAACCCATTATCATAGGTCAAGTATGCAACACAATTTTCAAACTGGTCAACATAAATTTCATTTGGTACATGAGCAGTCTTCAGAAACTTAATCAAGGCTTTGGCATGAGCCTCAGAACACAGCAATAAAGACAACATAGAAATCTTGGAGGGAGTATGCCCCAATTGATCAACAATGTCATAATCACTCTTGCGAATGATTTTCAATACTTCTTCCATCTGCTTAGAAAGATCATCAGCAGCTGGCACATCAGTTTGTACAGGTTCAATAACAGGACCTTTGCCCCGAGCATCAGTGGTGGAGGTAGCAGCTGGAGTAACTGCATTCTTGGAAGTAGCTGGAGGAGAGAAAACTCTTCCGCTTCGTGTGATCTTACTAGATCCAGTAATATTATCAACATCAACAGGCATATCAGCTAAGGGTTCTTGCTTAACACCATGGATATAAACATCAGACCCATAATGCCAAGGCACAGCTTTATCAGAAGTATACGGAATAGGACCAGGAGTGGTAATGACCACAGGAGCCACTCTAGCTTCAGCAACAATCTTCACAGGGCCTTCAGCAGTAATCTTAATAGGACCCTTATGAGTGATTTTAACAGGTCCCTTGGAAGTAATCCTTACCGGCACTTTATCAACCATATCTACCTCTTCAATCTTCTTACCTTTAGTTATATGATCCACCATACTTTCCATAGAAGGTGGTGTCCTCTCAAATACTATGGTATAATTATTCATGAGGCGTTGAATTTCATCCTTCAACCTCCAACAACTATCCGGTCTATAAGCACAATAGACACAATCTTCACGACAACCTGGAAAGAACCCAGCTTGTACTAACTTCTTCTTGATAACAGACAATGGTGTAGTCAAATCTGCAACTGAGGAAATATGTGAATCATCATCAATGACATTGACAGTCTTCTCATGATTTGGCATGGGAGCAGTAATCACATTTGGAGTACCCGGAGGGTCAAACTCAATCTCTCCAGCCTCAATCATATCTTGAATTTTGTTCTTCAATACCCAGCAACTATTGGTATCATGTCCCTGACAATTCGAATGATATGCTTATCGTGCATTAGGATTGTACCTAGGAGAGGTAACATTAGGATTCTGAGGAGCATCTTTCAGAGTGATAAGTTCAGCCTTCAGCAAGTGTTGCAATGCTTGGGCCATTGACATGTTGATCTTAGTGAACTGCCTTCTAGCCCTCTGTTGATTTCCCTGTGGCTGCTCTGGTGTTGTAGGAGTTGGATTGGAGATATGGACTGCACTCACAGACTGATGCCTTCTACTACGATCAGGTTGACCATAAACAACATTTGATTCTTTCTTTCCACTGGGAGGCTTCTTTGCAGCACCTGATGAAGAAGCACCCACTTGAATCTTGCCACTCCTTATACCACTTTCTACGCGCTCTCCTGTCATTATCAACTCAGTGAAGCCAGATGATGAGCTTCCAATGAGATGACTGTAAAAAGGACCATTCAACATACACATGAACATATCAACCAACTCCCTGTCAGTTAAAGGGGGTTGTACTCTTCCAGCCAAGTCTCTCCACTTCTGAGCATACTCCTTGAAACTTTCTTTAGCACCCATGGACATGCTTTGCAGCTGCATGCGAGTGGGGGCTAGATCAGCATTGTATTGATATTGCTTATAAAAGGCTTCAGCAAGATCATTCCAATCACGGATGTTGACACTCTCCAACTGATAATACCATTCCAGTTGAGCTCCAGATAAGCTCTCTTGGAAGAAATGGATCCACAACTTCTTATCAGCAGTATGGGGTTGGATTCTCCGGAAATAAGACCTCAGATGCAGCTTGGGACAAGAGACACCATCATAAACAACAAAAGTAGGAACCTTGAAACCAATGGGTATGACTACCCCAGATATCAGACTCAGGTCTTCAAAATCCAGCCCAGAAGACTTTTGCAATTTCATAGCATCCATTCTATCCACCAGCATCTTGAACTTATCTTTATTAGGCTCATGATAGTAGTTAGCTTCAGAATCAGAGTCCCCCATTGTGTTATGGAGACTACCTCCCTCTTTCTCAGACTCTTCAGACTCATAATCTTCAATTGGTTCCTTGGTCTTGACAGGACCTCTGAACCTTCTTCCCATGTTGATCAGGCCACCTGGCCTTCTAGTCTTCTTAGTCTTCTTGGCCAGCAGTGTCTTCAATTCATCCTGCCCCTTGGACAAGTTCAGGATTAGCTCTTGGAACTGTGCATTTTGTGCCTGGAGATCCTTAACTGTTTGCTCAAGAGCCATTGCTGAAATAAACAGTGAGAAGATAAGAAACCTGTGCACAATAAACCTGTGATGCAATGATATGATATGTGAATGCGTATGCAATGTTTTCAAGGACCGCAGGATTTAAATTTGCTTAAACAAACAAGAATGTAAACTTTTATTAATAATAACTTTGTTTTGCCTCTTGGGCTTACAAAAAATGAAATGAAATAAATACAAGAGATGGGATTTTAAGTCTCCCATGGACGTTTCCTCTTTGTGTTGAGGTATGAGTTGAGATTTCGTTCCTCGTGAAGTTGCTTTGTTAGTTCCAGGATTCTTTCTTGTCTTGCTTTGTAATGAGCCTCGAAGGTATCCCTTTGCTCCTTCAACTGGATCCAGGACCTTTGTAAATCTTCCATGTCAGTAGGCATGTCTGGGTGAAGGATGGTATAAGAAGTATCTTCTTCAGCAACAGGTTCCATGGTAACTGGCAGGATGGCAGGATATGGCATCATGAGAGTCTGAGCACGAGATCGCACCCATCTGAGGTAAGCTTCCATAGGAATAGTGTACTTAGGCTCCAGAGTCTTGCTGTCAACCTTGTTCACTTTTCCCCATGCTCGTATGAACCTCTGACGGTAACCTTGCAAATCGTTGTCGTAATCAAACACAATATCCTGAATCAACATGTCATGTGGACCATCACTCCGAGCGTAACCAAATTTTCGTAAAGCTAAGGAAGGGTTGTAAGTAATTCCTCCTCTTATGCCTAGAAGTGGCACATTAGGAAATTCCCCACAACAGTCAATGATAGTGACATTCTCCATAGATCTGGAGCACCAATGGATATCTGAATGAGAGAGTGACATAATCCTCTTGGACCACCTGAACCCTTGTTCATTCTTCATCACTGAGCGAGGAAGGTGAGAAATAAACCACCTAGATAGCAAAGGTATGCAACACATCAGAGTTCCTCGTGCCTTTGTAGTACGAGTATGAAGAGAGTGCAGAATGTCTCCAAGCAATGTAGGCACTGGATTGTGACTCAAAAAAATGTTGATGGCATGAACGTCTATGAACTGGTCAGGATTGGGGAACAACACTAAGCCATAAATCAACAAGGCTGGGATCTCCTCCAAAGCATCATAGCTCATAGCTTTCAAGAACCCTTGAGCCTTCTCTATCAACACCTTAGCAAGAATACCTTTAACTCCGCTTCTCGTTTCTAGGACAATGTCAGACTTCTTCAGATGTAGAGCTGCAGCAATAACTTCAGGTTTAGGCTCCTTTTCCAAACCTGTGAAGGGTCTTTGATCAAGAATAGGTATACCCAGAAGTTTAGAGAACTCTTCCATTGTAGGAACCAGCTGATAGTCGGGGAATGTGAAGCAATGGTGCTTAGGATCAAAGAACTGAAACAAAACACTCATCATGTCTTCATTGAATCCTGAGGTGACTAGATCCAATAGGTGACCATGTCTCTTGATGAACTGAGAATGATCAGACACTTGAGAAACCAACTCTTTAAGCTTAGCAGGTATGCCTACAAAGTTGATCCTGATGGTGTTTCTACGAGCAGAAGCCATGACCTGCAACAAAGAACAAAGATAAATCCTTTGGTCCTTGAAATGGTTAGTGAAAATTCTATGCTTATGATGCATATTGATGTCATGATGTTATGTTCAATCACAAACATGTGGCACACACAAACAAGTCACACAATAGCCCTAGGTTTGAAGGCTTGCATGAGGTTTAAAGGTAAGTACCCTCCCCTGAAGTTTAGATGGTTCATCCTGTCCTATAAAGTAACCAGGTTCTAAGGGATCTCAATATCATTGATCCTTCACAAGGGTGGTTGTTCAGTAGGCAACTTACTTGCCAACCAAAACCCTCCAAGTTTAGAATCTCAATGAGCGTAGTATCAAGTATCAACCAACTTCAGTCTGCACCAAAGCCGGTTATCTCACTACTTTCTAAAGGCCAAGATGGGATAACTAGGGTTCTAAAAGTTAGTTAGTGCATTGACAACATATGGCAGCCTCATATTATCCTCAACTTGACTTAAGGAACATAAGCACCAACCAAGAAGTCACACTAACTATGGCCACCAGATCAACCATATCAGTATACGCCGTACAGTTTCCTTGGTCTATTGCCATTTACCTAAGGTACACTAGATCCGGGTTATGATCTTTCACACATAAGAGCACCCAACAGATAAGTATAAAGCAAACAAGGCAAACAATTTTAAAGTGATCTAATTCCTAAGGGTACCCCTCTTTTATTAAATCCCCAGCAGAGTCGCCAGTTCTGTAACACGGTGGGAGAACTGACTTTAGTTATGTTGCGGATAGCAAGAGTCGCCACCGACTTTTATTTTATCCAAAGGAAAGGCATAAAAGAACAGGAAAGACCTTTTAAAAGATTTTTGGGTCCGGGGGGTAGGTTATGTAAAGGGAAGGTGTTAGCACCCTTTACATCCATGGTTATCCATGGGCTCTTAGTTACTTAGCTCACTTTAAAATGTTTTTTGAAATGTGAAGTGTGTGAATAAAAATTTTCTTAAGTGTTTTATAATGATCCATGTACGGATGCGTATAAAACCTTTGTTTTGAAAATTTGTTTGAAAATGTGAAGTATTTGAAATGTTTTGAAGAGTGAGCAAGTATCTAAGAGGAACCTACCCTAAGTTTAAGTCTTTTCTGTTCTTGAATCCTTTGAATGGTAAGACTATCCCTATTATTAAGGAATAGGTAGTCGTTACCTTGGATGTAAGGGACAAGTGAATGGTCATCTGTTATTTAGGCAACTGTGGGGTGTATAAGCAATTCGAAGGGACTTATCATCTTTATTCGAAAGGGACAAGATCATTACGAAGGCAACATTCGAAGGGACTTGATCTTTTTATCTGTTTAGGGACTAGATGATGTGAGATGAGGGACTTTTGCTTTATACACCCTACTTGACCTTTTTGTAATAGGCAACATGAGAGGTATCCTTAAGGAAGTGAGATGGCGATCAAAGATCGACTTACGTGTGTGAGTGTACAATTTTAAATATTTATCTTTTTAAATTAGTGATCTAAATTAATTTTAAATACAAACATGTTTCACTCCTTATTTTACTAACCATAGCATTTAAAAAAATATTAAATATTACTATTAAAATATTACATCCAGGAGACAATTACATAATAATAACAAATTAAATAAATAAGCAAAAATAAATAATAATAATATAATTGGGTTAGTAAAAATAAATAATAATAATAAATCACAATATATAAATGGGGTTAGTAATAAAATAAATAGCATTAATAATAAAATAAATAATTATATTAACATTAAAATTAAAAAGATCAATTTTTTATATAAACAATTATTTTTTTTAAGATTAAGAAGAAAATATAAACAATTATATACTAATTATTATAAAATTTTAAATTATATATAAGTTATAGAAATTAGATTAATTATAAGCATATTATAAAATAAATTATATTTACAAAATTAAATTAGCAAGTTTTAATTATTTTTAAGCATATACTAAAAATTATTTACATACAAAAATTAAATTATAAACAAATTATAGAATATATACATATTATAATCATATTATTAAATTTACAAAATTAAATTATTAAATTATAAACACATTATAGAAATATATACATGATTAAAGTTTATAAATAATAAATTAAAAGTTATAATAGAATTAAATTTTAGGTAAAAGAAAATTAGGGTTTGTGTAAATTATTAGGGTTTAAAAAAAATAATTAGGTTTTAACAATTTTTCTAATAAGATTTAAAAAAAAATGAATTCTAAAATATGATAATAATATAAACATTCTACATTTTTTATTATTTAAATTTGTTTAATTATAATATAAATTAATAAAATAATAAAAAAACAGAGAAAAGAGTGAAAAAACAAAACCTGCTTGGGCTGGGATTTGAACCCAGTCCCTAAGCTTTCACCCTCAAGACCAGCACTCCCACCACTGGGCCATGCGCGCGCAGGTGTTAGCAAACACACTCCATTTGGTTTTGTTGCTTGACCTGGAAAAAACATGAAAAAACAAAGCAAAGAACACAAAAAGGCCTGGGGGGATTCGAACCCAGGACCTTTACGCAATACACAAACACACTTACCATTCCAGCCGGGAGGGCGCAACTGGTAGTATGTTCATCATAATGTATAATATATTAAGCCTGTGAATTAAATGGAAAACATAAAAAAAAAAAGTTGTTGAGCCCAAGATTCGATCCCTGGACCTTGGTCTCACACGCGCATCCCTTAACCAACTGAGCTAACACTACAACTGTGAAACAAAACCACAAACAATTCTAAAAATATTATGAGTAATATTTGAATTCTAAAACACGCGCGCTGGCTTCTTCTTCTTCCTTGGATTTTCGCAGGTTTTCCTGCGAAAATTGTTGAGAGATTTCCTGCGAGTTTTCATGCATTCAAAACCTGCCAATCCCATACACTCATCAATATGCAATGATTCATTAAATTAGTTACATGGTTGTGATACCCAACCTTCATACAATTCAATTATGGTCTTAGAATCAATTTAAATTAAGTGAATCACAGAATCCCAATTTAGAGCTCAAAACCCTAACTATGGTGTTTTCATGATTCAGCCATAATTCTTCACCAAACAGTCCAGAAATCATCTACAAGTCATGACTAATACAAATCAAACAACAAAATCAATTAACATTAGCTAAATAGATGGAATCGAAAAATTCAAATTCAAAGACAAGAGAGATTCGGTTTATGCAATATAAGATGCTTTGGATGCAAATGAGTATTGAGAATGATTCAAGGATGTCCAATAAACATGTCTCAACCTTCAAATCTCTTTGGAATGGCCTCTATGGAAGAATCCGAATTTGAAATTTTGGGTGATTTTTTTGATGTATGAACTTACTCTTTGAGGCAGGGAATCCGTGTCCTTTGCATATGGATTTCTTGTATACTTATACTAGACTGAATTAGGTCAAAAATATTGGCTCATTGTTTGGATATTTTGGATCAATGAGATTGAAAAAGATTAAGTCTTAAATTTCAAATATTTGTGAATTCAACCTTTCTATTTCAAGCCAATCACCATAATTCTTATATCAATTTGATCCAAGCCATATTTATGATTTTCTAGAAGCAATATCTCATTTAAACATTTGATTTTTCTATTTTATTTTGATTTTAAATGATTTTAAATGAATAAAATCAAAATAAATAAAATAAAATAATAAAAAAATCTGAATAAATGAGGGTTGGGTCGTGTATGAGGTACTTGTATGGATTGGATCATCACATGGCAAGCCCATTTGGAAAATTTTGGTTTTGAGCCCCCATTTGCTTCATAAACTTCCCTAAAATTTCCCAACTTTGCAAGGGCACACATCCTTCAATTTTAATGCTATGAGGGTGTTTTTGGACATTTTGGAAAGCTTGAGGAGTCCTCTAACCAACCCCATTGGTTTCATGTCCATATCATTTACCATTCTCAAGTTATGCCCTTTTGAAGTTGTTGACTTTTTGTTGACTTTCAAAAGGACCTATAATCTCTTAGCTCATACCTTCCAAATGAAGCATTTTTGGGCTTGGCTTGTGAGACATAAAGTTGTAGAGAATTCAATTTCCTTCAAAATGAGCTTTGGGTGGAAAAAATGTGATGAAGCATGTGAAAGTTATGGCTGGTCAAAGTTCAGTTGACTTTTCCTGAGGAAACCCTAATTTAGAAACCTCTGATTCTTGATGATCTGAAATATCCTTGATGAATCATGATCAACCCTTGATCAAATGATGAATTTTACTTCATATAATTTATGTTGGCAAAAAATAATGAAGTTTTACTTTGGTTTGACCACAGTTGACCTCAGTTTGACTTTTTAACTGCTTTGACTGATTTTGACTTATCTAATCATTTGACTGAGCAAACCTTTGAGGAAAGTTCTGAAATTTGTCATAGGGATTCTTAGACACATATAAGATGTTATGAAGCTCACTTGAAGTCTTGGAAATCCATTTAGCCTGATTAAAGTCAAAACCCTAGTTTTGGATGCACTGCTTAGGAGAATGCCTTGCCTGAGGGAATTGTCACATCTTCTGACCAATGATGAACTTTGTGAACCTTGTGAACCTCATAAGTTGTCTTGTGAACCTTGTGAACCTCATAAGATGTCTTGTGAACATGAACCTCATGAAAGGTCTTGTGAACCTTGTGAACCTCATAAAGTGTCTTGTAAACTTCATGAACCTCATGAAAGGTCTTGTGAACCTTGTGAACCTCATAAAGTATCTTGTAAGCTTCATGAACCTCATGAAAGGTCTTGTGAACCTTGTGAACCTCATAAAGTATCTTGTAAGCTTCATGAACCTCATGAAAGGTCTTGTGAACCTTGTGAACCTTCTTAGCACACAAAGTCTTGTATTGTGAGGGCAAATTTTGGGGTGCAACACCAACGCATTAAAAATGCGTCCTCCCTTGCAAGTTCTCTCTTTTGTGTTTTAAATTTGAATTGTACATGTTGCTTGACACCTCATGGTATTTATGATGCACACACGCGCTGGATGCATAGATTTGTTGACCTAAGGATTTTGTTGACTTGATCATGTATGTTGGTTTGATCTGATGGCTCTTGTTTTTCCCTGATTTTATGAAATTCCACCATAATTCTGTGTAATGCACTGAATCCATGGGCCTAAGCTTACTATTTGCGCCCCCTGATTGTAAGCCCAACTATTTTGAACTGATTTTAATTGCTTATTGCACCTCTCATGTTATTCGTTTTATTTTTATTTCTTTTGATTAATTGTTTGATTTTTAATTTTTAAAAATACTTAGGAGCATCTAAAAATTATCAAAAACATTATGTTGATTAATTTGAGTTTTCTCTAATTTTGAGCAATTTTATTTTTCATTTATTTTATTTTTTCATGACTGATTTAATTGTTGAGATTAATTTCCTTATTTTAAGTCCTTTAAAGTGCATGTTGATTTGTATAATTTTTATCTTGAACATGAAAATAGCTATGGATATGATTATTTTTTCATATGTTTCTTAATATGATGAAGCTTGTGTGAGATTTATTTCATGATTTTTAGGAATTGTATGTTTAGCTTTTGCTTTGTTGCTTTGAGGAAAGTTTCAAAACCCTAATGGACTTGTATGCCTTCCATCTAACATAGTTTGCCTTTGATTTTGATCCTTTCCTTTTGCCATTATGATTCTATGTGTTTGACGAGTCTTTGTGAATATTTGTGGAATTTTTGAATGTAATGTTCATTTGATATGGATTTTTATGCTTACTTGCCCTTGTTTGAGTTTATTTTTGGTATATGTTTTCTTATTAGGTTAGGAGGGCAATTGTGCCAACTCCTATAGGTTGTTTAGGGTTCATTTGACGTTTGATTAAGTCCCTGGTCTTGGTATGTTGATTACACCTTATTTTGCCTTGATTTACTTGTTCATGAAGTTTCACATTTACATGTATGTTCATCTCACCTCATATGTTCTTATGCTTCTCATGCTTGACTTTAATGGAACTTGTGAGCTCTTTTGAATACTTCTACATGTTGCTTAGGCACATTCTTGATAGGTTAGAGTTCTGGTCCTAAGTTGTATGATGTTTGTTTAGCTTGTATGCTTTCTTGTTACTTCATTTGTGTTTTGTTTCCTTTGTGGTGATCTGTAATGCTTCATAATGCTTTGGTTGCTCTATTTATTTCATGATATTGTTTGAGGCATCTTAATATGTGAATGGAGTGTCTTTCTTCTGGTTGTAATTATTTGAGTTGAGATTTTTCTTGTTTATATTTTATTTGATTTTAATTGCTCTTATCTTACTATTGGAATGTGTTCTAACCTTTCCTTGCAGGGACTATGGTAAATAAGAGGTGTGGATGATATTTCCACACTTCAAACTTCTTTTCCCTCCTTCTTTTATGCTTTCTCTTTTGTCTATGTGATGTGCCTTATGCCAACTTGTGATCAACTTCTTACTTCCCCCCTTTAGAAGTAACTTGCCTTCTAACTTTCTATCTTCTTTCCTCCTCCTTTCCTCTTCTTTTCATCTTCCTTCTTCTTCATTAGGATAGTTGAAACCACACTAACCTTGTAACGTCCATACAATATATATCTAGAATAATATCATATAAGTGTTAATTTTTGGTACTGACACCATCATAAGATGCCTAATAGCATAATTCACATTCTTGACCAATTCTAAAACAATTACTAAAATGGCACAAGACATGGAAATCATACTAAAATAAAATACTAAGATCAATAAAATATCCATTATTGTACAAAGATAATAAAATACACAGCGGAAGACTAAAACTATGTTTCACTTTGTCGCTCCCGGGATTTTCATCCTAGTACAAACGCGAAAGTGGCGCGGAAAATGTATAGTCGCCAGCCAGGCATTTTTATCCTGGAGGAACGAGAAAGGTAATGTTGCACAAACCTAAGGAAGAAGGAAAGGATGAGGCCTTGTGAACCAAAGATCTGGGTTCGGGAGTCGGTTACGACCTGGGAAGGTATTAGCACCCCAAATTGTCTGTCGTACCCGACAGGATCCACGCTTGTTAGTCTGTTTCGAAGGGTGAGAAATAAGATGCTGCTGAACAAAAGAACTGCTCCTGGAACTGGAAATGAGAAAGGGAACTGGAAAAAGAGAATGAAAATAAAAGGGAAATATAGGGAAAATAAATAATGTGCTCGAACGGGCCCTACCCCGTTGCCTACGTACCTCATCCGGAAAATGAGGATCAAAGTCGACGTAGTTCGCCTAACTAAGGCGGGAACTATTTGTTTGTGTTTTTTATGGCTGGAACTGCTTATGTCTTTGCTCAGGTGTTGCAGGCTCGTCTGGTACGAGTGCATTTACCGTCTTGCAAATGAGACAAGTCGTCGCAAGTTCGCGTCAAGAGTGAACGAGATGAGAAGAGAATTCCCGCAGGAAAGTCGCTTATAGTTTGTTATTTGCTTTTTAAGAATTTTGTATGAATTTGTCACAAGGAAGTGAATTCAAACTCTTTTCCATGGAATGTGTACTTGCTACTACATTCCAAGATGGAATAGTAGAACAACATTACCAAGTAAGGAGAATTTATCCAAGACTTGCTTCCAAGGATTAGGGTCTAAGTTCACTAGCTTATTGAACTTATTACATGTTTTTGTAGCTTGTGAAGAAATGTCTTTTATGTTTTCTTTGTGAAGATAGTTGATCAGTACATTTTAATGCGCATTCTCCCATGATTGCACTTAGGAATTTCTTTAGTTTTCTTTGTTTATTTTTATATTTTAATTTGTTTTTCTAATTTACTTTATTTTTGGCTTAATTTAATTTTCGTACTTAATTTTCAGCTTTTTAACAGCTTTTACGGAAATGATCATAAACAGAGTTCCAGGAATCGGATTGAGGCGTTCTACCAGTCGATGGAAAGCTAAGAGAGAGAGCTACAATGTTTGTGTTGGAGTCAAAGTCAGATTCGGAGTCATATTTTCCAGAATTTCGTTTGAAGCTGTTGCATTAGTTTTATTTAGTTTCGGGTCATTTAGAATTGGGTATGGGTTATGTATTTGACCCAGTTGGGTTGTAAACGGGTTTTTTAGGTTTTTCTATTTAACCTAGCAACCGCAAATGTTCAATAGAAATTATTCACGATTTTATTTTATTCCTTACGCTTGAAAGAACGATGGAGAACTAATCGCCCTTGAGTCAATCTACTGTATTCAGGTTCCAACACTTGAGATTATTATAATGTTAATTTTAGTTTAATTCCTTTCAATTATATTTTATGTTCTTGCATGATTAATTCAATTGCATGAAATATATTGATTCAATTTGGTTGATTGTATGATCCTAACATAAACACGACATGTTTGCTTAATTCGTTTTGTGTTTGATCAATCATGTTTGCTTAATTCATGAGATTTTATCACATTTGCTTAATTCGGACAATAGGATCGTACATCTTACAAATCTCACAGCGCTTGTCATTGAGGTTTTATCCGAATAGGAACGAATAATCCATTTAGGGCATTATAATTATAATAATCAATGATAGTAGGAACTGAATCGGTAGATTGTCTTATTTCATAATCACGTATTTTAATCACTTAATTGTTCTATTTTTTTATCAACCTTAAAACAAACCCCCCTAATTCGGAATTCGGTTACCTTCGATTAATAACAATACAAGAATACTTGTGAAAGGATTCGAGTCATTGTCGCTATACTACGTTTTCAAAAATTACTCGGTTTTGAGCCGTGCGCGACACGCAGATCAATAGTCTCATGATTAGACTTGTACATCATGCTAGACAAGCTCACACTATTCCAAGATGAAATGAATATGAGTTCCCCATGGAATAAGGCTATACACAAGAGACTATTTCAATCCTTTATTAAGTGTCTTTTGGCTTTTCTGTTTGAAGATGAGAAAAGAAGGCTCAAGTGAGAAAGACAAACACTAAGGGGACTAAGACACAACCCTAATTCATTTATTATATACATAAGGATGCCCTAAGGGTTTGTGAGGTTTTCTAATCTTAAAGAGAAAGGAAAAGAAGAAAAGAGAATTAGAAATCAACTTACTTCCTAAGGAAGTTATGTTGTCTCTAAAGAAAAGGAAAGTATAAGAACAAAGCACAAGGTGCTAAGGAAAACATATTTAAAATTCATAAGATATAGGAATGAAGTAATGCTTACCTCAATCTCCCCCTACAAAACAAACAGTTAGCAGGATAAAGCAATTTGAACATGTAAAGCATGGCAAAACTCCAACAAAGCTCATACTAGCTAAAGGGGAAGAGCTATTGAGCTTCTAAGGCTAATACATAGGTCTAAGGTATCCTACATGGTAACAAGCTTCTAAAGTTAGTAGATAACTCACACCAAAGTATTCTAAAGTCATAAGGATGAACAACTTCAAACTATACCCTAAAAGGAGCTAAACCCTAATAGGAGTTAAGGTGAAGTCCCATGACAAACTTAAGTGATTAAGCAAGGTAAACTTGCATGAAGTCAAAGGTGAATGAAAAATACTGAAGCTAACACTTAATGAAAGTATCCTAAGATGTGAAACAAAGTGGAAGCAAAGAGATTCAAGTGATAAAGATTCAAACACTATGTTGAATGAAGTGAGAATAAGAAGAAATGAACATACAACTTCAAAGGAAGAAAAAGCTTAGAAGGAAAAGTAAAAAATGGTCAAAGGGATTTGAAATTCCCATACAAAAACCAGGGGCTTAATGAAGTGTTATAATGAATCTTAGACCCCAAAAAACAAACACAAATGGATTAGGGTGAATGACATTAGGATTAAGGAAACAACAAGTTTGATTTTGGAGTTTTAAGGTGTCATGTGAGACTAAATGAAACATGAAGACTTATGAGATGAAGTGAATACCTAAAAATGATTGTAGAACACTTGGAAGATGCATAAAAATGATATAAAATGGTTAACATATTCATGAGGTAGGGTTAGAAGTCTTAAGATGGAAAGAGAAGAAACATTAAGGTAAATGAACATATATGTGACTTATGGATCAAGTAATCAACAAAATCAAAACATGAAGACCTAAAATGGATACCCAACACTTAGAGACTTCTAACATGACCTAGGAGACTCAAATTAATAACCTCAAATGAATGGCATAAATGCCTTATCAAAATTGAGTAAGAAGAAGTAGGAATGGGGACCAAAAATGTAACTTGCAACACAAGGAACCAAACAAATATCAAATGATACTGAAAAATTATGAAAATGGACATCTGAGATCGTCATCCTAGGGCAACCCTAATTCTTATCTCCCAAAAATTCACATTTTAACTCACTCAAATGAATGCTTGAAGTGAATTAGGGTTTTAAGGGATGAAGTTCAAAGGAAAGGCACAAAATGGTACAAACAATGACCTAAAATTAAGGAAAAATGTTTTTGGGATCCTTGATGTGTACTCTGGATAGGGCAGAAAGAATGGGATCAAGATCAATTTTCATTTGGGAGAAATAAAATTGGGAAGAGAATGTGTTCAAAAATGGATGAAATATGAAAATATTAATTGGAGAATTAATTATGGCCACAGAATAAAAGAAAAATGGAATTAAAAAATATGGAAAATTATTTAAAATGATGAAGACCATGAGTAAATTAATTTGGAATTTTTTGGAGATAATTTGATATTTTACTGAATTAAAATTGAAATGGAAATAAATGTGAAAAATAAAAGAAAAAGAAATGTGAGTGTGGGTGTATTAGTAAGAAAAGTGAACTAAATTGGATTGGGCCTTTATGAGGTGAGGGTGCGAAAAGCATGACAAGCCCACCCCAGGGGCGCTGAGTACCCAATGATATGGTGGACTTGAGGTCAAAATGTTGACTCAATAAGGGCTCTTGGATCAAGTCAAAGGTCAATGAGAAACAAGAAGTACACACATCTAATGGACAATAGGCACTGACTACCACAATTATCACACACGCGCGCACACCAGGGGAAGTCAAAGTCAATGGTTATGAGAGAAGGTCACGTGACTGGGAGGGCCTTCATTAATGTGTTGGAAGCCTCGTGTGCGTTGGATCCATTTAATCTAATGGCTGGGACTTAATCTGGGGGATAATTTAGGGTTCCTGTTCATATGGCCGGAGCTAATCTCCGGTCATCTTCTTCGTTCAACTTCCAGTGACCTATAATTAGGGCAAACTCTAAACTTCACCATAATGAAATCTAAGGACATCACTCTATTCCTCATGCTTCACTCATTCATAATCCAACCTCACATTTCATTTTTCATGCAAGAATAACTCAAATCGAAGCCAACAAAATCACACCTGAAAACTGAATCTAAGCATCTACCATGCCTATCAACTAGCCAGTGAATCCAATGCTTCTAGTAAGCTTCAAGCAACATAAAGCAATCTAAATAAACTGAAAACATGCAACTAGAATTTTAGAGGGAACCTGAATTGCAGAGGTGCCAAATGTTGAAGAAATTCAGAGGTCTTGATTGTAATCTCTTAGCTACTTGATCTTGATGCCTAATTGAGTGAAATAAACACTCAATTCGTGTGAAATCTTGGAGAAAAATGATGTAATGCTGTGATGATGCAGTATCCAATTCTTGCTATCTCAAACCAATTCAGCCATGGAGTTCATGCCTTTGATGAAGATGAAGTTGCTATGATGATGATTGATACTGGATTGATGCAGATGAGTGCAAAACTTGGCAATTTGCAGAGGATTGAACTGGTGCAAAGTGAAGATTTCAGCTGAGTCACACCATGGATCTTGCTCAAAACTTACAGAGAATGATCAATGGATGAATCTTTGCTTGCATTGGTGAAAATGAAGAAGCATGGAGAGCAAAATTCAGAAAACCTCTTCAATATGCAGAGAGAAAAATCAGAGGGGGAATGATGAATTCTTGGAGTGATTTCGATCAAAATGAAAAAATGGTTAGTTATGATTCAGTTATGTGGAGCTTATATAGGTGAGGTTGACAGTTGTTAACCCTAGTTAACAGTTATAACTATGGTTAGTTCTAACTTGAAGTTCCGTGAGAAAATGAAGGTGTGGATCAATGACCATGTGAAACTGAATTGCTTAGCTCGAGTGTGATCATGTGTGGCAAAGCTCATGTTACTTGTGATGAGGCTTAGTGGAACATAGTGAAGTTGATTTGATCAATGCAGCATGTGATGCAATGCTTCTTACTTTTCTTGAATTTTCATAAGAGATGTATGGCAATTGGCATGATCATGCAGGTAGGTGATGACTTGCACTCTTTAAGTGAAGCTTGGCACTCAATACAATCTGAATGAAACATACATACTTGACTGAACTGAATTAACCACTTGATTAAATTCTTTAGTCTGCAAGAAAATCAGTTACAATTTTTTATCTTAAATGAGATGTAACTTCCTAATCAAGGCATCAATCTATGAACTTCTTGGGATCAATTTGAAGATAATGCAACATAGAACAAGTTTGATGTTTACTCCAAGATGAGGTATGGCCTCTAGGTACCTCAAAATTGTCATTGAACTCAATGCATGAGACTGCATACATGGGCCTGCAGAAATTGGGCATGCCTTAGGCAACATGCCCATGGAGGATCAGTTTAAACTTGCCTACTTTGACCCTTCATATTTCCAAGAAATATTGATTAAATGAAAATTTGGTAAACATGAAACTTGTAGCAAACATGGCAAGGAACAACTTTGATGTTGGAAGATTTTACATTTGAGATCATCCTAATGAAGAAAAATAGATCTACTTCTTGCCCTCCAAATGCTTGATAAAATGCTTGGCAGGGCGCGCGCGCCTGGCCTACCTTGCCTGGCCCATGACCTAGTTTTTGCCTTGATTTGTCCAATCTTTGCATGATCATAACTTCTTCAATTTTAATGCTATGGACATGATCCACCTAAGGATTTGAAGCTCAAGATGCCCTCTTTCAAACAGCATAAGTAGAATTTTCATTTGACTTTTATTTTGGGAGAAAGCCTCTCTTTAAGTTGGCTACAAAATGGCCAAAACTTGCCATTTTTGGAAACTCTAAATTTCCAAAAATGGCAAGTTTTGATTTTATTGATTTCTCATGATTCCTCCATAATTTCTTGATAAAATTTGGTCCATAGGCTCCTTGTGACCTTGATTTCATGAATTTGATCTCAAAAAGTCAGGAGTTGACTTTTTACTCATCCTGGTTGACTTTACCCCAATTCCCTGATTTTCAATCAATTGAACAATTGAAGACCTTCCAAAATGATTCCATAGATGAAATTTCAACCCTAAACACTTAATATCAGATAGAAAACAATGAAAACAAGTTTGAATCAACATTCCTTTGGGAAGCTCAATTAATCAAAAACCCTAATTTGTCCCCCTTTTGCTAGGAGATGTTGCACTGCTTGAATCCTTTGATCAATCCACTTCTTTCTAGGACTTGTGGCCTCAAATGAAGACTTGTGGGATATGGTGAACCCTTTTCACAATGTTGAGAAGTCATGTTTCCCTTTGATTGTCTTTGGATAATCATCAACTGCTTCAACCATTGATCACAAGCCTTATGCCTCAGCCATGTTGAATATGATGCAATAATTTAGGCCATGCTATGGATTTGAGTATGCAATGTGATATGCTAAATGCCATGAAAATGAGAGGGAAAATTTTGAGGTATTTCACACTTGAAAACATCTCGAGTCTAGCTCCACTAGTAAATCAAACCTGTAAAGGAAACCTGAAAAACAACAACAATAGTGGGGTGAGATAACAACATCTCAGTGGGTTCCCTATCTTAGAGTTCTCTCGGCTCTAAGGGTTCTATCAAACCTAACTCAAGTTTGAACATTACCTCTCAAAAGGATATGGTACAAGATGGAACAAACGTCCATACAAATCTCACGCCGTTAAACGAGTGAAACATCTACCTCAAGCCTTTACGGATGCTTCCCGTGGGACTAAAGATAACCCACCTCAAGACTTACTCAAGACCTTATACTGATCCACCAGTGACTTATGTACTCCTTGATACACTAACCAGTCATCCTGTAGAGATTTGTACTCTTTCAGACTCTATCCAATTCCAGGGGATTTTTCGAACAACACATTTCCCGGAAACTCCATGTTACAGGAAGTAAAACTCTTAAGGAGACTTCAACTGAGCTGACCAAAGCTCCTTCTTCTAACTCTTGGCTTGAGCCTACTCTCAGAGCACAAGTACAACTACACTTCAGAGTCCTCATGGTCGTACAACCTTGATCCTACCTATCACATACATAGCATTAGGCTGATCAGACCCAATAATATGTAATATGATATTAATAATCATGTCGGCCAGACACACTTAAGAGGCAGGAAATATTTACTTATGATGTTTCAAGGCTAGTCGAGGACACGACCTGCTCTGATACCAACTATAACACCCATAAAATATATATCTAGAACAATATCATATAAGTGTTAAATTTTGGTACTGACACCATCATAAGATGCCTAATAGCATAATTCACATTCTTGACCAATTCTAAAACAATTACTAAAATAGCACAAGACATGTGTCGCTCCCGATAAATGGGGAATGGCCCAAATAAAGGTACAGACGCGAACGGTCGGCGAGAGGGACAATGAGAACACACAGCAGTGAACTCACTGGAGATGAATAGAGTCGCCAGCTAGGCATTTTTATCCCGGAGGAAAGGTAATGCTGCATAGACCTAGAAAGAGATGGATAAGACGGTTGCGAACCAGAGAGACTGAGAAAGGGGGTTGGTTACAACCTGGGAAGGTATTAGCACCCAGATTGTCCGCCGTACTCGACGGGATCCACGCTTAAAAGATTTGTGTTTTAAAGGGGTAGTGTCAGTGCAATCTGTGTATAAATGAGCTGGAAAAGGATGTACAGGTGTCAGTGTAAAGTGTGATATATACAGTGTCAGTGTAAGAACAGGAATAGGATGCTCAAGATCATGAGGCTAAAGAATGAAGCTGGAAAGAGGGGGAATGTACAGAGACTTTTGTTCGATAACTGTTAAGTTATGCCTACGTATCCTCTTGTGCAATGAGGAAGTCAGAACACCGTAGTTCGACCCAAAGAGACTGAAAGATAAATTGACTTGTGAACTGCTTACTTGTCTATGCTCAAGTGTATGACCTGTCTGGCTCAGGTGCAAACTGTCTTGCATTAGACGGAAGAAGCAAGCTCTCGTTTATGAGTGAAGATGATGAGAAAAGAATCCCGGAGGAGACGATTATTGTTTGTTTCTGAATTTTCAGTCTTTTATTGCTTTTGGAGATTTGTCATAAGTTAATGAGCTTAAGCCTAAACCAAGGGGTTAGTAGACTCATCACATCTTCCCTCTGATTAGGGGTAATGAGAATACCTTAAGTGTGAAGTCAGCATCTCACACTTAATCACCCTGATGTAGGATTAGGATCATTAACCTACTTGTGATTAATTAGATGTTTTTGGTGTTTTTGTTTAGTGTTAAGTAATGAGGTTAAGCCATAATCAAGGATTAAACAGACTCATTACACCATCCTAATAGAAGGATAATAGATGAGAATGTTTAAGCTGAGGAAAGCTCCTCAACTTAATCCATGATTAGGGATTAAACTCATGACAAAACAAAGCCTTTATTAAGTGGATTTTAGATTAATGGTAAGATGATGAAATGGTTTTTAGGGTTTGTAAGACAACTTGAGGGGGACTTGTCCATTAACACTAGGGTTAGTCCTTCTTAACCAATTAAGGAAGAATTAGAACCCTAATGCAAGGCCCAAGTTACAAGTGTGGTGTCTTGATGATTATTAAGTGAATTGATTAAGAGATTTAAACACATTAAGGGTTTAACACTTAGGATTAAAGTTATACACTCCATCCTAATAGAAGGATGCAGGCATAAGCTTAATCACAAAGCCTTAAAGCCTTTAGGGTTTAGTCCCTGATTATGAGGTGAGAAGAGAAGACTCAATGAGACACAAAGGTAAAAACTAAGTGGGGGACTAATCAAAAACCCTAATCATTATCATGCTTGGTTGTTCCTAAGGTTTGTGAGGTTTGACAAGAGAAATCTTCAGAGGAACCACCAGGAAGCAGATGAAAGGAGCAGAGAGAAGCAAAGTAACTTGCTTCATTTAAGAAGACAAGTCACTTGAGGAAAGAAAGTAAGAAGAAGAAGAAAGAGCAAGCTCAATCTCAAACACAAAACAAAATGCAGCAAGGATGCATAAGATAGATGAAAAGAAGTTGTGAGAAGTGAAGGCAAATTCACTTCTCAAAATGACTTACCACCTGAAAAGTTAGTGAAAGGAATGCAATGCAATGCAAAATGAGATAAAATGACATGGTGCAAACCAAAACCAGAAGCACATACATGATGCTAATGATGCTATGGGATGATGTGAACATGAAACAAGGCATAGGGATGATCATACAAACTTATGGATGCAAATGAAACAAGCTAAGGAGCATAAACACACATGAAAAGTTATGAAATGTAAATGGCATACAACATGGCAAATGCAAGATGCAATGATCAAACATGCTTTCAATATGTCTTATGATGTCAAATGAATCACATGGATGCATAGAATGTCATGGCAAACCAAGGTATGAATGCAAATGTAAGATGGATGCATATGGAAGCCCAAATTAGGGTTTATGATCAATGCATCAAACACAAACCAATATCAGAAGCAAACACCAATACAAAAAATTGAAAATGCACTCAAAGGACCCCTAATCCTATACTAACTCACTGCCCAAAGGAGAAGTCCCAACTCTTAACCTAGTTCAAGTTATGATTTTCCTAAGTTTTCTAGGGTTTTAGGGTTCCTTAACAAGAAAAATGCCAAACAAATGGAAAATGAAAGATCAAATCATGCCCATTTAATCTCACAAACTACATGCTAAACACAATGCAATGCAAAAAGAATCAAGGTCCAACTCTCAATGGTTAGGCATAAATGATTTTTGAAAGTTTGGATCAAGATAATGCCTAAAAATGATTTTAATTCCATGAAAAATTCTCAAAATGCATCAAGATCAAAAAAGAAATTTGGTTTGAGGGTTGGACAATGTTTCTAAATGATTTTAAATGTTTCATGAATTTTTTGGTGATTTTTAAATACCTAAAAGTATTTTTAATTAATTAATTCTCATTAATTAATTAAAAAGAAACTTTTAAATATTTAAAAATACTTTTTTAATGCTAAAAATAAAAATAAAAATATTTTTGTGTTCTGAAATTAAATAATAACTTGTATAAAAAATTTCAGAATTTTTAAATTAGTTTAACTATTTTAAAATAAATGTACAAATTAAACACAAAACAAATGAATTAAAATTGATTTAATTGAAAAGTAAACCAATCCAACGCATGAGATTCAAAGCTGGGGGTCAGGGTTTGACTTGGCGCGTGAATCAAGGGTCAGGATGGACTCTGGCTTAAATCAGGTTTTACGAATTAATTAAATGGATTAATTAGGCTAATGGTGATTAGGGCAAAATGGACTCATCTGGACCACACATACACGCGCGAAGTCAAGCCAGTCAACGGATCCAACGCTCTGAATTCAAATCTCACTTAATTACAGGATTAGGGTTAACAACATTCAGGTGACCGGAGGGAAGCTCCGGTCATCTTCTCCGGCGGGTTGAAAACCCTAGATCAAGATTCAGGCCACCATTCATCAAATTAAAAGCAGAGAAATGTTCCTCTACCCAAACCCCACTCAAATCACCTCTCAAACTAAATTTATCATGCACAAACAGAGAGAATCAAAGCCAACAAGATTCACAGGCAAAATTTCAGAGCCTTGGTAAACCCTCATTTCTCACTCATTTTCAATTCTAAGCACATCCCCATGATCAGCAAGACATACACAATCAAATTATAACATAAAATGCAAGCTCTGAGAGAAAAAGTTCATGGCCATACCTGAGATGGAAGCTTCTGGTTCTGGGCTTTCTGGGCTGTCCTTTGGTGCAAACTCACTCCAATGATCCCCCTTGTGCTAATGGTAAGCTTAGATGAAGTTTAAACAGGCCACTTTGAGAGATCCAGTTCTGGCGTATCAGAAAATGAGGTCTGTGTGTATGAGGTTTCAAGCTCTACCAATGGTTGATTCTGGTTCCTTTTAGTGTGTTTGATTTGTTGGTGAAGAGAAATTGGATGTTTGATGGCTGGAAAATGAGATTCGAAGAAGGGAAGCTCTTTGACAGTTTTTGTGGTATGCTGTCTTCTGGCTTGCTTCAAGGACCAATGTTGTGCTATATCTCTCCCAAGATGTGTGAATAGCCTGTGGAGCAGGTCAGTAGGGGTGGCTGCTTACTGTTCCATGAGTATGGGAGTTTTGGCCAAAAAGTCAAGTTGGATTGTACTTGCAGCATGGGCTATGGCAGCAGCAGTTTGAGGTCATATCTTGCTTCAGCTTGGGTTAAGGAGGACCCTTAGATTGCTTGTGGCTTACTGCAACATATGGATCATGAGCTATGCTATCTTTTGCAACTTGCCCACTTGTTGTTTCTTGTGATTTTGTACCATGCACATGAGACACTTCTTGCTGAATTTTGTAGCATGGAACTTCTTTTGGTCATGGCAATGTATAGAAGTCAGCTAGTGATCACATAACTCCTTGAAAAATGGTTTTGCCAAGAATCCCCCTTTTGCACTTGTTATGAAAAATGGCTTAGGGATCTTTGAAAATCAAAGCAAACAATGCAAAATCCCTTGGGCCAATTCTGTTTTTTGAGTCATGTATGATCATGTGATGAAGTTTTGAAGTCATTTTGAAGTCAATAGAATGCTTGGTACATGAATTTGCAAGTTTTCCATTTGGTGCATAACTTGAATTTTAGTGATTTTAGCCAACTTTGATGAACCATAACTTTTGATCCAAAATGAATTAGGTCATGTTCTTGTACTTTTGGAAAAGGGAAAGATCTATTCTACAACTTTCATGACCAAAGTTTTTCCATTTGAAGCATTTTTGGATCAAAAAGTGAGGGTTGAAAAAGTTGCATAAAATGACATTTCATTAAAAGTCAAACTTGCCCAAAAAAAGTCAACTTTGCAAAAACTTGAGATTCTTGAATTTTGTGAACTTCCCACTTCTTCTATGATCAAATAAAGATCATATACACTCAAAATGATGAAGATCATCCCTTGGTTGGGTCATTGGGGGCCTCCGATGCCCTGATTTTGCACTGACTTGTCCAGAAAGTCAACTCTTGATCAGATGACTTCCCCATGGAATTTCTTCATGAAAATTGATATGCATACTCCCTATACCATATAGAGACCAATAGAAACAAGAATGACCAAAAAATTTGGATTTATGGCCTCTGAAACCAAAACCCTAATTTTAGGTCAACTGTGCAGTCAAGCCTGGCTCTGCTTCCCTACCAATCCCAGTTCTTGTGATTCTGACATTCTTGACTTTGAGAGGATATAATATGATACTTGAACACACATGGACCCCTTTGAAGTGATTGTTGACCTTTGGAGTGGCTCAAGAAGCTCTTGGATTGCTCAGATCACAAACCCTAGATGCAGATGACTTAGAACCTATGCAGTGAATCAAAAATGTGGTATGAGATGTTATGATTGTGTTTATGCTTATGGAATGATCACAAGCCATGGTGTGAATGGGTGAGGGAAAATTTGGGGTGTCTACAGCTGCCCCTATTCAAACATGAGTTAGCTGTGCAGGTTGTAAGCAACGGCTTATCAGGCAAACAAGATAACTTGTGGTTGAATACCAAAGACAGTCCAAAATTTGCACTCACAGAATGAAGAAGAAAAGGGATATAGATTGTAAAAGAAAATAAAGTATATTGTAAAGTGTGGGCGACGGAGGACGACCGTCGAGCAGAGGACGACTGCTGGGTAAAGAGCAATGACGGGGACGGCCGACATGCAGGAAAAAGTGCGGGAAATAAAGCGATGACGGGGACGGCCGACATGCTGGGGATAAAAGAAGTATGATGGGGACGGCCATCAAGTTCATAAAGTAAAGTAACCAACGACGGGGACAGCCATCGGGCTAAACTGAAAGAAAAAGGGACCACGACGGGGACGGCCATCGGGTTAAAGAATAAATGAAATAAACAGATAATGAGGTACGGTCATCAAAGGTGAAGGACGATCACCTAGCAGGGGACGGCTGCTCTGTTGGGGATAAGATGAGGGACGATCATCTAAGGTGGAGGACGACCACCTGGCAGGGTACGGCTGCCGAAAATATCGCGACATAGGACGAATGCCGGATAAAAGGTCAACTATGGGGACGGCCATCGGATGAGCATGATGGAGGACGACCATCAAGAGGTGGAGGACGACCACCTAGCAGGGGACGGCTGCTCTCAAGGTTCATCATGACATAGGACGAATGTCAGATGACCAAAATCAACAATGGGGACGGCCATTGGATAAAATGATGAAGGACGATCATCAAAAGGTGGATGACGACCACCTAGCAGGGGACGGCTGCTAAATATCATGACATAGGACGAATGTCGGATAAAAGGTCAACGATGGGGACGGCCATCGGATGAGCATGATGGAGGACGACCATCAAGAGGTGGAGGACGACCACCTAGCAGGGTACGGCTGCTCTCAAAGTTTATTATGACACAGGACGAGTGTCAGAAGAGAAAATTTTACTTCGTTGGTGATCTACTGGGGAATAGTAAACACGGACGAGTGTTTACATCCAAGAAACAAAAGGTATAAGTGTTTAGATGTTTGTGTATGGATTAAAGATGCGGACGAGCATCCCTAAGGCTACGATACGGACGAGTATCGGGTAGAAACAAATACTGACACGTGTTCAGAGATGATGGTACGGACGAGTACCATCTGGTTAACAAAGAACACGAACGAGTGTTGAATCTGAAGAGACTCTTCTGGGGAATATTAGACACAGACGAGTATCTATATTCAAGAAGACAAGAGTGTTTGACACAATGTATGGATTAAAGATGCGGACGAGCATCCTTAAGACTATTATACGGACGAGTATCATGTAGAAACAAACTCTAGACGCATGCTCTGAGATGATGGTACGGACGAGTACCAACTGGTTAACAAAGAACACGGACAAGTGTTGAATCTGCGGGGATATAAGTGGTATATACAAGATACGGACGAGTATCTGTATGAGTGATGTATAGATGAGTGTTTAACTGTTGGGGAGAGTGACACGGACGAGTGTCAAAAGGAGAAAAGTATAGTATAACAAGCATCTGATGTACAAAGTGTTTATATCACTGTGCTGGGGAAAGTGACATGGACGGATGTCAAGGAAATGTATATAAGTATTTGTGAGTGTAAAGAGGATGTCTTTGGCTTTCTGCTGGGGATATGACACGGACGGGTGTCAAAAAAAGTATCTGTAACACGAGTGGTACTTGTTTGCACAGAGTGTTCAGGTGACTTTACTGGGGAGTATTGACACGGACGGGTGCCAAAAGGAGTATATACTGGTGTTGGTGAATGTGAGGCAACTGATTTTGCTGGGGAATCTCCGCTGGGGATTTTGGGGGGAGTTTTCTGTATATTGACGGATTGTCATTATTCACAAGTGTTGATTCGAAACATGGCTTATGATTATGCTATGTGCTTGATTTTTGCCGTAATGCTCCGTGCTAGACGGAATGCTACGCTTTATGGGTGACTATGATGCGAATGCTATGATTATGCAAAGATATCAAACCGGGATCCGGATCCCGTTGCTGCGAAGATCTCCGGTCGAACTTGTTTGAAATGGACATCCCAGCTGGGGATGAGACCATTGGTAGATCTGATGCGATGCCATTGCTTGGGGATATAGGTCATTGATAAACCTATCCTTGTACTGAGGGACCCAGCTGGGGTTGGTAGAAGCTTTCTCTACTCTGTTGTGATCCCTCGTGCGCTGCTCTTCTGGACAGAGGCTGGAGCTCTGTGGGGAGATGGTTCCCTGACCTTTGTATTTTGGCTGAGGATGAAATGGCAACTCGGCTGGGGAGAAAATACTTCGAGTATTAAGACTGAGTGCTGATTTGTCAGCTTGCTGGGATGAAGCTTTCATGCCCCAAGCTGCATTCTGGATACCTGCAATCCTGAAAAGATAGAGAAACGCACAAGTAATCCCGAGGTATCCTTTACTGGATTCCGTCTTAGGAGTTTAGACACTTCTGAGAGTAAGTATATTTCCTGCGAGCACGCGGCTTTTATTATATTTTTGAAGATAAGCATCTGTATTCATGCAATCATCATTTTTTTTCTTTAAGACATCAGACATTTTTGCAAATAAAAAAATGTACAAGACGAGACATGACTGAAAATCTGATTTTATTAATTCATATGCCCTGAATTGGCGAGATACAGTCAAAGAAACATATCCCCTGAAATGAGGAGATTGTTACAAATTGAGAAACAAAATGTTGGCAGTGTTGATGACGCTTTAAGGAGCTTCCTCTTTACTATGACCCGTATGACTTTTGACGTTCTTCTCATCTTGCTTTCTGAAGAATGCTGATTCTGATTGAAGCTTGATCCTTTCGAAACTTGCCAAGTTGTAAGTGATACAGACGAATTCAGAGTGCAGTTGTTCGCTTATTCCCTTATTTTGCATGGATCGCCCTTTCGGGTTTTCAATCCATCGGGATACCCATTTTTGCCTGAGTTGTCCAATGTGGCTTTTCAACTCAGCGGGTGTACATTTTTATTTATTTTCCCTTATTTTTGCCCGAGTCTTTATTTCTGTTTTTGACTCGCCGGGATGCCCTATTTTGCCTGGACTTATATTCTATTTTTGTGTCCAGCGGGTCATTTTTTATGCGTATTTTTTAACTGCATCTGAATTCACAGGGGACGGGAAATCTTCACCATCCATGGTGCTGAGCATCAGTGCTCCACCAGAGAAAACTTTCTTTACTACAAATGGTCCTTCATAATTTGGAGTCCATTTGCCCCTGTGGTCTGTATGAGGAGGGAGGATCCTTTTTAGCACAAGATCTCCTACTTGGTATTCTCGGTGCCTGACTTTCTGATCGAAGGCTCTCTTCATTCTCTTCTGATACAACTGCCCATGACAGATTGCAGCCAATCTTTTCTCTTCAATCAGACTCAGTTGCTCGTATCGGGCCCGGACCCATTCTGCTTCGTTCAGCTTAACATCCATTAGTACCCGTAGGGAGGGTAGCTCAACTTCAACAGGTAGGACTGCCTCCATACCATAGACAAGCTGATATGGTGTTGCCCCAGTGGATGTTCTGATTGACGTGCGGTACCCATGCAAAGCAAATGGTAACATTTCATGCCAGTCTTTGTAAGTGACTACCATCTTCTGCATAATCTTCTTGATGTTCTTATTTGCCGCCTCAACAGCGTCGTTCATCTTTGGCCTGTAAGGGGAAGAATTGTGATGCTGAATCTTAAAGCCCCGGCATAGCTCTGCCATCATTTTGTTGTTCAAGTTGGAACCATTATCAGTAATGATTCGCTCGGGAACTCCATATCGACAGATGATATCTCTCTTCAAAAATATGGCTACCACTTGTCTCGTAACATTGGCATAGGAAGCTGCTTCGACCCACTTGGTGAAATAATCAATAGCAACCAAGATGAATCTGTGGCCATTCGAAGCAGTTGGCTCAATCTTACCAATCATGTCAATGCCCCACATAGCAAAGGGCCAAGGTGAAGACATCACATTCAAAGGATTGGGAGGCACATGCACCTTATCCGCATAAATCTGGCATTTATGGCATTTTCTGGCATAGGCACAAAAGTCAGCATCCATTGTGATCCAGTAATAGCCCGATCTCAACAACTTCTTAGCCATGGCATGCCCTCCCGCATGGGTACCAAAAGATCCTTCGTGCACTTCATGCATTAGCAGATCTGCTTCTATCCTGTCGACGCATCTGAGGAGTACCATATCAAAGTTTCTCTTGTACAAGGAACCATCAGTGTTCAGGAAGAAACTACCAGCAAGCCTTCTCAAAGTCTTCTTATCATTGGAAGATGCCCCAGGTGGGTATGTTTGATCCTCCAAGAAGCACTTAATGTCATGGAACCAAGGCCTATCATCTTTGACAATGTCTGCCGCGAATACGTATGCCGGTCTGTCAAGTCGGGACACTGAAATTTGAGGTACGAAGTTGGCAGCCTGAACTTTGATCATGGACGAAATGGTAGCCAGAGTATCTGCAAACTGATTCTCGTCCCGAGGGATATACTCAAGCTTGACTGTTGTAAAGAAAGTCAATAACTTCCTTGTATAATCCCGGTAAGGTATCAGATGATCCTGGTGAGTGTACCATTTGCCATTGGTTTGATTGATTACCAAAGCTGAATCTCCGAACACGGTCAATGTCTTGATCCTGAGGTCAATGGCTTCCTCAAGACCCATAATGCAAGCTTCGTATTCAGCTTCGTTATTAGTGCAGTTGAAAGTGAGCTTTGCCGAGAAAGGCATGTGAACTCCCTTAGGTGTAATGAGTACTGCACCAACACCACGACCATTCATATTAACAGCCCCATCAAACATCATAGTCCACTCTTCTTCCGGGTCAGGCCCTTCAGTGTGAATAGGCTCTTCATGATCTTTTGCTTTTATGAACATGATGTCTTCATCAGGGAAGTCAAATCTCATAGGCTGGTAATCATCAATGGGTTGCTCAGCAAGATATTCAGACAATACACTGCCCTTGATGGCTTTCTGAGATGTGTACTGGATGTCATATTCCGTGAGGATCATTTGCCATCTTGCAACCCGTCCGGTAAGAGCTGGCTTCTCAAATATGTACTTAACTGGGTCCATCTTTGAGATCAACAATGTAGTGTGGGTCAACATATACTGTCTCAGTCGGCGAGCAGCCCACGCTAAAGCACAGCAAGTTTTCTCGAGCAGTGAATAACGTTGTTCACAGTCGGTAAACTTTTTGCTTAGGTAGTATATTGCATACTCTTTTCGACCAGACTCGTCATGCTGGCCCAGCACACACCCCATTGACTCTTATAATACTGTTAAGTACATTATCAGAGGTCTTCCTTCAACTGGAGGCATAAGGATTGGAGGCTCTTGTAAGTATTCTTTGATTTTGTCAAAAGCCCTTTGGCAGTATTCGTTCCACCTGACCGTCTGTTCTTTTCTCAACAATTTGAACAAGGGTTCGCAGGTTGCTGTAAGGTGAGATATGAACCGTGAGATGTAGTTCAATCGACCTAGGAACCCTCGAACTTCCTTCTCTGTCTTTGGTGCAGGCATTTCTTGAATAGCTTTGACTTTATCAGGGTCAACTTCAATCCCTTTCTCGCTTACAATAAATCCCAGCAACTTACCCGATCGCACCCCGAATGTGCATTTGTTGGGGTTCAACTTCAGTTGGTACCTCCTCAGACGCTTGAACAATTTTAGCAGATTTACCAGATGGTCTTCTTCAGTGAGGGACTTGGCAATCATGTCATCCACATAACACTCAATTTCTTTATGGATCATATCGTGGAATAATGTTACCATAGCCCGTTGATACGTCGCACCAGCATTCTTGAGCCCAAATGGCATTACCTTGTAGCAGAACGTGCCCCAGGGTGTGATGAAGGTTGTCTTCTCCATGTCTTCAGGTGACATCTTAATCTGATTATATCCTGAAAATCCATCCATGAAGGAGAATACCGAGAACTGAGCCGTATTATCCACCAATACATCAATGTGAGGTAAAGGGAAATCATCTTTCGGGCTGGCTCTGTTCAGATCCCGGTAGTCAACACACATTCTTACTTTGCCGTCTTTCTTAGGCACAGGTACTATGTTAGCAACCCACGGTGGATAGCTAGTTACGGCAAGGAACCCGGCGTCCCATTGCTTTTGTACCTCTTCCTTGATTTTCATTGCCATGTCTGGGCGAGTACGGCGCAGCTTCTGTTTAACCGGTGGGCATTCTTCTCTTAAAGGCAGTTTGTGTACCACAATGTCGGTGTCCAACCCTGTCATATCTTGATAAGACCAAGCAAACACGTCCACATACTCTTGAAGCAGGTCAATCAGTTGTCTCTTCACTGGGTCTTGTAAGCAGGCCCCGATTTTAACTTCTTTTACGTCTTCATCTGTACCAAGATTGATCGTTTCAACCTCCTCCTGGTGACGAGAAATAACCTTTTCCTCTTGCCTTAACAACCTGGCTAGCTCTTCAGGAAGCTCATATTCTTCTTCAACCCCTTCATCAGCTTGATTGATCGGATTGTCAAAGTCATACGAAGTCATAGTCGTGTTGTTGTCGGTGCTGTCTGGAAGGCACACTCTGCAAGGGTTCAGTTTGTTCATTTTAGTGACTTGATTTTAATCTTATTTTTAAAAAAAGTGAAATAAAGTTGTCATTTTGAAAACACTGCCATTTATTTTTTTGTACAAAAAGAAAAAATGGAAAAACAGTGAGCGGAAAAGAAAAAGACTCATTTGCAAAAGATGTCTGATATTTCATTGATTAATCTTGTTGCACAAAAATTACAGATGGCCCGATTACAAAATGAGTCTTGTCATCTTGGGCAAGATGCAAGACTTTGATGCATGCTATAAAAATACAGGAAATAATAATTACTCTGCATGAGTAACTCTTATAATTTCCTGGGAAGACCAGTTTGAGATACTGCTCCCCGGGATCTTTGGACGAATCCAAGTCTCCAGGTTGCGGTCGTTTTCATCCTCGTCTTCCAAATTGTTGACAGCATCAGGGGTGAGCATTCCCCCACTAACAAAGTTGGGCTCTTTTGCAGCCTCTGCTTGATCTTGTTGAGTTGGTTTGTAACCCAACCCAAATCTATCCTCTTTCTTCTCCACCTATAACAGTTTGCCACAGCCTTGGACGTTTCCTTCTTCAACAACCTTCCGGGCTTGTTGATAAGAGGTCATTGAGGTTCCAGGTACAGCAGATGTTTCATTTACGTTCAAGGCCTCAAACCCTTGACTCATTGTTTCGTGGATCTCCCCATCCATCTCAATGTATTTATAGGTAGCCAGGTGGCTAACAAAAATATCCTCCTCTCCACAGATAGTAACGACTTGACCCTCCCACTCGAATTTTAACTTCTGGTGAAGGGTTGAGGTCACGGCGCCAGCGGCGTGAATCCATGGCCTACCCAATAGACAGCTGTAGGCAGGCTGTATATCCATCACGTAGAAGGTCGTCTTGAAAGTTTGTGGGCCAATCGTTATAGGCAACTCAATCTCTCCCAGAACCGATCTCTTAGAACCATCAAAGGCTCTCACTACCAGGTTGCTGGGACGTAATGCCAATCTGTCATACTCTAGCTTCACAAGGGCTTTTTAGGTAAGACATTGAGGGATGACCCTGTGTCTACCAGCACATGGGAAAGAACTGCACCTTTACACTCCATGGTAATGTGCAAAGCCTTGTTATGATTGCGGCCTTCCGTAGTCAAATCAGTGTTGGTGAACCCTAGTCCATGACTAGCATTAACATTTCCAACCACAGCTTCCAACTGATTGACGGTGATCTCTTCAGGCACATAAGCTGCGTGCAAGACTTTTAGTAGTGCGTTCCGATGAGCCTCGGAGCACATAAGCAATGATAGGATTGAGATCTTGGAAGGCGTCTGGTGAAGCTGATCCACTATTTTGTAATCATTTTTCTTGATGATTCTCATGAATTCATCAACCTCTTGATCAAAGGGTGTTTTCAAAGCTTCTTTAACAATTTGCTCTTCTTGCACCAAGCTTTTCCCTTTTGCCTTGGCAGCAGCTTCTGCTTCGGCAGTGGGTCTTTGAGTTTGTGGAGCAAAGAGACGTCCGCTTCGAGTGAAGCCTCCGCCTCCTCCCACATTGTCTATTTGTGGTGCAGGGGTTGATGATTCAAGAGTGATTTTGTGTCCTCCGCAGTATAGATCAGAGCCGTAATGCCAGGGGATGGCATTACTGCTTTCATACGGTACTGGCCCAGGCACCGTGATGGTGACTGGACTGATGGCAGCTGCAGAAGGGACTGTGATAGTCGGTGGATCATAGTATATTGTGACCGGTGCTCTGATAGGAGTAGCACTTTGTGAGTTGTAGGCAGAATCATTTTCAGGATCATAATAAATCGTAACTGTTGAGACGTTTGCTGCTGAAGTTGTAGGAGACATTGTTGGAAGGATGGGTGTTGTTGTCGTAGGAGTTTCTGAATGGAGTGGTGCTGAAGTTGTAGAAGGAATGTTTGCTGATATTTGGTCCGTTGAAAGAACAGATGAAGCACTTGTTGATGAAATTGAAGAGTTGCTTGGAACAATGGTTGTTGCATTTGTAGAAGACACAGGAATTGTTGCTGATGAGGTCGCCGGATTGGTAGGAATTGATGTGGTGATTTGAAGTAGGCCACTTTGGATGAGACCGTCTATGCCATCTCTCAAATTATCACAACCATTCACTGAAATGTTGCAATAAGCACACCCTAGCTCACATCCCGGGAACATTTGACATTCAAGGAGTTGAGCTTTGATCTCTACCAACGGCGCCCGAATCTGACCCACACTGGTTATCAAGTAAGACGGCTTGTCTTCTTCAATAGCATTGATTCTGGGGCCACCATGGTTTGGCATAGGGTTCTTGTTAACATTTGGTGGTGGTGCAAAGTTTATAGCTTTAGAGTCTACCAAGTCTTGTACCTTCATGTGCAAAGCTCTGCACTTTTCTGTACTGTGGCCAGGCGCATTTGAATGAAAAGCACATCTGGCGTTGGAGTCATAATTTCTGGGTAGACTGGTAGGATCCGGAGGTGCCAACGTCCTTAGCTCAACCAGGTTGAGTTTCAGGAGTTGTGGCAGTAATGTAACATATGGCATAGGGATCGGATCGATCACTCTATTGGTCTGAGAAGGTCTCTGTTGGAACGGTCTTTGCTGATTGTTGTTGTTGGTGGTGTTGTAGTTTCTCTGAGGAGGATACTGATTTTGTTGCTGATAATTTTGCTGCGGTGGTTGATAAGCTGGTTGTGGATGAATTGGAGCGGGAATGGTAACTGCTGCCACAGGCCTATGAACATATTGGGGTCTGCCCCTGTTGGTGTGGATAGCATTGGTCTCACCTGTTCTTCTTGGGCCCACAAAAGGCTTCCTTGTGTTGCTGGATGAGCTGGCACCATTGTCAGAAATTTTGCCCATCTTCAACAGGCTCTCGATTCTTTCTCCAGCTATAACGACATCTGCAAAGCTGGTAGAAGAGAAAGCAGCCAGCCTGTCAATGTATGTTCCCTGGAGAGTATTCATAAACATATCTGCCATCTCCCTCTCTGACATAGGTGGCTGGACAGCAGCAGCCAGCTGCCTCCATCTTTGGGCGTACTCGCGGAAGCTTTCCCTAGATGACTGTGACATCCCCATCTGGAGGGTCTTGTTGGGTGCCATATCCAAATTATACTGGTATTGTCTGATGAAGGCTTCTGCCAAGTCCTTCCAACACCTGATGGTTGCTCTAGTTAGATGGGAGTACCATTCCCTTGAAGCTCCTGTTAAGCTATCCTCAAAATAAAACATCCATAGCTTCTCGTCCATGGTATATGCCTTCAACCTCCCCAAGAAGGATTGTAAGTGGGTCCGTGGGCAGGAAGTCCCATTATATTTTTCAAAACAAGGAGGCTTAAACTTATGGGGAATCCTGACCCCGTCCACTAAGCCCATGTCCATAACATCAAAACCCAAAGAGTTTTGAGACTCCAAGGATCTTAAATTTTCAGCAATTTCCTCCAGCCTTCTGTCATAGGCCTCTTCCCCAGCACCCATTATTGTGAACTGATCCTCCTGGGGGTCTTCTTGCAGCACTCTACCTGCAGTGGCAGTCCCTTGAACATTAGCAGGAATGTTGACCTCTGGATGAAGGTGGGGTCCAAATACAGGGGGGTTGACATGAGGTTGGACCCTCTCATTGTTGCTTGTCCCAGCAGTCCCTATATGGGGATCTTCCTGATTCTGCCTTTCCACCATTGCTCTCAATCTTTCTTGGCTCTGAGCCATGTTGTTCATCACTTCCATAAACTGCGTCATCTGAGTTCTCATTTCCAATCTTTCGTTGCCCATTTGGTTTCTGACCTCTGCAAGGTCCTGTTGTACCTGATCCATTTGTATGCCCGGAAGGTTGTTACGGGTTGGATATCGGTGTGGACGGTTGAGTGGAAATACCCGACGTCGAGCAATAGTTCCTGAGATCACAACAGAGTTAGTAACAATAAAACAAAAACCTACAAAACAAACAAAGGGTTAGAATGCAATGCAATATGCTTATTTGTTTCCAAGGTATCCGGTCTTGGCACTTGGTTTTGACCCTTCCAGACCCTTGAGGAAACTGTTGATGTTGCTTTTGAAGTAAACTCAGATGGAACAAATGGATACATATATTACAAAAAGAAAAAGGTACATAATTTGTTCTTTACAAAACATGCCCTCTGAGGGGTCAAAATACAATACGAGAAAAACAAAAGTACATGGAATGAAAGCAACAACAAGCAAAAGTTAGACACCAAGACCAAACTCATCCTCCTGAACTTCCTTGAGAAGTGCTTCAGTCACAGGGTCAGCTGGACGCTCCGTGAGATTCCTGATAAGGAGATTCCGGGTAGTAACAGCTGCAGTTAGCTTCTTGTGTTGACTCTGGTCCTTTGACCTCTTCACTCCAGCTCTGATCTTCAGCTCTGATATTTCCCTCTGGGCTGCTGCCAGGGCTTCCTACTGCTCTTTTGCACCAGCTTCTAGCTGCTCTATCTTGTCCTGAGTCCTCTTATCTTCCAGAGTACGAGCTTCGGTGATCCTGACCCACCTAGCTTGACTCTCCTTCAGATACAAGTCTGTCCTGGCTTTCTGGAACTGGGCTTCCTTGCAAGCATTCTTCAGAATTTGCTCTCCAGCCCTAGACTTCTTGATGTAATCCTCAGACTTCTCAATTTTAGCCAGATGTTCCACCCTCAACTTTTCCAACCTTTCAATATCCAACCTACCATCACTCCTCTCCCAGAGGGTCTTCTGCAAAGCCTGAGTCAACTTCTCATTTCTCTCTTTCAAACTCTCAAACTCCTCTAAGCTAACTGTGGCAGGAGGTGGTGCTGAGGATGATCCAGGCATATCCTCCATGGTAAAGGGCATTCCAGAAAATTGAGCCCTGGTATGGGACCACTCATAATATTGTGCTGATGCCACATTGTTGCACTTCCCCAGAATGATCACTCCTTTAGTTTGAACATTGTCCCAGGCCCAGGCTTCTTGCCTGACAATAGCCAGATTAGGCTTGTTCTCACAGTAAAGAGTCTCAGCCAAATCTTGTGCCTTAGGAGTGTGGACCAACGCATAGCCCAGTTGTCTTTTGAACAGCAGAGGGTTGTAATTAATGCAACCCTTAACTCCTATCAGGGGTACATTGGGAAAATGCCCACAACTGGTAATGATATCCCTGCCCTTTGTGCTTTGAGTGCACCACCTGATATCAGCTGAAGTCAGAGCAGTAAGTCTTCTAGCCCAGTTTCTTTGCTGATGAGGATTCAAAAATGCATCTGTCTTGGGCAAATGCTTGAGAAGCCAAGTATGGAACAAAGGAGCACAACACCTCACTAATCTTCCCCTCTGCTTTTCATTCCTCTGGTGCACCGAGTAGTAAAAATCCCCCAATAAAGTGGGCACTGGGTTCCTCAGAATGAAAAGATGGATTGCATTCTTGCTAATGAATCTAGGCTCATCTGCAAATAATATAATCCCATATATGCTCAGGGCCAATAAAGCACAGACTGCTTTCCACTCTCCCAAAGAAGCTTTCAGGGTAGCTTGAGAGATCAGGAAATCCAGATGCAAGCCAGAGATTCCAGCCTTAGTAGTCATATGCTGCCCAATCAGAACTGATTCCAGATGCAATGCCTTTGCTACTTCTTCATTACCAGGAAAGACCATCTCAGGGTTGAAAGGGACTCCACCCCTGATAGGTATACCAACCAATGATGAGTACTCTTCCAATAAAGGGCCCAACTGAAAGTCCTGAAAAGTGAAACACCTCAGTGGGGGATCATAAAACTGAAGGCAAGTATGAATCAGGCTCCTCTATGAAGGGTCCAAATCCATAACCACATCAAGTATGTCTCCATAGTGCTCCCTGAAAAGTGGTATATGGCCTGGAGTGATCAGGGTCTGAATCCTCCTGATGTCAGCTAGCTCAGGCTGGAAGAAGTGGTAGGAGATGTTACTCTTTTTAGGTGCCATGTTGTTGAAGAAGAGTTGAGACAGGTGCTGATGATAATACTGAAAAGGGGCCACTGACTGGCTGGTGCAGGTGACTGAAGCAGGTAGCTGATAGATGAAGCAGATGCTGATAAAGATAGGTCTATACTGATGATGGGGTCAAAACCAAGCCAAAAATGAAGATGGATACCCTGAAAAACAAATAAACAAATGTCAAAATGATGCAATGAGGATGTATGCAAATGATATGCAGGGGTTTGTGACTGAGCTGGATCTGATCAAATGCTCTGATATAAGTCCAGGTATGTTCAAGAAATCCAGATGGAGGTCTATAAGTCCAGTAACCAAGGTGGGGGGCTCAAATAAAGAGCCACATGTCCAGGGTTTAGAATCACAAGAACTGTTCCAACATGGAGTATTCTTAATCAAATCAAAGTAACAGGGTATGCTGAGGTAAAGGGTACCTGCAAACCTGTAAACAGCCCAACCCCCTCACAGGTGGTGTTCTAAAACAAGGATCCTCAGACTTGGATCAGTTATGAGAAGTGTAAACACTTCTAACCCGGAGGTACAGTGTTTACAATAACCATAAAAGATCCTCCTCTAATTCTCCTCAGTTTCTGAAGGTCAAAACTAAAGGTCATCCAGACTTAGCAGGCTTCCCAGATAGCCCTAGTACTGCAGGAAATCTGCAACACAGAGTTCTCAAGAAGAAACCCATATCTGAACCGTGTTTCATATTCCCGCACCAGACCGAGATGGAATGGGAAAGAATATGAACCACTCTAGCCTAGGTGTCACTCAGGTCCCAGGTATAGGACCTCAACTCTCAATAGAACACCCACCCACCAAAGCAAACAAACAGATCCAGCCAGCAGCACAGTATGACAATATGATATAATGCAAAGCTATAAAGAAAGCAGTAAAACAACTGTACATAAAGCAGTAAAATAAATATACAAACACAATTAGCACATAACACCCCAGTAAACACAAATCAATCAAGCGCTAGGAGGAACCCACAAAAAGAACCAGAAGCCCTGGTTGCAGTATAAGGGTCCCCAGCAGAGTCGCCAAGCTGTCGCTCCCGATAAATGGGGAATGGCCCAAATAAAGGTACAGACGCGAACGGTCGGCGAGAGGGACAATGAGAACACACAGCAGTGAACTCACTGGAGATGAATAGAGTCGCCAGCTAGGCATTTTTATCCCGGAGGAAAGGTAATGCTGCATAGACCTAGAAAGAGATGGATAAGACGGTTGCGAACCAGAGAGACTGAGAAAGGGGGTTGGTTACAACCTGGGAAGGTATTAGCACCCAGATTGTCCGCCGTACTCGACGGGATCCACGCTTAAAAGATTTGTGTTTTAAAGGGGTAGTGTCAGTGCAATCTATGTATAAATGAGCTGGAAAAGGATGTACATATGTCAGTGTAAAGTGTGATATATACAGTGTCAGTGTAAGAACAGGAATAGGATGCTCAAGATCATGAGGCTAAAGAATGAAGCTGGAAAGAGGGGGAATGTACAGAGACTTTTGTTCGATAACTGTTAAGTTATGCCTACGTATCCTCTTGTGCAATGAGGAAGTCAGAACACCGTAGTTCGACCCAAAGAGACTGAAAGATAAATTGACTTGTGAACTGCTTACTTGTCTATGCTCAAGTGTATGACCTGTCTGGCTCAGGTGCAAACTGTCTTGCATTAGACGGAAGAAGCAAGCTCTCGTTTATGAGTGAAGATGATGAGAAAAGAATCCCGGAGGAGACGATTATTGTTTGTTTCTGAATTTTCAGTCTTTTATTGCTTTTGGAGATTTGTCATAAGTTAATGAGCTTAAGCCTAAACCAAGGGGTTAGTAGACTCATCACATCTTCCCTCTGATTAGGGGTAATGAGAATACCTTAAGTGTGAAGTCAGCATCTCACACTTAATCACCCTGATGTAGGATTAGGATCATTAACCTACTTGTGATTAATTAGATGTTTTTGGTGTTTTTGTTTAGTGTTAAGTAATGAGGTTAAGCCATAATCAAGGATTAAACAGACTCATTACACCATCCTAATAGAAGGATAATAGATGAGAATGTTTAAGCTGAGGAAAGCTCCTCAACTTAATCCATGATTAGGGATTAAACTCATGACAAAACAAAGCCTTTATTAAGTGGATTTTAGATTAATGGTAAGATGATGAAATGGTTTTTAGGGTTTGTAAGACAACTTGAGGGGGACTTGTCCATTAACACTAGGGTTAGTCCTTCTTAACCAATTAAGGAAGAATTAGAACCCTAATGCAAGGCCCAAGTTACAAGTGTGGTGTCTTGATGATTATTAAGTGAATTGATTAAGAGATTTAAACACATTAAGGGTTTAACACTTAGGATTAAAGTTATACACTCCATCCTAATAAAAGGATGCAGGCATAAGCTTAATCACAAAGCCTTAAAGCCTTTAGGGTTTAGTCCCTGATTATGAGGTGAGAAGAGAAGACTCAATGAGACACAAAGGTAAAAACTAAGTGGGGGACTAATCAAAAACCCTAATCATTATCATGCTTGGTTGTTCCTAAGGTTTGTGAGGTTTGACAAGAGAAATCTTCAGAGGAACCACCAGGAAGCAGATGAAAGGAGCAGAGAGAAGCAAAGTAACTTGCTTCATTTAAGAAGACAAGTCACTTGAGGAAAGAAAGTAAGAAGAAGAAGAAAGAGCAAGCTCAATATCAAACACAAAACAAAATGCAGCAAGGATGCATAAGATAGATGAAAAGAAGTTGTGAGAAGTGAAGGCAAATTCACTTCTCAAAATGACTTACCACCTGAAAAGTTAGTGAAAGGAATGCAATGCAATGGAAAATGAGATAAAATGACATGGTGCAAACCAAAACCAGAAGCACATACATGATGATAATGATGCTATGGGATGATGTGAACATGAAACAAGGCATGGGGATGATCATACAAACTTATGGATGCAAATGAAACAAGCTAAGGAGCATAAACACACATGAAAAGTTATGAAATGTAAATGGCATACAACATGGCAAATGCAATATGAAATGATCAAACATGCTTTCAATATGTCTTATGATGTCAAATGAATCACATGGATGCATAGAATGTCATGGCAAACCAAGGTATGAATGCAAATGTAAGATGGATGCATATGGAAGCCCAAATTAGGGTTTATGATCAATGCATCAAACACAAACCAAAATCAGAAGCAAACACCAATACAAAAAATTGAAAATGCACTCAAAGGACCCCTAATCCTATACTAACTCACTGCCCAAAGGAGAAGTCCCAACTCTTAACCTAGTTCAAGTTATGATTTTCCTAAGTTTTCTAGGGTTTTAGGGTTCCTTAACAAGAAAAATGCCAAACAAATGGAAAATGAAAGATCAAATCATGCCCATTTAATCTCACAAACTACATGCTAAACACAATGCAATGCAAAAAGAATCAAGGTCCAACTCTCAATGGTTAGGCAGAAATGATTTTTGAAAGTTTGGATCAAGATAATGCCTAAAAATGATTTTAATTTCATGAAAAATTCTCAAAATGCATCAAGATCAAAAAAGAAATTTGGTTTGAGGGTTGGACAATGTTTCTAAATGATTTTAAATGTTTCATGAATTTTTTGGTGATTTTTAAATACCTAAAAGTATTTTTAATTAATTAATTCTCATTAATTAATTAAAAAGAAACTTTTAAATATTTAAAAATACTTTTTTAATGCTAAAAATAAAAATAAAAATATTTTTGTGTTCTGAAATTAAATAATAACTTGTATAAAAAATTTCAGAATTTTTAAATTAGTTTAACTATTTTAAAATAAATGTACAAATTAAACACAAAACAAATGAATTAAAATTGATTTAATTGAAAAGTAAACCAATCCAACGCATGAGATTCAAAGCTGGGGGTCAGGGTTTGACTTGGCGCGTGAATCAAGGGTCAGGATGGACTCTGGCTTAAATCAGGTTTTACGAATTAATTAAATGGATTAATTAGGCTAATGGTGATTAGGGCAAAATGGACTCATCTGGACCACACATACACGCGCGAAGTCAAGCCAGTCAACGGATCCAACGCTCTGAATTCAAACCTCACTTAATTACAGGATTAGGGTTAACAACATTCAGGTGACCGGAGGGAAGCTCCGGTCATCTTCTCCGGCGGGTTGAAAACCCTAGATCAAGATTCAGGCCACCATTCATCAAATTAAAAGCAGAGAAATGTTCCTCTACCCAAACCCCACTCAAATCACCTCTCAAACTAAATTTATCATGCACAAACAGAGAGAATCGAAGCCAACAAGATTCACGGGCAAAATTTCAGAGCCTTGGTAAACCCTCATTTCTCACTTATTTTCAATTCTAAGCACATCCCCATGATCAGCAAGACATACACAATCAAATTATAACATAAAATGCAAGCTCTGAGAGAAAAAGTTCATGGCCATACCTGAGATGGAAGCTTCTGGTTCTGGGCTTTCTGGGCTGTCCTTTGGTGCAAACTCACTCCAATGATCCCCCTTGTGCTAATGGTAAGCTTAGATGGAGTTTAAACAGGCCACTTTGAGAGATCCAATTCTGGTGTATCAGAAAATGAGGTTTGTGTGTATGAGGTTTCAAGCTCTACCAATGGTTGATTCTGGTTCCTTTTAGTGTGTTTGATTTGTTGGTGAAGAGAAATTGGATGTTTGATGGCTGGAAAATGAGATTCGAAGAAGGGAAGCTCTTTGACAGTTTTTGTGGTATGCTGTCTTCTGGCTTGCTTCAAGGACCAATGTTGTGCTATATCTCTCCCAAGATGTGTGAATAGCCTGTGGAGCAGGTCAGTAGGGGTGGCTGCTTACTGTTCCATGAGTATGGGAGTTTTGGCCAAAAAGTCAAGTTGGCTTGTACTTGCAGCATGGGCTATGGCAACAGCAGTTTGAGGTCATGTCTTGCTTCAGCTTGGGTTAAGGAGGACCCTTAGATTGCTTGTGGCTTACTGCAACATATGGATCATGAGCTATGCTAGCTTTTGCAACTTGCCCACTTGTTGTTTCTTGTGATTTTGTACCATGCACATGAGACACTTCTTGATGAATTTTGTAGCATGGAACTTCTTTTGGTCATGGCAATGTATAGAAGTCAGCTAGTTATCACATAACTCCTTGAAAAATGGTTTTGCCAAGAATCCCCCTTTTGCACTTGTTATGAAAAATGGCTTAGGGATCTTTGAAAATCAAAGCAAACAATGCAAAATCCCTTGGGCCAATTCTGTTTTTTGGGTAATATATGATCATGTGATGAAGTTTTGAAGTCATTTTGAAGTCAATAGAATGCTTGGTACATGAATTTGCAAGTTTTCCATTTGGTGCATAACTTGAATTTTAGTGATTTTAGCCAACTTTGATGAACCATAACTTTTGATCCAAAATGAATTAGGTCATGTTCTTGTACTTTTTGAAAAGGGAAAGATCTATTCTACAACTTTCATGACCAAAGTTTTTCCATTTGAAGCATTTTTGGATCAAAAAGTGAGGGTTGAAAAAGTTGCATAAAATGACATTTCATTAAAAGTCAAACTTGCCCAAAAAAAGTCAACTTTGCAAAAACTTGAGATTCTTGAATTTTGTGAACTTCCCACTTCTTATATGATCAAATAAAGATCATATACACTCAAAATGATGAAGATCATCCCTTGGTTGGGTCATTGGGGGCCTCAGATGCCCTGATTTTGCACTGACTTGTCCAGAAAGTCAACTCTTGATCAGATGACTTCCCCATGGAATTTCTTCATGAAAATTGATATGCATACTCCCTATACCATATAGAGACCAATAGAAACAAGAATGACCAAAAAATTTGGAGTTATGGCCTCTGAAACCAAAACCCTAATTTTAGGCCAACTGTGCAGTCAAGCCTGGCTCTGCTTCCCTACCAATCCCAGTTCTTGTGATTCTGACATTCTTGACTTTGAGAGGATATAATATGATACTTGAACACACATGGACCCCTTTGAAGTGATTGTTGACCTTTGGAGTGGCTCAAGAAGCTCTTGGATTGCTCAGATCACAAACCCTAGATGCAGATGACTTAGAACCTATGCAGTGAATCAAAAATGTGGTATGAGATGTTATGATTGTGTTTATGCTTATGGAATGATCACAAGCCATGGTGTGAATGGGTGAGGGCAAATTTGGGGTGTTTACAGCTGCCCCTATTCAAACATGAGTTAGCTGTGCAGGTTGTAAGCAATGGCTTAACAGGCAAACAAGATAACTTGTGGTTGAATACCAAAGACAGTCCAAAATTTGCACTCACAGAATGAAGAAGAAAAGGGATATAGATTGTAAAAGTAAAATAAAGTATATTGTAAAGTGTGGGAAATAAAGCAATGACGGGGACGGCCGACATGCTGGGGATAAAAGGTAAAGCCAAGACGGGGACGGCCGACTAGCTGGGAAAAGTAAGAAATTATGATGGGGACGGCCATCAAGATAAAGTTGTAAGATTCTCTGGGAGTTAATGAAACATGACGGGGACGGCCATCAAGTTCATAAAGCAAAGTAACCGACGATGGGGACGGCCATCGGGCTAAAAGAAAAGGGACCACGACGGGGACGGCCATCGGGTTAAAGAATAAATGAAATAAACAGATGATGAGGTATGGTCATAAAAGGTGAAGGACGATCACCTAGCAGGGGACGGCTGCTCTGTTGGGGTTAAGATGAGGGACGGTCATCTAAGGTGGAGGACGACCACTTGGCAGGGTACGGCTGCCAAAAATATCGCGACATAGGACGAATGCCGGATAAAAGGTCAACGATGGGGACGGCCATCGGACGAGCATGATGGAGGACGACCATCAAGAGGTGGAGGACGACCACCTAGCAGGGGACGGCTGCTCTCGAGGTTTCTCATGACATAGGACGAATGTCAGATAACCCAAAATCAACAATGGGGACGGCCATTGGATAAAATGATGAAGGACGATCATCAAGAGGTGGAGAACGACCACCTAGCAGGGGACGGCTGCTAAATATCGACGATGGGGACGGCCATCGGATGAGCATGATGGAGGACGACCATCAAGAGGTGGAGGACGACCACCTAGCAGGGTACGGCTGCTCTCAAGGTTTATCATAACACAGGACGAGTGCCAGATAAAAGGAAGATTTGCTTACTTGGCGATCTACTGGGGATATAGTAAACACGGACGAGTGTTTACAACCAAGAAAATAAAGCATAAGTGTTTGGATGTTGTGTATAGATTAAAGATGCGGACGAGCATCCCTAAGACTACGATACGGACGAGTATCGGGTAGAAACAAATACTGACACATGTTCAGAGATGATGATACGGACGAGTATCAACTGGTTAACAGAGAACACGGACGAGTGTTGAATCTGAGGGGACTTTTCTGGGGAATAGTAGACACAGACGAGTATCTATATTCAAGAAGACATAAGTGTTTGGATGTTGTATGGATTAAAGATGCGGACAAGCATCCTTAAGACTATGATACGGACGAGTATCATGTAAAAACAAACACTTGACGCATATTCTGAGATGATGGTACGGACGAGTACCAACTGGTTAACAGAGAACATGGACCAATGCCGAATCTGTGGGGATATGAATGGTTTATACAAAATACGGGCGAGTATCTGTATAAGCATGAGTGTGAATATTGTATAGATGAGTATTTATCTGCTGGGGAGGGTGACACGGACGTGTGTCAAGAGAGAAAAGTATAGTAATATCAACAAGTATATGGGTTGTAAAAGTGTAGGCGACCGCGCTGGGGATATGACACGGACGGGTGTCAAGAAAGCGTATATAGGTATATGTGAGTGCAAAGAGGATGTCTTCGGCTTTCTGCTGGGGTATGACACGGACGGGTGTCAGGACGTATCTGTAATACGGGTGATCTTGTTGTAAAGAGTGTTCAGGCGACTTTATTGGGGGGTGATGACACGGACGGGTGTCAAAATGAGTATATACTGGTGTTTGTGGACTGTGAGGCAGCTGCTTTTGCTGGGGACTCTGGTGGGGATTTTTATGTACGTTGACGAACTGTCATTATTCACAAGTGTTGGTTTAAAACATGGCTTATGATTATGCTATGTGTTGGATTTTTTCCGTAATGCTCCGTGTTGAAACGGAATGCTACGCTTTGTGGGTGAACATGATGCGAATGCTATGATTGTGCAAAGATACCAAACCGGGATCCGGGTCCCGTTGCTGCGAAGATCTTCAATCGATCCATTTGAAGTAGACATCCCAGCTGGGGATGAGATCATTGGTAGATCTGATGAGATGTATCTGCTTGGGGAAATGAGTCAATGAGAGACCCAGCTGGGGTTTGTAGAAGCTTTCTTCACTCTGTTGTGATCTTTCATGCGTTGCTCTTCTGGATAGAGGCTGGAACTCTGTGGGGAGATAGCTCCCTGACTTTTGTACTCGGCTGAGGGCGAGATGGCAACTCGGCTGGGGAGAAAGAGAGGAATCACTGAAAGGCCTCCCTAGAAATTCTGTTGCGGTAGCTTCTTGACTCAGCCGGGGATATGGGCACCTTCTGTGATGCCTGGCAACTCTGGTGGGGACAAGTAATACGTGGCAACTCAGCTGGGGAGAAAACATTTTGGGTGCTAAGACGGAGTGAGTGCTGATTTGCCAGCTCGCTGGGATGAAGCTTACATGCCCCAAGTTGCGTTCTGGATACCTGCAATCCTGAAAAAGATAGAGAAACGCACAAGATAATCCCGAGGTATCCCTTACTGGATTCCGTCATAGGAGTTAGGCACTTCTGAGAGTAAGTACATTTCCTGCAAGCATGTGACTTCATTTAAAGATAAACATCTGTATTTTATGCAATCAGTTTCTTTTAGACATCAGACATTTTTTGCAAATAAATGAAAATGTACAAGACGAGACATGACTGAAAATCTGATTTTATTAATTCATATGCCCTGAATTGGCGAGATACAGTCAAAGAAACAAATCCCCTGGAATGAGGAGATTGTTACAAATTGAGAAACAAAATGCTGGCAATGTTGATGACGTTTTAAGGAGCTTCCTCTTTACTATGACTCGTATGACTTTTGACGTTCTTCTCATCTGGCTTTCTGAGGAATGTTGATTCTGATTGAAGCTTGATCCTTTCGAAGCTTACCAAGTTGTAGGTGATACAGACGAATTCAGAATGCAGTTGTTCGCTTATTCCCTTATTTTGCATGGATCGCCCTTTCGGGTTTTCGAGCCATCGGGATACCCGTTTTTGCCTGAGCTGTCCAATGTGGCTTTTCAACTCAGCGGGTGTACATTTTTGTTTATTTTCCCTTATTTTTGCCCGAGTCCTTTATTCTGTTTTTGACTCGCCGGGATGCCCTATTTTTGCCTGGACTTACATTCTGTTTTTATGTCCAGCGGGTCATTTTTTACGCGAAGTAATTTTTAACTGCATCTGAATTCACAGGGGATGGGAAGTCTTCACCATCCATGGTGCTGAGCATCAGTGCTCCACCGGAAAAAACTTTCTTTACCACAAATGGTCCTTCATAGTTTGGAGTCCATTTGCCCCTGTGGTCTGTATGAGGAGGGAGGATTCTTTTCAGCACAAGATCTCCCACTTGGTACTCTCGGTGCCTGACTTTCTGATCGAAGACTTTCTTCATTATTTTCTGATACAACTGCCCATGACAAATTGCAGCCAATCTTTTCTCTTCAATCAGACTCAGCTGTTCATATCGGGACCGGACCCATTCTGCTTCGTTCAGCTTAACATCCATTAGTACCCGCAAGGAGGGTAATTCCACTTCAACAGGTAGGACTGCCTCCATACCATACACAAGTTGATACGGCGTTGCCCCAGTGGATGTTCTGATTGACGTGCGGTACCCATGCAAGGCAAACGGTAGCATTTCATGCCAGTCTTTGTAAGTGACTACCATCTTCTGCACAATCTTCTTGATATTCTTGTTTGCTGCCTCAACAGCGCCATTCATCTTTGGCCTGTAAGGAGAAGAATTGTGATGTTGGATCTTGAAGTCCCGGCACAGTTCTGCCATCATTTTGTTGTTTAGATTGGAACCATTATCAGTAATGATTCGCTCGGGCACCCCATACCGACAGATGATGTCTCGTTTCAGAAACCTGGCTACCACTTGTCTTGTAACATTTGCATATGATGCTGCTTCAACCCATTTGGTGAAATAGTCAATGGCGACCAGGATGAATCTGTGGCCATTTGAAGTAGTTGGCTCGATCTTGCCAATCATATCAATGCCCCACATAGCAAAGGGCCAGGGTGAAGACATTATGTTCAAGGGATTGGGAGGCACATGCACCTTATCTGCATAGATCTGGCATTTGTGGCACTTCCTGGCATAGGCACAACAGTCTGCATCCATTGTGATCCAGTAATAGCCTGATCTCAGCAACTTTTTGGCCATGGCATGCCCTCCAGCATGGGTACCAAAGGATCCCTCGTGCACTTCATGCATTAACAAATCTGCTTCTGTCTTATCAACGCAGCTGAGGAGTACCATATCAAAGTTCCTTTTGTAGAGGGAACCATCGGTGTTCAGAAAGAAACTACCAGCGAGCCTTCTTAATGTCTTCTTATCATTGGATGATGCCCCAGGTGGGTATGTTTGGTCCTCCAAGAAGCACTTAATGTCATGGAAACAAGGCTTATCATCTTTAACAACATCTGCTGCGAACACATATGCTGGTCTGTCAAGTCTGGACACTGAAATTTGAGGTACAAAGTTGGCAGCCTGAACTTTGATCATGGACGAAACGGTAGCCAGAGCATCTGCAAACTCATTCTCGTCCCGAGGGATATACTCGAGCTTGACTGTTGTAAAGAAAGTCAATAACCTCCTTGTATAATCCCTGTAAGGTATCAGATGATCTTGGTGGGTGTACCATTTGCCGTTGGTTTGATTGATTACCAAAGCTGAATCTCCGAATACAGTCAATGTCTTGATCCTGAGATCAATGGCTTCCTCAAGACCCATAATGCAAGCTTCGTATTCAGCTTCGTTGTTAGTGCAGTTGAAAGTGAGCTTTGCCGAGAACGGCATGTGGACTCTTTTAGGTGTAATGAGTACTGCACCAACACCACGACCATTCATATTAACAGCCCCATCAAACATCATAGTCCATTCTTCTTCCGGGTCAGGCCCTTCAGTGTGAACAGGCTCTTCATGATCTTTCGCTTTTATGAACATGATGTCTTCATCAGGGAAGTCAAATCTCATAGGTTGGTAATCATCAATAGGTTGCTCAGCAAGATATTCAGACAGTACACTGCCCTTGATGGCTTTCTGAGAAGTGTACTGAATGTCATACTCTGTAAGAATCATTTGCCATCTTGCAACCCGTCCGGTAAGAGCTGGCTTCTCAAATATGTACTTAACTGGGTCCATTTTTGAGATCAATAAGGTGGTGTGGGTCAACATATACTGCCTTAGTCGGCGAGCAGCCCACGCTAAAGCACAGCAAGTTTTCTCGAGCAGTGAATAACGTTGTTCACAGTCGGTAAACGTTTTGCTTAGGTAGTATATTGCATACTCTTTTCGACCAGACTCGTCATGCTGGCCCAACACACACCCCATTGATTCTTCTAATACTGTCAGGTACATTATCAGAGGTCTTCCTTCAACTGGAGGCATAAGGATTGGAGGCTCTTGTAAGTATTCCTTGATCTTGTCAAAAGCCTTCTGGCAGTCTTCATTCCACCTGACCGTCTGTTCTTTTCTTAACAACTTGAACAAGGGTTCACAGGTAGCCGTAAGGTGAGAGATGAACCTCGATATATAGTTCAATCGACCTAAGAACCCTCGAACTTCTTTCTCTGTCTTTGGTGCAGGCATCTCTTGGATGGCTTTGACTTTATCAGGGTCAACTTCAATCCCTTTCTCACTTACAATAAATCCCAGCAGCTTACCAGATCTCACCCCAAATGTGCATTTGTTGGGGTTCAACTTCAGTTGATACTTCCTCAGACGCTTGAATAGCTTCAGCAGATTCACCAGGTGATCTTCTTCAGTAAGGGACTTGGCAATCATGTCATCCACATAACATTCGATTTCTTTATGGATCATATCGTGGAATAAGGTCACCATGGCCCGTTGATATGTTGCACCAGCATTCTTCAGTCCGAATGGCATCACCTTGTAACAGAACGTGCCCCAAGGTGTGATGAATGTTGTCTTCTCCATGTCTTCAGGTGACATTTTGATCTGATTGTATCCTGAGAATCCGTCCATGAAGGAGAATACCGAGAACTGAGCCGTATTATCAACCAATACGTCAATATGAGGTAAAGGGAAGTCATCTTTCGGGCTGGCTCTGTTCAGATCCCGGTAGTCAACACACATCCTTACTTTGCCGTCTTTCTTAGGCACAGGCACAATATTAGCAACCCACGGTGGATAGCTAGTTACAGCAAGGAACCCGGCGTCCCACTGCTTTTGCACCTCTTCTTTGATTTTCATTGCCATGTCTGGGCGAGTGCGGCGTAATTTCTGTTTGACCGGCGGGCATTCTTCTCTCAAAGGAAGCTTGTGCACAACAATGTCGGTATCCAACCCTGGCATATCTTGATAAGACCAAGCGAACACGTCCACATACTCTCGAAGCAGGTCAATCAATTGTCTCTTCACTGAGTCTTGTAAGCAGGCCCCGATTTTGACTTCTTTCACGTCTTCATCTGTACCAAGATTGATCACTTCAACCTCCTCCTGGTGAGGAGTAATAACCTTTTCCTCTTGTCTTAACAACCTGGCTAGCTCTTCAGGGAGCTCATATTCTTCTTCAACCCCTTCATCAGCTTGATTGATTGGATTGTCAAAGTCATACGAAGTCATAGCCGTGCTGTTGTCGATGCTGTCTGGAAGGCACATTCTGCAAGGGATCAGTTTGTTCATTTTAGTGATTTGATTTTAATCTTGTTTAGAAAAGTGAAATAAAGTTGTCATTTTGAAAACACTGCCATTTATTTTTTGTACAAAAAGAAAAATGGAAAAGCAGTGAACGGAAAAGAAAAAGACTCATTTGCAAAAAGATGTCTGATATTTCATTGATTAATCTTGTTGCACAAAAAAGTACAGATGGCCCGATTACAAAATGAGTCTTGTCATCTTGGGCAAGATGCAAGACTTTGATGCATGCTATAAAAATACAGGAAATAATAATTACTCTGCATGAGTAACTCTTATAATTTCCTGGGAAGACCAGTTTGAGATACTGCTCCCCGGGATCTTTGGACGAATCCAGCTTTCCAGGTTGCATTCTTCTTCCAGCTCGTCTTCCACATTGTTGATAGCATCAGGGGTGAGCATCCCCCCACTCACAAAGTTGGGCTCTTTCGCAGCCTCTGCTTGATCTTGTTGAGTTGGTTTGTAACCCAACCCAAATCTATCCTCTTTCTTCTCCACCGGTAGTAGTTTGCCCCAGCCTTGGGCAGTTCCTTCCTCAACAACCTTCCGGGCTTGTTGGTATGATGTCATTGAAGTTCCAGGTACAGCAGATGTTTCATTCACGTTCAAGGCTTCGAAACCTTGGCTCATTGTTTCATGGATCTCCCCATCCATCTCAATATACTTATTAGTAGCCAGATGGCTAACAAATATATCCTCCTCTCCACAGACTGTAACGATTTGACCCTCCCACTCGTATTTTAACTTCTGGTGAAGGGTAAAGGTCACGGCGCCAGCGGCGTGAATCCATGGCCTACCCAATAGACAGCTGTAGGCAGGCTGTATATCCATCACGTAGAAGGTCGTTTTGAAAGTTTGCGGGCCAATCGTTATGGGCAACTCAATCTCCCCCAGAACCGATCTCTTTGAACCATCAAAGGCTCTCACCACCAGGTTGCTGGGTCTTAACGCCAATCCGTCATATTCTAGCTTCACCAGGGCCTTTTTAGGTAAGACATTGAGGGATGACCCCGTGTCTACCAGCACATGAGAAAGGACAGCACCTTTACATTCCATGGTTATGTGCAATGCCTTGTTATGGTTGCGGCCTTCCACCGTCAAATCAGTGTTGGTGAACCCCAGTCCATGACTAGCATTAACATTTCCAACTACAGCTTCCAACTGATTGACAGTGATCTCTTCAGGCACATAAGCTGCGTGCAAGACTTTGAGTAGTGCATTCCGATGGGCTTCGGAGCACATAAGCAATGATAGGATTGAGATCTTGGAAGGCGTTTGATGAAGCTGATCCACTATTTTGTAATCACTTTTCTTGATGATTTGCATGAACTCATCAACCTCTTGATCAAAGGGCGTTTTCAAAGCTTCTTTAACAGTTTGCTCTTCCTGCACCAAGCTTTTCCCTTTTGCCTTGGCAGCAGCTTCTGCTTCGGAAATGGATCTCTGAATTTGTGGAGCAAAGAGACGTCCGCTTCGAGTGAAGCCTCCGCCTCCTCCCACATTGTCTATTTGTGGTGCAAGGGTTGATGATTCAAAAGTGATTTTTTGTCCTTCGCAGTACAGGTCAGAGCCGTAATGCCACGGGATGGCGTTACTGCTTTCATAAGGTACTGGTCTAGGCACCGTGATAGTGACTGGACTGATTGTAGCTGCGAAAGGAATTGTGATAGTCTGTGGATCGTAATATATCGTGACCGGTGCTCTGATGGGAGCAGCACTTTGTGAGTTGTAAGCAGAGTTATTTTCTGGATCGTAATAGATTGTAACTGTTGAGACGTCTTCAGAGTTTGTTGCTGATGTTGTAGGAGACATTGTCGGAAGGATGGGTGTTGTTGTTGTTGGAGTTTCAAGATGAAGTGGTGCTGGAGTTGTAATAGGAACACTTGCTGATATCTGGTCAGTTGAAATGACGGATGAAGTACTTGTTGATGAAGCCGAAGAATTGTCGGGATCAATGGTTGTTGCAGTTGTAGGAGATACTGGAATCGTTGCTGATGAGATTGCCGGATTTGTTGGAAACGATGTTGTAATCTGAAGTTGGCCACTCTGAATGAGACCATCTATGCCATTCCTCAAGTTATCACACCCATTTACTGAAATATTGCAGTAAGCACACCCTAACTCACACCCCGGGAACATTTGACATTCGAGGAGTTGAGCCTTGATTTCTACCAACGGTGTCCGGATCTGACCCACACTGGTTATTAAATAAGACGGCTTGTCTTCTTCAATAGCGTTAATTTTGGGACCACCGTGGTTCGGCATGGGGTTCTTATTGACATTGGGTGGTGGTGCGAAGTTCAGAGCTTTTGAGTCTACCAGGTCTTGTACCTTCATGTGCAAGGCTCTGCACTTTTCTGTACTGTGGCCAGGTGCATTTGAATGAAAAGCACATCTGGCGTTGGAGTCATAATTCCTGGGTAAACTGTTGGGATCTGGAGGCGCCAACGTCCTTAGCTCAACTAGGTTGAGTTTCAGGAGTTGTGGCAGCAACGTAGCATATGGCATAGGGATCGGATCGATCACCCTATTGGCTTGAGATGGCCTCTGCTGAAATGGCCTTTGCTGGTTGTTGTTGTTGGTGTTGTTGTAGTTCCTTGGAGGATACTGAGCTTGTTGATGGTACTGAGGTTGTTGCTGATAGTTTTGTTGCAGAGGTTGATAAGCTGGTTGAGGATGAGCTGGAGCGGGAATGGTGACTGCTGCCACAGATCTATGGACATATTGGGGCCTGCCCCTGCTGGTGTGGATGGCATTGGTCTCGCCAGTTCTTCTTGGGCCTGCAAAAGGCTTCCTCGTACTGCTGGACGAGCTGGCACCATTGTCAGAGATTTTGCCCATCTTTAACAGGCTCTCAATTCTCTCCCCAGCTATGACAACATCTGCAAAGCTAATGGAAGAGAAAGCAGCCAGCCTGTCAATATATGTCCCCTGAAGGGTGTTCATAAACATATCTGCCATTTCCCTTTCAGACATAGGTGGTTGAACAGCGGCAGCCAGTTGCCTCCATCTCTGGGCATATTCTCGGAAACTTTCCCTCAACGATTGTGACATTCCCATTAGGAGGGTCCTGTTGGGTGCCATATCCAAGTTGTACTGATACTGTCTGATAAAGGCTTCTGCCAGGTCCTTCCAACACCTGATAGTTGCTCTCGTCAGATGAGAGTACCATTCTCTTGAAGCTCCAGTTAAGCTATCCTCGAAATAAAACATCCAGAGCTTCTCATCCATAGTATAGGCCTTCAGCCTCCCCAGAAATGATTGTAAGTGAGTCCGGGGGCATGAAGTCCCGTTGTATTTTTCAAAACAAGGAGGCTTAAACTTATGGGGAATCCTGACCCCGTCTACCAAGCCCATGTCCATGACATCGAAACCCAAAGAGTTTTGAGACTCTAAGGATCTTAACTTCTCAGCTATCTCATCCAGCCTTCTATCATAAGCTTCCTCCCCAGCACCCATTACTGTGAACTGATCCTCTTGGGGGTCTTCTTGCAGTACCCTGCCTGCAGTGGCAGTCCCTTGAACATTTGCAGGAATATTGACCTCCGGATGAAGATGGGGGCCAAATACAGGGGGGTTAACATGAGGTTGGACCCTTTCATTGTTGTTGGTGCCGGCAGTCCCTATATGTGGATCTTCTTGATTTTGCCTTTCCACCATGGCCCTCAATCTTTCTTGGCTCTGAGCCATGTTGTTCATCACTTCCATAAACTGAGTCATCTGCGTTCTCATTTCCAATCTTTCGTTTGCCATTTGATTTCTAACCTCTGCAAGGTCCTGCTGTACCTGATCCATTTGTATGCCCGGAAGGTTGTTACGGGTTGGATAACGGTGCGGACGGTTGAGGGGAAATACCCGGCGTCGAGCAATAGTTCCTGAACATCACAACAGAGTTAGCAACAATGAAACAAAAACCTACAAAACAAACAAAGGGTTAGCATGCAATGCAGTATGCTTATTTGTTTTCAAGGTATCCGGCTTGGCATTCAGTTCTGACCCTTCCAGACCCTTGAAGATGCTGTTGATGTTGCTTTCGAAGTAAACTCGGATGGAACAAACTAATACATATATTACAAAAGGCAAATGGTACATAGTTTGTTTACAAATACAAGCCCTCTGAGGGGTCAAAATATATTACAGGAAAACAAATGTACATGGAATGAAAGCAACAACAAACAAATGGTCAAACACCAAGACCAAACTCATCCTCCCGAACTTCCTTGAGAAGTGCTTCGGTCACAGGATCAGTTGGACGCTCCGTGAGATTCCTGATAAGGAGATTCCGGGTCGTAACAGCTGCAGTTAGCTTCTTGTGCTGACCTTGGTCCTTTGACCTCTTCACTCCAGCTTTGATCTTCAGCTCTGATATCTCCCTCTGGGCTGCTTCCAGGGCTTCTTGCTGCTCTTTTGCACTGGCTTCCAGTTGCTCCATCTTGTCTTGGACCCTCTTATCTTCCAGAGTACGAGCCTCGGTGATCCTGACCCACCTAGCCTGACTCTCCTTCAGATACAAGTCTGTCCTTGCTCTCTGGAACTGGGCTTCCTTGCAAGCATTCTTCAGAATTTGTTCCCCAGCCTTAGACTTCTTGATATAATCCTCAGACTTCTCAATTCTAGCCAGATGCTCTACTTTCAACTTCTCTAGCCTCTCAATATCCATCCTACCATCACTCCTCTCCCGGAGGGTCTTCTGCAAAGCCTGAGTCAACTTCTCATTTCTCTCCTTCAAGCTCTCAAACTCCTCTAAACTGACAGTGGCAGGGGGTGGTGTTGAGGATGGTCCAGGCATATCCTCCATGGTAAAGGGCATTCCAGAGAATTGAGCCCTGGCATGGGACCACTCATAATATTGTGCTGATGCCACATTGTTGCACTTCCCCAGAATGGTTACTCCCTTGGTTTGAACATTATCCCAGGCCCAAGCAGCCTGCCTAACAATAGCCAGATTAGGCTTGTTCTCACAATAAAGAGTCTCAATCAAGTCCTGTGCCTTAGGAGTGTGGACCAGTGCATAGCCCAGTTGCCTTTTGAACAGCAGAGGATTGTAATTAATACTACCCTTAACTCCTATTAGGGGCACATTGGGAAAATTCCCACAGCTGGTGATGATATCCCTGCCTTTGGTGCTTTGAGTGCACCATCTGATATCGGCTGAAGTTAGAGCAGTGAGTCTCTTAGCCCAGTTTCTCTGCTGATGAGGATTCAAAAATGCATCTGTCCTGGGTAGATGCCTGAGAAGCCAAGTGTGGAACAAAGGAGCACAACACCTCACTAATCTTCCCCTCTGCTTTTCATTCCTCTGATGCACTGAGTAGTAGAGATCCCCCAATAAAGTGGGCACTGGGTTCTTCAGGATGAAAAGATGGATCGCATTCTTGCTAATGAATCGAGGCTCATCTGCAAACAATACAATTCCATATATGCTCAGGGCCAATAAAGCACAGACATCTTTCCACTCTCCTAAAGAAGCTTTCAGGGTAGCTTGAGAGATCAAGAAATCCAGATGGAAGCCAGGGATTCCAGCTTTAGAAGTCATATGCTGCTCAATCAGAACAGGTTCCAGATGCAAAGCCTTGGCTACTTCTCCATTACCAGGAAAGACCATCTCAGGGTTGAAAGGGATTCCACCCCTGATAGGCATACCAACCAATGATGAGTATTCTTCTAATAGAGGGCCCAGCTGAAAGTCCTGAAAAGTGAAACATCTCAGTGGGGGATCATAAAATTGAAGGCAAGTGTGGATCAGGCTTCTCTGTGAAGGGTCCAGATCCATAACCATATCAAGTATATCCCCATAGTGTTCCCTGAACAATGGTATGTGATCTGGAGTGATCAGGGTCTGAATCCTCTTGATGTCAGCTAGCTCTGGCTGGAAGAAGTGGTAGGTGATGTTACTCTTTTTAGGAGCCATGTTGTTGAGGATGAGCAGAGACAGGTGTTGATGATGATGCTGAAAGAATGGGCCACTGATTGGCTGGTGCAGGTGACTGAAGTGGATAGCTGATAGCAGAAGCAGATGCTGATGAAGATAGGTCAATACTGAAGATAGGGTCAAAACCAAACCAAAAATGAAGGTGGATACCCTGAAACACAAATAAGCAAATGTCAATATGATGCAATGATTATGTATGCAAATGATATGCAAGGGTTTGTGACTGAGCTGGATCTGATCAAATGCCCTGATATAGGTCCAAGTATGTTCAAGAAATCCAGATGGAGGTCTATAAATCCAGTAACCAAGGTGGGGGGCTCAAATAAAGAGCCACATGTCCAGGGTTTTAGAATCACAAGAACTGTCCCAAAATGAAGTACTCTTAAACAAACAAAGTAATAGGGTATTCTGAGGCCAAGGTACCTGCAAACCTGTAAACAGCCCAACCCCCTCACAGGTGGTGTTCTAAAACCAGGATCCTCAGACTTGGATCAGTTATGAGAAGTGTAAACACTTCTAACCCGGAGGTACAGTGTTTACAATAACCATAAATGTTCCTCCTCTAATTCATCTCAGTTTCTGAAGGTCAATACTAAAAGGTCATCCAGACTTAGCAGGCTTCCCAGATAGCCCTAGTATTGCAGGAAATCTGCAACACAGAGTTCTCAAGAAGAAACCCATATCTGAACCGTGTTTCATATTCCCGCACCAGACCGAGATGGAATGGGAAAGAATATGAACCACTCTAGCCTAGGTGTCACTCAGGTCCCAGGTATAGGACCTTAACTCTCAATGGAACACCCACCCACCAAAGCAAAACCAGATCCAGCCAGACAGCATGACAGTATGATATATGTAAAGCAGTAAAGAAAGTAATAAAACAAACTGTACATAAAGCAAAAATAAAACATATACAAACACAAATAAGCACATAACACCCCAATAAACACAAATCAATCAAGCGCTAGGAGGAACCCACAAAAAGAACCAGAAGCCCTGGTTGCAGTATAAAGGGTCCCCAGCAGAGTCGCCAAGTTGTCGCTCCCGATAAATGGGGAATGGCCCAGATAAAGGTACAGACGCGAACGGTCGGCGAGAGGGACAATGAGAACACACAGCCGTGAACTCACTGGAGATGAATAGAGTCGCCAGCTAGGCATTTTTATCCCGGAGGAAAGGTAATGCTGCATAAACCTAGAAAGAGATGGATAAGACGGTTGCGAACCAGAGAGACTGAGAAAGGGGGTTGGTTACAACCTGGGAAGGTATTAGCACCCAGATTGTCCGTCGTACTCGACGGGATCCACGCTTAAAAGATTTGTGTTTTAAAGGGGTAGTGTCAGTGCAATTTGTGTATAAAGAGCTGGAAAAGGATGTACAGGTGTCAGTGCAAAAGAAGTGTGAAGTGTATAAATGATGTGTCAGTGTAAGAACAAGAATAAAATGCTCAAGATCATGAGGCTAAAGAATGAGGCTAGAAAGAGGGGGAATATACAGAGACTTTTGTTCGATAACTGTTAAGTTATGCCTACGTATCCTCTCGTGCAATGAGGAAGTCAGAACACCGTAGTTCGACTCAAAGAGACTGAAACATGAATTGACTTGTGAACTGCTTGCTTGTCTATGCTCAAGTGTATGATCTGTCTGGCATGGATGCAAACTGTCTTGCATTAGACGGAAGAAGCAAGTTCTCGGTTATGAGTGAATGAGATGAGAAAAGAATCCCGAAGGAGACGATTATTGTTTGTTTTTGCATTTTTAGTATTTTACTGCTTTTTGGATTTTGTCATAAGTTAATGAGCTTAAGCCTAAACCAATGGATTTAGTAAACTCATCACATCTTCCCTCTGATTAGGGGTAATGAGAGTACCTTAAGTGTGAAGTCAGATTCTCACACTTAATCACATTTGGTGTAGGATTAAGATCATTAACCTATTTGAGATTAATTAGATGTTTTTGGTGTTTTTGTTTAGTGTTAAGTAATGAGGTTAAGCCATAATCAGGGATTTAACAGACTCATTACACCATCCTAATAGAAGGATAATAGATGAGAATGTTTAAGCTGAGGAAAGCTCCTCAACTTAATCCATGATTAGGGATTAAACTCATGACAAAACAAGCCTTTGATTAATTGGATTTTATTTAATGGTATGATGATGAAGTGGATTTTATGATTTGTAAGACAACTTGAGGGGGACTTGTCCATTAACACTAGGGTTAGTCCTTCTTAACCAATTAAGGAAGAATTAGAACCCTAATGCAAGGCCCAAGTTACAAGTGTGATGTCTTGATGATTATTAGATGGATTGATTAAAGGAGTTAAACACATTAAGGGTTTAACACTTAGGATTAAAGTTATACACTCCATCCTAAGAGAAGGATGCAGGCATAAGCTTAATCACAAAGCCTTAAAGCCTTTAGGGTTTAGTCCCTGATTATGAGATAAGAAGAGATGACTCAAAAGAGACACAAAGGTAAAACTAAGAGGGGGGGACTAATCAAAACCCTAATCATTGTCATGCTTGGTTGTTCCTAAGGTTTATGAGGTCTTCAAGAGAAGTCTTCAATGGAACCACCAGGAAGCAGATGAAAGGATCAAGAGAAGCAAAGCAACTTGCTTCATTCAAGAAGTCAAGTCACTTGAAGAAAGAAAGTAAGAAGAAGAGGAAGGAGCAAGCTCAATCTCAAACATATACAAAAATCCAGCAAGGATGCATGAAAAGAGATGAATAGAAGTTATGAGAAGTGAAGGCAAATTCACTTCTCAAAGTTACTTACCACCTGAAAGGTTAGGAAAGAAATGCAATGCAATGCAAAATGGGATGAGATGACATGATGAGAAACAAAACCAGAAGCATATACATGATGCTAATGATGCTATGAGATGCTACAAACATGAGGCAACACATGGAAATGATCATACAAGCTCATGAATGCAAATGAAGCAAGTTAAGAAGCAAGGACATACATGAAAAGTTATGAAGTGCACATGACATACAACATGGCAAATACATGATGCAATGATCAAACATGCTTTCAATATGTCTTATGATGTCAAATGAATCAAATGGATGCTTGAAATGTCATGGCAAGTCATGTGATGCAAGAGAATGCAAGATGGATGCATATGGAAGCCCAAATTAGGGTTTATGATCAATGCAACAAACAAAAACCAAAACCAGAAGCAAACAACATTATAAAAAATTGAAAATGCACTCAAAGGACCTCTAAACCTATACTAACCCACTTCCCAAAGGAGAGGTCTCAACTCTTAACCAATTTCAAGTTATGGTTTTCTTAAGATTTCTAGGGTTTTAGGGTTCCTAAACAAGAAAATTACCAAACAAATGGAAAATGAAGGATCAAATCAATGCCATTTAATATCACAAACTACATGCTAAACACAATGCAATGCAAAAAGAATCAATGTCCAACTCCTCATGGATAGGCAGAAATGATTTTTGGAACTTTGGATCACATTAATGCATAAAAATGATTTTAAATCAATGAAAAATTCTCAAAATGCATCAAGATCAAAAAATAAATTTGGTTTGAAGGTTGGACAATGTTTCTAAATGTCTTAGAACATTTCATGAATTTTTTGGTAATTTTTAAATACCTAAAAGTATTTTTAATAAATTAATTTTCATTAATCAATTAAAAATAAACTTTTAAATATTTAAAAATACTTTTTTAATGATAAAAATGAAAATAAAAATATTTTTGTGTTTTAAAAATTAATGAAACTCTTGACAAAAAGTTTCATAATTTTTAAAACAATTTTGCTATTTTAAATAAATTATGGAAGTTAAATACAAAGAAAATGAAAATAAAAGTAAATAAATGGAAAGTATTCTGATCTGATGGTGGAGATTTAAAGTTGAAGGAGAAGGGTTGATTGGCGCGCTAATGGATGGCCTGGATTGCTTCTGAGTTAATTAATTATGATTATTTTAATTAAACAAGATTAGGGCTTAATGGCCCATCCAAGCCGTTCACAAGCGTGCGGGAAGCAGCATCCAAGGGACAAGATTTAAAGTTGCTTAATTAACCAGGCTTAACCCTAATTACATTCAGGCGACCGGAGATGAGCTCCGGTCGTCTTCTCCGGCCATGTCAAAACCCTAGCTTCTTATCTAGGCTACCCCAAGTCAAATTAAACGCCCAGAAACCTTCCCCTCCCCAGACTAAACCTAAATCCACTCTTAAAAACCATTTATCCATCATGAACAAAGAGGAACAAGCTCAAACTCAAACACGGGCAAAATTTCAGAGAAGCATAAAATGGTCATCCCTTCACTATTTTCAAATCTAAAGACATCCCCATGATCAGCATAACACACACTTCCATTTTATAACAAGAAAAGCAAGCTCTGAGAAAAAATGTTCATGGCCATACCTGAGATGGAGACTCCTGTTTCTGGGCTTTCAGAGCTATTCTTTGAGGCAAGCTTGCTCCACTGATTCCCCTGGTGCTAATGGAGGGCTTGGAATGAGCTTAAACAAGCTGCTTTGAGAAATTCGAATCTGATATATCAGAAAATGAGGTCTGCATATAGGCTGTTTCAAATCATTGTGAAGGGTGGTATTGGTTCTGTGGATGTTTTCTAGTTGATTGGTGAAGGTAGAATGAGTGTTTGATGACTGTGGAAGGTGATTCGAAGAGAGGAAAGATTTTTTAGGTTTTTGGATATGCTCTGTTCTGGCCAGCTTCAATGCCCAATGCTTTGCTATATCCTCTCCAAGTTGTGTGGATAGCCTGAGGGCAGGTTAGTAGGGGTGGCTGTTCACTGTGCCAAAAGTATGGGAGTTTTGGCTAAAAAGTCAAATATGTGTCCTTGAGAGTATGGTCCATGGCAGCAACTGTTTCAAGTCATGTCTGGCTTCAGCTTGGGTTAGGGACAGCCCTTGGATGGCTTGAGAGTGACTGCAACATGTGGATCATGAATTGAGAGTGATCTTGCAACTTGACAACTTGTGTTTCCTCATGTTTTTGTGCTAAGTACATGAAGCATTCCTTGCTGAATTTTGTAGCATAGCACTTCTTTTAGTCATGGCAATGTTTAGAAGTCAGCTAGTGATCACATAACTTCCTAGAAGATGGTTTTGCCAAGAACCCCCTTTTGCACTCTTATGAAAAAATGCTTCATGGAGCTTTGAAAATCAAGGCAAGCAATGCAAAATTCCTTAGGCCAATTCTGTTTTTGGGGTCATATATGATCATGTGATGAAGCTTTGAAGTCAATTTGAAGTCACTAGGATGCTTGGTTCATGAAATTGCAAGTTTTCCTTTTAGTGCATAACTTGCAAATTAGTGATTTTTGCCAACTTTAACACACCATAACTTTTGATCCAAGATGAATTAGGTCATGTTCTTGTACTTTTTGAAAAGGGAAAGATCTAATCTACAACTTTCATGACCAAAGTTTTTCCATTTGAAGCATTTTTGGATCAAAAAGTAAGGCTTGAAAAATAGCATAAAATGACACATTCTTTAAAAGTCAACCATGCCCTAAAAAGTCAACTTTGCAAAAACTTGTAATTTTTGAATTTTGTGAACTTCAACCTTCTTCTATGATCAAATAAAGATCAAATACACTCAAAATGATGAAGATCACCCCTTGGTTGAGTCATTGGGGGCCTCAGATGCCCTGATTTTGCACTGACTTGTCCAGAAAGTCAACTCTTGATCAGGTGACTTCCCCATGGAATTTCTTCATGAAAATTGATGTGCATACTCCCTATACCATATAGAGACCAATGGAAACAAGAATGACCAAAAAATTTGGAGTTATGGCCCCTGAAACCAAAACCCTAGTTTTAGGTCAACTGTGCAGTCAAACTTGGCTCTGCTTCCATACCAATCCCAGTTCTTGTGATTCTTTGGCATTTTTGACTTTGAGAGGATGTGATATGATATAATAACACACATGGATCCCTTTGAAGTGATTGATGTCCTTTGGAGTGGCTCAAGAAGCTCTGGGATTGCTCAGATCACAAACCCTAGATGCAGATGACTTAGAACCAATGCAATGGATCAAGAATGTGATATGAGATGATATGATTGTGTTTATGCATATGGAATGATCACAAGACATGGTGTGAATGGGTGAGGGCAAATTTGGGGTGTTTACATATGTGTTATCTGTGTGCAAAAGATAAGAAAAGAAAGTACAGGTGTCAGTGCAAAAGATGATTTTCTCAGGAACTGAGGCTTAGAAAGAATACTGAAAGAGGGGGAAGACACGGAGACTTTTGTTCGATAACCGTTAAGTTATGCCTACGTATCCTCTCGTGCAATGAGGAAGTCAGAACACCGTAGTTCGACTCAAAGATACTGAAAATAAATTAAATGTAAACTGCCTGCTTGCCTATGCTCAAGTGTATGACTCGTCTGGCTTGAGTGCTAACTGTCTTGCATTAGATGGAAGAAGCAAGTTCTCGTTTGTGAATGAGTGTGATGAGAAAATAATCCCGAAGGAGACGATTATTGTTTGTTTTAGTGTTTTCAGTTTTTTATTGTTTTTGGTGTTTTGCATAAGTTAATGAGTTTAATCCTAAATCAAGGGTTGTAAACTCATTATATCCTCCCTGATTAGGGATAATGAGCATACTTAAGTATGAGATAAGCATCTCAACTTAATTACCATGATGATGTAGGATTAAGATCATTAACCTACTTGTGATTATTTAGGTGTTTTTGGGTTTTTGTTTAGTGTTAAGTAATGCGTTTAATCTCTAATCACAGATTAGGGAACTCATTACACCATCCTAATAGAAGGATTATAGATGAGAATACTTAAGCTGAGGAAGATAGCTCAACTTAATCCATGGTTATGGATTAAATTCATTATATAACAAGTCTTTATTAAGTGTATTTTAATTAAAGGATGAAATTAAGAAATGGATTTTAAGTTTGTAAGACAAATTGAGGGGGACTTGTCCATTAAACACTAGGGTTAGTCCCTCTTAACCATAAGGAAGAGATAGAACCCTAATGTAAGGCCCAAGTTACAAGATAAAGTCTTAGGGATTATTAATGTGTTTTGATTAAGAGGTGTAAACAAATTAAAGGTTTAACACGAAGGATTAAAGTTATACATTCCATCCTAAGATAAGGATGCAGGCATAACCCTAATTCCAAAGTCCTAAAACTTTAAGAGTTTAGTCTCTGATTAAGAGATGAGAATAGAGACCCAAGGAGACTCAAAGGTAAAAAGCTAGGGGGGACTATGCATAACCCTAAAAGTTATCATGCTTAGATATCATATGGTTTGTGAGGCTTAAGAGAAAAAGATCTTCAAAGCCACCAATGGAAGAAGCAGATGAAAAGAGAAGGAAAAAGAAGAATAAGTTACTTACTTCCTGAAAAAGATAAGTAACTTGAAAGAAAGAAAGTGGGAAGGAGGGAGCATAAGTGAAGCAAGTTCACTTAAAACACAAGTAAGAATGCATATGAATGATGAGAAGAGGTGGGAGGTGAAGGCAAATCCACCTCCCAGATAACTTACCAAAGGTTCCTGAAATGTTAGTATGGATGTATAAGACATAAAGCAAAAGGAAATGAAATGAAATGAGATTCAAAGACCAAAGTCAAAAGTGAATATGAAATGTAAATGGAATATGAGATGATGCAAAGTCATACAAGATGCATATGAATGATCATACAAAGATGAGATGCAATGGAAGCATGTTTAGAAGCATGAAAACACATGAATGTTCATGAAGTGTAATGGATGAAAAGCATAGAAAATAAATGAAGAAATGATCAATCAATGTTAAAGCATGTCTTAAGATGTCTAAGATGTCATAAAAATGCTTGAAATGTCATTGCAAGTTCACATGATGATGATATGCAAAGATGAATGCAAATGAAGATGCAAAATTAGGGTTTTAAGACAAAATGAGACGCATATGACCAAAATAGAAGCATTCAACATGATAAAAATTGAAATAAATCTCAAACAAACCCTAAACCTGTACAAGATCACACCCCAAAGGAGAAAGTCAGTAGCTTAACCTAATGGAAGTTATGAAATTTCTAAGTTACATAGGGTTTTTGGGTGCTTCTAAAGGGAAAATGCAAATAAAATTGAAAATTCAAGATAAAATCATGAGGTAAATAACCTAGAAACTACATACAATATGTGAAACAATGCAAGAAGAATCAAGTTCAAACTCATCATAGTTAGGCAGAAATTAATTTTTCAAGTTAGGGTTAAAAAGTGTGATTTTTAAGAACCCTAATTCAAAGAAAATTGTGAAATTGTGATCAAACCTAAAAATAAATTTGTATGGTGAGTTTAAAAATGTTTCTAAATGTATTGGAATGCTTCATGAATTTTTTGGTTATTTTTAGAAACCTAAATGCATTTTTAATTAATTAAAATCCATTAATTAATTAAAAATAACATTTAAATATTTTAAAAATACTTTTTTAATGCAAAAATAAAATAAAAATTATTTTCAGGTTGAGAAAAATATTTGAAACAAAAATGCAAGAAATGATATTTTTTTGATGATTTTTACTATTTTAAATAAAATGAACAAAAGAAATAAAAAGAAAATGAATTAAAATGAATTAAATGGAAAGTCAGGAGATCCAAAGGCTCAGATTTAAACTTGAGGGATTTGTGTTGACTGCACGCGTGATTGGGTGGCTAGGATTCATTCTGGAAAATTATTTAATTAAACCTGATTAATTTAATTAATTAAGGATTAAGGTTTAAGTGGATGATCTGGGCCGTACGCTACCTAATCTAATCTCAATCCAAGGGCTTACATTCAAACTGGCAAACCAAACCCTAATTAATCTCAGGCGACCAGAGATAAGCTCCGGTCGTCTTCTCCGGCCAACCCCTCACCCTATCTTCTTCCCCAGACCACCCCAAGCCAAAATAACTGCCCATAAACACTTCTCATGCATCATACAATTAAAATCAATCATCAAACATCATTTATATCACAAGAATCATGCAAATCGAATCAAAAACATTTTCACGGACAAAGTTTTAGAACATCATGAAATGCTTATTTCTCAACCATTTTCAAAACAAATCATATCAGCATGATAGGGAGACACATAGAATCATTTAAGAACTTAAAAGAAAGGTTATGCAAAAAATGTTCTTGATGGTTACCTGGGATGAAGCTTTTTCAATCTGAGCTTTTTGTACCTCTCTTTGATGCTAATCCACCCCAATGAACTCCCTGAAGTTTCTGAAAGGCTTAAAACAAGTTTGTATGGCTTGGTTTTAGTGTTTCAGTTCTGATAACTCAGAAATCGTGTTTCTGATTGAGATGTTTTTAGGCCATGGCAAGGGGTGGGAAATGATCCTTGAGGTATGTGGAGTTGAACGGTGAAATAATTTTTGAGTTTTGATGGCTGGTTTGAGAGAATCGAAGAAGGGAAGGTTTATGGAATTTTTGGGCAATCTGAGTTCTTGGATGTTTCAGGCTTGTGTGTTATGTGAAATGAGCTCCATAAGATTAGTATAGGCCAATGAGAGTTCTTAGAAAGTGGGTGGTGGCATAGTGTGATTGGTATGGGCCAAGTTGCAAAAATGTCAACTTTGTGTACTTGAGGTATGAGCATGGTGCAGAGCTGTCTTTAGGGGTGTCTTGGCCTCATCTTGGTTCAAGGATGACCATAGGATCAAGTTTATGCAGCTGGCACAAGTGGATGAATAGTTTCAAGAGGTTTTGCAAAGTTTATGCATAATTGTCATTTTGAGATTTCTTGAGAATCAAGCCATCAAAACCCTAGGTTCAAAGGCCAATTCTGATCTTTTGAAGTTTCTTTGACATGTTATGATTCATAGAAGTTGGTTAGAGGTCATGAAATGGCTTGGCAAGTGAAATTGCAAAATTCCCTCTTTGGCATGAACTTGAAAATTATAGGATTTTTGCCAACTTTGAAAGGCCATATCTTGAGTTCTAGGATGAATCAAGACATGTTCTTGTACTTTTTGAAAATGGAAAGACATAATCTACAACTTTCATGTCCAAGGATTTTTCATTTGAAGCATTTTTGGTCATGAAAGAATAGGTTGAATATCTTTCCCAAAATGGAAAATTTCCATTACAAGTCATTTCCAAAAATAGCAAGTTTGCATTTGGCTCAAAATCCTTCAATTTTATGAACTTCTAACCACTTATAAGATCAAATAAAGATCATAGAGACTCAAAATGATGATGATGACCCTTTGGTACCATTGTTGGGGGCCTCAGATGCCCTGATTTTGACTTTACTTGCTCAAAAAGTTACCCAATGATCAGATGACTTCCACAGTGAATCTCTTCATCAAATTTGGTACATATGATCCTTATAACATATCAAGACCATTATAAACAAGAATTACCAAAAAATTTGGGATTAAGGCCTCTGAAACCAAAACCCTAATTTTAAGTCATCTGTGTAGGAAATCTTCAGTCTGCCTTTATGCCTTTGCCATGCTTTGTGATCCCTTGACTTTTATGAACTTTGGGGAGAATATTATGATCATGGAACACACATGGACCCTCTTGGCAAGCTTCAATACCATTGGGATGGCTCAAATCACCTCTTGGATTGCTCAGATCACAAACCCTAGATGCAGACGAAATGGAGCTATGCAGATGAAACAAATATGCAATATGAGGTGGTATGCCTATGCTTATGCAAAAATGAAAGATCACAAGCCATGGTGTGAGAAAAAGTGAGGACAAATTTGGGTTATTTACACATACACACCTTTAGTCCTTACGGATGCTTCTCGTAGGACTAAAGATAACCCACCTCAAGACTTACACAAGACTATTCCAGAGGCCTAGTGTATAGCACGCTAACGATTCACAACAACCTAGGTAAAACTAGTTATCTAACAACTCATACCATCTAACAATTCTAGTCACAATACTAGGCCACATTATTGGTTTATGGTAAGATTTCCTCACTCTTCTCCATTCTTGATGCTTTTAATTATATAGTTCTCAATTACATAATTCTAACATTTTAGTCTAATTATTACCATTAAACAATTCTCACAGTAATCTCATGTATCAACTCTCAATCAATCCTCATGATTAGGCATACCTTTCACAATAGATTACTACCCAATTCCTTAACTTTACAAAATTACGGTTAATTGGAAAAGTCGGGTAAAAATAATATTTGTCGGCATCAAGTGAAAGTACATAATTTTATCTTTCAAACGGTATAAAGAACATTTAAATCGGATAACCGAGTAAAACGTTATGAATATTCAAAGTTGGAAATATAAAATATTTTCTCCCGTACTTACAGTATTAACCAGTTAACGGATCGGTTAACCGGTTAACCAAGCCAAACCAGAGGCATGTTGCGCAAGTTCAAGATGCGTTAACCAGTTAACCAAACACAGACAATAGCAAATACGCTAATTTCATGACAGTAAGTCCCAAATTCTTTTCAAACCATCCTTAATCATTAGTACAACATAGCAACAAGGTTCCTATACATATAGGAAACATACTCAAGCATTTATATCGATTTCTAACCGTTTAAATTCACTGATTTTAGGATTTTTTCCATAAATTACCCTAAAACTTATAAACCCTATAAACTCTACCAAACCAAAAGTAAAAGTTTCTAGCTATGAACCCACCTTGCCAATGAAGAGGAGGTTGGTGAAGATGCAGATTTGATGAAGAAATGGTGATGATTCTTGATCTTGAAGCTTCTAGGTTTTTTCCCTCTTCTTTTCCTTCTCTTCCTCTCTTTTCCTTTCTTACCAACTTCTTCTTATTTCTTTCTTTTTATAATAATTACAACAATAACTATAAGTTAGTAACACTAACTGGTCCAAATTGAGAGTATCCAAAAATCTCTCTGAGTCGAATATTTGATAAAACCTCTGAGTCATATAATACTTAATTAATTAATTTAAGTTCATCAGTTACTCTAATTTATTTTAATTGAAAACTCTCAGAGCACACAGGAACCTTATTAAATTCAATTAATATTATCCAGAGCATTTAATTAAATAAGGGGTATTACATCCCCCCTCCTTAAATTCAAATCTGTCCTCGATTTTCCTTTAGTCATCAACATCGACGGTTTGCAACACTATCTTAGATCCATAATTAACCTTACCGCTTCTACATAATCATATTTCAAAATGACTCATCGGTTCAAATTCCTCGTTTCCATAACAAATTAAGCCTCACGTCCTTACTCATACGCTCGTTTCTAAGATTGGGTTGACTTCCAACTTACTATTGCCTCGATTCATTTGTTGCTTCATACCGAAACACTTAGTCTCATTCCTCCCTCGGAGAAAACATACCGCTCTAATTCCTTCTATTGAGTCACAACACAAAACGTAACACCCCGGCTTGATTTTGAAACACTCAACACTCGACAAGGTTCTACAAGGTATCTTGGCGAAATATTAACCACATATAATTCTCCAACAAAACTCTTATTGCAATCCTTCAATCACTAAAGCCATTTCAAAAGTTGTCCAACGAATTCTTTACCAACCCCACTTGGTCTTATACCAAAACTGTAACTTTTTACAATAGACACTTCATTCCTTCAGTATCTTACTATAGGAAATACACTTAGAATAAAACTTCTTCATACCAATTCTCTTTACAGGATTCCACTCACCCAAAGTTTCCGCTAACACAAGGTCTCCATTAATAACAACGCAATCACGCCATAAAACTTACAACAACCAGCGAGTCACCAACACCAAACTCAAATAATCCCTAGTACACTTGCGGGTTTCCATAACACTTGCATTTTAAATACAATATTCCGCTTACTCAACATTTTGGATCACACAAAACTTATCATTCGAATTCACTTCTTTCAAGGGTCTTTTTCCTTAAACGATCCAATTTACATGCTTAACTTCGGGACATCATCTCTTATTCACACAATAATGCAGATACTAAAACATTTCCGGAAAGACCAACACTTCACGAATCTCTTATAACTTCTCAATTTAAGTCCTTAGTAGTCACAATGACAACACACCAAAAATTCAGATCATTTACTATTTACTAATCATGCCCAAAAGGTAATTTAACACTTTAACCTCTGACACTTTGAACGGAATCCAAAAAAACTTACAGTTCAGAGAGTACGATTCTCTAAAGTCTTCCACAAAAGTCATGTGTCAATCAATTACCAATATATTCCGCACTAACTTGTAATATGATTCTCACTCGTGGTTTCTAAACACGTGTAACAATCGCCCTTCGTTCGCAACTCAAGATAACATAGAACGGGCACCACATGCAGATCACATACTCCAACAAACGACGAAGTAGAACTACCATTCTGTTACGGTCACAACAGGAATACCCAAAGGAATGGTTCGATTCCACTCGGACAACGGAGTCAGTAGGAAGACGACAATGACGACCCCAAAAAGGGTTCTAGTCACAAGCTAACACTTGATTCGTCCATAAACAAAACCAATTCACCCTTCTGATCGGGTAAAACAAAATGATGAACATCTCATCTCTAGTACACAACTTTGTCCTTTCTCTCTAAGTTCCTTGGCGAGAATTAGTATCAACATCAACATTCTTAATCTCACTAAGGGCACATTCCAAATACTCTGATTATTCACATACCCAGGAGCTTTCCCATAAGCTTGAAAACTGAGGTAACATACTCCTCTAAAGAACCTTCAATATCTCTACTCACACATTAACCTGGTTTTCCTTACCCTCTACCAATCATTGCATAGAAAGTCTCCAAAACTTCCTATCGGTACCAAGAATGCTTCAATCGGACACTTCAGTCAAAATGTAAGAATCTTAGAAAACAAGTTTCCAAAACTTAATAATGAAAACATGCCTCTACCATGAGGGTAACCAATTACTCAGTGCAAAACTTAACTTCCAGTAGTCAAAAGAGATTTAGAAACACAAATCTGTAACCAGGTACTACCCAGAGGGTAATCCGATTACTCAAACACATAAGCACATTTCTGGTCTTCATTGCTACCTAAACCTCCAAAGCTCATCCCAATCACGTCCAACAGTTAGAACCATACCAATAGACGATTCCACGCATATAGCAACCACACTACCAGTGCCCTAATGGGTGAACCATCATTGCTTACACTTCCTTAGATTTAGTTTCGACAACAACTTATTAACTCCATTGCACATTCGTCCAAAAATATATTCCGTTATCACTTTCTCATATTGTACGATTAATATTGTTCCCATACCGTGTTCACTTCACGTTTGCGGTAATCCTCTCATGCTCAACCATAATCCATTTTACTAGAATTTTCCCGAATCCAAGGTGTCTATTCTATCACTTATCACAACTTTATCAATTTCGTACTTCATACATCTCATATCGCTAAATAGAGCTTATTCTTCCTTCGACAATATACCTTATACTATTCCTTGGGTCACTCAACAATTCTGAATTAATCTCTTACTAAAATATAACACCTTGATGCATTACTCTAAACTTTGTCTCTTCGGTCACAACCGGACATACAACTCCAACTTCTACTCATCGCTAGGGGTATACTTGTCTCACTTGAAACGTGTAATCACATCCTTGTGTTTCTCTTCACGTTTCACCACGACTTTAGGTTCTCAAAAGAAAGAACATTTTTAACTTATAACTTTTATCCACCTGAGGGGTATTTTCCAAATACTTTCTTGAAGTACTCTGGCTCATCCAAGTTGCCACCGAGACCTTAGAACTGAGACACTAACAATTAACTCATTCCTGAACTTATGTCACACGCTCCACAAGCATTCTCTCTTTTCGTGGAATGAGATTTCTCAACACTTTTGTCTATAACAGTGACCAATACTGATCCACTAGTGACTTATGTACTCCTTGATACACTGACCACTTATCCTGCAGAGATTTGTACTCTTTCAGACTCTATCCAATTCCAGGGGATTTCTCGAACAACACACTTCTCGGTAACTCCATGTTACAGGAAGTAAAACTCTTAAGGAGACTCCAACTGAGCTGACCAAAGCTCCTTCTGCTAACTCTTGGCTTGAGCCTACTCTCACAGCACAAGTTAAAACTACACTTCAGAGTCCTCATGGTCATACAACCATGATCCTACCTATCACATACATAGCATTAGGCTGATCAGACCCAATACTACGTAATATGATATTAAGAATCATGTCGTCCAGACACACTTAAGAGGCAGGAAAGATTTACTTATGATGTTTCAAGGCTAGTCAAGGATACGACCTGCTCTGATACCAACTCTAACGCCCATACAATATATATCTAGAATAATATCATATAAGTGTTAAATTTTGGTACTGACACCATCATAAGATGCCTAATAGCATAATTCACATTCTTGACCAATTCTAAAACAATTACTAAAATGGCACAAGACATGGAAATCATACTAAAACAAAATACTAAGATCAATACAATATCCATTATTGTACAAAGATACAAAAATACACAGCGGAAGACTAAAACTATGCTTCACTTGAAAACATCCTGAATCTAGCTCTAATTGTAAATCAAACCTGAAAAGGTAACCTGAAAAAAAAACAATAGTGGGGTGAGATACCAACATCTCAGTGGGTTCCCTATCTTAGAGTTTTCTCGGCTCTAAGGGTTCTATCAAACCTAACTCAAGTCATAACATTACCTCTCAAAAGGATCCGGTACGAGATCGAACACATGTCCATACAAATATCACGCCACTAAACGAGTGAAACATCTACCTCAAGCCTTTACGGATGCTTCCCGTGGGACTAAAGATAACCCACCTCAAGACTTACTCAAGAACTTACAAAGGACTCGATATCACACTCACTCAAGTCTTTACAAATGCTTCCTGTGGGACTCAGAATAACCCACCTTAAGACTTAATTAAGACTTCACGCGTAACTCAGTGTAGTACTCACCTCAAGCCTTTACTAATGCTTCTCGTGGGACTCAGAATAACCCACCTCAAGCCTTACTCAAGACCTTACGGAGGATCTAGTAACATACACACCTCAAGTCTTTACGGATGTTTCTCGTGGGACTCAAGATAACCCACCTCAAGGCTTACTCAAGACTTTACGGAGGTCCTAGTATAATAAATACCTCAAGTCTTTACAGATGTTTCTCGTGGGACTAAGGATAACCCACCTCAAGGTTTAACCAAGACTTTACGGAGGACCTAGCGTATTACATAAACCAACCACTATCCCAGTCTCACTACACGGTACCTCAAGCCTTTACGAATGCTTCTCGTGGGACTAAAGATGAACCACCTCAAGACTTACTCAAGAATTTACGGAGGGTCTCGTGTCATACACACCTTTAGTCCTTACGGATGCTTTTCTTGGGACTAATGATAACCCATCTCAAGACTTACATAAGACTATTCCGGAGGCCTAGTGTATAGCACACTAACAATTCACAACAACCTAGGTAAAACTAGGCATCTCACAACTCACACCATCTAACAATTCTAGTCACAATACTAGGCCACACTATTGGTTTATGGTAAGATTTCCTCGCTCTTCTCTATTCTTGATGCTTTTAATTATATAGTTCTCAATTACATAATTCTAACATTTTAGTCTAATTATTACCATTCAACAATTCTCACAGTAATCTCATGTATCTACTCTCAATCAATCCTCATTATTAGGCATACCTTTCACAATAGATTACTACCCCAATTCCTTAACTTTACAAAATTACGGTTAATTGGAAAAGTCGGGTAAAAGTCGGGTAAAAATAATATTTGTCGGCATCAAGTGAAAGTACATAATTTTATCTTTCAAACGATATAAAGAACACTTAAATCGGATAATCGAGTAAGAAGTTATGAATTTTCAAAGTTGAAAAAATAAAATATTTTCTCCCATAGTTACAGTGTTAACCGGGTAACGGATCGGTTAACCGGTTAACCAAGCCAAACCAGAGGCATGTTGCGCAAGTTCAAGACGCGTTAACCGGTTAACAGATTCGTTAACCGGTTAAACAAACACAGACAACATTAAATACGCTAATTTCATGACAGTAAGTCCCAAATTCATTTCAAACCATCAATAATCATTAGGAAAACATAACAACAAGGTTCCTATACATATAGGCAACATACTCAAGCATTTATATCGATTTCTAACCGTTTAAATTCACCGATTTTAGGGTTTTTTCATAAGTTACCCTAAAACTCATAAACCCTAAAAACTCTATCAAACCAAAAGTAAAAGTTTCTAGCTATGAACCCACCTTGCCAATGAAGAGGAGATTGCTGAAGATGAAGATTTGATGAAGAAATGGTGATGATTCTTGATCTTGAAGCTTCTAGGTTTTTTTCCTCTTCTTTTCCTTCTCTTCCTCTCTTTTCCTTTTGTCACACCCTAAATTTTGACCGGAATTTTTCTAAAAAAAATTCATTCATCTGACGCATTTTTATCGATTTATTTGATAGTCAGACATTTTTTTATTTTAATCCATTAATCATTAATCATGCATTTTTAACTGATTTTTATCATTCCATACCATTTATTTTTTATGATTTCTATTTAGATAATTATTTTAGTTTATTTAGAATTGATCTTAGTTTAATTTTGATTTTAATTTATATTTTTTATTAAATTTTATATTAAATTTAGTTTAATTTCAATTTCAATTTATTTAGTTTATCTTTGATTTAGTTTAAATTCAATTTATTTAATTCAATATAATTTCTTTTTTTTTAATAACCATTTTCAATTTATTATTATTATTATTATTAGTTTTATTATTATTATCATCTTTATTATTATTATTATTAGTTATATTATTATTATCTTTTATTATTATTATTATTATTATTAGTTTTATTAATATTATTTATTATTATTATTACTATTTTTCTTTGTTTTTTCTTCATGTTCAAAAAAGAAAATGATGAGTGGGGTCCACTACAATGTAGTACAAACACTTCACATGGATTGCCAACTTGGAATTATCAATGACAAAAAATTATTCTCACACTTCACATGGATTGCCAACTTAGAATTATCAATGGCCAAGAATTATTCTCACACTTCACATGGATTGCCAACTTGGACTTGTCAATGACCAAATATCATTCTCATAAAGTCACATGGATTGCCACATCAACACTCCTACTTCATTCACACTATAAATAAGATATTTTTTTTCTCTCATTTGAGACTAACAAGATCACCCTTAAATTCTCAAAATCTAGCACATTCATTACATATTTTTCAAAGTCAAAATTCTTTTTTTACTTACACAATACCCATAAACATTCACCATCTTCACCACAACAACAATCTCCATCAAAACGCATTCACTAATCTTTGCTAGCTTTGAAGTTTGTGAGTATTATTCATCATTTTTTATATATTTTAGTTTGTTATCTATTTAAATTATTTAAAAAATTCCTTATTAGTTTAAGTTATTAGATTGACTTTAGTTTCTTCATTTCAAAATATAGTTTTGTTTAATTTATTTATTAATGTTAGAAGTAAAGTATATATGTGATTAACACTTAAAAATATAAAAAATATTATTGTGTAGTAAGTTATTTAAATTTAGTTTTTAGGTTTAGTTGTAATTTTGTTTAGTTGTTGATAAACTAAAAATTCAAAAAGACGTGTCTTTACTTTTCAATTTTGTTTTGATTTTTATTTGGGTCGATGATATAACAAAAGGCCATGATTAGTCGATTTTGATAAATTGATAAATTGTGACCAATATGAGGCCATTTAGCTTAGTTTAATTTACTTCATAGTTTATTTTATTTTTTTAGTCTATTTATTTTGTTTATTTTATTTATTTACATTTTGCATTTTATACAATATCAAGTTCTAACGGTTCCAGATAACTAATACACTGCACACACGCTTTCTCTTGTGCAAATTATTTTAAATCATATATCAGTATAACACAATTGAAATATGATAACTCTTTTTTAATTATGAAAATATGACAATTCTTTTTTTTTTTAATTATGAAAATATGGCAACTTTAATAATACATATTCATAATTATATCTATTCACAACGTTAAAGTATCTTATAACTGATGATATTTGAAATTTGTCTCTTAATGTTAGAAATTTTTGTCACTGAACTAACATTTCACGTACAAAACTATAACATATCTTGAAGTTCTCTTCTTAGGAGGATAGATGTTGGACAAATACCTAATCCAACATGTTCAACATCTTATATCAGTATTGATAGATAATAAAAAAAACAAGATGATAAATCATAAATCAACTAAAGAACATAAGAGAAGTGTTAGCCCAATTGAATGTAACAACACTTACATCTAGGGGACTTCCAACTCAATAAAGGAAATTCACTCTCAATAGTATTAATACAAAGTGTCTTATATAAACAACCCTTATTCAATGCCCATACCTTAATACTACTAATGTATTTATATTAGGACCCCCTAAATATGAGAACTCTTTTCACTTTCTCTCAACCACTAACCCTAGTGGCCAATACAATTAAAAGTTCAAGGATTGTGAATTACAACTCAACTATAATCAACCTATATGCCTTGAATATTTAGTTTAGGCTTCTTATAGAGGTGTACAAACACACAAAAATTACAAAGACTCAAAGAATCAAACCCTAAAACATTAGATCTTCAACATATATGCTCTCCTTTAAATGTTAGGTTTGAGTATTCTTAAATAGCATTGCAACTTCTGAACTTTTATCCCATGGACATAAGATTTGATATCACGTCCAAATTTGAAGAAAATTGTGATTTGATTTGTTTTTCCAAAACCTCCTCCGAAAACGATTTGATTTGAATTTAAATTCAAATTCAAATCTCCAATTAATTAGATTTGATCTTACACAATTTGCAAACAAATCTAATTAATACATTGATAAAAGATAGCAACAAATTTGATTTAAACACAACTAAAATTTTAGCTCAGAACACCAACAACCATGATGTGTTGACAACTAGATGTAACACATATGCTGGAACATTTGGCCTAACATCTGTCAACGTAACATAATTTTGAATCTTGAACAAATAAAATAAAGTCTTTAATTGATATAAATCCCAAATCTAACTTCTAAAGTAAATGATTCAGAATAAAACTCGGGTCAAAATTGAACCACACTTTAAATCATCTATAATAGAGATCGGAGATTTTAACAACAAATCCAATAAAATCTCTTCATGGAAAATAAATCTTCAATAAATATCTTTGCATATTAATTTCATCACAATCTTGAATAAATTAAATTTAAAACAAATCTTTCTTCAAAGTATATTCAAATAAATCTCTCTTTCAAAACAAATCCAGTCAAATCAGATCTTCTTATTTGAAATCATTTCCAAATTACTTTGGATTACCAAGCTTCTTCCAAAAAAAAAACTTCTACATCTTTGTAAGAAATTAACACCAAAACAAATTTGAAGATAATCAGAATTTAATTTGTACGTCAAGTAGCTTACTACAAAATTTTTCTATCAAGCACTTTAGCGGAAACTTGGACTAAACAAATCTTCTTAAAAACATACAATTATACACTCAGATTTACTCACAAAATCTAGCTAACAAACTGAGGTACAATTTCATAATTAACATCTTATATTACCCATATTATTTTGCCAAGAGCATCTAATCAAAACAACAACATATATAAATTAAGTTAATAATATTACCATGATAAAGAAGGGTAGATATATGAAAAAATTAAGCTAATTTAAAAAAGCTTAACACCAACATGTGTCATAGGAGTACGCTAACATGTGTCGAGTACATGTTAAATAAATAGGAAATCTATATTAAAAAAAGTAGTTAAAGAATTAATTACAAAGTTTTGATATATATATATATATATATATATATATATATATATATATATATATATATATATATATATATATATATATATATATATATATGGATTAATTTTCATCCATTGCCAGTATAAATTTATACCATGAATCTATCACAATCATTCATAATCATTACTTTAAATATAATTAAAATAAAAGTCAAATATAATTTTAGATCTGACGGTTACCATTCACTGACAATGTAAAACTGTTTTACAATATCAGTGCATTCCAATTAAATTAATATATATATATATATATATATATATATATATATATATATATATATATATATATATATATATATATATATATATGTTAATAGTTATTTATCTCATGCAATATATGCGAGTTTTGCTTTACTCCCTTTTAAAAAAATAATTTTGAATTATCCCTTTGAATTGGATACCCCCTAAACGTGTAAAAACCAGAGAGATAAATAAAAAAAATATTTTACAGGGATAATATTTTCATCTTGGGATAAATGACTTAAAATTTTAAAATTATAGGAGGTAATTCAAAATTATTTATTTAAAGGAGATAAATCAAAATACACATATATTGTAGATGGTAAATAACTATTAACCCTATATATATATATATATATATATATATATATATATATATATATATATATATATATATATATATATATATATATATATATATATATATATATATAAAGTGAATATATTTCAATGAAACTTGCACACAATATTGCACCATGTTACCGGCTGAAGCATGCAACTGAATATTCTCGTTAGAAGTCTCATGCATTTTATTTTTCTTTTACTAGTGTGAATATAAGATTATTGGTCTGTGACTGTTCTAGAATTCCAAGACTTTCCAGCCATAAGATATGTTCTTTGCAATTGTTGAAAGTGACAATTGGTTTGATGCTCAAAGAAGTTGATGCAGTCCAGGAAGGTTAGGAGGCCTTGTCATTTTCTAATACAACCATAATGATTCTCTGGAGCATCTTAACTAAATTCAAACATCGATGTAAAGAAAACAAAATATGAGATAATTATTCGGGATATATATAAGAATAATTAAGGGTTAAATGTTCTTTATCCCCATCATATGAGTGAGATTTAATTTATCCTTTAAAAAAAATTGAGATTTCACTTATAAATCACAGATTCTGTTTGTAGAAATTCTTATTTCACTATTTGTCTGATTGGACGTGGAGTCTTCTTATGTGATCGTATACGTGACACTTTTTAAATTTTTTAATTATTTTTTAAAATCCACGTGAAATTTGTTTTAATTATTTTTTAATATTTTCTTTTACATTTTATTAATATTTTTTTGATTTATTATTTTAATTTTTATTATAAACTAATGTTTTCTTATAGTTAATATTTATATTGAATTATTATTTTAATATTTAATTAATTAATTTTAATTTTTATATTGTTTTTAAATTAAAATTTAATTGCACAAAATAAATCCACGTGGAATTTGTTTTAATTATTATTTTTTAATATTTTCTTTTACATTTTATTGATATTTTTTTTGAATTATTATTTTAATTTTTATTATAAACTAATGTTTTCTTATAGTTAATATTTATTATGAATTATTATTTTAATATTTAATTAATTTATTGGTTTGATGCTCAAAGAAGTTGATGCAGTCCAGAAGGTTAGGAGGCCTCGTCATTTTCTAATACAACCATAATGATTCTCTAGAGCATCTTAACTAAATTCAAACATCGACGTAAAGAAAAGAAAATATGAGATAATTTATCCTTTAAAAGAAAAATGAGATTTCACTTATAAAACACAGATTCTCAGTTAGTAGAAATTCTTATTTCACTATTTGTCTGACTAGGACGCGGAGTCTTCTTACGTGATCGTATACGTGACATTTTTTAAATTTTATAATTATTTTTTAAAATCCACGTGGAATTTGTTTTAATTATTTTTTAATATTTTCTTTTGCATATTATTAATATTTTTTTGAATTATTATTTTAATTTTAATTATAAACTAATGTTTTCTTATAGTTAATATTTATTTTGAATTATTATTTTAATATTTAATTAATTAATTTTAATTTTTATATTGTTGTTAAATTAAAATTTAATTGCACAAAATAAATACACGTGGAATTTGTTTTAATTATTATTTTTTAATATTTTCTTTTCCATTTTATTAATTTTTTTTTGAATTATTATTTTAATTTTTATTATAAACTAATGTTTTCTTATAGTTAATATTTATTGAATTATTATTTTAATATTTAATTAATTTATTTTTATTTTTGATTGTTTATAAATTAAAAATATGTATAATTAATTTATTTTTATTTTTGATTGTTTATAAATTAAAATTTAATTGCACAAAATATGTATATTTATAACATTGAACTCAAAGTCAAGATATTTATTAATCATTATCTTATTCCAATAGACTATTACATGTTGTTTTAATAGGTATTGTGTAATATTGGTATATAAACCATTGCATGTGGAGAAATATTTATGATGTGGGACTAATTGAGTGCAGTGAAGTTCATGTTTCCACATAAATAAACTTACCTCCATTCATTGAAAACAGTGTATAAATTTCAATAAGATTAATCTTGTTGCAAACTTAATCTATAAATTTCAATAAGATTAAACAACGTACAACTCATGCCTCGGATCAATCTATAAATTTCAACCATTTTCAGAACTAAATTCATCGTCATTCCTCACCAATAGCCATTTACAATAACTAAAACAATGGCATCAGCTACAATCAAAATCGTCTCATTCACGATACTACTTTTCATAACCATCAACATAGCTACATGAGAATGATCCGAGGCATGAATACTACTTTTTATAGATTGAACTCACTGAAATTTATAGATTGATCCGAGGCATGAGTTCTGCAATAAGATTAAGAAATTCTGTAATAAATGGTTGCAACAAGATTAACAAATTCTGCAATAAAATTCTGCAATAACTTGTTTCATGAAGCAGCATATGATGGAATCCCATCATAGAAATCATCATACAATGAGCATAATTTTTTTATGAATAAACTATTCTTTAAAAAAATGAATACAACAAGAACAAGTATTAACAATATGAGAAATAATTATTACATGAAGATGAAGTTGTATGGAAGAAATTTGAAGGAAAATAATGATTGAATTGTTACAGTAAGGGGCTGCTACATGAGAATGAGATTTTTGCTTTCAATGGTGAAAATATGAGGAAGATGATGAATAGCGTTCATAACCTGATAAACACCTCATTTACTTGTTAAACCATATCTGTTGTTGGAAATAATATCAACCAGTGGCAGGTTTCTTAATGAATGGGTGAATAAGTTTAAAGAAGAAATATGGCTTGTAATATGGATGTGCATGGCAGGTTTATTAAATAAGCACTATTGAAGCATCATTCTCATGCATGTAGTTTTATATGAAACTAGTAATTGACCCGTGCGAAAATGTTTTACGTTATGAAATCTAAAATAAAAATGAAAATATAAAAAAAAAATTATGTATAATTAAGAAATTATTCCGATAGCAAAAAAAAGTTAATTAGAAAAAAAATTAATAAACAACTATAATAATATGGAATGAAATTAAAAAAAAAACTTTAAAATAATAAAAAGAAAAAAAGAAAATAAAAAATTATAATAGAATTGAAAATATGGAAAAAAGGAAAATTGATTTAACGGAAAAAAAAATTAAGTGAAATTATAGGAATGAAATTAAATATAGAAAGGGCATTTATAAAAATAGTTATTGATGGAAAAAAAGGAAATAAAAAACAATGTTTAGACAATATTAAATTGAACATAAACACCATATAATGAAATGAAATTTAAAATGTATTCTTAAGAGGAAAAAGAGACAAAAGTTAACAGTGGTGTATGAAATAAACCTTTTTGCATATAGGATTTTGTAGAAGTGGATCAAACGTATAATTAGAATATATAATTAGAAAAAATATCTGATATCCGTGAAAAAAATATAATAGAAAATATCTGGTACCCGTGAAAAAAATAGTAACTTCATGGTATATAAACAACTATTTCGCACGGTGTCTGATGATTTTACGTAATGGAATATAAATTGTAAAGGAAAATGTAAAAAAAGTTTTGATAAATATTAAAAAAAATAATCTTCTACAAAAAAGTTAAAATAATAAATACAATTCAGAAATTTATTTATTGGTGAAAATTGTTAGTAATTTTTAAACTCAACCACAACAACTCATATACAACAACTCATTACCACAATTATCATCAACATCATGCATATATTAGCATACAACAACATAAAACAACTCCAACTACCACATACGCAACTTCAACACATACGACAACATATTATATATACGAGTATCAACACACGATAATATGTAACTTATCACAACAAAAATAACTCATAACAACAACAACAAAACCAAAAAACACACTAAACTATGTTCATTTTCGAGTTACGCAAATTATCTCTACAATTACATGTATAACTCTCTTCTCGTTGTCTTAATCCACACTACTTCAATTCTTAAACATTACTAAGTTAATTAGATGATTTTATGGAACTTTTCGAAATTAAAACTCAACATTTTTCACTCCAGGTCCCACTCAGCGAGGGGGATTGCTCGCTAAGCGAGCAACTCTCTGTATTCTGACTCTTCCAAAATTCACCTTGCTTGCTAAGAGAGCTCTGCGATTCTCGCAGTTCTCCCTTATGTGACCTGACACCACCTACTACGAGATTATGCACCCAAAACCAATTTTCCAGCAATACAATTACAAAATTAACATCATAACACCAACAATTCACACAATTAACTCATAAACATCAACTATTATCAACCTACCACAACTATTCGTTCAATTTCACTAAACCCCCAAACCTCTAATCAATAACACAACCTAATTCTCATTATAGAACCCTTAGGATACGGAAGAATCCCACCCTTACCTTGGTTTTGACGAGAAATTCCTTTTCCTCGCGGATTCTCCTTCACGTTCTAGCCATTCCTTCTTCTTCTCTCACTCTTGTCAATTTCACGATCGTTCTCTTTTCACCAAAGACACGAACCCTAATTTTTCCTTACTAAATTCACCAAAAGACCACCTTACCTCTTACCTCTTATTATTCCAATTTTTTTAATTTATCCAATAATAATATTATCCACCATAATATAATTCTTAAATTATATTATATTCAATAATATATTAATCTCCCACACACCAAAACACTATAATCCAATTAAAATAATTAAATAAATTTTGGGGAGTTACAACTCTCCCCTACTTAAAAGGTTTTCGTCCTCAAAAACAGACCTCATGCAAAAAGATTAAGATATGAATCTCGCATCATGCTATCCAATTCCCAAGTCATATGCCCACCGACAGCTCCTCCCCAAACCATCTTCACAAGGACAACCCTCTTGCCTCTCAATTGCTTTACCTCCCGATCATCAATTTATTTTGGTAATGCTTCAACTATAAGATTATCCCTTACCTTGACTTCATCCATCAGTATCACATGTTACGGATTCGGAACATACTTCTGAAGCTGTGAAACATAAAACACATCATGCAAATTGGACAATCTCGGTGGTAACGTCAGTCTATAAGTAACAGGTCAGACTCTCGTCGAAATCTGATACGGTCCAATAAACTTAGGAGTAAGCTTTCTCGACTTCAAAGCTCGTCCAACACTGGTCACCGAAGTAACCCTAAAAAACACATGGTCTCCTACTTGAAACTTGAGATCTTTTCTTCTCTTGTCATGGTAACTTTTCTGCCTACTCTGTGAAGTCTTCAATTTATCTCAAATCAACTTCACCATCTCTGTAGTCTTTTGCACAATATCAGGTCCAAGTACAACACTTTCACCTGACTCATGCCAACACAAAGGTGTCCAACATCTTCGACCATACAAAGCTTCAAACAGTGTCATTCCAATACTGGAATGATAATTATTGTTATAAGTAAAATCGATCAATGAAAAGTTACTATCCCAAGAACCTCCTTGTTCAAGCACACAAGCCCTCAACAATTCTTCCAAAGATTGTATCGTCCTCTCAGTCTGTCCATCAGTCTGAGGATGATAAGTTGAACTTAACTTCAACTTCGACCCCAATGCTTCTTACAAAATCTCCCAAAATCTTGAAGTAAACCGTAGATCTCTATCTGACACAATATTCAATGGTATCCCATGCAACTTCACTATCACACCAACGTATATCTCTACCAATATCTGCAAATAATAAGTAATACCAATCAGTATAAAATGCGCTGACTTAGTCAAACTATCTTCATACCAGACCACCAAAATATCTTCTTCAAATCCTGATACATTTTCGTCTCTCCTGGATGAATACTCAAGCCACTCTTATGCCTTTATTCAAGAATCATTCTCATCAATTCAAGATCATCAGGAATAAAAATACAATCCCGAAATCTAAATACTCCCTGTTCATCAACTCGAAACTCGTTATTTCCAACTCGTTCATCATTAACCATCAAGTCCACCAATTTCACATCTGACTTCTGACTCTCCTGAACACAATCAAGAAAATCATTATTAACTTTCCGCATACCCAACATCTTACTATGAGGTGTTTGTTCACAAATCAAACTCATATCTCTGAATTACTCAATCAACACCAACTTTCTAGCCATCATCTCCAACATATGCAACGTCTTCTGACTCAAGGCATCAACTACAACATTAGCCTTGCCGAGATGATAATTCAAACTAAAGTCATAATCCTATAAAAATTCCAACCAACATCTCTACCTCATATTCAACTCTTTCTGATCAAATAGGTGTTTCAAACTCTTATGATCACTATAACCTTCAAATCTCGAGCCATACAGATAATGCCTCCAAATCTTTAATACAAAAACCACAGCCGCTAACTCCAAATCGTGAGTAGGATAATTCCTTTCATGAATTCTCAACTAACGTGAAGCATACGCCATAACCTGACCATCTTGCATCAATACTCCACCTAAACCCAACAATGAAACATCACAATAAACCACAAATGGTTCATCTGCTTTTGGCAAAATCAAAACTGGGGCAGTAGTCAACTTCTTCTTTAGCTCGATAAAACTCTTCTCATGCTGATAATCCCACACAAACACTTTGTTCTTACAAGTTAATTGGGTCAACGAAAGTTCTAATTTCGAAAATCCTTAAATAAATCTTCGATAATAACCAACTAATCCTAAGAAACTTCTAATCTCTGTCACTGAATTCAGAGTCTCCTATTGTAGCACTGCATCTACTTTTGATGGATCCCCATCAATTCCCTTTTCCAAAATCACATGGCCAATAAAACTCACCTCTTTCAACTAGAATTCACACTTCGATAATTTAGCATATAACTTCTTCTCTTTCAACACTTGCAACACAATCCACAAATGTTCAACATGCTCCTCTTCTGACTTAGACTAAATCAGAATGTCATCTATAAAAACAACAAATTGGTCCAAATACTCATGGAAAATCTTATTCATATACTCCATGAATACACCAGGTGCGTTAGTAACTCCAAATGGCATCATTACATATTCATAGTGTCCATACCGAGTCCTATACGCAGTCTTCTGAATATCCTCATCTTTCACTCTTATCTGATGATAACCTGATCGCAAATCGATCTTGATAAATACACGAGCACCAACCAACTGATCCATCAGATCATCTATCCTTGGAAGTGGATACTTATTCTTGTTTGTCACCTTATTCAGTTGCATGTAATCAATACACAACCTTATGCTACCATCCTTTTTCTTTACCAACAATACTGATGCTCCCCACGGTGATACACTCGGTCTCACAAATTTCTTTTCTAACTGTTCCTCTATATATTTCTTTAACTTAGATAACTCGGAAGCCGACATATGATACGGTGCCATCGAAATAGGTTTTGTTCCTGGCACAAGATCAATACTGAACTCCACCTCTTTCTCTGGCGGCACATCCACCACATCATCTGGAAACACTTCCGGAAAATCCCTCAACAATCAAGTGTCCAGGCTGACCACACTTGAAACATTTCTTCACGTCACTCGTGCACTCACTGACACGATGACCCATCTCACCATATCTATAGCACTTCAGCGAAGCAGGAGCACCTCCCCCACTTGGCCTTTTACCTTCATTCTGTTTTTTCTTATCCTTATCAGCAAGAGCTGCATAAGGTTTTCCACGATTCATTTGTTGTTTCCCTCTTCTCTCAGCTTAGCCTATAAAATGCTCAGATCGAACCTTGCTGTCTTCCTCAAATATCATACAACAATCCACCAAATCCAAAAATCTACGGATCCTCTCTAATAACCAATTGCATGTTTAATCCCAGACCTCAAACCATTCTCTAATTTGACACTCTTCGAGAACTCAATATTTTCCTCACTATAATGAGGATAAAACTTCTCCAAATTAGTGAACTTTGCATCATACTCAGTTACGGACATACTGCCTTGCTTCAGCTCTAGAAACTCGATTTCCTTCTTTCCCCGAACATCTTCAGGAAAATACTTCCTCAGAAATTCTCTCTTGAACACGGCCCATGTGAATGCCTCACAAGATGCATCCAACTATTGACGAGTGCCAACCAACCAATCATCAGCTTTAGCTACCAATCTGTGTGCACCCAACTGTTTCTTACTTACTTCCGAGCACTCCATCACTCTGAAGATCCTCTCGATTTCCTTGAGAAAATCATGTGCTCCATCAGGGTCATACTTCCCCTTGAATGTACGCGGATCATTCTTCCTGAACTCATCACTTTCATGATCCCCAACATTCATCGGATTTTGCACAGCCTGCATCATTGCTTGCATAGCAGCGGCAAGTGCAACATCGTTTCTTCCATCTATTCTAAATCTGTTACACATAAAACCAATCCAAAAATGATTTAGAATCAACAACAACACTCAACACTCAACAACAACACAACAACTCTACAACTCAACGACTCAACTACTTGGTAGGACGGACCGACCTGCTCTGATACCACTTTGTAACACCCAAATACCCCATAGAAATATTTATAAAAATTGTTGTAAATTTTTCATCAAAAACAATTTGAGTGCCACAATTCAACTCTAAAAACCACATTTGGCTCAATGATACGTTTTAAAATAAATTGTTCAACATGCATCAGAAATATTTTAAAAGAAACTCTAAATCCTTATTCAATTACAAAAGGTTTTCTTAAATAAAATAAACGAAACAAAGGTCATCCCGACACCTAAAGCGACGTATCAGAGCCGACATCCTAAAGATGTGAAGTACACCTACTTCACTGACCACCACTCGACTTATCTTGCTCACCTGCACGTTACCAGCATAAGGGTAACATTTAAACAGAAGGGGTAAGATACTTACATCACAAAGAGTAATATAATAAGAACTAGATAGTATCATAATTATACACCACTTCTCAGATCGAATACCATACAATCGCATCATGTACACAATAACATCATATACACCAACATCACATACAACAACAACATCATACACACCAACATAGTATACAACAACAACAATCATGTAATGAGATTCTACTTGACTCTATGCATGCAGTACCATACTCCGATCTCTATTTCAAGATCCAGTTCCCATCAGAACTCTCGACCCCTCTTTCGTGGTCCAGTATGATCCCTTTTTCATCATCACATCCTCAACCCCTATTTCATGGCCACGTACAATCCCTAGTTCATGACCGCACCAACATTACAACAAGGAACATACCCTACCTTGGTATAATGTTCCAACTATGCAACATGTCATACAACACCAATAACATACATGCATATATGCAACAATTACATTTTTCAACTCAACCACAACAACTCATATACAACAACTCATCACCACAACTACCGACATACAACAATTCATCATTACCACAATTATCATCAACATCATATGCATATTTTAGCATACAACAACATAAAACAACTCCAACTACCACACATACAACAACATATTACATATATGAGTATCAACACACAATAATATGTAACCTATCACAACAACAACAACTCATAACAACAACAACAACAACAAAACCAATAAACACACTAAACTATGTTCATTTTCGAGTTATGCAAATTATCTCTACAATTACATGTATAACTCTCTTCTTATTGTCTTAATCCACACTACTTCAATTCTTAAACATTACTAAGTTAATTAGATGATTTTATGGAATTTTTCGAAATTAAAACTCAAAATTTTTCACTCCAGGTCCTGCTCAGTGAGGGGGATTGCTCGCTAAGCGAGCAAATCTCTGTATTTTGACTCTTCCAAAATTCACCTTGCTCGCTAAGCGAGCTCTGCGATTCTTGCAGTTCTCCCTTATGCGACCTGACACCACCTACTACAAGATTATGCACCCAAAACCAATTTTCCAGCAATACAATTACATAATTAACATCATCACACCAACTATTCACACAATTAACTCATAAACATTAACTATTATCAATCTACCACAACTATTCATCCAATTTCACTAAACCCCCAAACCTCTAATCAATAAAACAACCTAATTCTCATTATAGAACCCTTAGGAGATAGAAGAATCCCACCTTTACCTTGGTTTTGACGAGAAATTCCTCTTCCTCGCAGATTCTCCTTCACGTTATACCCCTTTATTTCTTCTTCTATCACTCTTCTCAATTTCACGATTGTTCTCTTTTCACCAAAGACACGATCCATTTTTCCTTCTTACAACTTAACCCCCTTAGTCCAACTTAAGAACTTCCACCTTTACCCTTACTAAATTCACCAAAAAAACCACCTTACCCCTTACCTCTTATTATTCCAATTATTTAATTTATCCAATAATAATATTATCCACCATAATATAATTCTTAAATTATATTATATTCAATAATATATTAATCTCCCACACACCAAAACACTATAATCCAATTAAAATAATTAAATAAAATTTGGGGCGTTACAGCTCAACCTCATTATCATTGTGCAGAACATACAAATGCACTTGATCCCATTCGACCCTTGATATTGTCACAACTTTATTTCCAATTACATTTTCCTTCTTTTTTTCGACAATATGAGATTTGGTGAGTCCAATTGATTGAACATTTGACAGATTATTGATGGGCTAAAGACGTATCTAATTATGTGTCTAGCGGTATCTTAACTGCAAGTGCACAACCTATCGAAGTAATATTTAAGATTATCGATCCACAGGGACTCTATGGTTACTTAGTGCTAGAGGAATTTCTAGTTTAGCTAAGGTGAAGGGTTGTCACGATTTTTTGGTTGTTTTTAAAGATTAAAGGCGGGAATTAAATTTAAGTTTAATAAATAATACTAGGGCGGTCGGTATGTAATTATGCTAACTTAGGCGGGTCAATCTAACCTAGGCTTATAAAGATGGTTCACTTAATCTATTCTGTAGAGGTTACCAGCTTAAATATCTTTAACTCACACTCTCGTGGTCTTATCTCAGATCTTACCCCTAAAGCCCTATGCCTGCTCTCGCTAGCCCATAAGTGTTTAGAAATAATTTTTGAAAACTTAGTAATTCTAATTCATTTTAAAGCGCTCTCGCTGTGTTTAATTTAAATGCCTAACTTTAGCTATCTGGTTAAAATCTCACACTCTCGTGGTCTTGACCTAACCTAATACACTTTCCTTACTCTCGTAACAAAAAGGTTGATTTTATAATAAAAAGTCTCAGCCAGAATTTTAAGCTCTTAATTATTTTAAGCCTAGAGTTGATTTTACCGATTTAGTTTGTTTTAATTACATACCGCCCTAAGGTGTTTAGATACTCATTATTGTTGAACCAGACAGAGGCAGAGAAACATAAAATAAAATATGCAAGGCAGAAAAATAAATAGTCAAAATAAATATAAATGCAATTTAATATAAACCTGGATAACAATAAAAGTAGTAGACTCCTTCTTCCACAGGCTGGAAAGCTCGGAGTACTGACCGGACTCGGAAATAAAAATTCTAAAAAAATCTGAAGGCTTTGAAACAAATTAATTTATAACAATTTCCTGATGTTGGAAATTGTTATATGGTTGGTTGGGATACAAGAAAATTAAAGCAAGGAAATTAATGCTGGAAAAATAAAGGGTGCAAAATAAAATCGGCAGAGCTTCCGCAAGAAAATTAAAAACTAAAACTCTGTAAATTGTTTCTTGAAGTTAAGCTATTTATAGAAAGCTAAATGGGCTTGGCAGTTGGAATTTATGCTTGGGCCTCGTAGGAAATGAGAGAATCCAGGGAACGTGGGAATACTTGGTCTGCTGGAAAATAGGCACGTTGGATTTCATGTAGCGTAACGTTCATAACCAAGTCTTCAGTTAAATACCCTAGTTTTCCCTTGTCACGGTCGTGACAAGGGTGTCACGTTCGTGTTTCTTGTTTGATATGTGTCACGGTCGTGAGGGAATTGTCACGGTCGTGACTGCTCCTTTTAGCGTGTCACGGTCGTGACTCCTAGGTGACGACCGTGAGTGTTACAAAATATGCAGGTTATGCAGAATTCCTCCTTTCTTCATCTTTTAATGGTTGTTTTTGCTCATTTCACTTGTGGCTCATGATTTAGCTCTGTATATGATGTACCTGCAAAATGGCAAAGAAAACTCGAGGAATCGGGTGTTAAAACGACAATTATGCGATAAAACGATATTGAAACATAGCAATATAATCGATACTTTTTCTCGTTATCAAACTTCCCCAAACTTAAACCTTTGCTTGTCCTCAAGCAAATAGTCAGTTGAAAATTGTCGAACAAGTTTTTATCGACGCACACACATAACAAACCGTACGAAGGAACCATTTTGTCAGATAAACCGGTACTTTGATAAAACACTAACGATACACTAATGACATAAGCAACAAGCTAAGTCGTCGACTTCCCGTTAAACGAAACATTCGGTAATTGCTTTACGATTTCACCTAGAGTCTTTCGATCTTATTTCGCCCGGTTTCATTCTAGCGCAATCACATTAAGCCCTTTGCCTTAGCACGCACGTAGTGGAGTAGCCGGTTAGCGAATTTGATCCTTTATAAGCACGGGGTCTGGTACACGAATGTGGTAACCCTATATACATTATCCAATTTGGAGGTTGTGGGGGATCGAGCCGTAGCACGCCCTACCAAGTTCAGAACCAGTACCTCTGAACCAACCCGCAATGGACTTCTTCTCATATTTCTCGTTTCTTATATGCGACCGTGTACTTTGGTGCAATTTCTTTTCATTTGCATCGAGATATGAAGGATCATTATAGATTAGGCATCAAACACTTATATTCATCGACTCCCCACGTGGTTTGTGTTCAGACGGTGCTGACTGCTAGTATAAACTACTAGGGGTTACTTTTGAACTGAAACTTAAGGTGTAGTCGTAACAATCATCGGAATAGAATTGCTTAAGTGGGAAGTCTAAGGTGTCAAGACTGTATTGATCTTGTTGAATCGTTCTCAGCTTCCTAATTATGATTTCGTAGGTAAGTCGGGTAATGCGAAGAATTAATTAAAGATTTTTTTTCGGTATGGCTAAATAAACGGGGAAAGTTCGAAACTAAAGAAAATAGCGCAAAAATTGCTCTGTTTCATTAACTTACGAAAAGGAAATACAACGGAATGGAAAAATGCGGAAAATGAAGGGTACCTCTCCCACACTATATCAGACATTGTCCTCAATGTTGTGATATAATAGCGGTTAAAGTACAATACAAACAACTGAAATGGAAAAACAAAAACAAAAACGAAAACTAAGGCTGTTGATGACCACGGCCTCGGCTTCTGGTGCGGGAGCGTCTGGTCGGAGTCGCTTCAGGATCAGAACCGGTACCGGTGACAGCAATGATATCAATGCGCAAAGCCTCTAGCTCGCTAAAGATCTCTCCGAGCTTCTCATCAGTAGACCTTTGGTTGGTGGCAACAGCTAGGACTAATGCATCATGTTGCTCCTTCTGCCTTCGCTGCAATGCGGCATTCATCTGATTTTGCTGATGAATCGCACGTAGAACGTCCTCAAGTGTGAATTCTTGTGCAGGAGGTTGTCGGGTGGATGACTCAGGAATGTCCTGGACAGGCTAAGCTGCATCCATGGTGTCTTGCATCTCGTCCGCTGGTGGATCGGCCTGCTCATCAGGAATGGGGGCGTGGCCGGCAGCATCCGGTAAAGCAAATAGCCAGTTGGCTCGGCTAGACGGATCAATGCGGTCACGACACGGCAAGATGATGTGGTGATAAACAGTGCCTTGGATAACAGGGCTAAACCTGCCATCCTCTCTCTGAGCAATCAAGTGGGCGGACCTGCAATAATTCTTCGTTAGGAACTCGGCGGCTCTGCTAGGCAAATTGACGACCAAGTCCCCAAGCTCCAGCTGAATGGCGAGGGTAGTGACAATGCCGCCTATGTAAAAGGGGGTTGCGCCTCTTTGCGCTATGGACTGGATATGGGATAGCATGAACGGGGCAGCATTGATAGGCTCGTCATTTAGGGCGCAGTGCAAGAACAAAAGCTCCTTGGAGTTGAGCTTGTGGTTACTCTCTCGTGCAAAGATGGTGTTGCAGATGATGCGATGAAAGTATCTGATCGTCGGGTTGTGGATATGCGTAGCATTCAGGCTCTGAAAGGCTGAGGCACGGGTGTTGGTGATGTCGTGCCATAAGGTGAAAGTGGTTTCACTGAAATTGTCCGGCACGCGGAGGTGAGCTTCATTCCCGTGATCAAAGCCTAGCAGCTCGGCGATCCTTGTTTGCGAAACTTCAAACTCCCGGCCAAGCAATCTGAACTTAGCAACGCCGGTGAGTTGACTCTGAGAACCGGTAGGAGTGATGTAATGAAATGAGCTTAAGAATTCCAATGTCAGAAGCTCGAATGTGGGTTGGGGCTGACTGTAAAGATCCCACAGACCAACCTTCTGAAGCAGGTTCTTGACACTGTTGAGCATTCCCAACTCTCTCAAACAGACAGTGTCGACATATCGTGTGGGTTGAACACCACGGTTCTGGAATCTGATGAACCTCTGTCTCTGATTTTCTCCATGCTCACCATCTCTAAACTGAATTGCTTCCATTGCATGCAAGAACAAGAGTGGGAGATGAGAGGTTTTTGGTTTTTGTGAGAAAAAGTGGAAAATGAGAGGAAATTGGTTCGGATTATAATGCAAGATGAGAATGTGATAGGTGTGGAGTAAATGGAGAGGTTAATGGGGTTTAATTTTGGTAATGGGAGGTTGCGGAAGTTGGAAGAGATAATGGGGGATTTTGAAAGTTATGGAAGTTGAAAGAGGAACAGGTTGCGAAGAAGAACAGTTATGTTTCTCACGAATCCTATAACTGGGGTCGTCACGGTCGTGATGGAGGATGACGGTCGTGACGCGCTAATTTGCTTGTCACGATCGTTAGGGGGTGATGACGACCGTGAGGGCTTAAGACTTTGAATAATTTCCAGAATGCATATTATCTCTCTCACGTTATAATTTATATAATATTTTTTTATGATCACTTCTCACTCTATATTAAACACAAACAATATATAATATATAATACCAACATAGTACTTGTAAATTGCATCACACGAGAGATTGTATAAAACATTAATCAATTTAAACATAACAGTAAATAGATTGAAAGCATATAAATTGATTAAATTGGAAAATTTTGTAAACTAGAAATGCTTTGCTTTTGATACTTGAAGTGAAATTACATTAATGAAAATACGGTACGAAAATGTTTGCGAAATGTAAAACTAACTAGAAACGAAAACAATAAGTAAAATAAGCTAGATCACTACAGCATTTTCAAAAGTGCTTCTTCAAATCTTCGATTGCAGAGTTCAGGTGGTAGAATTGCTCACATGTTATGTCAGTTAAACCTATAATGTCCAATCGCATGCTTTTAATCTCATCCTTAACAGTATTTATATCGGCTTGGTAAGCTTCAAGAGTGTTCATGATTTTCTTTAAGTTGTCAGCATATTCTACTTGATTCACTTCAGGGGTTTCAATCACTTCGTCAGTGTGGTCAATGTCATGGTAACCAGGAGGTGTCTCAGGGTCACTTTCTACATCGGTCATTATATCATCCTTTATCTTGGAAGATTGAGGTGTTTCAGGAGTAGATGGATAGTCAGGAGGGGTTAAATCATAAAGCCAATTATCCTTATTGTGAACACTCACTCTAGCATGGTTTGGTAGTGTGAACAGGGTTACTACTTCATTCCTGATTAGGTACTCGAAAGGTGGATGTCCTAAATTCCTTATGATATGTCGATTAAAGCAAAAGTTAAGATTCATAGGACGGATGGTACCCAAACGGTTACACCTGTGTAATTGGTATCTAAGTCCTAAGGCATCAACAATCATGGTTACAAGACCTCCTACTAATATAGGTAAATCAGGTTCTTCTTGGATTCGGGTGAAGGTTTGCATCATGAAAGGCACACCATTGACTGGTTGTCCATTAGTGAAACATGACATAATGAATATCTCATCTTTAGATACTCCAGTAAGGTTTTCTTCTTTTCCAAAGAAGGTGTGGGCAAGGATCTTATAGAAGTAACGGATAGCAGGGTTATGTATCTCATCATTGTTCATGCTATTTGGTTCAGGGTGGTAGTTTCCGGTTAAGGTTCCCCAAAAGAAATCCAGCTCAATGTCCATCAATTCTACCTGTGTGGTAGTAAAAGCAAAGGGTCCACTAGGGAATCCTAATAAGTCAGCTAGTTCTCTATGGTTAAAGTCATATTCTATTCCAAATAGGCGGAAACTGATAAATCCTTTCCTGAATCCAAAACCGCGCTCGGGTAGGTAAACTAAGGAGCTGAGGAACTCAAGGGTGAGCTCGCGGTAAGTCACAAACTTTTGTTGAATCAGTGCATTCTCCCATCCAAGTCGGTTAAACAAGTATAGGATGTTATCTTGTATACCTAAGGTTTCCATAGTCAGATCATCCGGGTACAGAGTCAAATCCATTGGTCTCTGTGATAACTCTTCAAATTTCATTCTTTGGTTCCTACCTCTAAATTTGGTTTCCATAAGGTTTATCGGTTGGTTAGCCATAGTTAGTGTAAATACGGAGGAAACAAATCAGGGGGAGGAGGAAAGTGGAAAAGACTTTAGAAAATCTGTAAAAGTGATTTAAAATTAAAATAAGGAAAAATAAGGAAATAAAATGCATAAATAAAAGCAATAATAGTAATAATGAAATAAAACTATAATAAAATGACAAAACAAATAAACGAATAATAAAATGATAAATGACAAAATAATAAAATGATCAAAATGATTTAAATGATTAAATGGGTTGCCTCCCACTAAGCGCTGTTTTTATCGTCTAAATCCTGACGTAATGCTTAGGTGTAGATTAATCAGGGAAATTAGTGGACAACTCTAAAGGCCTTAGACTATTTGCATAATCTCTATTTTCAACTTTATGATAATGTTTTAAACGTTGTCCGTTTACCGTGAATGGTTCACTATTCCTACCCTTAATTTCTATTGCTCCGCTCGGGAACACTCTAGTTATTTCAAAGGGTCCTGACCATCTAGATTTTAGTTTTCCAGGAAAGAGCCTAAGTCTTGAATTAAAGAGGAGTACAACGTCTCCCACACTAAATTCTTTCCTAGATAGGCGTTTATCATGCCATCGCTTAGTTCTTTCTTTATATACCTTAGCATTCTCATAAGCATCTAGCCTTAATTCTTCTAATTCGTTAATATCTAGGATTCGCTTTTCTCCTGCAGCATTATAGTTTATATTGAGAGTTTTGATCGCCCAATAGGCTTTGTGTTCTAGTTCTACCGGGAGGTGACAAGATTTTCCATAAACTAATTTGAAAGGTGTAGTTCCTATGGGTGTCTTGTAAGCTGTCCTATAAGCCCATAAAGCTTCATTAAGTTTAGATGACCAATCTTTCCGAGATATGGCGACAATCTTTTCTAAGATTTGTTTGATTTCTCTGTTCGAGACTTCGACTTGTCCACTTGTTTGTGGATGATATGGTGTTACCACACGGTGTCTTACTCCATACTTAGATAGTAATTTGTCAAAGATTTTTGAAATGAAGTGCGAGCCACCGTCACTTATGACGAGTCTAGGCACACCGAATCTGGGAAAGATTATATTTTTGAAAAGCTTTATTACTACTCGTGTGTCATTTGTAGGAGAAGCTATAGCTTCGATCCACTTTGAAACATAATCAACAGCTACGAGTATGTAATTATTACCGAAAGATGATGGGATTGGTCCCATGAAATCTATTCCCCAGACGTCAAAGATTTCTACTTCCAATATTCCTTTTTGAGGCATTTCATCTCTTCTTGAAATATTACTGGTGCGTTGACACCGATCGCAATTTATAACAGCGATGTGAACATCTTTCCATAGATTAGGCCAGAATAGGCCGGCTTGCAAGATTTTTGCACAAGTCTTGGAAGTGCTTGCATGTCCACCATAAGGAGATGAATGGAAATGAGCAATGACATCTTCTATTTCTTCTTCGGGAATACATCGACGAAAGATTCCATCGGGTCCTCTTTTGAACAATAATGGTTCATCCCAATAGTAATGTTTGAGATTGTGAAAGAATTTCTTTTTCTGCTGATAGGTTAAATCAGGTGGAAGAGCTCCCGAAGCTAGGTAGTTAACAATGTCAGCGTACCATGGCAGTCCTACAGTCGTTTGGATTGTTTCCACGGGTTCTGGTTCATCTACGTCTAACTGAACTGGGTCGCTTCCTATTTGTGCTATAGTTGTTCATACGGAAAATCATCGTTAATCGGCACTTGTTCTGGTTTAATACCTTCTATTCTAGATAAATGGTCCGCTACGACGTTTTCAGTACCTTTCTTATCTTTTATTTCGAGATCAAATTCTTGTAAGAGTAAAATCCATCTCAAGAGTCTTGGTTTAGCATCTTTCTTAGTCAATAGATATCTGATAGCAGCGTGGTCTGTGTAAACGATTATTTTCGCTCCTACTAGGTAAAAATGGAATTTGTCAAGCGCAAAGACAACTGCTAACAATTCTTTTTCAGTAGTGGCATAGTTCATCTGAGCAGAATCTAAGGTTCTACTGGCATAGTAAATCGCATGAAGTTTCTTTTCCTTCCTCTGGCCTAGAACTGCGCCTACAGCATAGTCACTCGCATCGCACATGATTTCGAAAGGTAATCTCCAGTCAGGGGGTTGCATGATTGGTGCGGTGATGAGGGCTGTTTTTAGAGTTTCGAATGCTTTAAGACAATCTTCATTGAATATGAACTCAGCTTCTTTCATTAATAAACCGGTAAGAGGTTTAGTGATTTTCGAGAAATCTTTGATGAATCGTCGGTAGAAACCGGCGTGTCCTAAAAAACTTCGTATTTCTCGAACGGTTTTAGGGGGTTGAAGATATTTTATGACTTCTATCTTAGCTTTATCAACTTCAATTCCCTTGTCGAATATAACGTGTCCTAATACGATTCCTTCTCTGACCATAAAATGGCATTTTTCCCAGTTAAGCACGAGGTTTACTTTTACACATCTTTCTAACACCATTTCTAAATTTGATAGGCATCCTTCAAAACTTTGCCCGCATACAGAGAAGTCGTCCATGAACACTTCCATGATGTTGTCTATAAAATCTGCGAAGATTGACATCATACATCTTTGAAAGGTTGCAGGAGCGTTGCATAATCCAAAGGGCATTCGTCTATAAGCGAACGTTCCATAAGGGCATGTGAATGTAGTCTTCTCTTGATCATCTGGGTGGATAGGGATTTGGAAAAATCCTGAGTAACCATCAAGATAACAGAAATAAGAATGCTTGGCTAATCGTTCTAACATTTGATCTATAAAAGGTAGTGGGAAATGATCTTTTCGAGTGGCTTTGTTTAGTTTACGATAATCGATGCACACTCTATGTCCCGTCACTACTCTTTGCGATATCGATTCGCCTTTAGCGTTTTTCACAATAGTGATACCTACTTTCTTTGGTACTACATGTACTGGACTAACCCATTTACTATCAGAGATTGGATATATTATTTCGGCATCTAGTAGTTTCTTAACTTCTTCCTTTACTACAGTGCTAAGGATTGGGTTAATTCTTCTTTGAGATTCTCTGGAGGTTTTGCAATCTTCTTCTAGCAGAATACGATGCATACAGATTGAAGGGCATATTCCTTTGAGATCAGATATGTTATATCCTAATGCAGTTGGATATTTCTTTAAGACATCTAAAAGTTTCTTTGTTTCGATTGTTCGTAAACTGGAATTTATTATAACTGGTCTTTTACATTCAATGTCTAAGAATTCGTATCTTAGGTTCTTAGGTAAAGTTTTTAATCCTAATGTAGGTTTATCCTTACTTGGCATGGGATCTGGTGTAAGTGCTAAACTTTTGCTTAGACTATCATCCTGATACGGTTCACGCCAATTATCATCTTCGAAAATCGAAGGGATTTGAATTTTCATAATTTCAGAATAGGTAGTTTCTTTCATTTCCATTTCTCTTACACATTCGTCAATTACGTCCAATAGATAGCATGTATCCTCTATAGCTGGTGATTGTAAGAATTGTGTTAAAATAAATTCAACTTTCTCTTCACCTACTTCAAAGGTTAGCTTTCCTCTCTTTACGTCTATTATAGCTCCGGCGGTAGCTAAGAATGGTCTTCCTAGTATGATAGGTGTAGTGGAGTCTTCAGAGATGTCCATGATTATGAAATCAGTAGGGATGTAGAATTGTCCTATACGTACTGGGAAGTTTTCTAGTATGCCTACAGGATATTTAACAGAGCGATCGGCTAGTTGAACAGACATTTTAGTTGGTCTTAGGTCTCCCATGTCTAGCCTTTTGCAAATCGTTAAGGGCATAATACTGATACTGGCTCCTAAATCGCATAGAGCTTTGTCAATGACGAATTTTCCTATTACACAGGGTATAGAGAAACTTCCTGGATCTTTTAGCTTAGGAGGCATATTATTCTGAATTATGGCGCTACACTCAGCGGTGAGTGTAACTGTTCCGTTATCCTCTATCTTTTTCTTATTGGATAAGATTTCTTTTAAGAACTTAGCATACGAGGGCATTTGAGTGATAACTTCTGTAAACGGAATAGTAATATTCAACTGTTTCAGAAGTTCGACAAATTTCTTAAACTGGCCCATCGTCTTGGAATTGGTTAATCTCTGAGGGTACGGAATTGGTGGTTTATAGGGTGGTGGAGGCACATAAGGCTTTTCTTTCTCCACTGACTCTTGATTATCATCTTCCTTTTCTTCTGGATCATTCACCATTTCAGTCGGTTTATCCGGTTTTTGGTACATGGCTAGATTGTCAAGTCTTGGATCGGTAGGTCCGTCAAGTTCCTTGCCACTTCTTAATATCACAGCATTGGCCTGTCCTTTCGGATTAGGTTGAGGTTGTCCAGGAAATACTCCAGCTGGTGCAACGGTAGGTGCTTGTTGTTGAGCTACTTGTGAAATATGAGTTTCAAGCATTTTGTTATGTGTAGCTAATGCATCTACTTTGCTCACTAATTGCTTAATCTGCTCACTAGTGTGTATGTTTTGGTTTAAGAAGTCCTTGTTTGTTTGAGATTGGTTAGCTATAAAGTTCTCCATCATCAATTCAAGGTTCAATTTTCTAGGGACATTAGGAGCAGTCTTTTGATATCCTGGTGGTGTAGCTGGTGCTTGACCTGGTGCGTATAAAGCATTGTTATTCTTATAGGAGAAGTTCGGATGGTTCTTCCAACCTGGGTTGTATGTGTTTGAGTATGGGTTTCCTTGAGCATAATTCACTTGATCTGTGGGAATTCCTGTTAATAGTTGACAATCAGGAACTTCATGTCCTGGAACTCCACATAACTCACAGTTAGGTGTTACTGCAGCCACGGTGGCTGTGGGTGTTATGGCCAAGTTGTCGATCTTTTGGTTTAGTTGGTCAAACTTTGCATTGACTTGGTCCATACTACTCACTTCGTACATACCTCCTTTTGTTGGTTTCTCAGTTGCGACTCTCTCGCTTCCCCATTGGTAATGGTTTTGAGCCATACTTTCGATAAGTGCATAAGCATCGTTATATTCTTTGTCCATTAGTGCACCGCCTGCGGCAGCGTCAATTGTCATTCTTGTATTGTACAAGAGTCCATTATAGAAGGTATGGATAACCATCCATTCTACTAATCCGTGATGTGGACAAAGTCTCAGCATATCTTTATAGCGTTCCCAAGCTTCGAAAAGTGATTCGTTTTCCCTTTGCATAAATCCGTTGATCTGAGCTCTTAGCATAGCTGTCTTGCTAGGTGGGAAATATCTAGTCAAGAAAACTCTTTTTAGTTCCTCCCACGTAGTTACTGAATTCGAAGGCAGAGATTGAAGCCAGGCTCTCGCTCTGTCTCGAAGTGAAAAAGGAAACAGACGTAATCTGATAGCTTCTTGGGTAACTCCATTGGCTTTTACGGTATCTGCGTATTGCACAAAGATCGAAAGATGAAGGTTCGGATCCTCGGTAGGATTTCCGGCGAATTGATTTTGTTGCACGGCTGATATCAGCGAAGGTTTTAGTTCGAAATCGTTTCGGTTGATAGCCGGTGCGGCAATGCTGGAATGCGGTTCAGCTTGCGAAGGACTAGCGTAATATTTGAGTGGGTGATTCTGTTCTTCAGCCATCTCTGCGTCCTTTGATGTTACGACTGGTTTAGGTGGATCTAATTGAAGATCTGGAATATTGTAATTTTGTTCGTAATCGAATATCCGTCTTTTTACGTGTAAGAAGCGTTCCGATTCTAGGATTAGAGGTTGCAAGTCTTCGCCTTGAGAGAGAGTACTTGGCATACACTCGGGAATTTAGATTAAGAAAAGAAATTAGTTGTTACCTTAGTCTAGACAATGCTACCCTAAAGTGCACTAGTAACTAAATTAAGGTCCCCGGCAACGGCGCCAAAAACTTGATGGGCTAAAGACGTATCTAATTATGTGTCTAGCGGTATCTTAACTGCAAGTGCACAGCCTATCGAAGTAATATTTAAGATTATCGATCCACAGGGACTCTATGGTTACTTAGTGCTAGAGGAATTTCTAGTTTAGCTAAGGTGAAGGGTTGTCACGATTTTTTGGTTGTTTTTAAAGATTAAAGGCGGGAATTAAATTTAAGTTTAATAAATAATACTAGGGCGGTCGGTATGTAATTATGCTAACTTAGGCGGGTCAATCTAACCTAGGCTTATAAAGATGGTTCACTTAATCTATTCTGTAGAGGTTACCAGCTTAAATATCTTTAACTCACACTCTCGTGGTCTTATCTCAGATCTTACCCCTAAAGCCCTATGCCTGCTCTCGCTAGCCCATAAGTGTTTAGAAATAATTTTTGGAAACTTAGTAATTCTAATTCATTTTAAAGCGCTCTCGCTGTGTTTAATTTAAATGCCTAACTTTAGCTATCTGGTTAAAATCTCACACTCTCGTGGTCTTGACCTAACCTAATACACTTTCCTTACTCTCGTAACAAAAAGGTTGATTTTATAATAAAAAGTCTCAGCCAAAATTTTAAGCTCTTAATTATTTTAAGCCTAGAGTTGATTTTACCGATTTAGTTTGTTTTAATTACATACCGCCCTAAGGTGTTTAGCTACTCATTATTGTTGAACCAGACAGAGGCAGAGAAACATAAAATAAAATATGCAAGGCAGAAAAATAAATAGTCAACATAAATATAAATGCAATTTAATATAAACCTGGATAACAATAAAAGTAGTAGACTCCTTCTTCCACAGGCTGGAAAGCTCGGAGTACTGACCGGACTCGGAAATAAAAATTCTAAAAAAATCTGAAGGCTTTGAAACAAATTAATTTATAACAATTTCCTGATGTTGGAAATTGTTATATGGTTGGTTGGGATACAAGAAAATTAAAGCAAGGAAATTAATGCTGGAAAAATAAAGGGTGCAAAATAAAATCGGCAGAGCTTCCGCAAGAAAATTAAAAAATAAACTCTGTAAATTGTTTCTTGAAGTTAAGCTATTTATAGAAAGCTAAATGGGCTTGGCAGTTGGAATTTATGCTTGGGCCTCGTAGGAAATGAGAGAATCCAGGGAACGTGGGAATACTTGGTCTGCTGGAAAATAGGCACGTTGGATTTCATGTAGCGTAACGTTCATGACCAAGTCTTCAGTCAAATACCCTAGTTTTCCCTTGTCACGGTCGTGACAAGGGTGTCACGTTCGTGTTCCTTGTTTGATATGTGTCACGGTCGTGAGGGAATTGTCACGGTCGTGACTGCTCCTTTTAGCGTGTCACGGTCGTGACTCCTAGGTGACGACCGTGAGTGTTACAAAATATGCAGGTTATGCAGAATTCCTCCTTTCTTCATCTTTTAATGGTTGTTTTTGCTCATTTCACTTGTGGCTCATGATTTAGCTCTGTATATGATGTACCTGCAAAATGGCAAAGAAAACTCGAGGAATCGGGTGTTAAAACGACAATTATGCGATAAAACGGTATTGAAACATAACAATATAATCGATACTTTTTCTCGTTATCAATTATCAGTACAAAACTCAATCACTTATTCAACAATGTATCGTTCGGAAATACGACCCTCTGGTCGACTTCAATTTTTCATATACCCTTTTAATATTTTCATATAACATTCAACAGGGTACGTCCATCTCATATAAGCTGGTCCACACAATTGTATCTCTTTCATAAGATGAACAACTAGATGAAACATTATGTCTAAAAATGAGGGTGGAAAATACATTTCAAGATCACACAAAGTAATAACTATTTCTTTTTGCAATGTTGGTAAGATCGCAGGATCGATCACTTTACTGCAAATTGATTTGAAGAAAAAACATAATTTAGTTATTGTGCTTCTTACTTTTTCTGGCAGAATAAAACGTATGCCTATTGGTAGAAAATGTTCCATTATAACATGGAATTCATGCGTCTTTAAACTCTTTAACTTGAGGTGTTTCATAGACACAAGTCTTCTAATATCTAAAGAGTATCCTTATGGAACTTTAACTTCACTTAGAAACTTACCCAATACTTTTTTCTCCTTTCTAGATAGAGTATATGACGCAGGTGGTAGATATGTTTGTTTTCCTTTCTTCAAGGGTCCTAATTTAGTTCTTATCCACATCACTATCAAGTCCTTTCTTACTTTAAGGTCACCCTTAGAATTTCCTTGTATATTAAATAACATGCTAATAACATTGTCAAATACATTTTTTTAATATGCATAACATCGAGAAAATGTCTTACATACAACAACTTCCAATATGGCAGTTCAAAAAAATCGACCTCCTCTTCCACCCACTCTTGACAAGTGTATGTGCAAAAGACTTGCCAAACTGAATACTCACATCTTTCACTTTTCAAAATTTTGCTCACCCGTCAATATAGGTGGGGCTCTACCTTGTTTTGTATTTCCATTGAATGCTTGTCTCCACCCACGGTAGTGATGATTAGAATTTAATAAAATACGATGACCGAGAAAGACATTCTTCTGACCAAACTCCAATCGCGTCCAATCTGTTTTATCTTCACAAATAGGACACACACATTGACCATTTATTGTGTACCCTGATACATTTTGTATGATGGAAAATCATTAATTGTGCCAAACAACATCGCCCTCAAGTTGAAACTTTTTTTCCTATACCCATCATAAACCTCCACACCGTTCTCCTACAAAAACATTAAATCTTCGATTAAGGGTGTCAAGTATACGTCTATGTCATTCCCGGGTTGTTTAGGCCCAGAAATTAACATAGATAACATCATGTACTAACGCTTCATACATAGCCATGGAGGTAGGTTATAAATCATAATAATCACAGGCCAAATGCCATTTGAGATACTTTGAAGATCGTGTGGGTTCATTCCATCAGTAGATAATGCCAAGCGAAGGTTTCCTGCTTCTTTTTCCAAATTCAGGATAATCATCATTAATTTTCATCCACTGTGGTGAATCTTCCGGATGTCGAAACTTTCCATCAATAATTCTTTCATCTGCATGCTAAGTCAAGTGTCTTGAATCTGTTTCATTACGAAAGATGCGTCTAAATCTTGGAATTATCGGAAAATACCATAAGAATATTTATGGGGACAACTATTTCTTATATCGAGAGACACCACATTTAGGACACTCATTTAACGATGTATACTCATTTCGAAACAAATTGCTATAGTTTGGACAAGCATGTATCTTATCATAGCTCATGTCAATAGATCACAACATCTTTTTGGCCTCATATGTTCGATTGGAAATAACATTATCCTATGGAAGCATATCTTTCATAAGGGCCAATAACTCTGTGAAACTTTCATCCGACCATCCATTGTCCGCCTTTAAGTTGTACAACTTTAATACCACATACAATCTTGTGAATTTAGTGCACCCATTATACAACAGTTTCTCTATATCGCTTACCAATCTCTCATAAATTTTGGGACATTCCTTAAGATCTTCTTCAAGTGCTTATTCAATCTCTTCGACTCGATCATAATCGTATGTATATGTGCCATTGTCGTTTGAAACATAGGTCGTATTATCCCCCGGTTCAACATTCACGTTACTTTCCTCACCATGCAAATTCCAACATGTATAACTTCTATCAATTTCATTCCTCTTTAAACGCGATGTCAACTAAACCGCATCAACCCGACTCCCATAACAGCAACCTAAGCAAGAAATTGTTGTAACAACTAAAATCCACCCCACAAATTTACAATATAAAAATCAAAGTATTACAAATAAAAAAATATTTTCTAGTGTTACATATAAACTGGAAACACGACATTAAACTGATACGTAGTATAAAAGTTTCACTTGCGGCGGAAAATCAAAAGAAACATAAACTAAATAGTTAAGTAGCAACATGTTTTTCTTATACAAATAAACAAAGGAAACAATCGTCGTCCCGACACCCGAAAGTACGTATCAGAGACGGCTCTTCTAATGTGAAGCACACCGACTTCATCGACCACACACTCAACTACTCATGGTCACCTGCATGTTACCAACATAAGGGTAACATTCAAACAAAAAGAGTGAGATAATTACACCAACAAAAGGGAAAAATAATACGAATTAAAGCAAGTATCATTAAGTAATTCATCACTTCTCATCAATCAACAATTAAATAAATACACAAAAACACATAATGATATTATGCACACAAACAACAACTTATGCAAATGAGACTCTACCAACTCTATGCATGCGGTACCATTTATCGATCCCTTTTTCATGATCCAGTTCCCGTCGAAACTCTCGATCCCTATTTCATGGTCCAGTATGATACATAGTTCATGATCACACCCTCGAACCCTATGTCACGGTCACGTACGATCCCTATTTCCTGACCGCACCAACATCACCAGAATTCCCTTTGGAATTCGTACGGATATACCTTACCTTGGTACACATCCCCAACTATGCACATGCCATGCACCATCAATGACAATAAGCATGTCTACAACAACTACTTCATGCAATAAATATCAACAACTAACCTATAACAACAACTACGATAACTACGACAACACTAAACAACATTCACTACATGCATCATCAACTACAACAACATATATCAACATCAACGACAACGACAACACATAACAACATCACAACATACATCAACAATTACATCAACATATATCAGCATCAATGTCTAGTAACAACAACAACATCAATCACATAGCAACATCAACAACACATATACATATTAATTCACGTTTTTATTAAGTTATGTTCATTATCCTTCAAAATAAGTACATAACTTGTCCGTACCTACCTCTAAAAACACTACATCAATCCATATTCATTAATATATGAAATAAATAATTTTTCAGAATAAAAATAATTATTTTTCACTCCAGGTCTCGCTAAACAAAATGCCAGCTCGCTAAGCGAGCAACTCTATGCCAAGAAAGGTTCAAAATTTCCACACGCTCGCTAAGCAAGCAGCAGCTCGCTAAGCAAGGAGTGCGATTTCTGCAGTTTTCCTTCTGTGAAATAACCCAATCCGGCTATGATCCCTACACCAAAAACCCCCCTCTTAAAGCCAAAAAACACAGAGTTTTCACCATACTTCATATAATTGATCATCTACTCAAACAATTATCATAATATCAACAATTTCTAACGACCTAACATGCTTTTTCATCAAAATTCTCCCAACCTCATGTCTTCTACTCAACAATTTTATGCCTAATATTCTTATTATAAAACCCTTAGGAGATGAAGAAATCCCACCCTTACCTTAATTTGATGAACGATTTCCTTCTTCTAGCCAGAATATCCTCTCCAAGCTCTTGGCATATCTCCTTCTTCTTCCTCTGTTCACGTTCTCCCTCACGATCAGTTTTCACGAACTGATTCTCTTTTACCTAAATTCTAAACATAACCCTTAGACCCCAACTAAGGATTTCCAATCTTGTCCTCACTATCCTCTTCTCCAATTACCATCTTACCCATTTTCCTTCATATTTCAATATTTTATTTATTCAATATAATATAATTTATTTAAATTCATATCATATTAAATAATGTCATACTTTCTTCCACATACTACCAACTTCACATCACACACAATACACAACAATTTCAATTATTTAAATTAAATAGTTAAATAAATAATCTGGGTATTACAACTCGACCCCCTTTTAGAATGTTTTCATCCTCGAAAATTTACCTCATGCGAATAAACTCGGATAAGATTCGCGCATCTTACTCTTCAATTCCCAAGTCATGTTCCCACCGGCAGCTCCTTCAAAACCACCTTTACAAGAACAATCTATTTTCCTCTTAACTGCTTCACTTCGCGATCATCGATACGTTCTGGTAGTGCTTCAACTATAAGATTATCTCTTACTTCAACTTCATCCATCGGTATCACATGTGACGGGTCCGAAACATACTTCTGAAGCTGCGGAACAGGGAATACATCATGCAAATTTGATAATCGCGGTGGCAACGCCACTCTATAATCAACAAGTCCAAATCTTGCAGAAATCTTGTACGGACCAATAAATCTAGGAGTAAGCTTTCTTGACTTCAAAGCTCGCCCAACACCGGTCACCGGAGTAACCCTAAAAAACACATGATCTCCTTCTTGAAATTCAAGATCCTACCTCCTCTTGTCGTGGTAACTCTTTTGCCTGCTCTGTGAAATTCTCATCTTGTCTCGAATCAACTACACCATCTCAGTAGTCTTCTATATGATATCAGGTCCAAGCTAAACACTTTCTCCAGACTCATGCCAACATAAAGGTGTTTGACATCTTCGACCATAAAGTGCTTCAAAAGGCGTCATTCCGATATTGGAATGATAACTGTTATTATAAGTAAACTCGATCAACATCAAGTGACTATCCCAAGCACCTCATTGCTCAAGCACACAAGCCTTCAACAAATAGTTCAAAGATTGTATAATTATCTCTGACTGCCCATCAGTCTATGGATGATAAGTTGAACTCAACATCAACTTCGAACCCAATGCCTCTTGCAAGCTCTCCCAAAACCTAGAAGTAAATCTCGGATCTCTATCTGACACAATACTTAAAGGAATCCCATGCAACTTCATGATCACATTGACATATATATCTGCCAATCTCTGCAAAGAAAAAGTAATACCTATCAGAATAAAATGTGTTGACTTTGTCAACCTATCAACAATCACCCAAATAACATCATGCCCTCTTGTAGTATTAGGTAACTCCATAACAAAATCCATTGAGATATTATCCCATTTTCACTCGGGAATATCCAACGGTTGCATCAAACCAATAGGTTTCTGATGTTCTAGTTTTGACTTCTAACAAGTCAAACAAACATAAAAAAAAACTAGTTTAAGTGAAAGATGGTGTGTTGTAGGTGACTTTAACAATGTGTCTAGAGCTTAAGATTGTATTGGTGGAAGGATGGTGGTTGAAGATGAATACTCTGATATGGTAGACATGATGAATACTACTAGTTTAAGTGAAATGGATAGTGTTGGGGATTACTATACTTGGAGAAATAAGCATACTATTGGTACCATTTACTCTAGGAATTGTAGAGTACTTGGTAATGTTGCTTGGTTTCAACATAACTTGGATAATTAGCTGATGGTGCTCCCTTCTAATGTATCAGATCATGTTATGTTGTGTATGGAGGTGAAATTTTAAGGTGTGGTTAAAAAAAGAAGATTCAAGTTTAATAACTGTATTGTGGATATGGTTGGGTTTGAAGATATGGTAAGCCAAAGTTGGAATAAACATATGAGTGGTAATCCCATGTTTGTGTATTGGAAAAAACAAGACTCAAACCTGATTTGGTTAATTTTAGTAAGTCCATGTTCAATGTGAGACAAAATTTGGAGAAAGCTAGAAGTAATTTGGAGATAGCTCATAATGCTCTCATTCATAATAGGATGGATAGCACTTTGGTTGAGAAAGTTAAAATTTGTACTGAGAATGTTATTCATTGGAATGATCTTGAGGAGAAAATGCTTGCGCAAAGAGCTAAGGTTGACTGACTTAGATTAAGGGATAAAAATAATGCTTATTTTTGTGCCACTATCAAAGCCAAAAAAACACAATAAAAAGTATGAATCTTCTGCAAAAATTTGATGGTACAACAATCATTGATAAAAAATATATATATCCACCATGAAGTTATGGAGTTTTACAAGAATCTTATGGGCACAAAAGCTACTATTGTTAAACACATTGATATAAAAGCTATGAGATGTGGTAGTCAAGTCACTAGAGACCAAGGAGAGATGTTGAGTGATAAAGTTTCTGATGAGGAGATAGTTAAGGCTCTGCATAGTATTGGGGACTTCAAATCGCCTAGTTTGGATGGTTATAGGGCTAAGTTCTTTAAGGCTAGCTGACATATCAACAAATTTGATTTCACTACAGCTATTCAAGAGTTTTTATAAAAAGTACTATCTATAAAGCTTTTAATAGTATTATTTTGACTCTTATCCCAAAAATGAGAATGCAAAATATATTAAGGATTTTAGACCTATTGCTGGATGCACTACTTTCTATAAAGTAATTTCCAAAATTTCGACAAATAGCCTAGGTAGGTGTAGCACCCTAATTTTTCCCCTAAGATTTTGATTTTTTTTCATTTGCATAATTACATACAAACAAGATCACACATTGGTTTTTCTATCCTTCTTGGTTGCAATTTTATGCCTCACAGGGGATCATCATTTCTTTTGTGTGCCTTTTACTTATTTGTGTATACTAATATCTAATCAAAATCCAAAAATATTTTGTTTTCTATCTTTTATTAACTTTTCAAGAAGAAAGCAAGAATGCCAGAATAGTTCCTCAGCTCGAATAAATTTCATCTGAACAAAGTCAAAGTTGATCTGCAAACAATTCAAATTCATCTGATCAAGGATTTCCCAAGTCCTTATTGATTATTATTCAAGGAGTTCCAAGGTTCATGTGTTTATATCCATGCATTCTTTGGCAAGTAAAATAATCGAGCCGGAGCCACAACAGTACATGAAATGCAATAATTTTTCAAAATTTGTACTGTGTAACTGGTTAACACCCAGGTGATAACCAGTTACATGCACAAAACTTTGAAAAATTTGGCAACAATTCAAATTTTGTGATTTTGGCACCAATTACATTTTCGATCACATGTGAAATATTCTAGACCATATCCATTTAATTTCTATACATCATCAAAATTAATTCCCACCATGTACCTTCATTAATCACCACTCTTTTACTAATTTTCGTCCAAATTTGATTTTCAAGCCTAATTTTGATCTCCCAAACCTAGTTCCAATCCACCAAATTTCCATACCAAAACTCTAAAAATAGAGCCTTCATTTCATTCAATGAGAAAGCTTTTGAGAGCAAAAAAACCTCTTGAAAATTATATCTCCAACCACCAAAATTCACCAAAGCTCAATTTCTTCTTTTGAAAGTTATCAGGAATTCACATTGAAATCTTGATTAACTTTGAACTAAAACTTCATCCATTTCATTTTTATTCATCAATTTCAGTAGATCAATCTTGTTTGTGGAGTAATTTGGAGTTGTTCTCATTCTTGAAGTGGTAATTCATCTCACACAATTGTTGCACCTTCATCTTCATCATCCACAATGTAGATATTTGGTGATTCTTGGGTTTGATCATTTTGGATCTCGTTTTATATTTTAATTTCTGGTTTTTACTGTGGTTTTAGTCTAAAATTCGTGCAAATTCAGATATATGATCACAAGGTGTTTGAAAAATGTTTTGAAAGAGGATCACGCTGAATTTTTCACATTTTCCAACTTCCGCGCACAAGGTAACTAGTTAACATCCATGTGATAACCGGTTACATAGTGTAATTTTTGAATAATTTCTGTGTTTTTTAACTGTGTAAGCAGTTAACACCCATGTGATAACCGGTTACATCTGAAGCAGAAAGTGATTTTCACTTATTTTTGGGGTTGTTTTGGTTTCTTTTACTTCTTCCCCTATTTTCTTATTTTAACCTTGTAGTGTATTATTGAGATTAGTTCCTCTTTAATATCATTGGACTTCAGATATCAATTAGAGTGGATTAATATTCATTTATTCAAATCTATCTTCAAGTGAATTTGTTAAATTCATAAGAGGTGCTTTGGATTAGTGATATGTTTTTCAAGCTTGAATCTATTAATTAGAGGTGATTGATCTTAAAGATGGAAGGACCTAAAAAATGAATTTCAATTTGGTTCTTCTTCATCCCATTCCCTCTATTTCTCCTTTTTATTTTTGATCAATGAAAGTCTTATGGATCGTGGGATTCCTTTGTTGAATTCATGATCAAGACTATATCATTACCTATTTTCTTTTCGTGCGGCATTATTTTCGGATGTCAACCTATATGGTGTTCATCTAACATGCATTAACACAAATAATAGTTACCTTAATTGGTATTGACCGACCTCGTTGTAGGGCGACTTCTATATAAGTTACTTGAGGATTGCTTAACATAGCGCTACATTTGTCCCTCTTTATCCTTATCGGCATTTGTACTTTCGGGGCCTGAACCTTGATTGATTGCACAAGCCCAAGCATGATTGATCTTTGTTCTAAGTTCATAATTCTCAAACTTGTTATTATATAGGCTTTGATTCTATCAATCTTCTGACAAGTTTTGTTAATCAATGACTTGAGTACATCGGTCAACCATATAGTACAAAACACGAGACAAAATTTGGTTGTCGCTTTGAGCCTTTTGGCATTGTTACCTTTGTGGATGATTAATTTCACCGTGTTATTATATATATTATTATGTTATTTTTATTTCTTTCTTGCTCCCTATCATTTTTATTTTACCTCTTGCTCTCTTCTCTTTTATTTCATTATGATTTATATCATCCATTATCATGTTTATGTTTATGTCATTATTTCTTGTGCTATTTTTTTCTCTCGTCCATTTGGACACCAAAAAACATTAATAAAGTCCTAAACACTTTAAAATACTTGTTCTTAAATGTGGATTATGGCTAATATCCCTTGCTTTGGAGGATTTCTACATCTTGGACCTATGGACTTAGTACTAGGATGTTATCCCCTTGCTTGATTATGGAGCGGTTATGCTAGCCTTTATTTAGCTCATCATTTGCTCGAGAGGATGGGATTCTAATTTAATTTTGCTTTGAAGTTTCTTCAAGTGGTTAGATCTCTTCTACCTTAGCTATTTTATTTTATTTTTAGGGTAGTCTCTTCATCTCCTCCCATTCTTTAATTTTCAAAATCTGCTTCCCTTTTCAAAAGATTCTTCTTTTTAAATCTTTCACCACCCTCATAATTCAAAACTTGACTTTGGTCAAGTGAATTTTACCCTTTTCTTTCATTTCTTAATAAATGCTAATGAACTTAAACATATTGACATTATTTTCAAAAGACATAAAAAAAATACAAAAACTCATTCAAACTCTTTTGTGCCTTTGTGCACTTTTTCTTTTAACTATTTTCATATGTTTAGACATGATTCATCTTTTCTAGCAGAATTATTCGATAAAGGATGATGACTTGTCTTTACATTATTATAATCAATCAAAACCAACAAATAACTTTGTTCTTTTTACCTCGAACTACGAGGTTTTGATCTTACATTGCACTTTGTGGGTACGTAGGCATGAGGTGGTAAACCTCTCCAAACACAAAATCATTAAAAATTAATTCTTTTCTCATCCCCTCACTCTCATTTAATAAACCATTTTCAAACCAAAAGCATAAATATTTTAAATGGTTCCTATGGAGTACCACAGACATTTTAGGTGCTAATACCTTCCAATTTCGTAACCAACCCCCTTACTCATTATCTGCTTGTTTCTTTTAGCTTTTTCTTTTAGATTCATTTTTTAGGATTTATTTATTCTTTTATCCTTTTCCTTTCTAAATAAAATAAAAGCGCGGCGGCGAATCTATTTTCCTTGAGTTAAGTTAATCAATAGCTTACACTCACGATTTTAACTGCTACAATAGGGTTGTGCAGATTGTGATTCACCAGAGCCAAGTAACTTTTGTACCTGGCCAAATTATTTATAATCATATTTTTCCTGCCTTTGAGATGATGAAGGTATATAATAGGAAAGGGGGGACCCCTAGACGTATGATGTAATTTGACTTATAAAAGACTTACGACATGGTGCATTGAACAACTCTTGAAAGTGTTCTTAATGAGATAGGGATGCCAAAAAAGTTTACAGATTGGATCATGAAAGTGACTATTTCTGTCAACTATAGGTTCAATATTAATGGTGATTTATCAGAGATTTTACATGATAAGAGATGTAAAAGACAAGAAAATCCTATCACTCTTATGCTTTTTGAAGCACCTTGAGTTGTATCAGTTGGTACATCTGCACTTGACCTCATCCTTTTAGCTATATCAACTATGAATTCATGTCTGTTATAAGAATAAGTGACCTGGAATTTTTCTTCCATAGCCCAAGTTTGTAACCAATGGTCATTCATCTTCACTATCGTTCAACCCTTCAACAACCTCTTCATCACTAACATCTAACTCAGCTATTTCATTCACACACCTAGGACTTCTTCTACTTCCAATTGCATTGTGTTCCACAAACATTTCCCCATTAACTTGCATCACACAAGCATAAACAACATAAAAAATAGGATCTAGGTCGGTGATTATGGTCCACAATCTATACGACCCTTCTAAATAACCCCACCCATTTAATATGTTTTGAATGTGAGGCATAATCCATTTATCTATATGTTCCCCAGAAATCAATGTAGAAACACCCCCTATAAATATTTTCTCCATCAGTTAGCATTACAAACTCTCATCCATGGCAAAAAATAGTGTTAAATAGTTCATTGTTCTGAAATTATATACTTAATGTAAGGGAAATAACCACAATGCATATTGGATTAAAGTAACAGAACAAGAAATTGGAAATCACCTGAGACAAACCGCTTGGAGCTTCGTAGTTCTCAACCATGACTTTGTTTTCTCTCTTGAATTCGACTTCCATTAACTACTTTCCAACTATGAACCCTAATTTCACGGGGGGGGGGGTGTATATATGTGTGTTTTCAAAATCACAACCATATAGACTTCAATGCCACATAGCCATTGCACAACCACCCAAACAAGGGATATGGTGTTGAAAAAATGTATTCTTTGTTTTATAAGGGGGCATTCAAAAAAAATTACTTCAGGGTAAAAAATAAAATCCCACCCTAATGGTAGAGGGTCGTATAATTAGCCCTTAAATAATGTTAACAAACAAATAGGAAAAAACTATAATATTCAATTAGATGAAGTGGTATGATAAAAAAATTCAGAATGTCATAAAGTTCAGTTGGGTCCCAATTGGGAAATTAAAATTATATATAGATTAAGTACAAATATAATTGGATAAATTGAGCGGTTACTCAATTAGGTGGTTAAAACTTTACTGTGAAACACACTATTTATGGAGAAAAAAGTATTTAAACACACAATTGGACTTACGAGAACTCGGTCCCATAGTAAACCCCATAACTAAATATAAAATTGTATTAGATTATCGTTGGAAACACATGTTCACTAAAATGATTGTCGTCAGTCCTAGCAAAGCATCACATGCATTCAGCAGTAGATGAGACAGTCTTTTTGTTAGAAGTCTCAGAGTACAAGTTCAATAAAGGAACGATTTATTAGTTGAAAACTTAAGTTATGTTTATTCATGTTGTTGCAATTTTGATGATTTAACCAATGGGAGATTGAAGAGTTGTACCATATTCATGCAAACTAAGGGAGGCATTTAAAGATCCTAAGTTGGACGATCATAACAGTGATTTAGATATGAATGATGAGATGAGGACGATAAAGAGGAAGAAGAAACCTTGGACCATTTATTATTGGACTATAAAGCAACTAATCACATTTAGGCAAATGTTCTTAATTGGCTTGGTGTTAATCATAGGCCTCAAAAATGGAAAGAAGAGATTAAATGGATTTTGAAGTCTACAGAAGGAAAAGGGTTGAAACTTGGTTTAAGATGGTAGTTGTTGAATCTATTTATGGTATTTGACATTATAGAAATACCGTTACATATGATAATGGTAATAATAAAAACAAATGTATCTAGAAATATTATAGATAACATAGTGTATAGAGGATGAAAGAATATCAAGTATATGAGCCATATTGTAAAGTTGTTGATGTAATTGGTTTCCTTTGAGTCTTTTAGTCTTTGTTGTTGGGATAAATCCATATGATCGTCGTGTTTTGTATTGTTTATATATATATATATATATATATATATATATATATATATATATATATATATTCTTTAATTAAAAAAAGAACTCGCAAAATCAAATCAAAATTGTCAAGAATAAAACAACCTGTATTAATGTTTTAGTACAACATGTCACAATATCCGTCAGAACATCTACGTTTATTCTTAATTGACCAACCTGTTAGGACATCTCACCCAACATCTTGCTCTGAACCAAGTTTTATTAAAATTGTTATCAATTCTAAAACCATGGATCTAACACATAATGTTTTTCCGGCCTCAATATACAAAACTAATTTCTCTTTTCCAGTAATACTCCTCATTTTCGTCCTCATCTCATCATTCATATTTAAATCCCTGTTATGATCGTCCAACTTAGGATCTTAAAATGCCTTCCTCAATTTGAATGAATATGGTACACCTCTTCAATCTCCCCTTGGTTAAATCATCAAAATTGCAACAACATGAATAAACATAACTTAAGTTTTCAACTAATAAATCGTTCCTTTATTGAACTTATACTCTGAGACTTCTAACAAAAAGACTGACTCATCTGCTGCTGAATGCATGAGATGCTTTGCTAGGACCGACGACAGTTATTTTAGTGAACATGTGTTTTCAACAATAATCTAATACAATTTTATATTTAGTTATGGGTTTTACTATGGGACTGAGTTCTCGTAAGTCCAATTGTGTGTTTCAATACTTTTTTCTCCATAAATAGTGTGATTCATAGTAAAGTTTTAACCATCTAATTGAGTAACCGCTCAATTTATCCAATTATATTTGTACTCAATCTATATATAATTTTAATTTCCCAATTAGGGCCCAACTACAATTTATGACATTCTGAATTTTTTTATCATACCACTTCATCTAATTGAATATTATAGTTTTTTCCTGTTTGTTTATTAACATTATTTAAGGGCTAATTATACGACCTCCTCTACCATTAGGGTGAGATTTTATTTTGCCCCCTGAAGTATTTTTTTTGAACGCCCCCTTATAAAACAAATAATACATTTTTTCCACACCCTATCCTTTGTTTGGGTGACTGTGTAATGGCTATGTGGAATTGAAGTCTATGTGGCTGTGATTTTGAAAACACACATATATACATTCTCCCCCTGTGAAATTAGGGTTAATAGTTGGAAAGTTGTTAATGGAAGTCGAATTCAGGAGAGAAGAAGAAGTCATGGCTGAGAACTACGAAGCTCCAAGCGATTCGTCTCAGTTGATTTCCAATTTCTTGTTTTGTTACTTTAATCCAATATGCATTGTGGTTATTTCCCTTAAATTAAGTATATAATTTCATAATAATGAACTATTTAACACTATTTTTCGCCATGGATGAGAGTTTGTAATTCTAAGTGATGGAGAAACGATTTATAGGGGTGGTGTTTCTACATTGATTTCTGGGAAACACATAGATAGTAAATGGGTGGGGTTACTTAGAAGGGTCGTAGATATTGTGGACCATAATCACCGACTTATATCCTAATTTTTTTGTTGTTTATGCTTGTGCGATGCAAGTTAATGGGGAAATGTTTGTGGAACACGATGCAACTAGAAGTAGAAGAAGTCATAGGTGTGTGAATGAAATATATGAGTTAGATGTTAATGATAAAGAGGTTGTTGATGGGTTGAATGATAGTGAAGATGAGTGGTCATTGTTTACCAACTTGGGCTTTGGAAGAAAAATTTCAGGTCACTCATTCTTATAACAGACATAAATTCATAGTTGATATAGCTAAAAGGATGAGGTCAAGTGCAGATGTACCAACTGATACAACTCAAGGTGTTGCAAATGTTGCAAATGTACCAACTGATACAACTCAAGGTACTGTGAATGCAAATTTTTCATATGTACCAACTACTGCAACTCAAAGTGAAGCTTCATATCTTAGGGACATCACTGATGATATGATTTCAAGCCTACCTGACATAAATTCAAGTGTGAAAGCAACAACAAGTATCAGCTCAACATGTACCATCAATAAAGGCAAGGCTAAGTTCAAACAAGAATTCAAACCATTGAGAAAGAGATCAAATGAGTTAATTAAGGAGAATTGGTTTAAAAAACCAAAACCATTCACAGTTCTTGGTTCTGACCCAGACCAACCTTTGTGCTTGACTAAAGAAGAAGAAGAAGAAGAAAATGCCTCACAAACTACAAGGAAGGCTCCAAAGAGAACTCCAAAAAAGGCTCCAAAGAGTACTCCCAGGAAGGATCCAAAGAAGAATTTAATTAATGATCTATAATGTTTTCAGATATGACAGCTTAGTGTTGTTTCTGATATGCACAAGTCTGGTGCTCTTTTGTAATGTTTTCTGATATGAAAACTTAGTCTTGTAATGTTTGAATTATGTATATTTTTTGTGCTACTTTTTAATGTTTGAATTATGCACACTTTTGGTGCTATTTTGTAATGTTTAAATAATGCACATTTTAGGTGTTGTTAGCAAGTGAATGCATCATGCACCATTTTATTACTTATATTAAATCCTAAATGCAATGTAGCCCATATTTTCTAATGATTAACACAACTTGTTTGACAAAAACATAATTCTTTCCATTGATATATAGAAGTTTCAAAATACATATTACTGCTAACCAGAAAAATACAACTATTGAAGCAACTTAAAATTACATAAAGTTATACAATAGAGCAATAATCAAACAAAAGATAATAAATGTTATCTTGGGCTTCATAGTAATCCTTCTTTAAGCTTCAAGTTTCATCTTCGACTTCTCCAATTTCTTTGTTATTGTTTCGAAATTCACTTCTAGTATCTCACACTTCTTACAAAATTGTTGAATAACATTATTCTCTTTGATAGAGTCTCCAATTTCATCATCCCAAAAGAATAATTCACAGCCATTCACAATCTACAAAATACGATTTACACAACTGTTAACATTAATAAAAATCAAAACATGATATCAAATTTTGCCAATTAATCCACAAACATACTTACCCCAGGATTAGGACATTTCTAGAACTTTCTATTGCGATTTTGAACTGTGTTGGAGACCCACATCTTCATTGCTCTATCACAACTACATCTGGGTAAACCTGGAAATGAGACCGAATTAGCGTTGCTTCCAAAATACATGATTCCAACAATGCTTCCAATTGATGAGACAAATGAACGAAGCAGAATAACAACGAAGAAAAATGGATGGATTTTCGAAGAAAGGAGATTTTCGAAGGAAGGGGAAGAAAAACCCTAGATTATAGGCATTTTGTTTCAATATGTATATGTAATCAAGCTAAATGCCACATAGACAATTTCAATGCCACATAACCATTGCACAGTCTCCCAAACAAGGGATATGGTGTGACAAAAATGTATTCTTTATTTTATAAGGGGATGTTAAAAAAATTACTTCAGAGGGACAAAACCAAATCTCGCCCTAATATACGAAACTAACTTCTCTTTTCCTATAATACTCCTTTTTTTCGTCCTCATCTCATCATTCATATCTAAATAGTTGTTATGATCGCCCAACTTAGGATCTTTAAATGCCTCCCTCAATTTGCATGAATCTGGTACACCATTTCAATCTCTCATTTGATTAAATCATCAGAAGTGCAATGACATGAATAAACATAACTTAAGTTTTCAACTAATAAATCATTCCTTATTGAACTTGTACTCTGAGACTTCTAGACTTTTGACAAAAAGACTGACTCATATGCAGATGTATGCATGAGATGCTTTGTTGGGACCGACGACAGTCATTGTAGTGAACATGAGTTTTCAACAATAATCTATACAATTTTATATTAAGTTATGGGTTTTACTAGGGACCGGGTTCTCCAAAGTCCAATTGTGTGTTTCAATACTTTTTTCTCTATAAATAATATGTTTCACACTAAAGTTTTAACCATCTAATTGAGTAACCGCTCAACTCATCCAATTATATTAGTAGTTAATCTTTATATAATTTTAATGGTGAATTTTTATCTACCAAACTCTAAAAGTTGGGTAAAGTCACCTTCAGTGTAAAATGTCTTGAAAGCAAAAAATAATTAAATATATAAAAAGTAGATGGTATCATGTGATTGGTTGAATGTATATTATTTATTTTTTAGTGATAGATAGAGAAATTATTCACAATTTTAATATCCCAATTAGGACCCAACTGCACTTTATGACATGGCATTCTGAATTTTTTCAGCCACTTCATCTGATTGAATATTATAATTTTTTTCTTGTTGTTTGTTAACATTATTTAATGATAAACACTCAAATTTGCATCTTCTTTTATTTTTTTTCTATTATATAAATGTTTATTTTTAACTGAATTTTTTTTATTTAACAAATATTCACATTTTTTTAAAAACTAAAGTTTTATAAGTACACAAATTCGCTTACCTTACGCCCGGTTTGTTGCTATTTTTGAATATAAAAGAACTAGTTGTACTAATACAACACGTATAATATAGGGTGTTAAATTTCAGTGTTTGTGTTAGAAAGAAAAATGACCGAAAATGATTCAATCTTAGATGGAAAAGGTAAAATAAGCAGACATAATATGAGAAACTATGAGTATCCATCCATTAGTAACACTTCTATCATTTTACAAATTATGAGTCTTTGCAATATACTATTCAATATCAGTGTATGGTTTCTAGAATAGAAACTAATGTATTACTTTCACATCATCATTGATGAAGAAAAAAACAAGAATAAACTTGTAAAGCAAGTAAGCAACAACACTAATCATCAAAACAAGATTTCATTCTTTCAACTCCCAAGCTTTCATATTCTTACCAATAAAAAAAGCACAGTAAGCATCAACACAGCCATAACAAACTTGATCTTCGCTTAAATTCTCTTCACTCCAATCACTCTTACAGATATCTCTTCTCTGATCCAAATCATAACCGACGCATTTCTTCACAATCTCTTCCATCGAAGCACCTGCAAGATCTTCATCGCATAACTTCTCCGCGTAAAGCCTTAGATCAAGAGGATCACCGAACATCTCCAATTCATGCTTAGACGATTTCAGTTTCCGAGTATCGAATTCGTTACAGAATCCTACAAACGTGTGGTTAGGATCGTTAAGGAACCTGCGGAGGCGCTCCGGCACGGATTCGGCTTGAGCGAGTTGAAAGATAAGACAGCGCTGACCGACGCATAATTGCAATGTAGCGGCGGTGATATTTCTGCGGCGGGGTAACCACTGGACGCCGAGACCGACGACGAGTTGATTCTTGTTGACGTAGTTGCGGCGGAAGAGGAGCGTGGTAGTGAGCCACTTTTTGACTACGGAAGCGGAGGTTGTTACGGTTACGGTTATTTTAGTTCCGTGTATGTTGACGGTGTAAATGCTGAGCTTTTCGTAATGGTTACCGTCGTTTACAGTTACGTTGCCCATTTTCTTCTTTACTGGAAGAGTGTGAATGAATGGGGAAGAAAGGTACAGTACTGATACGTTTTGAGACTCTTAGTGATCTTTATATGGTTTAAACATATTCATGCAGGATCATACTAAAAACAGTGTAGAAGCTTCTTGTGGAAGTTTGAGATTTTTTTTTCTACAAGGTTTTAGATATAAAATTAAAAAATAAATATGTAAATGAAATGATTTTATTTATAATTTTAAGTCTGCAAGTAAATCCAAAAAAAAAAAATGATCTCTTAATAAATTAATTTTCTTAATGAATTTTAAAAGTTGTTAATTGATTAATAATTAGAATAATCGATTAACTCATTGAATTTGACTTATGGATTATTTCTTTTTTAATCAAAATTTATTTCATTCTTTCTATTTTAATATTAACAACTAACATAAACATTTTAAGGAATTAAAAAGATTTTATAAATTAATAATAAATTTTGAATATCTCAATTCATCATTCCTCTTGGGTATCAAGTAATTTGGTCAATTTATTTGCCTATAGAAAGATGTCTTTCAAATTATGCAATGTTCCTATGACATTTGACTTTTTAAAGATTTATGACATTCATGTTCACTAATATACTTGAAAAATATATTAAGGTATTTATGGATATTTTTTCTATTTCTTTTTCTTTTTTAATATGATAAAAGTATAGTAAATTTATCACTTTTGCTAAACAAGTGTGATAAATCAAATATAGTCATGAATTGATAAAAATGACATTTCATGATAAGAGAAAGCATCGTGTTAGGTCATAAAATATATCACCAGAGAATTGAAGTTGATTAGAAAAAAAATTAAAGTAATTGAAAAACTTTGTTCCCCCATTAATGAAAGGGGCATTAAGAGTTTAGAACATGCATACTTCTAGAAGTGATTTATAAATGAATTTTTTTTAAATTACAAAATCTTTGTATTAAGGTACTCGTGAATGATTTTTTTTTTTGTAAGTAAGAAATTTGATTAAACGAGTATTAGGGGTACTCGAACCCTGATACAAAAAACGGAATAAATTTGAACAAAAAAATTAAGTACTAATTGGATTTTACATTAAACAAAGAAAAGGATCTTTGCAAAAGCTATAAAAATTGAAATTGGGTTGCGCAATCTCTTCGATAAAAGTCTACCTCCAAACTAAGATTTTAATATTCCAAACCAAGTCGTCCAAAACGCAATTCTCATTTCTAAACGACAATCCATTCCTTAAACCTCAAATACTCCAACAAGTGACCAACCAAAAATACACATCTCTCCCTTTCCTAACTCTCTTGTTCTTGCAAAAGCTAAACCAAGCAAAAAAATGATGATGAATATCAAAACCAAATCATGTTAAAAGACCCTCCATACCAACCTAATAGGAAATATTAGCCCAAACTATTTTAGCAAAATCACAGGAAAAAAGAGATGGAAACAGTCTTCTTGAGAAGTGTTACAAAAGCCACAAAAAGACTCCTCCAAAGGGATTATGTTCCTACTAAAGAGCAGAACTTTAAGGGGCAGTCTGTTAAGTAATAATTTCCAATCAAACGCCCTTATCCGGAACAGCGCCTCAGATTTCCACAAGTTACCGAAAGTCACTTTTGTCGTGGATGAAATGACAATATTAAAGTGTTGAGAACAAAGCGCCATATAACCTTCTTTAACTGTGTAGGAGGAAGACGATGAGGCTTGCCACGAAACCGAGTCCAGACGGTTACAAATAGGTTCATAATGAAGCAAAAGCTTAAAAAACCAAAGAAGCTTTGCTGAAGCTGAAATCCGTCTAGACTTCCCACACCACAATCACTCCAATGTCATTCATCATTCTCTCACGAACCCATCTCTGCCACTGAAGCTTTAGGGAGATTTGAATTTGCAAACAAATCCGGAAATCTTTCTTTCAAGCTAGAATGCTCAATCCAAACATCGCTCCAAAAAGAAATACAATCTCCTTTCCCTAAAAAATACTTCACTTTAGAATTAAACACTTCAAACCACAACCTATTCTCCAATCGTAAAAAGTCGTTCCACCAAGAAGAAGAAGAAGAAGAAGAAGAAGAAGAAGAGGAAGGGCGTTTCAAAAGACAGCCTGAAATGGAATAAACATCATACCTTTCTTGAAGAATTATTTGCCAAAAGGATCCAACCCTATTGAGTAGGTGCCATCTCCATTTAAGCATTAAACTGACATTGAATTCCTGCACTCTTTTAAAGCCAAGACCGCCGCTATCAAGAGGGAGACAAAGATTCTCTCAAGACACCCAATGAACCTTCCTCTTGTACGCCTCCTTCCCCCACAAGAATTTGTTATGGAGTTTAGTTATAGTTTGACAAACCTTAACCGAAGCACGGTAGAAAGAAAATAAGAAGACTGATAAACTACTTTAAATAGACTTTAATAATGTTATTCGGCCTCCAAAACTCAAGAATATGGATTTCTAGTTGAATAATCGAGCCTCCATTTTAGAGATAAGAAATTTCCATGAAGCAATACGCCTATGATCCATACCAACCGGAATGCCAAGAAAGTTTAACTTGTTGTTCTCTACTTTATAGGATAAGAAGTTTTCTTCGGATTAATGTTCAGACCAATCAATTTACTTTTAAGAAAGTTGACACCAAATCCAGACACCAACTCGAAACCTCTTAGAACCGGTTTTAATGCCCACAAATGCCTCCAGCTTCCATTGCCAAATAGAAGAGTGTCGTCTGCAAACTGTAAAACATCGACAATAGAATTCTTAACATAGAAACCAGAAAATTCAGCAATGGACGAAGTTTTTAATTAGACCGGTGATACCTTCCGCCACTAAGACAAATAATAATGGAGACAATGGGTCTCCTTGCCTCAAACCCCTTTCAACTTTTAATTCTTTAGTCGGGCTCCCGTTGACCAAGATGGAGAGATAACTAGTAAACATGTTGCTTCCATCCACTTCACCCATTTAGAACCGAAACCCATTCTAACCATGGCATACCTCAAATAGCTCCAACTACCTTATCATATGCTTTTTCAAAATCTACTTTGAAAATCATACACTCCTTTTTTCTTTAATCGCGTAATCCACACCCTCGTTTGCGATCAAATCGCCATCAAGAAGATGTCTCCCGGGAACAAAGGCTGATTGGCTAGAAGAAACAATGTTGTTAAAAACCACCTTGATTCTAGAAGCAAGGACTTTGGTAATAGCCTTGTAAATGCACCCAACCAAATAAATAGGACGAAATTCATCTAGAGACAATGGATTCTTTACCTTAGGAATCAAGGAAATGAAGGACGAGGAAAAATATTTAGCTAATAAAGAGTTAGCATGAAAACCATTAAACAATCTAAGCACATATTTCTTGATAATGTCCCAATAGTTCCTAAGAAACAGAAAAGTATAACTGACTGACCCGGGGCTCTTACCCCCACAATAAGACCAAAAAACCTCCCTGACTTCTTCTTCAGAAAAGTCTTGCTCCAAGCTTTCCCTTCAAACTGGTTCAGAACCCTGAAGCTAACTCCTTCAGGGATAGGCCTCTCAAAATTAGGCTAAAAAATATTCCAACAAAATGCCTAAAGACTTTCGTCATGATAGCCGAAACGCCCTCCACTTGGCCATTATTAATATTAAGGGTGCCAATGGAATTAATCGCCATTCTTTCCTTCACTATTTTATGAAAATAAGAATTATTAACATCTCCAAATTGATCCCATTTGATCCTATATTTAAGCCTCAACATGCCTTCCTTGTGTTTCAAACCTCCCCAGAATCTTTGGACCGCTTCACTCCTATTATTAACAATTTCCTCTGCCGCATATTCATTGCAACTGGTTAACAGATCATCGAAAATGTTAATCGGATCAATTTTGTTATATATGTTCAAATAAACCTTACCAAAAATATCAGTGTTCCATTTACAAAGACTTATCTTGAGAATTCGAAGTTTCTCTTTCAAGATGAAATCAGGTCTGCCTTCCACTTGAATATTTGACCAATCCTTTTTTACAAAGGGCAGAAAATTCTTATCATCGAACCAGACATTATTGACACGAAAAGGTTTTGGCCCCCAGTCCTTGCCATTAGAAATTAGCCAAACGGGACAGTGATTAGAGATGTTTGTTTTCGTAACCAACTTCCCCTTGGTACCTCATTTATCAACCAAAGCATCGAAGATGAGAAACGATCTAATCTACTCATTTGTTTTCCATCCCCACTAAACCAAGTAAACCTCTCCCCCTACAAGGAGGTTCAACTACATCAAAATCAGATAGAAGAGAGGAGAAGGAATTCATTTCAGAGTTCCTGACCACATAAGAGCAACCCTTTCGTTCATAAGTGTTCATCACCGAGTTGAAATCTCCAACAATACACCATAACCCCTTAGAGAATTTGGCTTGAATATCCCGAAACTCCTTCCACATTCTTCTATGTAAGGCCACTGAATTAGGAGCATAGATATTGACTACATAAACCTGAAGTTCCTTCCATTGCAATTTGATTCCCAGAAACCCAAAACCTTTAAAGCTGAATATCCATGAGAAACTTCCTCATTTCCAAAAAGTAGTTAAACCACCAGATTACCCACTAGATTTAGAATAAGACCATTTAATGTTGTCCCTATTCCAAAAACTTTTGGCTATAACATCATTCATACTCTTCAACTTGGACTCTTGAACATGAAAAACGTCAGTTTTCCCTTTACAAATGATGTTACTAATCCGCTTTCTTTTCAATAGAGAACAACCCGCTCTTATATTCAATGTTCCGATGATCATTGACAAAGTGTTAAATTCCCCTTCTGAATCTTCTTCCTAACCAAATCAAACTTCTCCATCCCACCAATCTTTTGAATAATGCTTTTATTGTTTCCCTTCGATTTGATTCCCAGATTTTCAATCGCTAACCAAACCATGCTCTCAACTCTAGAGTCCATATTTTCCCAAAAGCATTAGTTACATAGAATGACATATGGATCGGTGGTGGAGTTGCAACATAAAATAGCACCTGCAGAAAGGCCTACACTACCTTTAAAGCCAGTCGATTTAGATAAGGAGAAAGAGGAGCATCTGGCAATGGGCTTAGGTAGAGGGCAAGAGGAAATAATAGGCCCATTCCCTGAAGTCTGCGAACCACAAGAGGAAACTTCCTCCACCTTACGTTTCTTGGGCCTTATTCTCCTCCCAATAAGAGGCCCACTAAAATCATAGAGGCTTCTTATCTTTTTCTTGGAACGCCCTTTAGCCTTGTTGTTAATTTCCAAACAAGGGACTATTGGACAATTATTAATGATGCCCATTGTGTCCCTTGAAAGAGAACATACCACTTTAGAAAAATTAGAGGGATTGGGGCTTAAGCTTAGAATATGTATATTATTACCTGAAAAATTTTAATTTTCAAGATATTTGACCAAACCAATGGTAACATCAAAAGACCCTCCTGCTACGTCTGCAACCGCTGACTCTACCACAAGCCTATCTACCGCTGACCCTCCTATTGCGTCAACTTTATTACAGATGGGAGTTTCAACATGTGACAAGACAACCTTATCAGTCCCCGTACTAACCAGCAGTCCATCATCTTCGAAATTCGCTTCCTCCACCTCTGCATATCCATTGTATGAACCCATTTCCACCATCCCTTTTCTGAATCCGACGAAGAAACATTGTTGGCCTTAGAACTCATGTTAGGGCCAATCCGGAGAGGGCCATAAGAATATTCTGTGATTCTAAGAGTGAAAACAACTCCATCAATGTTGACCTACTCATTATCATCGACCTCCTCCTCTTCCTCATCATCCGGACCAACGAATGGGCAGACAATCTCCCTGTTATCCACTTCTTAGTTGAAGGCGGTCCCCGCGGTCACTAGCCATGGATTGACGATCTTGAGATGAGGTCCACGACCGCGTTGATGAGAATCTGCTCAGCGCTCTATCTCCAATGTCATGATCCTCTCATGTTGTTGAAAAACCATGAGGTTTGTCTGGCTAAATGCATTCACCATAGCTATGAGCGTGGAATCCCCCTCGACTGGTACTGGGATGGGCTGAAAGGGAGCTGCGAGCTGAGGTTGGGGAACGCTGTTGTCCTCGGGTTCAAGTGAGATTATAAGATTGGACTCCATGGTCGGCAAGAGATTATGAGATTGTACTCATACGATCTGCACCAATAGATGTATTATACGTACGACAGACAGACGAGGGAGACTCCACAATTTATTCTTTAGGTCTCAGGCACTCTAGAACTATACATTTGAAGGAAGATATCTAGTTAAGTTGACCAAGAATGTTTGGGTTATGCCGGGTTTGGAATTCTTTGTCAAGCCGGTAAGCAAGCCATGATGGATGTGGTATCAAGGAAGTTAGACAGTCAGGTGAACAACCATAATCGATCAATGGTGGTTCGAGGTAGAGTTTAAAAGATGATTCATGGGAGAAACATCTTTGAATATGTTTGTCTCAAAAGCCATCAGTAATACTTGCCATGAAAATTGCATGATAAAGTCATTAGATATTTTGGATTTTATCTTCCATTTCAAAGCTCATAAATCTTTTGATTTTAATCATAAATTCTACTCATGGATTTCCATTCTCCCCCATTATGCAAATTTATCATTATTGATTAATTTGGGAAAGCTAATAGTTTTTTAATTGCTAGGAGCCAGACAATGTAATCTCCTGTCTCTCATAATATCAAGCTAAGTGACATTTCATGAGGTAGAAATGTCATTCCTTCTTTCCGTATAATTCGATAATATTTTGCAAAACTACTCAAAGAAATGCTACGAGTACTCAAAATCTGCTATACTCTAACTAATGACATAAACAATAAAACACAACCTCATCCTTAATATTGTATACATAGATGACAAAACAGTAGTTATATCTTAAATGAGGTTAGGAGAGTTACTATGTACAACAAAATAGACATGTTTTTCACTCAACATACTGAGAGATGACTTCAACATCTTTGTTCATCATCACTTGAGGACCACTTCAAACTCAGAATCCTAGGCCAAACCATCCCCTTGAGCATCACTGTCCTCACTCTCATCTCCCTCATCATCAACTACGATTTCGCCATCCCTTACCTGACCCCAAAGGCGCATGCCATCTAATTTTCCTTCATCGACAGAGCACAAGAAGGCGGCTTGAGACTTAGCACAATAGAAACCTTCCAAATACTGATGGGCTGCCTGAGACATGGCCTGCTGGACCTTATTTTTCTCATCACGCAGATTTATCCGAGTGGATTTCAGGAGATCGCGCTCTTCCTTCAAAGCAGATTCTAAGTCAATTTTCTCCTTCTGCCATTTCTCTTGTTTTGTGTTCAAGTCAACTAATTCTTTTTTCAGCTTGTCTTGAACTTTGTGAGCTACCTCCAGTTTTCGTTTCAAGTCATCAATCTCTTTAATCCTCTTATCCTCTTCATTCTCTTTAGTAAGCTTCTCCAAGCCCTCTGAGATCATAACTTGTTCCATCTCTTTCATAAGAGTTAAAGCGCGTAGCTGGTATACCTTAGCCGCTTCAACCATATCCTTCTTCCTCAGTTTAGAAAAACATGGTCTGCCAATCTCTGATGAAGACCCATGTGCATCATCCCAAATGGCCTCAAGGTTCTGAACTGGTAGGCTCAATGCCGGACCAACCGAAGGCACATTCCCTGCACTGGCAAGGAGTACAGGTGAGTTGATGACACGGGTTTGCTTATGAGGCACGGGCTCAGGTGGGTCCTCAGATAGTCTTTTTCGCTTCTTTTCCTTAAGCTGGCTTACAGAAGGTGAGGCCACGGTACGGTTGGGAGCTGATGTATGAGTTATAGGATCTGGAGAAGGTTTAAAGTTAATGAATTTCTCCAAGTCCTTTTTCTTGAACTTGATTGTCGTCATTTCTGCTGCAAAACAATAAAATAAAAATGTCAAAGTCATACATCAATGATAAATCCATAGAAACATAGATAACAAGCATAACATAGCCAGCAAAACAAGACCCGTCGAATGCAACTTACAAAAGTGAGCCATCAAAGCATCATGATTTTCATTTAGTGCTATCAATTTAGCACAATGAAACACAGGTAAACAGATCAAAAGTTGAATTTCTTCCCGCTCAACCTCATCCAATCGGTCAATCTCAAAGGTATTGAAGGGAACAGGATCGGTTTTCCAACAAAGGGGAAATCGAGAATTCCCCCCTTCGTCCAACAAAAACGAAGCCGAACGAACTTTAAAGAACATGTTCTTCCATTTCTTATAAGAAGAACAAAAACCATTCAACAACCGTCTCCCTGACCGGCCACTCGCAGATATCCACCCCACTTTTCCCGAAACCTTGACTTGGAAGAAATACAGAAACTTATCGGCACTAGGCTCAACACCAACACAAGAACATAGAATCTCGAAAGCTCTTATGAAACCCCATGTATTAGGATGAAGTTGCGAAGGAGCAACATTTAAGGTAGCCAAAACGTCACATTGAAATTTCGAAAAAGGAAGTGAAATTAACAACTTCTCAAACAGGAACTCATACATATAAATGAAATGCGGTTCATTTTCATCAGTGTGCTGCCAACACACACATTCTTCTTGGGAGCATGGAAGGCATGCAAATTGGGAGGATGAACTTGCATGCGAGGAATGACAGGTAAGCTGAATCTTTCGTTGCAAATGGATGATATCTTCATCTGAGGTAAAGATTGAGTGGCGTTTCAGAACTTGGGGACATACCCATGATTCATAATTTAGAATGTCAAAAGATGAGCATGCATCGTCACTGTTGTTAGGGTTTTTTGGGATATTATGAGGTTCTGTTTGTGAAGGAGATGAACATGTTTCAGGAAACGAATACGAAATGGGTTTTGGTTTTAGAATATTTGTCATGTTTGCAAAGAAAGAAAGGTAATAATGTCAAAGAAAATGAAGAGAAGATAGAGAGAAATACCTGATTCTAGAGACATAAAAGGAAGCAAGGAAAGGAACTCAAATGAAACTCTCCAAATGTATATCCACCACTATACTACCAAAATGCTTACTAATAAATTAATTGAAAAGTTTAGCATAAAATAAAATTAATTTTTTTAACAAAAGAGGGTTTGATGAGTACCAAGAGATAATGTTTACCATTAAATTAACATTTTTAATCTAAAGAGGGCTTGAAACGTTTACCATTAAATTAATTTTATAAGCAATTTTTAAACAAAAGATGGATTTATTCTTAAACAATTTTTGTGGAGGTGGTGGGAGTGAGAATGAGAGGAAAATTAACTAGGTCCAATGAGAGAAAGTGTTAGAGAAAGTGTTTAGGTCTTTAGATGAAGGGGGTTTGGGTCTTAGAAATTTAAATTTTTTCAACCCTCTCTTAGATAAATGGAAGTGAGAAATTAAATGGGAAAGGAGTGGTTTGTGGTATAATGCTAGGAGGAATCACTCTATCACCTCCTCCACTCGTACTTGACACCCTCCAAATTTTTAGATGGTAAAAATATTCCTAAAATTTTTACATACGATTTTCTGAAACAAATTCCCAGTAAGTATAATAAAATTTCCGGTATGTGTTGAAATTCCCGTAGTGCATTTGAAATTACTGGTATACTGGTAATTTTAAATTCCCATAATATTGCCAGAAAATCGGATTTTTGTAAAATTACAGTTTGATACCGGGAATTCCAAATCCTTTGAAATTCTCGGTAGGCATAATTTTAGGGTTTTTTTAAAGATTTTTTTTATTTAAACGGCCAAGATTTTGCCGACAGATTTTTATGGCTGTGATTGCACTAACAATTTGTGTGGTCCAAAATTGTTACACATTTGTATAAATAGGGGTTAGGTCTTGTGGTTAAACATATATGAAAAAATGGCTATTCCAGCATTTTTAATTAAAGTGAGGTTCTCAACCTGTCGAATTCATGCTCCCGGATGACACAACCTCATTTGTCGGTCTGACTTCGAAGTTGAAGGAATTGTTGCTTGATGGTGAGAATAGAAAGATGTTGAAGATCGAGTTTCAGGAGGATTGGGGGGATGGTAGTGTGAAATATAATCTAATTGAGCTGAAGAACGATGAAGACGTTAGCAAAATGTGGAGATTATTTCGCCGTAGGCTAACAAGAGGTCTGCTGGCATTAGATGTGCAGCTGGCAATACCAGTTGATGAAATAATGGTGATGCTAAAACTCCCTGAAGTATATGGTAGTATTTAGGTTTTTAATATCGATTAATCATGTTGTAATGTTGGTTTTTTATTTGTTTAAGTTTTTTAATCAATATCACTACAGTGTAAGGGAATAAATGAAGACGTAATAATAATACATAGTTTTTCCATAATATACATATAATACAATAATATACAAATCATCTAGAAATAAAAAAATACTAAATAGGCCCCCACAGGCTAAGTTTGCAATCCTAGCTAATCCAACAACAATACTACCATCAGGGTCTACCAAGTGCGTGAGTTCACCAGCCAGCACTGCTATCATCATAAATCGTCGCGCGTCCTCATAGTGATGTGCTGGAACAGGAGAAGGAAGAGGAAATGTGTCACCAACAAGCTCCTGGCCACCAGAAGGTACATCCTTTGAAGGTGCTTCCTCAGCCGCCGGTGGAGTGATGCGTGAATGAGATACACTGAGATACCACTCTAAGTAGGCATCCTCACACTACAAGGGATATTAGATAGGTGTAGATCTAGAAACAATGTTGCGAGCAAAATTGATGAAGTTTGTCTAAAACCACCTATAAATACCCTTAGAGGGTGTGGAACTACTGATGGTATGGTCTAAATGTACCCAAACTGACGCATACATCTCTCTGGCAAGTGTTGGGCAATCAAAGTCTCTCACCGCATATAGCCGGAGTATAATGACGACTCCTCAAACGCATGTACGACTCTATGCTCATCGTAGGGTGTCCAGATGACATCCTCTACGGTTAGCTAATCCAATCTCCTCCTGTACTCAAGTATGCGTCCAGGGTGTTTCTGCCTCGCCTTCCACCTCTTTGCTCATGGCTCCCCTAGTCTATAGGGATGGATCCTCTTATCGCACATCTACGGAAAATGGTCATAGATCCAACACTGGTATCACAACAAACAATATATTATAATTAATAACATTAAAAAAACAAAAAGTAAGTTAGAAAATGAATTAAGATATACCTATAACAAACTAAGGTACCCAGCTAGTTGCTTCATATCAAATCGAGTCGCCTCCCCCATCGCATGATACAACTGTGTTAGGGCTGCACAACCCCAAGCCTAGTTGTGCGACTCTAGATCGCTGAAGAGGCACAAATATCGAGCATCCACATACGTACCAGACTTGTCCGTAAAAAGAGTACATGTTACTACATGCAACATGTACTCCCTAGCGACAGCCTGATAGCCACCAACAACAACGAGCTCATCATACTTATCTCGCAACCACCACACACGAAGGTGAGCACCTCACGTATCAGCAAACTCGTGTGCTACCACTGCCTCAGGCGAACAAAGATCACAAAATACCAACTCTTGTGCCTGAGACACACTCAATAAAAGAGTCGTCCAGAATCTGCCGTCGATAGGGAGATGGAACAACAAAGAGACATCGTCTAAAGTCATAGTCATCTCTCCAAATGGGAGATAAAATGACGACGTCTCCTTGTGCCACCTTTCGATGAAGGCACTGAGCAGCTCCGCATCCAACATTGTCAGGGAGAAGTGGCCAAATTGAAGCAAGTCAAAGTCCCTCACAATCGTCCTCACAACATCAAGAAAGGGAATACGAGGGGAACCCTTCATCTTCGCGCCGTGAGATTGGAACCTCAGTAAAAACCTCACCTGTGACACCATCCAATAAACAAATTTGTTAATACATCAAAAATTTATGCATTAGTAAGCAAATGTTAAAATTAAATGTAAAAACCATATACCTCCCCCTTCCATAGACTCAAAGTTATGCGCTCACTGTACTTTGTAAGCACAAACCTATCTATCGGCCCACCAGAGAATCCTAGATCCGTGTGTATAGATGGATCGGTCGAAGGAACCGTCACATTCGTCTGAATAGTCTCCTCTACATCTCCTGTACCGGAGGCCCCTTCAATTCCATCACCCTCACCAACAGTATCACCCTCCTGCACGCCCTCAGTTGATATTGTAACATCAGTATCGTCTACGACATCCCTAATAACAACCTTCTCTAGAATATCTCTCTCAATAGCATCAACCTGCTGAGGCTGAATAATAGGGACGTCCTCAGGTGTGGCCTACTGTGAAGAAAGACCTTCACATCTCCTAACGATACGAGGTGCCTGGAAATACCCCCGCTGCTCGACCATCCTTTTTCGGTGTGAACCGGTTGGGACCATTCATCCAGCCTGTACATGGGCAGACTCAGCATCTGGAGTGGTTGTACCCATCCCCTACCAGCTGCAGCCAAATCACGCGCCCTCCCATCGATGCTACTGATAACTCGAAATTGTATCGATTATTTAATGCAGTTTCCGATTGATTAACATGTTAATTTATATATTTTGGACAATTTTACGCGAGAATTGTGTTTGTTTTCTAGACATTTGATCAAACATGACCTTTGAAGACAAAAGTATAAAAGGAAGCTTATTGGACAAGAAACGAGGGAAAAAAGAAGGAAAAGAGCAAGAAAAGCCACTTCTACATAATCTATTGTGGGATGCCCGTCTCATATGTGAGACGCCCGTCATACATTCAAGTTGCTCGTCTCCCTTCAAGATGCTTGTCTCATTTATAAAACGCTCGTCTCAAACTGAATTTAAATAACCTAGTTACGAAACAAAATTCAAACGCATAGAGAGAGAGAGACGTTATGAGAATTGTTCGCTTCAACCAGAAAATTTCCCTCCACCCTAATCAACTCAGTCTAAGCAACCATGTTCAAAGCCCAATCGAATTTCATGCCTTAAAATGCTCAACAAAACCTAAGCTGCTACATATAAATAGAAACCACTGCAATTTGCAAAAGGGAGCTTCGTTCAAGTCCAAATTTCTGCCGCTGTTCTTTCGTTCGAAGTTCACGATTTTATTTTCCAGCATTCGTTTTTATTTTTCTTCACCAACCCCAAGTGATAGTTTCCATCATTAGGAAACTATCGCCATTTTAATTGTTTCCAGCCACTGAATAATTGTTTACTTTTCAAGATTTTGAAGTTTGGTTGATCAAGAACATTGCAACCAGGTGACTAATTTTAATGCTTTACTGTTTATTTATCATTGCATATATTTATATTATGAATTTCTTCTCCTTCTACCTTTCTTTGTTTTTATTTAATATGTCTGGCTAATCCGTTAATCGGTATATAGTTGTCTAACCGGAACGAATTCAGTAGAATTAGGCTATTGCTTTAAATTAAGTTATTTTCCGGTTTCGATTTCTCGTTTTAAATAACTTTCGTTACGAGAGTATAAAAGATTAGGATTAAGACCACGGGAGTGTGAGATCATAATCAGATAGCTGAAATTGGGCATTTATTTTAAATACAGCGGAAGCGCTTTAAAACCACTTAGAACCTTTAGGTTTCCAAAAAATATTTCTAACTTGAATTGACACAGCGAGAGTGCTCAATTGAACTTAGGAGTATAGTAATAGGAAAAACCACAAGAGTGTTAGTCAACGACTTTTAAACCGAGAGTTTCTACGGAGAGATAACTTAACAAAGTTTAATAAGCCGAACCTCTACTAAATCTGCGAAAGCGAATCAATTATGTACCGATATTTTTACTATTATTTTAAATTAATTAATTCTTCACCTTTTAACACCAAAAACATCGCTCGCCTTAACTAAACATAATAACACCCGATAGAACTAGGTTGACTATTGAGTCTCTGTGGGATCTATATCTTTTATTACTATGTGATAGACTGTGCACTTGCAGTTAGTAACCGTTAGACTCGGAAAGTCATCACCAGCTACCATCAGTATCTCTAGTCTTCACTCACTACGCCAAAAAGGATATTTAACAGCGCGCCTTAAACAACGATTTATTAAGAAAGCGTTGCTATAAGTAAAAAATAAAACAAAACACGGAAAGCGCTTTTAGAGGTATATCTTAGACAACGCTTTTGAGTAAAGCGCTGTCTAAGGTCTTTTAATTTAAAAATAAAACAAAATCAAAAGCGTTGTCTAAGGTTGACCTTAGCCAGCGCTTTTCAAAAACATTGTTTAAGGGCTCCCTTAGACAACACTTTCCACAAAAGCGTTGTCTAAGGTCTAATTATATGAAATAATTAGAATACTCAGTTTCTATTTTCATATATTTCTTTCCCTCGCTTGCGAACGACGACTGCGAACGACCATTTTCGACAGAACGAAGCTTCAATCGCCACCGTCTTCCACCACCGTGCTCCTCTGTGACGTCTATTGTTACCGTCGTGCTCCATACTCCACCGTACACCGTTTCATTTTTGGTAAGTATCTTCTTTTTCTCCTTTAGGGCACAAAATAATCTCATTTGTGTTTAGGGCAAGCACGAAAATAGTTGACATTGATGATAGAAATAGCTTATAAAGATGACATTGATGATATAAGTAGCTTATAAAGATGAAAATAGCTTATTTTTGAATATAGTTGACATTGGTTGAAGAAGTGCTTATTATTTTAAGCTCTTTTTGTATATAGTTGACATTGTTGTAGAAGTGCTTATTAGTTTAATATCTTTTTGTATATGGTTGACATTGTTTGAAGAAATGCTTATTATTTTAATCTCTTTTTGAGATTGAGAAAAGACTTATTATTTTAATGGGAATAGCTTATTATTTTAATCTCTTTTTGAGATTGAGAAAGTGCTTATTATTTTAATCTCATTTAGCTTGATTTGTTAGTACACGTTTAGTTTGAGATTAAAGAAGTGTTGATTAATAGTTATAGCTTGGATAGTTCGTGTTTAGAAATATTGTGTGGCTTATTTATGAATAGTGTGCTATAGTAGAATAACATATCGGTGGTATGGTTTGTTAACGACATTCTAAGGTATTTTATTTTGTTTACCTTAATAAGTAGGAAAACCATGGATAAAAAATGGATGTCTGCCGATCGATTGAGCAAAGAGCATGAGAATGGGGTTACATAATTCGTTAAGGTTGTTGTTCAATACATTGAAGACCCTAGTCGAATGAAATGTCCTTGCTTGGGTTGTTGTTATATTGGTAAGGTTGACGCAGATGGATTGAAATCGCATTTACTGAAGCATGGAATTGATCGAAGTTGTAAGTGTTGGATATTTCATGGTGAGAAAATTAACGAGAATGTTGAATCGAGGGGGAAAAGTAATATGACCTATGCTTCAGACGAAAAAGACACGGAAACATACGATTATGATCGAGTCGAAGAGATTGCAGAAGCACTTGAAAAAGATCTTCATGATTGTCCCGAAATGTTTGAGAGGTTGGTAAGCGATGCACAGAAACCGTTGTATAAAGGTTGCACTAAATTCTCAAGACTGTCAGCGGTATTAAAGTTGTACAACTTAAAGGCGGGCAATGGATGGACGAATAAAAGTTTCACATATTTTTTGGCCCTTATGAGAGAAATGCTACCGGAGGATAATGTTCTTCCTAATCGAACCTATGAGGCAAAAACTTTTGTGCTCTATTGGCATGAGCTATGATAAGTGATAACGAGAAATCGTATCACATTATTACTATGTTTTTAGTCCGTTTTATCGTACATTGATCTTTTTAACTCCCGATTGTTCGAGTTTTTTATGTCACATTACAGGTATAACATGTCTAGAGCCAAATTATGAGAAAAAGATCAAATGAACCAAATCTAGCATGAAAAGAAAAGGAAGAGATCAATTATGCTAAAGTCTGCTTTTTTTGTTGCTCTCACGGTCGTCACAACTGACTCACGACCGTGACGCGTTATTTAGAGGTATCACGATCGTCACAACATTATCACGACCGTGACACACTTATTTGAAGAAACATGACCGTTACACCCATGTCACGAACGTGACAAGAAAAAGTTATATAATTTGTTTGAATTTAATTGAGAACGTGCAACGAGTCTTCAGAGACTCCTACTTTCCCTCAACTGCAGCAACACCCAGTACACCACTTCTCCTGGATTCTCTCAAAACAGAACAAACGAAGCCCACACTACTACTCATTCAACTGCCAAAAATCCTCTTCTATAAATACCCAAGGATCAAATGAAAAAGGACAGATTTTTTATTGAATTTTTACGCGGAAGCTCTGCCGTTTTTTCTTTGAACCCATTTATTTTCCAGCTTTTGTTCTTGCTGTGTTTTCCTTCAATTTCCAACCCATTTAATAACAATTTCCAACATTAGGAAATTGTTATTTTCAATTAAATTTCTTTAAGCCTCAAAACTTGTTATTTTATTTTATTTCGATTCCGACACTCCAAGCTTGCCGATTTGTGGAAGAAGGAGTCTAAGAATTAAATTGTTCAGGTTTTTGTTTGCAATTTATATTGAATTTATTTATTTATTTATGTTAAGTTTCTATTATTATTATATAATGCATGCTTTAATATTTATTTATTTCATTTTGTATCTGTCAGTTGGTTTAATAAATATGAGTAGCTAAATTAATCGAGTCGGTATGTAATAAACCAAACAAAAACGGATAAATCGAATCTAAGCTAAAAATACTTAAGAACTTATATTCTGACTGTGGCTTTTTATAATTAAAATCAAGCTTTTTGTTACGAGAGTAAGAAAAGTGAAATAGGTTAGGTCGAGATCACGAGAGTGTGAGATTTTAACCGGATAGCTAAAGTTAGGCATTCGATTTAAATACAGCGAGAGCGCTTTAAAACGAATTAGACTTATTAAGCTTTCAAAAATTATTTTCTAAACACTTATGGGCTAGCGAGAGCAGGCATAGGGCTTTAGGAGTAAGATCTGAGATAAGACCACGAGAGTGTGAGTCAAGGGTTTTTAAACTGGTAATCTCTACAGAATTATTTAAATGAACCATCTTTATAAGCTTAGACTAGATTGACCCGCATAGGTTAATATAATTACATACCGACCGCCTTCTCATTATTTCCTTAACTAAGTTTAATTCTCGGTTTTAATCCTTAAAACCATAATCGTGACAAATTTCCGCCTTAGCTAAACTAGCAGACCTTCTAGCACTATAGTGATTACAAAGTCCCTGTGGGTTCAACATCTTTTTATTACTACTGCGATAGGCTGTGCGCTTGCAGATCAGATACCGCTTGACACATCACGTCTTCGCCCCATCAAGTTTTTGGCGCCGTTGTCGGGGACCTTGATTTAGTCACTAGTGCACTATTAGAGTAGCAGTGTCTAGACTAAGGTAACAAATTATTTTCCCTAATCTAATTTACCGAGTGTATGCCAAGTACTCGCTCTCAAGGCGAAGACTTGCAACCTCCAGTCCTAAAATTAGAACGCTTCTTAAATTTAAGAAGAATATTCGAATACCAACGAAAATACAACATTCCAGATCTTCAAGTTGATCCACCTAAACCAGTTGGAACATCGAAGGACGCAGAAATGGCTGAAGAACCAAATCATCCACTAAAGTATTACGCTAGTCCTTCACAAGCTGAGTCGCATTCCAGCATTGCTACGCCGTCTATCAACCGAAACAATTTCGAATTGAAACCTTCGCTGATATCAGCCGTGTAACAAAACCAATTCGCCGGAAATCCTACCGAGGATCCGAACCTTCATCTTTCGATATTTGTGCAATACGCAGATACTGTAAAAGTTAATGGAGTTACCCAAGAAGCAATTAAATTACGCCTTTTTCCTTTCTCACTTCGAGACAGAGCGAGAGCCTGGCTTCAATCTCTACCCTCGAATTCAGTAACTACGTGGGAGGAATTAAAGAGAGTCTTCTTGACAAGATATTTCCCACCTAGTAAGACAGCTATGCTAAGAGCTCAAATCAACAGATTTAAGCAAAAGGAAAACGAATCACTCTTCGAAGCTTGGGAATGCTACAAAGATATGCTGAGACTTTGTCCACATCACGGATTAGTAGAATGGATGGTCATCCATACTTTCTACAATGGACTCTTGTACAACACAAGAATGACGATTGACGCTGCCGCAGGCGGCGCACTAATGGACAAAGAATATAATGATGCTTATGCACTAATCGAAAGTATGACTCAAAATCATTACCAATGGGGAAGCGAGAGAGTCGCAACTGAGAAACCAACAAAAGGAGGTATGTACGAAGTGAGTAGTATGGACCAAGTCAATGCAAAGTTTGACCAACTTAATCAAAAGATCGACAACTTGGCCATAACACCAACAACCACCGTGGCTGCGGTAACACCTAACTGTGAGTTATGTGGAGTTCCAGGACATGTTGTCCCTGATTGTCAACTATTAGCAGGAATTCCCACGGATCAAGTGAATTATGCTCAAGGAAACCCGTACTCGAACACATACAACCCAGGTTGGAAGAATCATTCGAACTTCTCTTATAAGAATAACAATGCTTTATACGCACCAGGTCAAGCACCAGCTACACCACCAGGATATCAAAAGACTGCTCCTAATGTTCCTAGAAAATCAAACCTTGAGTTAATGATGGAGAACTTCATAGCTACCCAATCTCAAACAAACAAGGAATTCTTAAACCAAAACATACACACTAGCGAGAAGATTAAGCAATTAGTGAGCAAGGTAGATGCGTTAGCTACACACAACAAAATGCTTGAAACTCAGATTTCACAAGTAGCTCAACAACAAGCACCTACCGCTGCACCAGCTGGAGTATTTCCTGGACAACCCCAACCTAATCCAAAAGGTCAGGCCAATGCTGTGATACTAAGAAGTGGCAAAGAACTTGATGGACCTGCCGATCCAAGACTTGACAATCCAGCCATGTATCAAAAGCAAGATAAGCCGACTAAAAAGGAGAATGAACTAGAAGAAAAGGAAGATAATAATCAAGAGGCAGTGGAGAAAGAAAAGCCTTATGTGCCTCCACCACCTTATAAACCACCAATTCCGTACCCTCAGAGATTAACCAATTCCAAGACGATGGGCCAGTTTAAGAAATTGGTTGAACTTCTGAAACAGTTGAATATTACTATTCCGTTTACAGAAGCTGTCACTCAAATGCCCTCGTATGCTAAATTTCTAAAGGAAATCTTATCCAATAAGAAGAAGATAGAGGATAACGGAACCGTTACACTTACTACTGAGTGTAGCGCAATAATTCAAAACAATATGCCTCCTAAGTTAAAAGATCCAGGTAGTTTCTCTATACCCTGTGTAATTGGAAAATTCGTCATTGACAAAGCTCTATGCGATTTAGGAGCCAGTATCAGTGTTATGCCCTTAACAATTTGTAAAAGGCTAGATATGGGAGAATTAAGACCAACTAAAATGTCTGTTCAACTAGCCGACTGCTCTATTAAATATCCTGTAGGAATACTAGAAAATGTCCCAGTACGTATAGGTCAATTCTACATTCCTACTAATTTTATAATCATGGACATCACTGAAGACTCCACTACACCTATCATACTAGGAAGACCATTCTTAGCTACCGCCGGAGCTATTATAGACGTAAAGAAAGGAAAGCTAACCTTTGAAGTAGGTGAAGAGAAAGTTGAATTTATTTTAACACAATTCTTATAATCACCAGCTATAGAGGACACATGCTATTTATTGGATGTCATTGACGAATGTGTAAGAGAGATGGAAATGAAAGAAACTACTTATTCTGAAATTATGAAAATTCAAATCCCTCCGATTTTCAAAGATGACAATTAGCGTGAACCGTATCAAGATGATAGTCTAAGTGAAAGTTTAGCACTTACACCGGATCCCATGCCAAGTAAGAAGGAACCTACATTAGAGTTAAAAACCTTACCTAAGAACCTAAGATACGAATTCCTAGACACTGAATGTACGCGACCAGTTATAATCAATTCCAGTTTAGGAAAAATCGAAACGAAGAAACTTTTAGATGTCTTAAAGAAATACCCAACTGCATTAGGATATAACATATCTGATCTCAAAGGAATATGTCCTTCAATCTCTATGCATCGTATTATGCTAGAAGAAGATTGCAAAACCTCCAGAGAATCTCAAAGAAGAATTAACCCAATCCTTAGCACTGTAGTAAAAGAAGAAGTTAAGAAACTACTAGACGCTGGAATAATATATCCAATCTCTAATAGTCAATGGGTTAGTCCAGTACATGTAGTACCAAAGAAAGGAGGTATCACTGTTGTGAAAAACGCTAAAGGCGAATCGATATCACAAAGAGTAGTGACCGGACATAGAGTGTGCATCGATTATCGAAAACTAAACAAAGCAACTCGAAAAGATCATTTCCCACTACCTTTTATAGATCAAATGTTAGAACGATTAGCCAAACACTCATATTTCTGTTATCTTGATGGTTACTCAGGATTTTTCCAAATCCCTATCCACCCAGATGATCAAGAGAAGACTACATTCACATGTCCTTATGGAACGTTCGCTTATAGACGAATGCCCTTTTGATTATGTAACGCTCCTGCAACCTTTCAAAGATGTATGATGTCAATCTTCACAGATTTCATAGATAACATCATGGAAGTGTTCATGGACGACTTCTCAGTATGCGAGCAAGGTTTTGAAGGATGTCTATCAAATTTAGAAATGGTGTTAGAAAGATGTGTAAAAGTAAACCTCGTACTCAACTGGGAAAAATGCCATTTTATGGTCAGAGAAGGAATCGTACTAGGACACGTTATATCTGATAAGGGAATTGAATTTGATAAAGCTAAGATAGAAGTCATAAAAGATCTTCAACCCCCTAAGATCGTTCGAGAAATACGAAGTTTTTTAGGACACGCCGGTTTCTACCGACGATTCATCAAAGATTTCTCGAAAATCACTAAACCTCTTACTGGTTTATTAATGAAAGACGCTGAGTTCATATTCGATAAAGATTGTCTTAAAGCATTCGAAACTCTAAAAACAACCCTCATCACCGCACCAATCATGCAACCACCTGACTGGAGATTACCTTTCGAAATCATGTGCGATACGAGTGACTATGTTGTAGGCGCAGTTCTAGGACAAAGGAAGGACAAGAAACTTCACGCAATTTACTATGCCAGTAGAACTTTAGATTCTGCTCAATTGAACTACGCCACTACTGAAAAAGAATTGTTAGCAGTTGTCTTTGCGCTTGATAAATTCCATTCCTACCTAGTAGGAGCAAAAATAATCATCTACACAGACCACACTGCTATTAGATATCTATTAACCAAGAAAGATGCTAAACCAAGACTCTTGAGATGGATCTTACTCTTACAAGAGTTTGATCTCGAAATCAAAGATAAGAAAGGTACTGAAAACGTCGTAGCGGACCATTTATCTAGAATAGAAGGTATTAAACCCGAACAAGTGCCAATTAACGAGGATATTTCGTATGAACAACTGATAGCACAAATAGGAAGCGACCCAGCTCAGTTAGACATAGATGAACCAAAAACCGTGGAAACAATCCAAACAACCGTAGGACTGCCATGGTACACTGACATTGTCAACTACTTAGCTGCAGGAGCACTTCCACCGGACTTAACCTATCAGCAGAAAAAGAAATTCTTCCACAATCTCAAGTATTACTATTGGGACGAACCATTATTGTTTAAAAGAGGACCTGACGGAATCTTTCGTCGGTGCATTCCCGAAGAAGAAATAAAAGATGTCATTGCTCATTGTCATTCATCTCCTTATGGTGGACATGCAAGCACTTCCAAGACTTGTGCAAAAATCTTACAAGCCGGCCTATTTTGGCCTAATCTATGGAAAGATATCCACATCGCTGTTATAAATTGCGATCGATGTCAACGCACCGGTAACATTTCAAGAAGAGATGAAATGCCTCAAAGAGGAATATTAGAAGTTGAAGTCTTTGATGTCTGGGGAATAGATTTCATGGGACCATTCCCATCATCTTTCGGTAATAAGTACATACTCGTAGCTGTCGATTATGTTTCAAAATGGATCGAGGCTATAGCTTCTCTTACAAATGACACACGAGTAGTAATTAAGCTTTTCAAGAATATAATCTTTCCAAGATTTGGTGTGCCTAGACTTGTCATTAGTGACGGTGGCTCTCATTTCATTTCGAAAATATTTGACAAATTACTATCTAAGTATGGAGTAAGACATCGTGTAGCAACACCATATCATCCACAAACAAGTGGACAGGTCGATGTCTCGAACAGAGAAATAAAACAAATTCTAGAAAAGACTGTCGCCATATCTAGGAAAGATTGGTCATCTAAACTTAATGAAGCTTTATGGGCTTATAGGACAGCCTACAAGACACCCATAGGAACTACACCCTTCAAACTAGTATATGGGAAGGCTTGTCATCTCCCGGTAGAACTAGAACACAAAGCATATTGGGCGATTAAAACACTCAATATAAACTACAATGCCGCTGGAGAAAAGCGAATCCTCGACATTAATGAATTAGAAGAATTAAGGTTAGACGCTTATGAGAATGCTAAGATATATAAAGAAAGAACCAAGCGATGGCACGATAAGCGCCTATCTAGGAAAGAATTTAGTGTGGGAGACATTGTGCTCCTCTTCAATTCAAGACTTAGGCTCTTTCCTGGAAAACTAAAATCTAGATGGTCAGGACCCTTTGAAATAACTAGAGTGTTCCCGAGCGGAGCAATAGAAATTAAGGGTAGGAATAGTGAACCGTTCACAGTAAACGGACAACGATTAAAACATTACCATAATATTGAAAATAGAGATTATGCGAATAGTTTAAAACTTTTAGAGTTGTCCACTAACTTTCCTGATTAATCTACCCCTAAGCACTACGTCAGACTTATGACGATAAAAACAACGCTTAGTGGGAGGCAACCCATTTTATTGTTTTATTTTCATTTTTATTATTATTGACTTTATTTATCTATTTTCTATTCCTTATTTTCTTTATTTTAATTTTCATTTTCTAAATCACTTCTAAATTTACCTTGCTACAGATTTTCTAAAGTCTTTTCTACCTTACCTCTTTCTCCCCTGATCTGTTTCCTCCACTTTAACACTAACTATGGCTAACCAACCAAGAAACTTTATGGAAACCATATTTAGAGGTAGAAACCAAAGAAGGAAATTTGAGGAATTATCACAGAGACAAATGGATTTGACTTTGTAGTATGATGAACAAACTATGGAAACTTTAGGTATAAATGATAGCATCCTATACATGTTTAACCAACTTGGATGGGAGAACGCTCTCATAAAACATAAGTTTGTAACTTACCGTGAGCTCACCCTTGAGTTTTTAAGCTCCTTAGTTTACCTACCTGAGCGCGGATTTGGATTAAGGAAAGGATTTATTAGTTTCCGACTATTCGGTATCGAATATGTCTATAACCACAAGGAACTAGCTGACCTACTAGGATTCCCTAGCGGACCTTTTGCCTTTACTACCACCCAGGTAGAATTAATGGATATTGAGCTAGATTTCTTTTGGGGAACTTTAACCGGAAACTACCACCCTGAGCCGGATAACATGGACAATGATGAAATACACAACCCAGCTATCCGCTATTTTCATAAAATCCTTGCCCACACCTTCTTTGGAAAGGAAGAGAAGCTCACTGGAGTATCTGTAGCGGTAAAATCATGAGTGTAAGTTATTGATTAACTTCACTCAATATACACAGAGTCGCCACCGCACTTTTATTTATTTCCGAATGGAAAAAGGCAAAAAGAACGAACAAAGCCTTAAAGAATCTTAAAAGCTAAAAAGCTAAAAGAATCAAACAGAGAATGGGTACGGGGATTGGTTACAAATCGGGAAGGTTTTAAGCACCCGACTTGTCCGTGGTACTCCACGGGAACCCTTTGAAATGTTTACTACATTTTTTGGTTTGAAATGGTTTGCTTAAAAAAAGATTGAAGAGATGAGAAGAAGAATGTTTTTTAAGATTTTGGTGTTTGAAGAGACGAACGTCTCATGCCTACGTACCCACAAAGTGCAATGCGAGATCAAAACCCCGTAGTTCGTGGTACAAATTGTGAAAAGGCAAATGAGTTGAGTTGATTTTAAAATGTAAAGATAAGTCGTCATCCTTTAGCGAATAATTCCGCTAGAAAGGATGAATCATATCTAAACATAAAAAAGATTAAAAGAAACGTGCACGAGGGCACGAAAACAATTAAATGAGTTGTGAATGTTCTAAAGTTTTTGAGAAAGAAAGTTTCGATATGCTTATGTGGTTTAGCATTTATTTAAGGAAATGAAATGAAAAGGTAAAAGCACATGACCGAAGTCAAGGTTTGATTGAGAAAAATGTTTGAAGTTTGAAAACAAAGAAAGTTTTGAAAATAGGAAGAAGATTTGAAAATTGAAGAAGATGGGAAGAGATGAAGGGACTACCCTAGTACTTGAAAATAAAAGCTAAAGGAAGAACTATCAAACCATATGGCAAGCATCTTTGAGACAATTGGATTTCCATCTTCATAATCAAATGAACTTAACCGGAGCCAAAATCTTCAATCCTTAACAACTCGAGCAAGAGAATAGTCCTAGAATCTAAGTCCGAAACTCTAAGTCTCAAGCTAAGGATAGTAACCATAGTCCGAAATTAAAAGTCACCCATTTTTTAGATGTTTAATCTGTTATTAGTGTTTTTTGTATCCAAATGGACAAAGGAAAAAAATAACAAGCAACAATAATATATACAATAAGCAATATGATGAATGATATAGTATAATAAAGCAATATAAAGAGATAGGGAACGAGGAATTGAAATAAAAGGATAAGGTGCGAGAGATTTAATTACATGTTAGTATATTCACATTATTAATATTTACAATATAAAGTGGTATGATGAACTTAATCAAGCACAACCACGAAAAGAAAAATAAAATTGAGGCAATCGGATCCAAGTGGATCTTTAATCCGAATCGGGACAACTTTAGGTCTATGTTAAGCAATCGCCGAGTAATTTACAGAGTAATTACCCTACAAATAAGGTCGGCCACCACTAATTAAAGTGGAAAATATTCGTGTTAATACATGTTAGAGAAACGATATTATGAATCGTTCTCCGAAAATATGCCACACAAAAAGAAAGAGAACGGTCTAATCTTAATCGAGATTTTCGTTGAATTTATCGAAAAGCAATCTATCACGATCTCAAAGTATGGAGAATGATCCAAATGATCATTCATCCATAGATTTGAAATAATGAAGATTAAACCGATCGAAAATCAACAATCTACGAATCGGAGATTGTCATCGACCAAAAAAGAAAAAGATGAAGAAAAATGAAAATGGATTTAAAAGTAGATCCATAAAAAGAAGTTGAAATATTTTTTAATCTTTTCTTAAAAATTCTTTTCTAAAAATCTTTCTAAGACAACTTCTAAAATATTTTTCTAATTCTTTTCTAAAATAGCATTTCTAAAATTCTTTTTCTATAACATATTCTAAAATATTTTTTCATATAAAACTATAACTAAATCATTAAAAAAGAAGTAAACTAAAGAATATATAAAAGAAAAGAAAAAAAAAAGAAATGGAAAAGGGAGGGAGGACATGCGCATGGGATAGGGTGATGGATAGCAAACAGCAATATAACCAAATGGCCTTAGGCCCAAAACCAACACACAGTCTTATGAAACCAAATTAAAAAAAATAGAACACAAAAAGAATTCCTCATCTTCTTCACATCACATAACCCGCGGCGGAAACAGGGGATAAACAGGGAATGTGTTGCACGGCGGCTACCTTCAATTTCGTTCTTCGACGGTATCCTTGCAATCAAAATCGCGTCACTCTCTCTATTTCACTTCCAATTTTGTTCCTCCTTCATCTTCTCTTGAACTTCTCTCTCTTTTTTCAGATTTTTGTTTCTTTTTTTTCGTTTCGAATTGACGGTTGAGATTGGAGGATGGATGAAGGAGAATTGAAGAAGAATTGGAAGAGGATTAAGATTGAGGAAGAGTTGAGGATGATGAAGCTTGAGGTTGATTTTGACAGGGTGATTTTAGGCTATTCAAGCTTGAGAAGTGAAGGAGTGAAGAAGTTAATTTATAGAAGGAGATGTGTGATTTGAAATCCGTTTTGGAGAGGGGAGTTCCGCGTGATCCTTTCTCAGTTTTTTTCTCAATTTTTGTGTTGCGTTTTATGCTTTCATCCACTGCGTTTTGATTTTTCTTTTTGATTGCGTTTGTGTGCAGGTGTGCCATTTGCGTTTTACTTGTTTCGGCAAGTGCGTTTTGGTGATGCGCGGGATGCGGCTTGTTTTTGATACGCGGCTTGTTTTGCGTGAGATTTCGTGAGCTGCTGTGTGGCTGGGATGGCTTTTGCTTTGCTGGTATGAAGCTGGGTTTTGCTAGCTTGTATTTTCAGCTTTAAGTTTGCTTTGTTTTTTTTTGGTTTTGCTGTTTGATGTTCACGCAGGAGAAGGCTTGGCTTGGCAGGCTTTGAGCGTGCGGAAGCTGGAAAAGTGTGAGGACTAAGCTGTGATGTGTTGCTGGCTGGGCCTACGGTTTTGGTGGTATTGATGCTTGGCTGTATTGGCTTGTGAGATGGGGCTGGGAAAAGAAAAAGTAGTTTAGGCTTGTGTTGTTTGTGGTGATGGCTGGGAAAAATTGGCATGTGGCTTGTGAGGGTAGTGTTTTGTACGACTTGGAATTTTGTGAGGTGCACGTGATGGCTGAGGGCGTATAGCTTTGCTGCCTTGGAGCTAGTGTGAAGTGAGGTCATGTGGGAGGATGCTAGGCTTGTGGGCCTGAAAAAAATGGATGCAGTGCTTCTATGTTTTTTTTCCAAACGGTTTTGGTATGTAAGAGGAAAAAAATGATAGTTTAAAAAATGGATTTTTGTGATAATAATTTTTTTATGATAAAATGGACCTATATTTGTAAATGGTAAAAAGAAATATGAATAAAAGGTGAATAATAAAAAATGGTAATGAAGGTATGTAAAAAAAATGATAAAAAAAAGGATATTGGAGATAATAAAAAGCGGATTAATAAAAAAAAATGGATAAATGGATGAAATTTGGTATTTTTGCCCACAACAAATCTCTGATTTTTTCCGCCAGCCACTGGATGAACACAGTCAATATTTAAACCACTGAATGAATCGTAACTTTGCCACCTAAGCCACAAACACTTGCAATCTGTCTGAACATTGACCTGATAACTTGAATTCATACTGAGGAAAATAAATCCTCAGATGAACCACTGATGAACTGATAAACTTGCAGATTCAAAACAAACTTCACACATAATACCGCCTGATAAACTGATGATCTTTGTACACAACACCACTTGACATTTTTTAATACTCATCATCTGAGAAACAGATCACTGGCACACACAATTTGCAGTCGAAACAATCTCTTGATAGTTTGACCAAGATTAGGTCAAACATCCATCTGAATCGAATCGTAACTGAGCAAACGCATATGACTTGAAATCACTGCCCTGTCTTTTAAATCCTGCAACACAGAAGAAGAAGAAGCAACTGCAACATATTTTTTGTATTTTGGTTAGAGGTTAGTAAATATAAACAAATAACAGAAATTAAATAAGGTGATCCTCTACAAAGCATAGACATGCACCTGGCAAAGGATAAACGAACAGTGCGTGATCTTGTTTGTATGCGAATGCATATGAGATGCGAAAAATCTTGGGGTCAAAAATTAGGGTCTGACAGTATCTAAAGACAAGATATTCATTATGTCCTGTTTGACCGATGAAAAACCCGTAAACGCTGTACCCTTCATGATGCAAACCTTTACCCACATCCAAGAGGAACCTAATCTACCAATATTGGTAGGAGGCCTGGTCACCATGATTGCTAATGCCCTCGGACTTAGATACCAGTTACACAAGTGCAACCGTTTAGGTACCATTCGCCCTATGAATTTGAACTTCTGCTTTAACCGCCAAATTATAAGAAACATAGGACAACCACCATACGAGTACCTAATTAGAAATGAAATCGTAACCCTGTTCACATTACCGAACCATGCTAAAGTCAGTGTTCACAATAGAGATAATTGGCTTTATGAGCTTACCCCTCCTGACTATCCAACAACACCTGAAACACCACAATCCTACCAAATTAGGGATGACATGATGACTGATGTAGAAAGTGACCCTGAGACCCCTCTTGGTTACCATGACATCAACCACACTGATGAAGTTATTGAGACCCCTGAAATCAACCAAGTAGGATATGCTGACAGCTTAAAGAAAATTTTGACAACTCTTGAAGTATACCAAGCTGACATTAATGTTGTTAAGGATGAAGTTAAAAGCATGCGATTGGACATTATAGGCTTAACTGACATAACATGTGAACAATTCTATCATATAAACTCCGCACTTGAAGACTTGAAGAAGCGACTTTGATAATGCTGTAGTAATTTGATTTATCTTACTTTTTGCTTTTTGTTTCTAGTTAGTTTTGATATTTTGCAACATTTCATAGTTTATTTTTATCATTGTAATTTCTTTCTGTTATGTCAAAAACAAAGTACTTCCATTTATGCAATTTTTCATTCAATCTATTTACATGTTTCTTAATTTAGTGCATTCCAATTGCATGTTTGATTAATACTTTTTTCTATATGTTACTATCAGTAAGAATACATACTGATACTTTTAATTGCTGGATATTTTGTGAATTTTCGTGTGATGAAATCCAATGCTTATATATATTAATCCATTGCTATGTGTTATGTTGGAATTAAATATTGAAAGTGATAAGAATCACAATTGGATTGAACTAAGGTAACCATTCTATGAAATTCCATATTTTGTGAACATCACGGTCGTCACCATCCCCTCACGATCGTAACGAGCAATTTAGCGCGTCACGGCCGTCACACCCCCCTCACGACCGTGACAATCCTAATTCACGACCTCTGAATTACAGAGGCCGTTCTTCTTCGCAAACTCCACTTCTATTTTCACAAAATCTTCTAACCTCCCATTACCTTTTCTTCTCCCGTAACCACCCATTAATCCCCAATCAATCCCATTACTCCGTTCCACTTCCTCATTTAACCCCAACTCCACACATTCCCTTCACTTCATTATAAACCAATCAATTTCTTCACATCTTCATCACAAAACCTCAAACACCTATCTCACGATAAACCTCATTTGCATGCAATGGCAAACATTCAGTTTAGAGAGGGAGAACAAAGAGAAGCACAGAGAGAGAAGTTTGAAAGGTTTCGAACCCGAGGCATCCAAACTACTCGATACGTCGACCTTGACTGCTTGAGGGAGTTAGGATTGTTCGACGGAGTGAAGCTACTGCTTGAGCAAGTTGGCTTGTGGGACTTATGCAGTCAACCGCAACCAACATTTGCAAACCTCACTTTGGAGTTTCTAAGTTCTTTTCAATATATCACACCTTCAGGATCAACGAACCAACTCACCGGCATCGCAAAATTCTGAATGCTTGGAAGAGAGTTCGAACTCACTCAAACCAGAGTCGCTGAACTGTTAGGCTTCAGTCACGGTGACGATGCTCACCTTCGCGTGCCCGGCAACTTTAATGAAGCAGCTTTCACTTTATGGCACAACATCACAAACAGCCGTGCTTCCGCCTACCAAAGTCTCAACGCCACTCATATCCATAATCCAGCAATACGGTATTTTCATCGTATCATATGCAACACAATCTTTGCAAGAGAGAGCAACCATAAGCTCAATTCCAAAGAGCTCTTATTCTTGCATTGTGCCTTGAATGAAGAACGCATCAACGCCACTCCGTTCCTTCTGGCCCACATTCAGTCTGTAGCACAAAGAGGCGCAACTCCCTTCTACATTGGCGGGATTGTCACTTCCCTTTCTGTACAACTGACTCTTGGTGACCACCTCTCTCATTTTCCTCATAGAGCACCGGAGCTACTTACCATGAACTACTGCAAGTCCGCTCACATGATCTCTCAGCAAGAGGATGGCAGGTTCAACCCTGTGATACAAGGCACCGTCTACCATCATATCGTTTTGCCTTGCAGGAACCGCATTGATCCATCAAACAGAGCCAATTGGCTATTTGATTTACCGACTGCCACATGCCATGTTTCGATTGTTGACGAGCAGCCAGATGCACCTGTAGATGAGATGCAGGATGCAATGGATGCTGCTGAGCCAGTTCAGGACATACTTGAGTCTTCCACCAAGCAGCCACCTTCAGCTGACATCACCCTTGAAGAAATCCTCCGTGCCATTCATCAGCAAAATCAGATGAATGCCGCATTTGAGCGTAGGCAGAAAGAGCAGTATGATGCACTCCTTGCAACTGTTGTCAGTAACCAGAAAGCAACAGATGACAAGCTAGGAGAGATCTTCAGCGAGTTGGAAGCTTTGCGGATGGACGTCACCGCTCTCACTGTCACTGGTTCTGATGAGGAAGCCACTCCTACCAGACGCTCCCGCACCAGTAGCCGAGGCCGTGGTCGTCAGCAGCATTAGATTATCTTTTTGTATTTGCATTTCTGTTTTTGTAATGTATTTCCCTGCTATTATATCACAACATTGAGGACAATGTCTGATATAGTGTGGGAGAGGTACCTTTCCCTTTCCCGTTTTCCGCATTAATTGTATTTTCCTTTCCGCATTTTCAATTAAACAAGTAATATTTATGCTATTTCTTAAGTTTCAATTCCTCCCCGCTTTATTTAGCCATACCGAATTTTTTTTGCTTTATCTTCGCATTACTCGACTTACCTATGAAATCGTAGTTAGGAAGCTGAGAAAGATCCAACAAGATCAATACAGTTTTGACACCTTAGACTTCCTACTTAAGCATTCCATTTCGATAATTGTTACGACTACACCTTAAGTCTTAGTTCTAAAGTAACCCCTAGTAGTTTATACTAGCAGTCAGCACCGTCTGGACACAAACCATGTGGGGAGCCGATGAACATAAGTGTTTGATGCCTAATCTATAAATGATCCTTCATATCTCGCTACCAATAAAAAAGAAATTGCACCAAAGTACACGGTCGCATATAAGAGACGAGTAATAAAAGAAGGAGTCCAGTGCTGGTTGGTTTAGAGGTACCTGGTTCTGAACTTGGTAGGGCGTGCTACGGCTCGATCCCCCACAACCTCCAATTTGGATAACATGTAAAGGGTTGCCACATTCGTGTACCAGACCCCATGCTAATAAAGGATCAAAGTCACTAACCGGCTACTCCACTACGTGCGTGCTAAGACAAAGGGCTTAATGTGATTGCGCTAGAACGAAACCGGGTGAAATAAGAACGAAGGACTCTAGGTAGAATCATAATGCAATTATTGAATGTTTCGTTTAAAGGGAAGTCGACGACTTAGTTTGTTGCTTGTGTCATTAGTGTATCGTTAGTGTTCTACTCTAGTATCAGTTTATCTAACTAAATGACTTCTCGTATGGTATGGTATGTGTATGCGTCTGATGAAAATTGTCCGATCATTTTTCAATTGACTATTTGCTTGAGGACAAGCAAAGGTTTAAGTATGGGGGAGTTTGATAACGAGAAATCGTATCACATTATTACTATATTTTTAGTCCGTTTTATCGTACATTGATCTTTTTAACTCCCGATTGTTCGAGTTTTTTATGTCACATTGCAGGTATAACATGTCTAGAGCCAAATTATGAGAAAAAGATCAAATGAACCAAATCTAGCATGAAAAGAAAAGGAAGAGATCAATTCTGCTAAAGTCTGCATTTTTTGTTGCTCTCACGGTCGTCACAACTGACTCACGACCGTGACGCGTTATTTAGAGGTATCACGATCATCACAACATTATCACGACCGTGACACGCTTATTTAAAGAAACATGACCGTTACACCCATGTCACGAACGTGACAAGAAAAATTTATATAATTTGTTTGAATTTAATTGAGAACGTGCAACGAGTCTTCAGAGACTCCTACTTTCCCTCAACTGCAGCAACACCCAGTACACCACTTCTCCTGGATTCTCTCAAAACAGAACAAACGAAGCCCACGCTACTACTCATTCAACTGCCAAAAATCCTCTTCTATAAATACCCAAGGATCAAATGAAAAAGGACAGAGTTTTTATTGAATTTTTACGCGGAAGCTCTGCCGTTTTTTCTTTGAACCCATTTATTTTCTAGCTTTTGTTCTTGCTGTGTTTTCCTTCAATCTCCAACCCATTTAATAACAATTTCCAACATTAGGAAATTGTTATTTTCAATTAAATTTCTTTAAGCCTCATAACTTGTTATTTTATTTTATTTCGATTTCGACACTCCAAGCTTGCCGATTTGTGGAAGAAGGAGTCTAAGAATTAAATTGTTCAGGTTTTTGTTTGCAATTTATATTGAATTTATTTATTTATTTATGTTAAGTTTCTATTATTATTATATAATGCATGCTTTAATATTTATTTATTTCATTGTGTATCTGTCTGTTGGTTTAATAAATATGAGTAGCTAAATTAATCGAGTCGGTATGTAATAAACCAAACCAAAATGGATAAATCGAATCTAAGCTAAAAATACTTAAGAACTTATATTCTGGCTGTGGCTTTTTATAATTAAAATCAAGCTTTTTGTTACGAGAGTAAGAAAAGTGAAATAGGTTAGGTCGAGACCACGAGAGTGTGAGATTTTAACCAGATAGCTAAAGTTAGGCATTCGATTTAAATACAGCGAGAGCGCTTTAAAACGAATTAGACTTATTAAGTTTTCAAAAATTATTTTCTAAACACTTATGGGCTAGCGAGAGCAGGCATAGGGCTTTAGGAGTAAGATCTGAGATAAGACCACGAGAGTGTGAGTCAAGGGTTTTTAAACTGGTAATCTCTACAAAATTATTTAAGTGAACCATCTTTATAAGCTTAGACTAGATTGACCCGCATAGGTTAATATAATTACATACCGACCGCCTTCTCATTATTTCCTTAACTAAGTTTAATTCCCGGTTTTAATCCTTAAAACCATAATCGTGACAAATTTCCGCCTTAGCTAAACTAGCAGACCTTCTAGCACTAAAGTGATTACAAAGTCCCTGTGGGTTCGACATCTTTTTATTACTACTGCGATAGGCTGTGCGCTTGCAGATCAGATACCGGTAGACACATCACGTCTTCGCCCCATCAATAAGATACATGCTTGTCCAAACAATTGCGTTTTGTTTCGTAACGAATATGCATCGTTAACTGAGTGCCCTAAATGCGGTTTGTCTCGATATAAGAAAAGGTTGTCTCCAACAAAATTCTTATGGTATTTTCCTATAATTCTGAGATTTAGGCGCATGTTTCGTAGTGAAACCGATACAAGACACCTGACTTGGCATGTAGATGAAAGAATTATTGATGGAAAGTATCGACATCCGGCTGATTCACCACAGTGGTCGAAAATTGATAATGATTATACTGACTTTGGAGAAGAAGCAAGAAACCTTCGCTTGGCATTATCTACTGATGGAATGAACCTGCATGGTCTTCAAAGTATCTCACATACTACATGGCCTGTGATTCTTATGATTTATAACCTACCTCCATGGCTATGTATGAAGCGTAAGTACATGATGTTATCTATGTTAATCCTTGGACCTAAACAACCAGGGAATGACATAGACGTATACTTGACACCTTTGATAGAAGATTTAAAGATTTTGTGGGAGAAAGTTGTGGAGGTTTATGATGGATATAGGAAAGAAAGTTTCAATTTGAGGGCGATGTTGTTTGGCACAATTAATGATTTTCCAGCATACGAGAATCTATCTGGGTATAACATTAAAGGTCAAAGTGCATGTCCTGTTTGTGAAGATGGAACCAATACGATTCGATTGGATCTTTTTCAGAAGAATGTGTTTCCCGGTCATCGTAGGTTCTTACATTCTAAACATCACTACCGTGGGTGGAGAAAAACATTCAATGGAGACATCGAACAGCGTAAAGCTCCACCCGCATTGTCAGGTGACCAAGTTTTTGAAAAGGTGAAAGATGCGCGTACTGAGTTTGGAAAGCCTTTTGCACATAAGGTTGTCAAAGGTGAGTGGAAGAAGAGGTCGATATTTTTTAAATTGCCATATTGGAAGTCTTTGTACGTGAGACATTTTCTCGATGTTATGTGTAATACCCCGTATTTTATTTAAAGTTCCGAACAATATTAATTGATAATAATATTATTCCAGAATACTCTAAGAAATTTTAACGGAACTAAATAGAGTAATTCACGAGATTTTATTTTATTAATTGATATTAGCAGACTCAGAGGTTTTATAAAATATCGGATTAAGAGACATTTTTGGATACTCTCTAATTTTTGACCCATTGATAAAAATATAAGTTTTTGTATTTTTATATAAATAGAAAGAATATGAGAGAAAGAAGAAGTTAGTAAGAAAGAGGAAAAGAAGAAAAGGAGAGGAGAAGAGAAGAAGAAGAGAGAAAACCCCAAAAGCTTCAATCCCTCATTTTCGATCATCCGTCCGTCGAATCATATATTACGTTTTTGTATTTTGTATTAGTAATTTATTTTAATATTTATGGCTTTTTAATGTATTTTTTAATAAATTATTTGAATCATATATTACGTTTTTAAATATATATTTATTTTACTTTGGTTTATTTTAAAAGTATAAGCTTTTTAATGTATTTTGATGTATTTGAATTAAATTGTTTTATAATTTTATATAATATAAATGTGAGATATATTGTTAGATTTAGTGGGATATCTATTTTAGAATATTGATAGATTGTATGAATATTTAAAAGATATAATTGAGTTATTTAAAAAATTGTGAAGGTAAAATATAATATAAAAAATTATATGAGTCTTATTTAAAGAATTAAAATGGAGATGATTGATGCGAGTCCTCTAAGAAAGACCATGAAACAATTTCAACAAAGCTTTCTTTATGTATAACCACAGTTTCCCCATCAAGCATGATCGAACCTATAGCTTGAGACTCGACAAAATCTTCCGTCAAAATATCATCAGCAAGTGTTTTTCCACTCACTGCATCCTCATTCTTGAAATTGAAAACCTCTTTGGGCTAGCGGGGAGGGAGGGAGGGAGAGAGTTTTAAAATTTAGAATTTGCCAAAATAATTAAGTAGTATTTGGCTCATCTTAAACCACACCTCTTGAGAGGACCAGCGACCATAAAGCAAATATGCATCTTAAATTAGTGCAAATTCTCACCATTAATTTATTTCATTGCCTCAACAAAGCCACTATATAACCAAACCCAATTATACTCTTTCTTTAATAAATTAAGAAAAACACAATAACTTGTTGAAAAAAAAAACATAAAACAAAATGAAGGTTTCAAATTTTTCAACCATGATCATTCTCCTAACCATTTCCTGCATATTTTTCATACAACCAATCCAATGTCAATCACTAAAGGCAAATATGATCGATAACATATGCCAAAAAACACCTCATTACCAGCTTTGTCTTCTAACATTAAAATCAAATTTAAATGCACATCATCTAAAATCAAATCAAGACATTTCTGCATTTGTTCGGATAACACTCCAAGTCATTTCGGCACGAGCACCGGTTGTATTAGAGCAAATTCGAGATATTTACGCGCAAACCGATCACACACAATTGAAAACTGCTTTGGATAATTGCATTATAGCTTATTCGAAAATAACAAAAGAGATTATTCCACAAGCTATAAAGTATAGTGAGGAAGGTGATTATATTGGTGTGAAAGAAAGAGCTAATTTTGCTGGAAGTTTGGCTGAGTCTTGTGAGAAGAAATGCGAAGGAACTACTAGTACAGGTGTTTCTCCATTTGGGGATAGTAGTGAATTTGTGCAGAATATGTGTTCAATTGCTGCAGCCATTGCTATCCAGTCTCAACCAAAGAATTAAATTTTATTTCGAGTTAGAAATTTACACAAAATTGTGAATACCATAATTTGATATCTGGATACGACGTCCAACCTAACCGTTAACAAAACAATATTAAGTTATGTATTTTAACTAGAGTTTGCTTTTGTTTTATTTTGAGTATATATTGTATTGATTGATGTCTATGGCTTTTATGGCCTTTGGACTTTTGTTTTATTATGTTGTCTTTTGTCAATAATTTGTACATTATAAAAGATGAATTACAAAGACACAAAGTTATTTTTATTTTATCTAGTGTTGTGTTTTTGTATTAAATAGCATTTTAATTAGGCAAGTTGTAAACAAAATTTATATAATACTAGATTATCATGTGAAGTGCAAGGTAGCTATAAGTTAATAGTTTTTATTTTTATTTTTATATTTTAATATTTTAAAATTTATTTTAGTAGGTATTTGTTATCCAATCATTTATTGATATATAATTTTTTATATTAATTTATTTTGAAATAAATTTAAATTTTGATTGAATTTTACTTAAAAATATACTGATATTATGTTTGACATGCACAAAAAAAGCAACTATGTACTCTGTTTTACACGACGACAATACAACTACTAGTTATTTTCTTTAGTTCCAAGCAACTGGTGCACCACCTAGCATAAAAACATAATCAGTTGTGGATTTTCTATCCTTAACATCACTAAACCAGCTTGAGTCGATGTAACTCACTAGATTTCATTATTTTCCTTCATCAGCTTCAAGAAACAAAATGCCATAGTCAAAAGTTCCTTCCACATACCTTATTATCCTTTTCGTCACTGCTAGGTGTGATACCTTTAACTTTTGTATGAATCTACTTACCATACTTACTATGTATGCTAGATCAAGCCTTGTGTGACAAAGGTGTCTTAACTACCCAATAAGTTTTCTGTATTTTGTTGGGTTGACTTCATCTTCCTCTAAGTCTTTCGACAATTGCAGTCTTGGTTCAACAGGTGTCAAAATAGAATTGCAGTCTTCCATCTTAAATCTCTTAAGTATCTCGCTGACATATCTTCTTTGATGCATGACCAAGCCTTATTACTCTTGTAGAATTCAATGCCAAGGAAGTATGAAATGTATCACATATCATACCTTTCGAACTCCTTGCTAAGATCACCTTTGAAGTTTTTGATCTCTTTCTTGCAGCTACCTATTATCAACAATTCATTGACATAGAGACATAATATAAATTTTTTACTATTTCTTAAAGGCGAGCAACCCTAAAGTTATCATGCTTGGATGTTCCTAGGGTTTGTGAAGCTTAAAGAAAGATCTTCAGAAAGTCTTCAAATTGCCACCAAGGAAGAAGAAGCAGATGAAAAGAGAAGAGAATAGAAGAATATGTTACTTACTTCCTGAAGAAGTTAAGTAACCTAAGAGAAAGAAAATGAGCAAGAGAGAGCACAAATGAGTCAAACTCACTTCAAAGACATGTAAAGATGCAAATGAAGAGATAAGAAGAGATTGGATGTGGAGGAAAATCCACATCCTGATCAACTTACCATAAGCCCTTGCAATGGTTAGTATGAATGCATAAGGTGGAAATGGATGCAATGATGCAAAGATGAAGGTGCAATGATGCCAACCAGAAGTGAGTACATGATACAAATGTGTCATGGAGAGATGCAAAGTTATATACAATGCATATGTATGATCATACAAGGGATGGATGCAAAAACAAGCATGTTAGAAGCTTAAGATCACATGAACATACATAAGATGTAATGAATGCAAAACATACCAAATGAATGCAACAATGATCAACCAACATTCACACATGTCCTAAGGTGTCTAAGATGACATACAAATGCATGAAATGTTATGACAAGTTCATATGATGATGGTATGCAAAGATGAATGCAAATGAACATGACAAATTAAGGTTTTAAGAAAGTATGAGATGCATATGATCAAAACTGAAGCAAAACACATGATACAAAATTGAAATTGCAACCAAATGAACCCTAAACAGACATAAGATCACTTCCCAAAGATGGAAGTCAGAAGCTAAAGCAAAGTCAAGTTATGGTTTTTCTAAGTTAGGCTAGGGTTTTGGGTACTTCTTCATGAAAAATGCCAAACAAATGGAAAATTCATTGAAAAAATGTGAGGTAAATACCCAGATACTACATGCCAAGTATGAAAGAATGCAAAAAGAACCATCCACAAACTCAACTTGGTTGATCAGAAATGAAATTTTGAAGTTAGGGTTAGAAAAATAGGAAATTTAGAAACCCTAATTCATGGTTAATTGTCTAAATGTGATCAAACCCAAAAAGAAATTTGTAAGATGAGTTTTTAAATTGTTCTAAATATGTGAGAATGCTACATGATTTGTTTTGTGATTTTTAAAGACCTAAAAGTATTTTTAATTATTTAAAATGAATTAATTAATTAAATAAAACAATTAAATGATTTAAAAATATATTTTTAATGCAAAAATTAAAAATAACAATGTTTTTGGTTTCTGAAAATTAAATTGAACAATGATGCAAAAAAATACGAATTTTATAAAATGTTTTACTATTTTTAAATAAATGAAGAAAATAAAATGAAATAAAAATGAATTAAAATGCAAAGTAATTAGAAGGAGTGGTCCAGATTGCGTGAAAGAGAGATCAAGGGCCAGGATGAGAAGTCAGCTTGACTTGGGGTAGGATGATCTAAAGGCCTAGGTTTAAACTTAGCTTACGCGCGTGATCCAAGGGCCACGGTTCAATCTGACTAATTAATTATAAATTAACTTAATTAATTAGAATTAGGGTTTAATGATCTAATATGGACCATCCATGCGTTAACCTAATCAACATCCAAGGGTTGAGATTCAAAATGGGGACCTAAACCCTAATGACCTTCAGGTGACCGGAGATAAGCTCCGGTCATCTTCTCCGGCAAGCCCCAACCCTAAGTTCTTCTACAGGCCACTAAACACCAAACTAACTGCCCAGAAATGATCCCCAAGCATCATACAATCAAAATCAATCCACAAACAAGATTTATAACACGTATATATGATGAATCGAAGCAAAAACACTTTCACGGGAAAAGTTTCAGAACAACCATACATGCTCATTTCTACACTATTTTCAATTCCAAACACATCAGCATGATCAACATAGCATATATAATCATTCTATAACAAGAAAACAAGGTTCTGGAAAAATTGTTCTTGAAGGTTACCTGAACTAGAGCTTTTCAAATTTGAGCTTTCAAAGCCTCCCTTTGGTGCAAAGTGGCTCCTTTGGTCTCCCTGAAGCTAATGGAGTGCTTGGATGAAGCTTATAGTGGCTGGTTTGAGGGTTCCAGTTCTGATATGGTAGAAAATGAGGTCTTGGTATGTTTTCAAGCCATGGTGATGGTGGGAAAAAATCCTTAGGTAATGTGTGATTGAATGGTGAAGAGATTTCTGAAGTTTGATGGCTGAGTAGTGAGAATTGAAGAAGGGAAGTTTTTGAAAATTTTTGTGCAATCTGAGTGTTGGCTTGTTCTGAGCTCTTGTATGTTGTGTGTTGTGATCCTTAGACTATGCATAAAAGATTAGAATGAGTCATAAGAGTGGTTGGGCACTGTGGGAATGGTATGACTCTATTGACCAAAAAGTAAAAAATGGTGTAGTTGAAGCATGGGCCATGGCAGAAGTGATTTGGGTCTTGGGCTGCCTCAGCTGAGTTCAAGGAGAGCCTTTGGATCGAAAATGGTGAGCTGTATGGCTTGATTCATGAGTTTGTATGGTTTTTGCATTTTGACAACTTTGACATTTCTTGAGAAGCAAGTCATGAAATCTTGTGGTTCAAAGCATAATTCTGGTCAAGGCATCTTGCATTATGTTTCTATGATGTGTAGTAATTCATTAGAGGTCATGAGAAGGCTTGGAAATCAAAATTGCACATTTCCCTCTTTGGCATGAACTTGAAAATTACAAGATTTTTCCCAACTTTGACTTGCCATATCTTGAGTTCTAGGATGAATCAAGAGGATTTCTTGTACTTTTTGAAAATGTGAAGATCAAATTTACAACTTTCATGTTTGAGGAAAATTAGTTTGAAGCCTTTTTGATCAAGAAAGAGGAGGTTGAAGATCTTTCCCAAAATGGAAAGTTTTCATTACAAGTCATGCCCAAAAATAGAAACTTTTGCAATGGATCATAATTCTTCAATTTTGTGATCTTCCAAGCATTCCTAAGATCAAATAAAGATCATAGAACCTCAAATTGATGAAGATGACCCCTTGGTACCCTTGATGGAGGCCTCAGATGCCTTAATTTTGACTTTTCTTGCACAACAAGTTACCACTTGATCATATGACTTCCACAAGGAATTTTTGCTTCAAATTTGATACACATGCTCATTATAACATATATAGACCAATAGAATGAAGAATGGCCAAAAACATTTGAGTGTAGGGGCCTCAAACCCAAAACCCTAATTTCTAGGTCATCTGTGTAGGAGCTCTTAGCCTTCCTGGATAATTGTGCAATCCTCTGAGATTTTTTGACTTCAAAACAACCTTGGAGGTATAATATGATTATATAACACTCATGGACCCTCTTGGCATGCTTCATGGCCTCTGAGATAGCTCAAACCTCCTCTAAGATTCATCTGACCACAAACCCTAGCTATGCAGCTTATGCAGTGAAATAACTTATGCAGTGAGATGTTATGCTTATGCAATGTAACATGAAGGATCACAAGCCAAGGTGTAAGAAAGAGGGGAGGGAAAATTTGGGGTGGTTACAGCTGTCCCTATTCAAGCATGAGTTAGCTGTGTAGGATGTAAGCGCCTGACTTAACAGACAAACAAGATAACTTGTGGTTGAATACCAAGACAGTCCAAAATTGGCATTCTTTATTATAAGAAGAAAAAGGATATAAATTGTAATAGACAATATAGAATGAATATAAAATGGTAGCGACAGAGGACGACCATCGAGCAGAGGACGCCTGCTGGGGATAAAAGCGGTGAGAAACGCACTAACGGGGACGACCATCATGCTGGGGAACAAAGAATCTGTGACGGGGACGACCATCGGGTAAAGAAGGGCGATTTTATTGGGGATTTAAAAACACTAACGGGGACGAACGTCAGGCTGAAGAATAAAGAAGCCGCGACGGGGACGGCCATCGGGCGAAAAGTAAATAAATCAATGATGAGGGTCGGTCATCAAAAGTTGAAGGACGATCACCGAGTAGGGTACGACTGCTGAGAGTTATCGCGACATAGGATGAATGTTGGATAAAAAGATCGACGATGGGGACAGTCATCAGATGAATGATGAGGTACGGTTATCAAAAGGTGAAGGACGATCACCTAGCAGGGGACGACTACTGAAAGATATCACGACGAATGTCGGATAGAAAGATCAACGATGGGGACGGCCATCAGATAACATGATGAGGGATGGTCATCAAAATAAAGGATGAGGGACGGTCATCAAGAGGTGAAGGACGATCACCTAGAATGGGACGGCTGCTCTGTTGGGGTTATCTCGACATAGGACGAATGTCGGATAAAAAGATCGACGATAGGGATGGCTATCGGATGAATGATGAGGTACGATCATCAAAAGGTGAAGGAAGATCACCTAAAAGATATCACGACATAGGACGAATGTCAGATAGAAAGTTGTTTTGTTGGCGACTTATGGGGATAGATAAACACGGACGAGTGTTTAAGCCCTAAAAACAAAATGGTATAAGTGTTTCGACACTGTGTATAGATTAAAGATACAAACGAGTATCCTTAGAACCACGATACGGACGAGTATCGATAGAAACAAACGCCGACGCGTGTTTAAGGAGTGATAATATAGATGAGTATCAACTGTTTGAACAAGGAACACAAACGAGTGTTGATCTGCTGGGGAGATACATAAGATACAGACGAGTATCCAAGAATTGTGTATAAGTAGGATACGGAAGAGTATCAGAAGGATCATGTGTAAGTATGTACAAGTATTTGTATTGAGAGTGCAAAAGGACATTTTGTCTTTTATCTTCAGGGGATAAGTTTTTGCGAATTGCTGGAAGAGTGATTTTGGTATTTGCAGGTGACTGGCTCGAACCTGGCTTATGATCATGCAAATGTTTGATTTTTTCCATAATGCTCTGTATTTAGACGGAATGCTACGCTCTGTTTGGGGGTTAATGATGCGAATGTTATGATTATGCATATGAGAGAGACGAGATCCGAGATCTGAAATCTGTTGGGAGAACGGATCACTGGGCGATCTGTGGGGATAAAGGATCACTGCACAATCTTTCTGGAGAACTCTGGGGGAAGAATTCTGTGGGGGCCCAATGCTGGGGATGAGAAGATCTGGCAGCTTGCTGGGGAAAAGCGATTCAGGCATCGCTTTGGAGATCCTGCTTGAGGAGGAAAGAACTTATGGGAAGTAATCTGCCGGAGGATCAGCTTGCGGGGGATACTCTGAGGGGATAAAAAGGTATGTGGGGGAATACTTTTGTCGAGTAGTCCTTCTGATGATGTGACTGTCGGCTTGGCTGGGGATATAGTGCCTGATATGCCCCATGCTGTGAAAGGTTGTCCGCCTTGAGTACCTGCAACCTATTAAACAAAGGAAACACACAAGTGTCCTGAGGTATCCTCAACCAGATTCCTTTATAGGAGTTAGGTTTGCTTAAAAGCACATATTCCCTGCAAGCATTTATTGAAAATGGCTTATATGTTTTCATGCAAATGTTGTATTACGAACTTTGGACATTTTGTAAAAATAAAAAAAGGTACAAAACAAAGTGTGAATGAATATTTGACTTTATTGATTTGTGTGCCCTGAATAGGCGAGTACAGTGAGGAAACTAATCCATGAAATGAGGAAATTGTTGTAAAATTGAGAAAATAAAAGTCCTATTCGGCAATGCTGAAGTTGATGCTCCAATGAGCTTCCTTTGCTATGTTATGTGAGTGATACAGACGAATTCATAGTGCAGTTGTTCGCTTATTCCCTGATTTTGAGTGGATCGCCCTTTCGGGTTTTCAATCCACCGGGATACCCATTTTTGCCTGAGCTGTCCGATGTGGCTTTTCAACTCAGCGGGTGTACATTTTTTTCAATTTTCCCTTATTTTTGCCCGAGTTGTCCGATGTGGCTTTACAACTCAGCGGGTGTACATTTTTTTCAATTTTGCCTTATTTTTTCCCGAGTCTTTTATTCTGTTTTTGACTCGCCGGGATGCCCTATTCTTGCCTGGACTTACATTCTTTTTTTATGTCCAAAGGGTCATTTATGCGAAGTATTTTTTAACTGCATCTGAATTCACAGGAGACAGGAACCATCTATGGTTGCGAGCATCAGTGCTCCGCCTGAGAAGACTTTAGTTATCACATAGGGACCTTCATAGTTTTGCGTCCACTTGCCTCTGTGGTCTATATGAGGAGGAAGGATTATTTTTAGTACAAGTTCTCCCACTTGATATTCCCGAGGTCTGACTTTTTGATCGAAGGCTTTCTTCATCCGTTTCTGATATAACTGACCATGACAGATAGCTGCTAATCTCTTTTCTTCAATCAGGCTTAGTTGGTTATAACGAGATCGGACCCATTCTGCTTCGTCCAAATTTACATCCATCATTACCCGCAAGGAGGGTAATTCAACTTCAACAGGTAGGACTGCTTCCATACCATACACCAGCTGATAAGGTGTTGCCCCGGTAGATGTTTTGATGGAAGTTCGGTACCCATGCAAGGCGAATGGTAACATCTCATGCCAGTCTTTGTATGTGACTACCATCTTTTGCACAATCTTCTTGATGTTCTTGTTAGCCGCCTCAACAACACCATTCATCTTTGGCCTGTAAGGAGAAGAGTTGTGATGTTAAATTTTGAAGTCTCATCACAATTCTGCCATCATCTTGTTGTTAAGGTTTAAACCATTATCAGTAATGATTCGCTCGGGAACTACATATCGACAAATGATATCGCTTTTCATAAATCGGGCTACCACTTGTCTGGTGACATTTGCATACGAAGCTGCTTCAACCCATTTGGTGAAGTAATCAATGGCTACCAGGATGAATCTGTGACCATTTGAAGCAGTTGGCTCGATCTTTCCAATTATATCAATGCCCCACATGGCGAAGGGCCAGGGTGAAGACATTATATTCAAAGGATTGGGAGGCACATGCACTTTGTCTGCGTAGATATGGCATTTATGGCACTTTCTGGCATAGGCACAACAGTCTGCATCCATTGTGATCCAATAGTAACCTGATCTTAATAATTTCTTTGCCATGGCATATCCTCCGGCATGGGTACCGAAAGAACCTTCATGTACTTCGTGCATTAGTAGGTCTGCTTCCTTCTTGTCAACAGATCTGAGCAAGACCATGTCGAAGTTTCGCTTGTATAAGGAACCATCAGTATTGAGGAAGAAATAGCCGGCTAGCCTTCTGAATGTCTTCTTACCATTAGACGATGCCCCAGGTGGGTATTGTCGCTCCCACCAAATGACACCGGGTCAGACGGGGTACAGACGCGAACAGTCGGCAAAAGAGAGAACATGAAGATGAACTGAAAAGAGTCGCCAGCTAGGCATTTTTATCCCGAAGGAAAGGTAATGCTGCATAAACCTGGAAAGAGATGGATAAGACGGTCGCGAACCAGAGAAACTGAGAAAGGGGGTTGGTTACAACCTGGGAAGGTATTAGCACCCAGATTGTCTATCGTACTCGACGGGATCCACGCTTGAAAATTTATGTTTAAAGGGGTGGTGTCAGTGCTATCTGTATGCAAAAGCTGGAAAAGAATGTACAGGTGTCAGTGCAAAAGAGATGTGAAATGAAATTTCCCAGGAATGAGGCCTAAGAGAATAATGCTGGAAGAGGGGGGAAGAGACAGAGACTTTTGTTCGATAACAGTTAAGTTATGCCTACGTATCCTCTCGTGCAATGAGGAAGTCAGAACACCGTAGTTCGAATCAAAGAGACTGAAAGATAAATTGACTGATGAACTGCTTGCTTGTCTATGCTCAAGTGTATGACCTGTCTGGCTCAGGTGCTAACTGTCTTGCATTAGACGGAAGAAGCGAGTTCTCGTTTGTGAGTGAAGATGATGAGAAAAGAATCCCAGAGAAGACGATTATTGTTTGTTTTTGATGTTTTCAATCTTTTATTACTTTTTGGTATTTGTCATAAGATAATGAGCTTAAGCCTAAACCAAGGGTTAGTAGACTCATCACATCCTCCCTCTGATTAGGGGTAATGAGAATACCTTAAGTATGAAGTAAGCACCTCACACTTAATCACCATGATGCAGGATTAAGATCATTAACCTACTTGTGATTATTTAGATGTTTTTGGAGTTTTTGTTTAGTGTTAAATAATGATTTTAAGCCATAATCAAGGATTTAATGGACTCATTACACCATCCTAATAGAAGGATAATAGATGAGAACATTTAAGTTGAGGAAGATACCTCAACTTAATCCATGATTAGGGATTAACCTCATGACAAAACAAAGCCTTTATTAAAGTGGATTTTTAGTTAATGGTAAGATTAAGAAGTGCATTTTAGAATTTGTAAGACAACTTAAGGGGGACTTGTCCATTAACATTAGGGTTAGTCCTTCTTAACCAATTAAGGAAGAATTAGAACCCTAATGCAAGGCCCAAGTTACAAGCTTATTGTCTTAGTGATTATTAGATGGATTGATTAAGAGATTTAAACACATTAAGGGTTTAACACTTAGGATTAAAATTATGCACTCCATCCTAAGAGAAGGATGCAGGCATAAGCTTTATCACAAAGCCTTAAAACCTTAAAGGTTTAGTTCTGATTATGAGATGAGAGGAGAGACACAAAATATGACACAAAGATAAAACTAATGGGGGACTAATCAAAATCCTAATTGTTATCATGCTTGGGTGTTCCTAGGGTTTATGAGGCTTGCAAGAGATCTTCAAGAAAAGCCACCAAGGAAGAAGCAGATGAAAGAAGGAGAAGCAGAAGAAACAAGTCAACTTACTTCACTTAAGAAGATAAGTTTCTTGAAGAAAGAAAGTGAAGGAAGAACATGAGTGAGAAAGCTCACTCTAAAGCAAAAGCAAAATGCAGCAAGGATGCATAAAAGAAGAGATGAGAAGAGAAGTGAGAAGTGAAGGCAAATTCACTTCTCAAAGTACTTACCACCTGAAATGGTTAGTCATATAAGAAAGAATGAAATGAAAATGGAATGTATGCAAGGGTGCAAACCAAAACCAGAAGCATAATCATGATGCTAATGATGCTATGAGATGGTAAAGATGTATGTCAAGAGCTATGGATGATCATACAAGAGATGAGAATGCAAATGAAGCATGTAGGAAACATGAAAGCACATGAAAGTTCATGGAATGAAATGAATGCATAACATGGAAAATGAATGAAGAAATGATCAAGAATGATTCTAATGTGTCCTAAGATGTCTTAGAAGTCATGTGAATGCATAAAATGTCATGGCAAGTTCTTGAATGAATGCATATGCAAGATGTATGCAAATGAAGATGAGAAATTAGGGTTTTCATGCAACATGAGATGCAAAACTCAAAAACAGAAGCAAATGACAAGATAAAAATTGAAAATGCAATCAAAGGAACCCTGACCCCATATGATATCACACCCCAAAGGAGAAGACCTAACTCTTAACCTAATGAAAGTTATGATTTTTCTAAGTTACCTAGGGTTTTAAGGCACCTAAAGGGAAAAAATGCAAATCAAATAAAAAATGCAGAGGAAATTTGTGAAAAAATTATGCTAGAAACTACATGTCAAATGAAGATCAATGCAAAAAGAACCATTGTCATACCATTCTTGGTTAGGCAGAAAATAATTCTTGAAGTTAGGGTTCTAAAATAGGAATTTTATGAACCCTAAATTCAAGAAAATTATCAAAGATGGTTCAATACCAAAAATAAATTTGTGTGGATGGTATGATAATGTTTCTAAATGTTTAAAGATGCAATGTGAATTTTTTTGGGATTTTTAGAAACCTAAATGATATTTTAATTAATTAATTTCCATTAATTAATTAAAATAAACATTTAAATGATTTAAAAATGATTTTTGAATGCAAAAAATAAAAATAAAAATATTTTTGGGTTGAGAAAATTATTTGAAGTAAAAATGCAGAATATAATATTTTTTGGAATTTTCTATCTATTTTAAATAAATGCTGCAAAATAAATGAGAAAAATTGAAATTAAAATTGAATAAAACAAAAGTAAACGCAGTTAAGGGCTAAGATTGATTCTAGGGGGTTCTAGTGTTGACCACGCGCCAAATCTAATGGTCAGCAATCAAATCCACTTAATCTCATTTAATTAATTATTAAATCCTAATTAAAAGTTAATGAACTGATCCAAGCCACACAACACGCGCGGCAAAGGTAAATCTAAGGGTCCACATTTAAACAAAGCCCTAACCCTAATTAGCCAGCTAATCACTTTCAGGTCACCGGAGAAGAGCTCCGGTCGTCTTCTCCGGTGACACCCTCCCCTGAAAATCTCAAACTCTCTCCCTGGGTTATTTCTGGAGCTCTAAAGCTCCAGATCAACTCCTCTCATCTACCTGAACTCAAATCCACCCTCAAAACAAATTTCTTATTGCTCAATCCTAAGATTCGAAGAAAAGATCAAAAATGGAAAAAATTTTAGAGGTTCAGTACATACTCATTTCTACACCATTTTCAAAAATTCAAAGCTCAGAGTGATCAATGAAGCATGCTTTTTCATAATGTAACATAAAAAAGGAGTTCTGGAAAAATGATTTCAGATGAGCACCTGTCGCTCCCCGGATTTCCATCCTGGTACAAACTTGAAAGTGGCGCGGAAAAGAATAGAGTCGCCAGCCATGCATTTTTATCCCGAAGGAACGGGAATGGTAATGATGCACAAACCAGAAGAAAGAAGAGGAATGACACGGGTCCTGCGAACCAAAGAGACTGATTTCGGGAGTCGTTTATGACCTGGGAAGGTATTAGCACCCAGATCGTCTACCGTACCCAACGGGATCCACGCTTGCGAAGAAATCTGCTTCAAAGGGTGAAGAAATGAAAGCTGCTGCAAAACTGAAACTAAAACTGGATAAGAAAGAAAAGAAAGGGGGAAAATGTAGGGAAAATAAAAGAGTGTGCTCGAACGGGCCCTACCCCGCTACCTACGTACCTTATCTGGACAATGAGGATCAGAGTCGCCGTAGTTCCCCTAACTAGGGTTGGAAAAGATTGCTTGTGTATTAAGGCTTGAATTGCATATGTCAATGCTCAGGTGTTGCGGGCTCGGACGACGAGTGCGTAACCGTCTTGCAAAATGACAAGTAGGAGCAAGTTCGTACGAGGAGAGTGAAGGTGGTGAGAAAAGACTTCCTGAAGGAAAGAAGCTTATTGTTTGTTTGTGTTTTTTAGAAGCTTTTATGAGTGTGTCACAAAGAAGTGAACTCAAGCTCTTTTCCATGGAATGTGCACTTGTCACTATATTCCAAGATGGAATAATAGAACAAGCACACTCAAGTAAGGAGAAGATCCCCAAAACTTGAATCCAGAGATAAGGGCTTAAGCTCACTAACTAATTAACTTATTAAGTGTTTTTGTATTTACAATGAAGAAGTGTGTTTTATGATTTTTTGGTGAAGATGATATCCTGATCAGACTTGTACATCACAAGGCAAGCTTGTACTATCCCAAGATGGGAAGACTACAAGTGTCTCATGGGATAAGGTTATTGCTCAAGATATCACTTCAATCTTTATTAAGTGTCTTCTTTAGGGTTTTGAGATGAGAAGAGAAGGGAAACAAAAGGATCACAAAGGTAAAAGTCTAATGGGGGACTAATGAATCCTAATTGTTATCTTGCATGGAAAATCCTAGGTTAGTGAGGTTTACTATCCTAAAGGAAAAGGAGAAAGGAAAAGAAAGAAAAGAAAGAAGAATAGAAGAGGGAGGAAGTAAGGCCTAATCCCAACAAACACAAGGTTAGAAAAATAAAGAAAAAAGAAGAGATAAGAATTGGAGATGTGGGAAACACATCCACACCTCTCACTTACCAAAGCCCCTGAAATGGTTAGTGACACAAGCATAAATGCAACACAAAATGAACATAATGCCAAACCAAAGCCACACAACCAGAAGTTAAGTCATAAGCACAAATGCCAAGTGCAAACTCAAAGCACAAGAATGAGAAAAGAATCACACAACTCAACATGAAGCAATATGAATCACTATGGCAAAACAAAGTGAACATGAGAAGATACAAAGCAAAATAGTCAAAGCAAAACCTCAAAGCTCAAGACCAGAACCCTAACATGTTAGAAAAATGCCTAAGAAGCATGTAAGATGAAGAGAAGAAGCACACATAGTCAAATATTCACATCATGAGAAGGAAGGAGCAAAGGAAGTGAAGTGAGCATGCATAAGTGTGGAAGAACTTCAAAAGCAACCAAACACAAACTTTTCCAAGGTACAAGCATCAACTCAAGACCAGAGGGGTATCAATAACCTATTATGGCTCTAAATATCCTAAATAAGTTGGCATAAGTGCCCTTCTAAGCTAAGGAATGAACATATGATCCAAAAGAAACAAAAAGGGACAAGTGAAGAACCAAAATTCAAATCAATTCAAGTAAGCATCTAAAAATTCCACAAACTTGCACAAATGATCTTCAATCATACCATAACAACATTCCAAAAGGAGAGGATCAGATTCAGAAGCTTGATCATTCAAATAAAAGTTCAAATATGGATTAGGGTTAGAAAGCTTTAGGCACACGTTAGAGACCAAAATCAATTAATCAAAATTCTAAAAATCAGAACAAAAATCACCAATAAACTACATCTTATCATGAATCAAGAGCAAAAAGAATCACTAAAAAACTAAAAATAATGATCAAGATAGAAAATGAACAAGTCAGCATGCTTCAAAATGGAATAAAAAACAATTAATTAAGAGAAACAATTAATTTCCACGTGGTAATTAAAAATAAATGAAAAATAAAAATACCAAAAATTAGAGAAAACTAAAAGAATAATTCCTGATTTTTTTTGTAATTTTTGAAGACCTATTACTATTTTTTTAAAATTGAAAAGCAAACTGAAAATAAAATGAAAGTAAAAAAGAAATAAAACAAAGAAAATAAGCCAGGGGGTGCATTCAGCAAGAAATTCCAGTTCAGATTCATTGGGCCTTAAAACAAGGGGGGACGAATAGCAAGTCAAGCCCAGGCCAAAGTCAGCGTATGACACATTAATATGGTGGATATTCAGTTAATTCAGAAAAAATAACAAACCAATGGATTAGATGGACGCACAAGATCAAGTCATTCATTAAACATAGTAATCACATTGATTGGCCAGGGTGAGGAGTACAGGGAATTATGGTAAGGTGCGCAGCAAAATGAATTATTCAGATTGTAATTTTAAAAAAAACACGTGCAAGGGAGGGTGGAGTTTTAATGTGTTGGCATCATAACGTCCGTCTAGATGACATATCCTACAGCTACGCTTCATCTTCCTCAAACAAACTCAGGCAAGCATTTCCAGAATCCGGTGACCGGAGCTAGGGCTCCGGCACCGGAAAATTCTAACCAAGAACAAAACAAAACATAAATGATTCAAACTTTCCAGATCAAGTAATTCAAGCATGCTGAATTCAAAAATGAGCTTAGATTTCACATTAGGTTAAGGAATCAAACGGATCGAACACAAACATCTTTGAACATCAAACTGAAAATCCACATATCTCACTCAATAATAATGCATTTTAAAATCTAAATAGATCAGAGTAATCAGCAAAGTGAGTAGATCATAAAGCACACAACCAAAATCATTTCTAGATCCATGGATTTTGAACTTACTTGGAACTTGCAGAGGTCAAAATAGCTTGAGATGAGCTTCCAGAAGATGCATATCTCCTCCAAATATACTCTAATTGCAAAATAAATGCAATTAGAGTCTTGAAAACAACTGGATCTAAGAATCCGAAGCAGCTTGCATTGAAATGGCAAAGTATGGAATTCTGAGAACTAGCTTGAATGAGGTATGGATTTGTGATCCTGTGTTCTCAAGGATGAAGAATATGCAAATGGTTTTGACAATGAGTGAGTGTAGAGAGTGATTCGAAGAGAAATGCAGAATAAGAAAAAACTTTCAAGTGAGAGAGATGTGGTGATTCTTAGCAAATGGAAACCCTAATTCTCTTTTATATCATGTCAATGCTCAATGCTGAGAGAATGAAGAGAAATGCACGTGAGAGGAGAGTGTGAGGATGATTTTGCAAAAAATGCAAGATTGGTGTGAAGTCATGAAACACTCGTGATATCCTCTCTTTCCTTGCACATGCTCAATCACAATCCAGACCTTGGTTCAAAACAGGAAGTTTCCTGGCCCTTGGATGTGAGGGTCATGCATTTTGAGTGATCATGCAATTTTGCACCTTATGGAATATCTCTCATCTCATGCACGAATTTATGTGTTTCCTTGGGAAAAAAATATTCTCACGCATTTCCTTGAAGCACTATAATCTTATTTGGTCCATATTATCACTTAAAAACAAGTTTCATGAGATTTTGCATCTGGAGGAGGTTTAAAATTCATTCCATGCCCTAAATTTCAAGAGATTTTCGAAGGGCATATCTCTCAAACCATGAGGGCTATGGAAAAGTACTTGTACTTTTTAAAAATGGGAGACTTTAATCTTCAATTTTCATGTTTGGTGGCAATCCATTTGAAGCTTTTTTCACCAAGTTATGTACACTTGAAAATTAGGGCAAAAGGTTACTAAAAATGGAAAATTTCATGACCAATCTCATGCCAAAAATGCAAAACACCTCAAAACCTCTTGATTCTTGATCTTTGATCTTTCTAAACCTCTTCTAAGGTTATAACAACATCCCTTGACTTGAAAATAAGGTTGGACCTTTTGAATTCCCACAGTTGACTTCTAGAATGCACAGTTGACCAATTTCTTCATTTACAAGCAACTGAAGAAATACCTGACTTCCACAAGGAGTTTTCTCACCAAATTTCATCCCTAGGGTCCTATTAATATATGAAAGACTTTGCCCAAATGAAATGGCCAAAGTCTCAAAGTTTCCATGCTTAAAACTCAAACCCTAATTTGGGATCATTGTGTAGGAGCTTTGCCCTAGCTTGAATTCCCTGATGATCTCTCAACCTCCTGGGCTTTTGTGAATGATCTTGAGCTTGTGAATGCAATGTAGACTCCTCATAGGACTTGAGCAAATCCATTGGGCCTCTTGTTATAGCTTGTGATGCTTCAAATCCTTCCACAGATGATCATATGCCTAATGCTAGGTCATGAGAATGTTATGCCTCATCTTTCCATGCAAAGATGCCAAGAATATGATATGATTATGATGAATATGATATGGTGATGATGCTTAAAAAGAAGAGGGAAAATTTGGGGTGTTACAGCTGCCCCTATTCAAATAACTGTTAATCTGAAAAGGACGGTAGCACGAGCTATCAACCGTTCAAGATGAACTGTGGTTGAATACCAAGAAAACCTGAAATTTGCACTCTGATGGAGAATGCAAGAACTGGGAAATAAACCCAGCCAAATGACGCTTTGGTGATTGAAGTGGAGAAAAAGCAGACGAGCTCCTTCCAAGTTGAACTATTACTTTGGATAAGAATACACTGACAAACGAGTCTTCTTCAAACAATCCTGTTACGCCAGGAACTGGACGTACGAGTCCTCACCTACTTTGCAAAACATATGACTTGAGACAGAAGAATCTCCTTTAGATATACCTGTTACGCCAGGACTGGTGCTGCACTTAAGTCTGTGGGATAGACATGCATAATCAGGATAGACGAACCCTCTTCATATATTCTCCGTGGATATATGGTTTAAGAGAGACGAGCCTTCTTCGAGCAAACCTGTTACGCCAGGTGCAACATTAATAAGTGGTGCTTGAGACGGACGAATCTCCTTCGGATATACCTGTTACTCCAGGACCGATAACCATTTTGACATTTAATCCCACTGTCAGGACTTCAAACATCTTCAACACAGACGAGTATCAGATGATCATCAAGAGAACACAGACGAGTGCCATAAGTCAATGATACAAACGAATATCAGACGATGATCTGAGAAACACAGACGAGTGCTTCAAGCAATGATACAGACGAATTTCATCCACTGGTACAGACGAATACCAGAAGTTCAAACACAGACGAGCTTTTGGAGCAGCAATACAGACGAGTACCAGGGTAATTATCAAATCAAAACATATGGATATAAGCCAACACAGACGAGTTTAAGGGATGATACAGACGAGTATCCAAACAATGCAGACGAGCTTCAAACAGATAATAAACACAGACGAGTGCTGGAGAATGCAGACGGGCGACAATCAAATATTAAACACAGACGAGTGTTGGAAAGTGCAGACGAGCAATAACAATTATCAAACACAGACGAGTGTTGGAAAGTGCAGACGAGCAATAACAATTATCAAACACATATGAGTGTTGGAAAGTGCAGACGAGCAATAACAATTATCAAACATAGACGAGTGTTGGAAAGTGCAGACGAGCAATAACAATTATCAAACACATACGAGTGTTGGAAAGTGCAGACGAGCAATAACAATCACAGCCATGGGCAACTATTGGGGAAAGAAAACGAGCAATACCAAAGTGATAACACAGACGAGTGTTGAGAAACACAGACGAGCGGCCATAAAGTATGAACATAGACGAGTGTTGGAGAATACTTCCATGATGGTTGTATCTCAATCATGGAACTCTGTGGGGAAATGACGATCTTTTAGCACGACTGGGGAGATGCTTCCCCAAATGTCCTTTGCTTAGGGAAAGAGTTTTGTTAGTTATAAGCTCTGTGGGGGATGGGCCTCCCACTGCCTGCTGGGCATCCACTTGTGGGAAAATAAACTGTTGGGGATCCCCACCTGTCTTGACTTAGCTGGGGAAAATTCTGCTTGGGAGAATGTGACGCCATCCTGCAACCTGCAACAACAGAAAACACATATGTGCCCCGGGGACTCGCATGGTATGATCAGTTCATCCATCATCACCCGACACTCAAAGAGGATTTCAAATGTTTCCCTGCAGTATCATTTTTTCAAATAATCACCATGTTTTAGATGCAATGCTATTTTTTGCCAAAAATTCAGGACATTTTTGCAAGCAAAAATAAACACAACACAGTTTTTTGACTGAATATTCTTTTATTGAAAGGCCTCTGAATAGGCAAAGTTTTTACATCAAGAAGCAATCACCTGGAAAGAGGTAGCTACCATAAAATTGAGAAAATAAACTATCCTAATGGCAATGGACACGACATCCCAATGAGTTTCCTTCTTGCTATGACCAGCATGTCTTCAAAACTCTCCATTCTTGCCTTTGCTTTCTGAGAAGATGAGGGGACTGATTCCTATCCTTCTGATATTGTCAGGCTGTACGAAATGGTGATTTGGTTTAGATTACTCGGATCGCAGTTGTTCGCTTATTCCCTTGTTTTGCGTGGATCGCCCTTTCGGGTTTTCAATCCACCAGGATACCCTTTTTTGCCTGAGCTGTCCGATGTGGCTTTTCAACTCAGCGGGTGTACATTTTTTTTAATTTATTTTCCCTAACTTTTTCCCGAGCTTTTTATTCTGTTTTTAGCTCGCCGAGATGCCCTTTTCTTGCTTGGACTTTAATTCTGTTTTTGTGTCCAGCGGGTCTTTTATGCGAAGTATTTTTTAACTGCGTCCGAGTTAATAGGAGACTAGAAATCTTCTCCATCCATAGTAGTGAGCATCAGTGCTCCTCCCGAGAAAACTTTCTTCACTATGAATGGTCCTTCGTAGTTTGGGGTCCACTTGCCCCTGTGATCTGAACCTGGAGGAACGATCCTCTTGAGCACAAGATCTCCTACTTGATACTCCCGAGTACGTACTCATTGGTCGAATGCTCGCTTCATTCTCCTCTGATAAAGCTGACCATGAAAGATAGCCGCTAATCTCTTTTCCTCAATTAAGCATAACTGATTGTATCGAGCACGTACCCACTCAGCCTCATCAAGCTTCACATCCATCATCACACGCTATGAAGGAATTTCTACCTCGACAGGCAAGACTGCCTCCATACCATATACCAATGAGAAGGGAGTTGCCCCGGTTGACGTCCTGACTGACGTTCGGTACCCATGCAACGCAAATGGTAACATCTCATGCCAATCTTTGTAAGTGACATCCATCTTTTGCACAATCTTCTTGATATTCTTATTTGCCGCCTCTACCGCACCATTCATCTTTGGCCGGTAAGGAGAAGAATTGTGATGCTGAATTTGGAAGTCCCGACACAATTCTGCCATCATCTTGTTGTTCAAGTTAGAACCATTGTCAGTAATGATTCTCTCGGGAACTCCGTATCTGCAAATGATGTCCCTTTTCAAAAACCTGGCTACCACTTGACGAGTGACATTAGCGTAAGATGCTGCTTCAACCCACTTAGTGAAGTAATCAATCGCAACCAAAATGAAACGATGACCATTTGAAGCAGTAGGCTCTATCTTCCCGATCATATCAATGCCCCACATAGAAAAGGGCCAAGGAGATGACATGACGTTGAGTGGGCTGGGAGGAACATGCACCTTGTCTGCATAAATCTGGCACATGTGGCATTTACGGGCGTATGAGCAACAGTCTGCATCCATTGTCATCCAATAGTACCCCGATCTCAACAACTTCTTAGCCATAGCATGCCCTCCTGCATGAGTACCAAAAGATCCCTCGTGGACTTCCTGCATCAATAGGCTTGCTTCATGTCTATCCACGCATCTGAGCAAGACCATGTCGAAGTTCCTCTTGTACAAAACCCCATCTGTATTCAAGAAGAAGCTAGCAGCAAGTCGCCTTAAGGTCTTCTTGTCGTTGGATGATGCCCCTGCTGGGTATTCTTGCTTTTCCAGGAAGAGCTTGATATCAAAGTACCAAGGTTTCTCATCAGACACTGCATCTACAGAGAAAGCATGAGCTGGTGCGTCAAGCCTAGAAATGTCAATCCCGGGCACATAATTCCAACACAAGACTTTGATGGACGAAGAAAGAGTAGCCAATGCGTCGGCAAATTGATTCTCATCTCGTGGTATATACTGAAGCTTAACCGTTGTGAAGAACGTCAACAATTTTCTGGTATAATCCCTATAAGGAATTAAATGTTCTTGATGCGTATACCACTTGCCGTTAACCTGGTTGATAACGAGGACTGAATCTCTGAATATATCGATGGTCTTAATTTGAAGATTAATAGCCTCCTCTATTCCCATTATGCATGCCTCGTATTCCGCTTCATTGTTGGTGCAGCCGAAAGTAATTCTGGCAGCGAAGGGAAAGTGACCACCTTCAGGAGTGATAAGAACATCACCAACTCCACGTCCGTTGATATTGACTGCCCCATCAAACATCAACTTCCATTTGGATTCAGGGTCTGGCCCCTCCCCCGGAAGTGGTTCCTCGCAATCTTTTGCTTTGAGGTACATAATGTCCTCATCAGGGAAATCAAACTTCATTGGCTGATAGTCATCTTCAAGAGGTTGTTGTGCAAGATAATCCGACAATACACTTCCTTTGATGGCTTTTTGAGAAGTATACTGTATGTCATACTCTGTTAAGATCATGTCGTGGCACAATGTAACCATAGCCCGCTGATATGTTGCCCCGGCGTTCTTCAAACCAAAGGGCATCACCTTGTAGCAGAATGTACCCCACGGGGTAATGAACGTTGTTTTCTCCATGTCTTCCGGTGCCATCTTAATCTGATTATACCCAGAGAAGCCATCCATGAAGGAAAATACCGAGAATTAAGCAGTGTTATCTACCAGCACATCAATGTGAGGTAACAAAAAGTCATCTTTTGGACTTGCTCTGTTTAGATCCCGGTAATCAACGCACATCCAGACTTTGCCATCTTTCTTTGGTACAGGCACAATATTAGCTACCCAAGGTGGGTAACTAGTTACGGCAAGGAATCCGGCATCCCACTGCTTATAAACCTCCTCCTTGATCTTCATCGCCATGTCAGGACGAGTTCTTCTCAACTTTTGTTTCACAAGAGGACAATCTTCTCTTAATGGTAGCTTATGCACAACGATATCAGTATCCATCCCTGGCATATCTTGATACGACCAGGCAAAGATATCCACATACTCACGCAGCATACCAATCAACTCTTCTTTACCTCGGCCTGCAGACCGGCCCCAATCTTTATTTCTTTCTTTGACTCTTCTGTCCCAATGTTGATGATCTCTATTTCTTCCTGATGAGGCTGAATGACCCGTTCCTCTTGTTTCAACAACCTAACCAATTCTTCGGGGAGTTCACAGTCTTCCTCAACCCCTTCATCAGCTTGGTAGATAGGATTGTCAAAGTCATGCGTGGTCATAGCAGGAACATTATCACTAGAATCCGGATGATCAATACTACACAGATGATGTGCGTATTTCAGAATCTGTTTATTTTTCAAAAGAGACACAAACACACAAACAAAAGAAAAAGGAAAAACACATTGCCATTTTATCTTTTTTTTTGTGAAAAATTTAAAACGAAAGAAAGAGAACGCAATTTTGTCTGGAAAATGTCCTTTTATTTCATGGAAAAAATAAATGCATTAAAAGCATGGTGGCCCTACAAATGGATCCGTGCACCTTGGGCAGAGTGCAGGATTGACAATGCAGCATGATAAAACAGGAAACAAGTAAATTACTTTGGTTTCCAGGTAACTTGGACGATATCTTCAGCAGACTAGTTCTTGAGCTCCTCTCCGGGTGCACATGGGTGAATCCAGTTGTCCCAGTCACCATCACTGTCTTCTTCTCCGCTTGTTGCACAGATATGGTTGCGGTCGAGCATCCCAGCACTTGTGAAAGTAATAGCTTTACCACTCTGAGGCCAGTTAGACCCACCAGGATGATAACCAAGCCCAAACTTGTCATCTTTCTTCTCTAATTCCAGCAATTTGCCCCAACCTTGGGCGCTTCCCGACTGAACTACTTCCTTAGCCTGCTTGTAGGAGTGAATGGAGGTACCTTCTTTCTCATTGTTCTTCTCTACCGAAGCCAAAATGCTGACATTAACCGCTTCGAAGGCCCTACACAATGTTTCATGGATCTCTCCGTCCATCTCCACATATTTGAAAGTTGATAATTGGCTCACAAAGATATCTTCCTCTCCGGACACAATGATTACTTGGCCATCAACCACGTATTTCAACTTCTGATGCAAAGTGGAAGTTATTGCTCCGGCAGCGTGAATCCAAGGACGTCCCAACAAGCAACTATACGCGGGCTGAATGTCCATGATGTAGAAGGTGCTTTTGAATACTTGAGACCCTATTTTCACAGGTAACTCAACTTCTCCGAACACAGACCTTTTGGACCCATCAAAGGCTTTAACTATCAAATCACTGGGTCACAAGACGATACCATCGACATTCAACTTCATTAAGGATTTCTTCGTAAGTACATTAAGAGAAGATCCAGTGTCAACCAGGACATGCAACAAAACAACACCCTTACACTCCATAGTAATATGCAGTGCCTTGTTGTGGTTACGACCTTCTAAAGTAAGGTCTCTATCTGTGAAGCCCAACCCGTGGCTTGCATTCACACTGCCCACTACAGCTTCCAGTTGATTAACATTTATCTCTTGAGGAACGTATGCCATCTGCAGTACTTTCAGCAAGGCTTCTCTATGTGCTGGAGAACACATCAGCAAAGACAAAATTGATATTTTTGGCGGCGTCTGGTTCAACTGGTCAACTACCTTGTAGTCACTCTTTTTTATTATTTGCATAAATTCCTCCACTTCTTTCTCAAAGGTACCCTGTCCAGCAGCAGGAGTTGTCATTTCTTCAGTCGCTGTTTGCTTTCCTTTAGCCTTTGCCACATCTTCAGCTTTAGGATCTCCTCTCAGAACTGGGGGAGCAAAAATACGACCACTTATCGTAAAACCACCAACCCCTCCGACGTTCACTACATTCGGGTCAATTGCTACTGACTTACTCTCGACCTTCTGTCCCTCCACATACACATCTGAGACGTAATGCCATGGGATGGCTTTATCATCAGTATAAGGAATAGGCCTAGGAATAGTAATAGTAACAGGACTGACTTCAGGAGCATAAATAGTCACCGGTTCTCTTCTAGCAGGTATCTCAGCTGGATCATAGTAGATTGTTATAGTGGACACACGATCACCTCCATTATCAACTTTATCAAACTGCAATGACCCTTCATTAATCAGATTCTTCAACCCCACCTTCAGGTCTTCACAGCCGTTCACTGAATTCAAACACTTTTCACAATCAGAACCGCATCCCGAAAACACTTGTCCTTTTAATAGCCTCTCCTTCACCACCAGCAGTGGAGTCTTCACTTCTTCTATGCTCAGAATCAAACTTAACTTCTCACCACCGTCAACAGCATTTATTCTAGCCCCTCCATGGTTTGGAATAGGGTTTGAAGTAACATTAGGCGGTGGTGCGAAGTTAATTGCCTTGGAGTCGATCAAATCTTGAACTTTATGCTGTAGCGCCCTGCATTTCTCAGTTGAGTGCCCGAGTTCCCCTGAATGGAATGCGCAACTAGCATTGGCATCGTACCCCACTGGAAGCTCTCCAGGTGGTGGTGGTGCTAATGTCCTCAGTTGCATCAAGTTCAGGTCCAGCAATCTCTGCAGCAATGCAGTGTATGTCATGGGAATTGCTTCAAGCACCCTATTAGCCGGACGAGCCTGTCTCGGCTGATAAGGTCTTTGTTGATAATTACTACGTTGTGGTTGTTGTTGTTGTTGTTGTTAAGGTTGAGTCTGTACCTGCTGCACAGGACTGGAAGGGATAGTGACAGCTGCCACTTGCTCATATGATCTTCTATATCCTCGGCCCCGTCCTCGGCCATACACAACATTGGTTTCCCCTTCCCTTCTTCTCGGGGGTCCATTGAAAGCTTTTCTTACGCCACTCAAGCTGCTCGCACTGGTATCCTGAATCTTCCCCATTTTTAACAAAGTCTCGACCCTCTCGCCTGCTATCACTATATCATTGAACTTGGTTGCCGAACAGGATGCCAACCTTTCGATAAACACCCCTTGCAATGTCCCCATGAACATATCAGCCATCTCATTCTCCAGCAATGGTGGTTGTACTCTGGCAGCAAGCTGACGCCACCTTTGAGCATACTCCTTAAACCCCTCCTTAGCATTTTGAGACATGTTCTGCAGTTGAGTGCGATTTGGAGCCATGTCCAAATTGTACTGGTATTGCTTCATGAACGCCTCTGCCAAGTCCTTCCAGCTCTTAATGTTGACCCTACTTAGCTTCATATACCATTCCAAGGAAGCCCTAACCAGGCTATCCTGGAAATAGTACATCCATAGCTTCTTATCATCAGTATGGGGAGCAATCCTTCCTACAAAGGACTGGAGATGAGTCTTTGGACTCGCTGTGCCGTTGTACTTCTCGAAAGTCGGGACCTTGAACTTGTAAGGGATTCTAACCCCTGGAACCAAGCCCAAGTCAGTAATGTCGAACCCTAGAGAGCTCTGAGATTGAATGGCCCTGATCTGTTCCCCAGTAAATCACCAACAAAGCAAATTTCTTTTATCTGACATTCGTCCTGTGTCATGATAAACCCTGAGAGCAGCCGTACCCTGCTAGGTGGTCGTCCTCCACCTCTCGATGATCGTCCTTCATCATGCTCACCCGGTGGCCGTCCCCATCATTGATCTTCTTTCCGACATTCGTCCTATGTCGTGATATTTAGCAGCCGTCCCCTGCTAGGTGGTCGTCCTCCACCTTTGATGATCGTCCTTCATCATGTTATCCAATGGCCGTCCCCATTGTTGATTTTGGTTATCTGGCATTCGTCCTATGTCATGATAAACCTTGAGAGCAGCCGTCCCCTGCTAGGTGGTCGTCCTCCACCTCTTGATGGTCGTCCTCCATCATGCTCATCCGATGGCCGTCCCCATCGTTGACCTTTCATCCGGCATTCGTCCTGTGTCGCGATATTTTCGGCAGCCGTACCCTGCCAGGTGGTCGTCCTCCACCTTAGATGACCGTCCCTCATCTTATACACAACAGAGTAACCGTCCCCTGCTAGGTGATCGTCCTTCACCTTTGATGACCGTACCTCATCATCTGTTTATTTCATTTATTCTTTAACCCGATGGTCGTCCCCGTCGTGGTCCCTTTTCCTTTTCCTGATGATCGTCCTTCATTAGTTTAGCCCGATGGCCGTCCCCATCGTTGGTTACTTTACTTTATGAACTTGATGGCCGTCCCCGTCATGTCTCATTAATCCCCAGAGAATTTTATAGCTTTACTTGATGGCCGTCCCCATCATAATTCTTTTTTATCCCCAGCATGTCGGTCGTCCCCGTCATTGCTTTATTTTCCGCACTTTTCCCAGCATGTCGGCCGTCCCCGTCATTGCTCTTTACCCAGCAGTCATCCTCTGCTCGACGGTCGTCCTCCGTCGCCTACACTTTACAATATACTTTATTTTCTTTTACAATCTATATCCCTTTTCTTCTTCATTCTGTGAGTGCAAATTTCAGACTGTCTTTGGTATTCAACCCCAAGTTATCTTGTTTGCCTGTTAAGCCGTCGCTTACATCCTGCACAACTAACTCATGTTTGAATAGGGGCAGCTGTAAACACCCCAAATTTTCCCTCACCCATTCACACCATGGCTTGTGATCATTTCACATGCATAAACTCAATCATAGCATCTCATATCACATTTTTGATTCACTGCATTGGTTCAAAGTCATCTGCATCTAGGGTTTGTGATCTGAGCAATCCAAGAGCTTCTTGAGCCACTCCAAAGGTCATCAATCACTTCAAAGGGTTCTATGTGTGTTCAAGCATCATATTATATCCTCTCAAAGTCAAGAATGGCAAAGAATCACAAGAACTGGAAATGGTGTGGAAGCAGAGCCAGGTTTAACTGCACAGATGACCTGAAATTAGGGTTTTGGTTTCAAAGGCCATAACTCCAAATTTTTTGGTCATTCTTGTTTCTATTGGTCTCTATATGGTATAGGGAGTATGCATATCAATTTTCATGAAGAAATTCCATGGGGAAGTCATCTGATCAAAAGTTGACTTTTCAAGCAAGTCAGTGCAAAATCAGGGCATCTGAGGCCCTCAATGACCCAACCAAGGGGTGTTCTTCATCATTTTGATTGTATATGATCTTTATTTGATCATAGAAGAAGTTGGAAGTTCACAAAATTCAAGAATTTCAAGTTTTTGCAAAGTTGACTTTTTGGGCAAGTTTGACTTTTAATGAAATTGCCATTTTAGGCAACAATGTGGCCTCAGCACAGTACTATGAGTGGTCCCATGCCAGGGCTCAAATTTCTGGGATGCCCTTCACCATGGAAGATATACCTGGACCATCCTCAGCACCACCTCCTGTCACTGTCAGCTTAGAGGAGTTTGAGAATTTGAAGGAGAGAAATGAGAAGTTGACTCAGGCTCTACAGAAGACCCTCTGGGAGAGGAGTGATGGTCGGCTGGACATTGAGAGGTTAGAAAAGCTAAAAGTGGAGTATCTGGCCAGGATTGAAAAGTCAGAGGATTACATTAAGAAGTCCAGGGCTGGAGAACAGATCTTGAAGAATGCCTGCAAGGAGGCTCAGTTCCAGAAGGCCAGGACTGATTTATATCTGAAGGAGAGTCAAGCTAGGTGGGTCAGGATCACCGAAGCTCGTACCCTGGAAGATAAGAGGACTCAGGACAAGATTGAGCAGTTGGAGGCTAGTGCAAAGGAGCAGCAGGAAGCCCTGCTAGCAGCCCAGAGAGAGATCTCAGAGTTAAAGATTAGAGCTGGTGTGAAGAGGTCAAAGGACCAGAGTCAACACAAGAAGCTAACTGCAGCTGTTACTACCAGGAATCTCCTTATCAGGAATCTCACAGAGCGTCCAGCTGATCCTGTGACTGAAGCACTTCTCAAGGAAGTTCAGGAGGATGAGTTTGGTCTTGGAGTCTGACTTTTGCTTGTTGTTGCTTTCATTTCATGTACTTTTACTTTTTATGTTGTATTTTTGACCCCTCAGAGGGCATGATTTGTAAGAAACAAACTATGTATCATTTACTTTTTGTAATATATGTACCAGTTTATTCAATCAGAGTTTCTTTCAAGCAACATCACAAGCATCTCCTTCAAGGGTCTGGAAAGGTCAAAACCAAGTGCCAAGCCGGATACCTTGGAAACAAATAAGCATACTGCATTGCATGCTAACCTTTGTTTGTTTTGTAGGTTTGTTTTGTTTTTTTGTTACTAACTCTATTGTGAATTCAGGAACTATTGCTCGACGTCGGGTGTTCCCACTCAACCGTCCACACAGATATCCAACCCGCAATAACCTTCCGGGTATACAGATGGACCAGGTACAACATGACCTTACAGAGGTCAGGAACCAAATGGCCAATGAGAGATTGGAAATGAGGGCTCAGATGACACAATTTATGGAGGTGATGAATAATATGGCTCAGAGCCAAGAGAGATTAAGAGCAATGGTAGAGAGGCAGAATCAGGAAGACCCCCATCTAGGGACTGCTGGGACAAGCAACAATGAGAGGGTGCAGCCTCATATCAACCCACCTGTATTTGGACCCTACCTTCATCCAGAGATCAACATCCCTGCCAATGTACAAGGGAATGTTAATACTGGCAGGGTGCTGCAAGAAGACCCCCAGGAAGATCAGTTCACAGTGATGGGAGCTGGGGATGAGGCCTATGACAGAAGGCTGGATGAAATTGCTGAAAAATTAAGGTCCTTGGAGTCTCAGAACTCTTTGGGTTTTGATGTTATGGACATGGGGTCAGGATTCCCCATAAGTTTAAACCACCGTGCTTTGAGAAGTACAACGGGACTTCCTGCCCACGGACCCACTTGCAATCCTTTCTGGGGAGGCTGAAGGCATATACCATGGACAAAAAGCTATGGATGTTTTATTTTGAGGATAGCTTAACGGGAGCTTCGAGGGAATGGTACTCTCATTTGACCAAAGCAACCATCAGGTGTTGGAAGGATTTGGCAGAGGCCTTCATTAGACAATACCAGTATAACTTGGATATGGCACCCAACAGGACCCTCCTGATGGGAATGTCGCAGTCATCCAGGGAAAGCTTCCGGGAGTACGCCCAGAGATGGAGACAGCTAGCTGCTGCTGTCCAGCCACCTATGTTAGAGAGGGAGATGGCAGATATGTTTATGAACACCCTCCAAGGGACATACATTGATAGGCTAGCTGCCTTTTCTTCTACCAGCTTCGCAAATGTCGTCATAGCTGGAGAAAGAATCGAGAGCCTGTTAAAGATGGGCAAAATTTCTGACAACGATGCCAGCTCATCCAGCAACACAAGGAAGCCTTTTGTGGGCCCAAGAAGAACTGGTGAGACCAATGCTATCCATGCCGGCAGGGGCAGACCCCAATATGCTCATAGGTCTGTGGCAGCAGTCACCATTCCCGCTCCAGTTCATCCACAACCAGCTTATCAACCACAATAACAAAATTATCAGCAACAAACTCGGTATCCTCCTCAGAGAAACTACAATAACACCAGCAACAACAATCAGCAAAGACCATATCAACAGAGACCATCTCAGGCCAATAGGGTGATCGATCCGATCCCTATGCCTTATGCCACATTATTGCCACAACTCCTAAAACTCAACCTGGTTGAGCTAAGGACGTTGGCACCTCCAGATCCTGCCAGTCTACCCAGAAATTATGACGCCAGCGCCAGATGTGCTTTTCATTTGAATGCACCTGGCCATAGTACAGAGAAGTGCAGAGCTTTGCACATGAAGGTACAAGACTTGGTAGATTCTAAGGCTCTAAACTTTGCACCACCACCAAATGTTAACAAGAACCCTATGCCAAACCATGGTGGTCCCAGAATCAATGCTATTGAAGAAGACAAGCCGTCTTACTTGATAACCAGTGTGGGTCAGATTCGGACACCCTTGGTAGAGATCAAAGCTCAACTCCTTGAATGTCAAATGTTCCCTGGATGCGAGCTAGGGTGTGCTTATTGCAACATTTCAGTGAATGGATGTGATAACTTGAGAGATGGCATAGATGGTCTCATCCAGAGTGGCCTGCTTCAAATCACAATGTCAATACCTACCAATCCAGCAATCTCCTTGACGACAATGCCCGAGTCTTCTACAACTGCAACAACCATTGTTCCGAACAACTTTTCAGTTTCATCAACAAATGCTTCATCTGTTACTTCAACGGACCAGATATCAACAAACATCCCTTCTACAACTTCAGCACCCCTTCATTCAGAATCTCCTACAACAACAACACCCATCCATTCAACAATGTCTCCTACAACATCAACAGCAAACAATGAAGATGTCTCAACTGTTACAATTTATTATGATCCTGAAAATGATTCCGCCTACAATTCACAAAATGCCACTCCTATCAGAGCACCAGTCACAATATACTATGATCCACAGACTATCACGGTCCCTTCTGCAGCTGCCATCAGTCCAGTCACTATCACAGTGCCTGGGCCAGTACCTTATGAAAGCAGCAATGCCATCCCCTGGCATTACGGCTCTGATCTATACTGCGAAGGACAGAAAATCACTCTCGAGTCACCAACTTCTTCACCACAAATAGACAATGTGGGGGGAGGCGGAGGCTTCACTCGAAGCAGACGTCTCTTTGCCCCACAAATTCAAAGACCCACTGCTGAAGCAGAAGCTGCTGCCAAGGCAAAAGGGAAAAGCATGGCGCAAGAGGAGCAAATTGTTAAAGAAGCTTTGAAATCACCTTTTGATCAAGAAGTTGATGAATTCATGAGAATCATCAAGAAAAGTGATTACAAGATAGTGGACCAGCTTCACCAGACGCCTTCCAAGATCTCTATTCTATCATTGCTCATGTGCTCCGAGGCTCATCGGAACGCGCTATTAAAGGTCTTGCACGCAGCTTATGTTCCAGAAGAGATCACAGTCAATTAGTTGGAAGCTGTGGTTGGAAATGTTAATGCTAGTAATGGACTAGGATTTACCAACACTGATTTGACTACGGAAGGCCGCAATCATAACAAAGCTTTGCACATTACCATGGAATGTAAAGGTGCAGTTCTTTCCCATGTGCTGGTAGACACAGGTTCATCCCTCAATGTCTTACCTAAAAAAGCCCTTGTGAAGCTAGAGTATGAAGGATTGGCATTACGTCCCAGTAACTTGGTAGTGAGAGCCTTTGACGGTTCTAAGAGATCAGTTCTGGGAGAAATTGAGTTGCCTATAACGATTGGCCCAGCTGTTTGTTGGGTAGACCATGGATTCATGCCGCCGGCGCAGTTACGTCTACCCTTCACCAGAAGTTAAAATTCGAGTGGGAGGGCCAAGTCATTACTATTTGTGGAGAGGAAGATATTTTTGTTAGCCATTTGGCTACCTACAAATACATTGAGATGGATGGGGAGATCCATGAAACGATGAGTCAAGGGTTTGAGGCCTTGAACATAAATGAAACATCTGTTGTACCTGGAACCTCAATGACATCTTATCAACAAGCCCGAAAGGTTGTTGAAGAAGGGACTGCCCGAGGCTGGGGCAAGCTGTTACCTGTGGAGAAGAAAGAGGATAGATTTGGGTTGGGTTACAAACCAACTCAACAAGATCAAGCAGAGGCTGCTAAGGAGCCCAACTTTGTTAGTGGGGGAATGCTCACCCCTGATGCTGTCAACAATCTGGAAGACGAGGATGAAAGCGACCGCAACCTGGAAAGTTGGATACGTCCAAAGATCCCGGGGAGCAGTATCTCAAGCTGGTCTTCCCAGGAAATTATAAGAGTTACTCCTGCAGAGTAATTATTATTTCCTGTATTTTTATAGCATGCATCAAGTCTTGCATCTTGCCCAAGATGACAAGACTCATTTTGTAATCGGGCCATCTGTAATTTTTGTGCAACAAGATTAATCAATGAAATATCGGACATCTTTTGCAAATAAGTCTCTTTTTCTTTTCCGCTCACTGTTTTTCCATTTTTATTTTTGTACAAAAAAATAAATGGCAATGTTTTCAAAATGACAACTTTATTTCACTTTTCTAAACAAGATTAAAATCAATCACTAAAATGAACAAACTGAACCCTTGCAGAGAGTGCCTTCCAGACTGCACCGACAATAGCACGGCTATGACTTCGTATGACTTTGACAATCCAATCAATCAAGCTGATGAAGGGGTTGAAGAAGAGTATGAGCTTCCTGAAGAGCTAGCCAGGTTGTTGAGACAAGAGGAAAGGGTTATCACTCCTCATCAGGAGGAGGTAGAGACGATCAATCTTGGTACCGGTGAAGACGTGAAAGAAGTTAAAATCGGGGCCTGCTTACAAGACTCAGTGAAAAGACAACTGATTGGCCTGCTTCAAGAATATGTGGATGTGTTTTCTTGGTCTTATCAAGATATGCCAGGGTTGGACACCGACATTGTTATGCATAAGCTGCCTTTAAAAGAAGACTGCCCACCGGTTAAGCAGAAATTGCGCCGCACTCGCCCAGACATGGCAATGAAAATCAAAGAAGAGGTACAAAAGCAGTGGGACGCCGGGTTCCTTGCTGTGACTAGCTATCCGCCGTGGGTTGCTAATATAGTACCTGTGCCTAAGAAAGACGGCAAAGTAAGGATGTGTGTTGACTACCGGGATCTGAACAGAGCCAGCCCAAAAGATGATTTCCCATTACCTCACATTGACGTATTGGTGGATAATACGGCTCAGTTCTCGGTATTTTCCTTCATGGACGGATTTTCAGGATACAACCAGATCAAGATGTCACCTGAAGACATGGAGAAGACAACCTTCATCACACCCTGGGGCACGTTCTGTTACAAGGTAATGCCATTCGGACTGAAGAATGCTGGTGCAACATATCAACGGGCTATGGTGACATTATTCCACGATATGATCCATAAAGAAATCGAATGTTATGTGGATGACATGATCGCCAAGTCCCTCACTGAAAAAGACCACTTGGTAAATCTGCTAAAGCTATTCAAGCGTCTGAGGAAGTACCAACTGAAGTTGAACCCCAACAAGTGCACATTCGGGGTGCGATCTGGTAAGCTGCTGGGTTTTATTGTGAGCGAGAAAGGGATTGAAGTTGACCCTGATAAAGTCAAAGCCATTCAAGAAATGCCTGCACCGAAGTCTAAAAAAGAAGTTCGGGGGTTTCTAGGTAGATTGAACTACATCTCAAGGTTCATATCTCACCTTACAGCAACCTGTGAACCTTTGTTCAAATTGTTAAGAAAAGAACAAACGGTCAGGTGGAACGAAGACTGCCAGAAGGCTTTTGACAAGATCAAAGAATACTTGCAAGAACCACCAATCCTTATGCCTCCAGTTGAAGGAAGACCTCTGATAATGTACTTGACAGTATTAGAAGAGTCGATGGGGTGTGTGTTGGGCCAGCATGACGAGTCTGGTCGAAAAGAGTATGCAATATACTACCTAAGAAAAAAGTTTACCGACTGTGAACAACGTTATTCACTGCTCGAGAAAACTTGCTGTGCTTTAGCGTGGGCTGCTCGCCGACTAAGACAGTATATGTTGACCCACACTACTTTATTGATCTCCAAAATGGACCCAGTTAAGTACATATTCGAGAAGCCAGCGCTTACCGGACGGGTTGCAAGGTGGCAAATGATCCTCACAGAATATGACATCCAGTACACTTCTCAGAAAGCCATCAAGGGCAGTGTATTGTCTGAATATCTTGTTGAGCAACCTATTGATGATTACCAGCCTATGAGATTTGACTTCCCTGATGAAGACATCATGTTCATAAAAGAGAAAGATCATGAAGAGCCTATTCACACTGAAGGGCCTGACCCGGAGGAAGGATGGACTATGATGTTTGATGGGGCTGTTAATATGAATGGTCGTGGTGTTGGTGCGGTACTCATTACACCTAAAGGAGTTCACATGCCTTTCTCGGCAAAACTCACCTTTAACTGCACTAACAACGAAGCTGAATACGAAGCTTTCATTATGGGTCTTGAGAAAGCCATTGACCTCAGGATCAAGATATTGACCGTGTTCGGAGATTCAGCTCTGGTAATCAATCAGACCAACGGCAAATGGTACACGCACCAGGATCATCTGATACCTTACAGGGATTATACAAGGAGGTTATTGACTTTCTTTACAACGGTCAAGCTTGAGTATATCCCTCGGGACGAGAATCAGTTTGCAGATGCTCTGGCCACCATTTCATCCATGATCAAAGTTCAAGCTGCCAACTTTGTACCTCAGATTTCAGTGTCCAGACTTGACAGACCGGCATATGTGTTCGCAGCAGACGTTGTCAAAGATGATAAGCCTTGGTTCCATGACATTAAGTGCTTCTTGGAGGATCAAACAGACCCACCTGGGGCATCTTCCAATGATAAGAAGACTTTAAGAAGGCTTGCTGGTAGTTTCTTCCTGAACACTGATGGTTCCCTGTACAAGAGAAACTTTGATATGGTACTCCTCAGATGCGTTGATAGAACAGAAGCAGACTTGTTAATGCACGAGGTGCACGAGGGATCCTTTGGTACCCATGCGGGAGGGCATGCCATGGCTAAAAAGTTGCTAAGATCAGGTTATTATTGGATCACAATGGATGCCGACTGTTGTGCATACGCCAGAAAATGCCACAAATGCCAGATTTATGCGGATAAGGTGCATGTGCCTCCCAATCCTTTGAATGTGATGTCTTCACCCTGGCCCTTTGCCATGTGGGGCATTGACATGATTGGCAAGATTGAACCGACTGCTTCGAATGGCCACAGATTCATCCTGGTTGCTATTGACTATTTCACCAAGTGGGTCGAAGCAGCCTCCTATGCAAATGTTACAAGGCAGGTGGTAGCCCGATTTCTGAAGAGAGATATCATCTGTCGATACGGAGTTCCCGAGCGAATCATTACTGATAATGGTTCTAACCTAAACAACAAAATGATGGCAGAGCTGTGCCGGGACTTCAAGATCCAACACCACAATTCTTCTCCTTACAGGCCAAAGATGAACGGCGCTGTTGAGGCAGCAAATAAGAATATCAAGAAGATTGTGCAGAAGATGGTGGTCACCTACAAAGACTGGCATGAAATGCTACCATTTGCCTTGCATGGATACCGCACATCAATCAGAACATCCACTGGGGCAACACCATATCAGCTTGTGTATGGTATGGAAGCAGTCCTGCCTGTTGAAGTTGAATTACCCTCTCTACGGGTATTGATGGATGTTAAGATGAACGAAGCAGAATGGGTCCGATCCCGATACGAGCAACTGAGTCTGATTGAAGAGAAAAGATTGGCTGCAATTTGTCATGGGCAGTTGTACCAGAAAAGAATGAAGAGAGCCTTCGATCAGAAAGTCAGGCACCGAGAGTACCAAGTAGGGGATCTTGTGCTGAAAAGAATCCTCCCTCATCATACAGACCACAGGGGCAAGTGGACTCCTAACTATGAAGGACCATTTGTAGTGAAGAAAGTTTTCTCCGGTGGAGCACTCATGCTCAATACTATGGATGGTGAAGACTTCCCGTCCCCTGTGAATTCAGATGCAGTTAAAAAATACTTCGCATACAAATGACCCGCTGGACATAAAAACAGAATGTAAGTCCAGGCAAAAATAGGGCATCCCGGCGAGTCAAAAACAGAATAAAAGACTCGGGCAAAAATAAGGGAAAATAAACAAAAGATGTACACCCGCTGAGTTGAAAAGCCGCATTGGACAACTCAGGCAAAAATGGGTATCCCGATGGATTGAAAACCCGAAAGGGCGATCCATGCAAAATAAGGGAATAAGCGAACAACTGCATTCTGAATTCGTCTGTATCCCTTATGACTCGGTAAACTTCGAAAGGATCAAGCTTCTGTCAGAATCAGCCCTCTTCAGAAAGCAAGATGAGAAGAACGTCAAATGTCATACGAGTCATAGCAGAAGAGAAGCTACTTGAAGCGTCGACAACATCGCCAGTATTTTGTTTCTCAATTTGTAACAATCTCCTCATTTCAGGGGATATGTTTCTTTGACTGTATATTGCCAATTCAGGGCACATGAATTAATAAAATCAGATTTCCAGTCATGTTTCGTCTTGTATATTTTTATTTGCAAAAATGTCTGATGTCTTTAAAATACTGTTTGCATAAATACAGATGCTTATCTTCAAAATATATATAATAAAAAGTCACATGCTTGCAGGAAATATACTTACTCTCAGAAGTGTCTAAACTCCTATGACGGAATCCAGTAAAGGATACCTCGGGATTACTTGTGCGTTTCCCTATCTTTGCAGGATTGCAGGTATCCAAAACGCAACTTGGGGCATGAAAGCTTCGCTCCAACAAGCCGACAAATCAACACTCAATCTCAGTACTCAAAATGTTTTCTCCCCAGCTGAGTTGCCAGGCATCACTTCTCCAATAGGGCAGTACCAGAAGGTGCCCGTATCTCCAGTTGAGTTCTAGGAAGAAACTTCTAGGAAGATCTTTCAGTGATCTTTCTTCTTCCCCAGCCGAGTTGCCAGCTACTATTCCTTCCCAGCCAAGTACAAAAGTCAGGAAACCATCTCCCCACAGAGCTTCAGCCTCTATTCAGAAGAGCAACGCATGAAGGGATCACAACAGAGTGAAGAAAGCTTCTACAAACCCCAGCTGGGTCCCTCATTATCAGGATGGGTCTATCTCATCGGATCTACCAGTGATCTCATCCCCAGCTGGGATGTCCATTTCAAATAGACCGGCCAGAGATCTTCAGAGCAACGGGATCCGAATCCCGGTTTGGTATCTTTGCATAATCATGGCATTCGCATCATATTCACCCACAAAGCGTGGCATTCCGTCTAATACGGAGCATAACTGCAAAAGTCAAACATGTAGCATAATCATAAGCCATGTTCTGAATCAAACACTTGTGAATAATGACAAACCATCAACATACAGAATACTCCCCCCAAAATCCCCAGCGGAGATTCCCCAACAAACACAGTTGCCTTGCATTCCCAAACACCAGTATATACTCTTTGTGGCACCCGTCCGTGTCATATCCCCAGCAGAAAGACCAAAGCATCCTCTTTGCACTCACAGATACTTATATACACAATTCCTTGACACCCGTCCGTGTCATCTCCCCAGCACAGTTACCTAAACACTTTGTATATCAGATACTTGTTTATACCATACTCTTTTCTTTTGACACTCGTCCGTGTCACTCTCCCCAGCAGTTAAATACTCATCTATACACCACTCACACTCATACAGATACTCGTCCGTATCTTGTACACACCATTTATATCCCCACAGATTCGACACTAGTCCGTGTTCTTTGTTAACCAGTTGGTACTCGTCCGTACCATCATCTCAGAGCATGTGTCAGGCGTTTGTTTCTACATGATACTCGTCCGTATCATAAGTCTTAAGGATGCTCGTCCGCATCTTTAATCCATACACGGTGTCAAACACTTTTGTCTTCTTAAATTTAGACACTCGTCTGTATCTATCATTCCCCAGAAGAGTCCCCTCAGATTCAACACTCATTCGTGTTCTCTGTTAACCAGTTGATACTCGTTCATATCATCATCTCTGAGCACGTGTCAGTATTTGTTTCTACCCGATGCTCGTCCGTATCGTAGTCTTAAGGATGCTCGTCCGCATCTTTAATCTATACACAAACATCTAAACACTTATACCTTTTGTTTTTGGATGTAAACACTCGTCCGTGTTTACTATTTCCCAGTAAATCACCAACAAAGCAAATTTCTTTTATCTGACATTCGTCCTGTGTCATGATAAACCCTGAGAGCAGCCGTACCCTGCTAGGTGGTCGTCCTCCACCTCTCGATGATCGTCCTTCATCATGCTCACCCGGTGGCCGTCCCCATCATTGATCTTCTTTCCGACATTCGTCCTATGTCGTGATATTTAGCAGCCGTCCCCTGCTAGGTGGTCGTCCTCCACCTTTGATGATCGTCCTTCATCATGTTATCCAATGGCCGTCCCCATTGTTGATTTTGGTTATCTGGCATTCGTCCTATGTCATGATAAACCTTGAGAGCAGCCGTCCCCTGCTAGGTGGTCGTCCTCCACCTCTTGATGGTCGTCCTCCATCATGCTCATCCGATGGCCGTCCCCATCGTTGACCTTTCATCCGACATTCGTCCTGTGTCGTGATATTTTCGGCAGCCGTACCCTGCCAGGTGGTCGTCCTCCACCTTAGATGACCGTCCCTCATCTTATACCCAACAGAGCAGCCGTCCCCTGCTAGGTGATCGTCCTTCACCTTTGATGACCGTACCTCATCATCTGTTTATTTCATTTATTCTTTAACCCGATGGTCGTCCCCGTCGTGGTCCTTTTTCCTTTTCCTGATGATCGTCCTTCATTAGTTTAGCCCGATGGTCGTCCCCATCGTTGGTTACTTTACTTTATGAACTTGATGGCCGTCCCCGTCATGTCTCATTAATCCCCAGAGAATTTTATAGCTTTACTTGATGGCCGTCCCCATCATAATTCTTTTTTATCCCCAGCATGTCGGCCGTCCCCGTCATTGCTTTATTTTCCGCACTTTTCCCAGCATGTCGGTCGTCCCCGTCATTGCTCTTTACCCAACAATCATCCTCTGCTCGACGGTCGTCCTCCGTCGCCTACACTTTACAATATACTTTATTTTCTTTTACAATCTATATCCCTTTTCTTCTTCATTCCGTGAGTGCAAATTTCAGACTGTCTTTGGTATTCAACCCCAAGTTATCTTGTTTGCCTGTTAAGCCGTCGCTTACATCCTGCACAGCTAACTCATGTTTGAATAGGGGCAGCTGTAAACACCCCAAATTTGCCCTCACCCATTCACACCATGGCTTGTGATCATTTCACATGCATAAACTCAATCATAGCATCTCATATCACATTTTTGATTCACTGCATTGGTTCAAAGTCATCTGCATCTAGGGTTTGTGATCTGAGCAATCCAAGAGCTTCTTGAGCCACTCCAAAGGTCATCAATCACTTAAAAGGGGTCTATGTGTGTTCAAGCATCATATTATATCCTCTCAAAGTCAAGAATGGAAAAGAATCACAAGAACTGGAAATGGTGTGGAAGCAGAGCCAGGTTTAACTGCACAGATGACCTGAAATTAGGGTTTTGGTTTCAAAGGCCATAACTCCAAATTTTTTGGTCATTCTTGTTTCTATTGGTCTCTATATGGTATAGGGAGTATGCATATCAATTTTCATGAAGAAATTCCATGGGGAAGTCATCTGATCAAGAGTTGACTTTTCAAGCAAGTCAGTGCAAAATCAGGGCATCTGAGGCCCTCAATGACCCAACCAAGGGGTGTTCTTCATCATTTTGATTGTATATGATCTTTATTTGATCATAGAAGAAGTTGGAAGTTCACAAAATTCAAGAATTTCAAGTTTTTGCAAAGTTGACTTTTTGGGCAAGTTTGACTTTTAATGAAATTGCCATTTTAGGCAACTTTTTCAACCTTTACTTTTTGATTCAAAAAAGCTTCAAATGGAAAAACTTTGGTCATGAAAGTTGTAGAATAGATCTTTCCTTTTTCAAAAAGTACAAGAACATGACCTAATTCATTTTGGATCAAAAGTTATGGCTTGTCAAAGTTGGCAAAAATCACTAAATTTCAAGTTATGCACCAAAGAGGCAAAGTTGCAAATTCACTTCACAAGGAAAATTGGGCTGTCAAATGCATTTCTAAACTTCACCATATGATCATACAACACATAAAAATTAGAATGGGCCAAGAGATCATTCACTTTTGTGGCCTATGGAGCAAGACTTTTTCATGAAAAGCAAAGGCAAGGCAAGTTGCAAAACTCATCATAGCTTCTCATCCACTTGCTGGCTAGCTTGCTGATCAATCCTAGGTCTTTCCTCACATCATGCTGCGCAGCACACCCTCCTTGTACTTGGCTAGAAAGTAGCCCATGCCTTCTTACACCAACTTTGACATTTTGGCAAAAGCACCCATACCAATCAATAAAGCACATGTCACTTCTTCTGACCAATGGCATTTGTTTATACAAAGAAAATGCAAGCCAAACACAACAAGAAGCAAGCCTGAAGCCTCCCATAACACAGCATTCTCATTTTCACCCTCTTGAGCAAAAGCATTCGAAACTCATCCCACAGGCCACAAACACACAAACAAACTTCATGAACCATCTCACCATGCTTCACTAAACTCAAACAAACCCTCAAAACAGCCTGAAAGCCATAGAATCACAAACACGATTCTCACCTGACCTTGAACAGAACTTGTTCAATCTCTCAAACCAGCCCAAATAAACTTCAAACAAGCCTGGCAAACACTTTGGAGAGGTCATTGGAGCTGTTTAGAAGCAAGAAACTGGCCCAGAAGCTCCTGGTTTGAAAGCTTCGATTCAGGTAGCTATGGCATTTCATTTTTCCAGAACCTATATTTCTTGTTTCTAAATGATAAAGCATGCTTCCCTGAGTTCACTGAACTTGTTACTTTTGAAAAAGATTGAGAAATGAGGTTGTATTGTGTTTCTGAAATTTTGGCAGTTTTTGATGTTTGATTCGTATCTTGATTTTGTGTTGAAATAAATGGATTTTGTTGCTGGATTATTGTTTAGGGATGTTAGTTTAGTTGATCTGGAGAGTTTGGCATGATTTCATGGCGTATTGAGAGATATTGGGAGATGACCTAGCCGGAGAAGACGACCGGAACAGTGTTCCGATCGCCTGAGAGTGATTAGGGCATGGATTAGGGTTTAATCAGTTAATTAGTGAATTTGAATGTCAGCCCTTGGATGTGGCGCCAAGTCTCTTCCCGCGCGTGTGAATTCAAACCTGGACCCTTGGATGTGTTGACTTTTCTTTTTTCAGATTAAATTCAATTTTATTTTACATTTTATTTCATTTGTTTTCTCATTTTATTAAAAATAGCAAAACCTTTTCAAAAATTCTGAAAATTTTTATACAAACTTTTATTTAATTTCAGAAACCAAAAATATTTTTATTTTTATTTTTTGCATTAAAAAATATTTTTAAATCATTTAAAAGTTTATTCTTAATTAATTAATGAGAATTAATTAATTAAAAATACTTTTAGGTATTTAAAAATCACCAAAAAATTCATGAAACCTTCATAATCATTTAGAAACATTTTCCAACCCTCAAACCAAATTTCTTTTTTGATCTTAATGTCTTTTGAGAATTTTTTCATGGAATTAAAATCATTTCAAGGCATTATTTTGATCCAAACTTCAAAAAATCATTTCTGCCTAACCATTGAGAGTTGGACTTTGATTCTTTTTGCATTGCATCTTATTTAGCATGTAGTTTGTGAGATTAAATTGGTTTGATTTGATCTTTCATTTTCCATTTGTTTGGCATTTTTTCTTGTTAAGGTACCCTAAAACCCTAAAAATCTTAGGAAATTCATAACCCTAATTAGGTTAAGAGTTGAGACCTCTCCTTTGGGAAGTGAGATAGTATAGGTTTAGGGTCCCTTTGAGTGCATTTTCAATTTTTAATCTTGGTGTTTGCTTCTGATTTTGGTTTTTGTTTGATACATTGATCATAAACCCTAATTTGGGCTTCCTTTTGCATTCATCTTGTATTTGCATTCATACCTTGACTTGCCATAGCATTTTGTGCATCCATTTGATTCATTAGACATCTTAAGACATGTTGAAAGCATGTTTGATCATTGCATCATGTATTTGCCATGTTGTATGTCATTTGCATCTCATAACTTTTCATGTGTGTTCATGGTTCTAAACTTGTTCCATTTGCATCCATTTGTTCATGTGATCATCCCCATGTCTTGTTTCATGTTTGCACCATCTCATAGCATCATTATCATCACACATATGCTTATGGTTTTGGTTTGCATCATGCCATTTCATCTCATTTTGCATTGCATTGCATTTCTTTCACTAACTTTTCAGGTGGTAAGTTGCTTTGAGAAGTGAATTTGCCTTCACTTCTCACATTTTCTTTTCATCTCTTTCATGCATCCTTGCTGCATTTTGTCTTGTGTTTGAGATTGAGCTTGCTCATTCTTCTCTTCTTACTTTCTTTCTTCAAGCAACTTGATTTCTTAAATGAAGCAAGTTACTTTGCTTCTCCTGATCCTTTCATCTGCTTCCTGGTGGTTCCTCTGAAGATTTCTCTTGTTAACCTCACAAACCTTAGGGACAACCAAGCATGACAATGATTAGGGTTTTGATTAGTCTCCCCACTTAGTTTTAACTTTGTGTCTCTTTGAGTCTTCTCTTCTCACCTCATAATCAGGGACTAAACCCTAAAGGCTTTAAGGCTTTGTGATTAAGCTTATGCCTGCATCCTTCTATTAGGATGGAGTGTATAACTTTAATCCTAAGTGTTAAACCCTTAATGTGTTTAAATCCTTTAATCAATCCATCTTAATAATCATCAAGACATCACACTTGTAACTTGGGCCTTGCATTAGGGTTCTAATTCTTCCTTAATTGGTTAAGAAGGACTAACCCTAGTATTAATGGACAAGTCCTCCTCAAGTTGTCTTGCAAACCCTAAAAATCATTTCATCATCATATCATTAAATAAAATCCACTTAATCAAAGGCATGTTTTGTCATGAGTTTAATCCCTAATCATGGATTAAGTTGAGGAGCTTTCCTCAGCTTAAACATTCTCATCTATTATCCTTCTATTAGGATGGTGTAATGAGTCTGTTTAATCCCTGATTATGGCTTAATCTCATTACTCAACACTAAACAAAAACAACAAAAACATCTAAATAATCACAAGTAGGTTATTGATCTTAATCCTACATCAAAGGTGCTTAAGTGTGAGAATCTGACTTCACACTTAAGGTATTCTCATTACTCCTAATCATAGGGAAGATGTGATGAGTTTACTAAATCCATTAGTTTAGGCTTAAGCTCATTAATTTATGACAAACTTTCAAAAGCAATAAAAGACTGAAAACTCAAAAAACAAACAATAATCGTCTCCTTCGGGATTCTTTCCTCATCTCATTCATTCACAACCGAGAACTTGCTTCTTCCGTCTAATGCAAGACAGTTTGCATCTGTGCCAGACAGATCATACACTTGAGCATAGACATGTAGGCAGTTCACAAGTCAATTCACCTTTCAGTCTCTTTGGGTCGAACTACGGTGTTCTAACTTCCTCATTGCACGAGAGGATACGTAGGCATAACTCAACAGTTATCGAACAAAAGTCTCTGTATATTCCCCTCTTTCCAGCCTCATTCTTTAAGCCTCATTATCATGAGCATTTCATATTTGTTCTTACACTGACACTTCATTTATACACTTCACACTTCTCTTACACTGACACCTGTACATTCTTTTCCAGCTCTCTTTATACACAAATTGCACTGACACTACCCCTTTAAAACACAAATCTTTTAAGCGTGGATCCCGTCGAGTACGGCGGACAATCTGGGTGCTAATACCTTCCCAGGTTGTAACCAACCCCCTTTCTCAGTCTCTCTGGTTCGCAACCGTCTTATCCATCTTTTCTAGGTCTATGCAGCATTGCCTTTCCTCCGGGATAAAAATGCCTAGCTAGAGACTCTTTTCTTTTCCCGTGAGTTCACTCCCGTGTGTTCTCACATCCTCCTTTCGCCGACCGTTCGCGTCTGTACCCCATTTGACCCGGCTTCATCTGGTGGGAGCGACACCCATTCCTGCCATAAGGGTCATAAAATTGTCCATCCTCAGTCTCAAGTCAGCTAAATCAGCCTGCATTTGATCCATGACTCTTTCTCTGTTAACTCTTGTGGGATATCTGTGTACAATCGGCTGTTCTCGAACCTTCCTGGGAGCTATAGTGCCTGAAACGACATTAACGTTAGAAACTGAAGAACTACCTGCAAAACAAACAAACACGTTATATGCATGCAATGTAACTGCTCATGTTTCCAAGTTTTAGGCATTTATGCCCCAGTTCTGGTATTTTCTCCAGATAACCACTTTGAGTATTAGTTTTCAATCTTTCCCTTTGAAGAGTGTTCAGATCTTAGCAGTATCAGACAAACAAGCTTTGCATATTCAGAAATGGTAATTTGCATATTGACACTGTATATCATGGATAACCCACTGCCGGCCAAAAGTTAGAGCACAAAAAAAATTCCCCGAAGGGTTACAAGTTAATACATGAACAAAAGACAAAAGATAAAGCAAGACTCCTACAACAAGCCTGTAGGTTGTCTGATCAATAATAAATAAAAACTAAACTAAAGACCCAAGTTCTTCTGCAGCTACCTCTGTCCTGCTCTTCTTCACACCTGCCCTCAGCTTGAGCTCTTCAATCTCCTTCAGTGCCTCCTCCAAGGCTATCTGGCTTTGTGCCAACTACTGAGTCATTTCCTTTCGTATGTTGTGGACTTGTTCCACTTCTTCTTTCTTGAAGGTCATCTGTACTTCGAAAAACTCTTCTTTTTCTTTATACTTCTACTGCTCCTGTTCCCTTTGGCCTTGCAACCAAACAATGGACTGGCGAGGTTCTTTAAGAGTCTTCAAAGTCTTTTTGCGCTCCGTTTCTCTTTTTGCCTCCATCAGACCCAACCTCTGAAAGTGAGTTTCCCTTCCAGCAAACTCTTTCTCTTTAGCTTCCAATGAGGCTTGCATCTTCTGTAGCTTTCCCTCTGCTTCATTTTTAGCCCGGTTGGCAAGATGGTACAAGTTAACCATTTCAGCATTCTCCACTCGGACTTCGTGCATCTGAGCTTCCAGTTTCTTATACTCTTTAAGGGAGACAGTATTCTGGCATGGCACTTCTTTGGGATATAATGGGGCTTCTACTGAGAATGGCATGAGAACTTCCTCTACACGTTTCTGCAACCATGTAGCAAAAGGAGGATATGTCTTGGGATCTACTCTGCCAAAGTCTTTCTTACCTTTCCTCACTCTGTGAGCCCAAGCCTGAGATGCTTGTATAACTAATTCTTTGTTTCCCTCCAAAGGAAAATACAAAGACTCAGCAAATTCTTCCATATTTGGTGGATCTCTCAGAGGATAACCAAATTGCTTCCTGGCTAATGATGGATGATAACTGATCACACCCTTCCTTCCTAGCAAAGGCACTCCAGCAAATCTTCCACAACTGACCAGCAACTCCTTTCCCAGCAGATCTCTGTCATATCCCCAAGCTATATCCTCAGAAGTTAGCCCCATTAGCCTTCTAGACCACCTCCACTCATCTCTCATTTCCTTGAAAGAGCCTGACTTTGGCAATTGCCTAGCAAACCACTCAGCAAACAATGAAGCACGACAGCCCACTGGTCCACCTCTACCTTTCTCATTCCGGTAATGAACGTTGTAGTAGAAATTGTAGATGTTAGAAATTGGCAGAATTTTTGACAAACAAAGTAAAAGCTATGAACTTAGTTCAGGACATCAGGATGTCACACCAGATGTTGTGACATCGTGAATCTGCTATCTGCCTTAAATGATGCGCAACAGAAGTGCTTAAAATCAGGAGTAAATATCTGGAATTAATTGTAAAGGATGAGCACTCCAAGGCGCCTCTTTAGGAAGTTAAGTTATCTGGTTCCAGCATAAAAGGAAACAGAAAACTATCTCACCTTGATTCAAGGAGATAACAAACTAACTCACCTTTATTCAAGGATATAACTGTGGGATTTATCAAAGTCTGGATAATTTGCAAAAAGCCCACAAACTCAGCATCTATTTAAGAAACTGATACACTCAAGAAAATCTAACGAATTTAAGAAGACTGTCAAGGGTGTTAGTGAAGCTAGGTTTTATTTGTGTGTTATTCACTTTATAAGCTTTTAAGCAAAAAGTGAATTGTGTCTTGATTGAAACTGATAAGTAAGATCAAGCTGGTGTGTCTGAAGTGTGACTTCAAACTTATTAATCATTCTAAGTTAAAGATCACTGTGTGATTGAGGGGGAGTGAGTAGGTACTCATATCTAAGTAGAGTCTTAGATAGAAATTACCTTGGGTAGTTATTAAGTGAAGGATTAAACTGATTGGTTTAACTCCCTAATTAATATTACTTATATTGAATTTCCTTCCTGGCTTGGTAGCCCCCAGATGTAAGTGTGGAGATACACTGAACTGGGTTAACAATTTCCTGTGTTATTTAATTTACTAGCTCATTAATTTATTGCTTAGGATATCAGTGTCTAAACATCTATTTCGACATCACATATCTGATCCCAGAATTTCAATTGGCATCAGAGCAGGCACCCTGCCTGTATAATTGGGTGAGATCTAGGGACTGCAAATTTTGGGAACATGGATAGAGATGTAGGATCTGTGAATCGACCACCTATTTTGGATGGATCCAACTATGATTACTGGAAGCCAAAAATGGTAGCATTCTTGAAATCTCTGTGAGCAACTCTAGTTTTGAATGATTATAAATTTTAAGTGTTTGATGCTTGCCTTTAGATCTTTTGTCTCATTTTCAATAATGTCTTTGTTTTTCTGAAAATACACAAAATGAATCGATTCATTCTATTATGCATCGATTCATGCTGTTATAATGATTCTGGAAATTCGCAAAATGAATCGATTCATCTCATCATGTATCGATTCATGCTGTTTTAATGGTTCTGGATTTTCTTCTATGAATCAACACATACAAACATGCATCGATTCATTGCTTGTTTAATTCTCTGTTTTTATTCATCTATTTAGTATGTATCGATTCATACTAACATGTATTGATACATAACAGTATAAATACTATTATGTATCGATTCATTCGTGTCTTGAATCGATTCATTTGTATGTTTTACTTCTAACAGAATATGCATATATATGTGAAGTGTTTCATTTAGTGCAATAATAGATTACAGAAATTGCAGACGAATTTTAGAGTAAAAGATCATTGAAGAACACATCAAGAAAAGGATTTTGGAGTGTGGACAATTCAATGTGGAGCAGGATTGAAACCTAGAATCAAATACATCTTCATCATCTTCTCAAATACCTTAATTCAAGAACATCAACAAGGAAGTGAGTGATGTTCTGTGAATTGAAGGTTTATGAGATAACGTTCAGTGGTATGATCGGAGATCCAGCTGAGTTGAAGAGTGATAGAAGGTTTCAAGGAAAAACCAGTTGGGTTTTCCTTCAAGAACGGGCGTGTTCTTGAGGGTTTGTTAGTCACGTTTACAAGACAGATTCAGCCGCAACGTAAGATTTGGAAATCAGGGGATTTCGCAAATAGATCGTGGAACCGGTGAATTGCTTGTATTACTTGCAGGGAATCTTGATTGGGCTCAGATCAAGTGAAGGTTGATACAATAGGAAGATCTAGGTGTATATATTTCTGGTGTTTGTATAGCAACCTTGTAATCGACGAATTCAGCAGTATTGATATAAAAGTTCTCAATTTCGGTTTGAAATTGAGAGGGAGACGTACCCACACGCGAGGACGAACGTGGGGAACTTCCTTACCAAATCTCTGCGTATTGTATTCCTTCTCTATCTCTATTTACGTTTTCAATCGTTTTTGATTCATTGGAAATAGCTTTTGTGATAGGTGCATTCAACTGTTTTACATCTTGTGTGTTTAATCCTTTATCATCTCAATCGTAAATCCAGCACGTTATCACATGTCTGGTCTTCTAGTGCCTGGTCCAGAATAGACGCTTGTATATTTGGGACCGTTGTTTCCGTCAATCTTTGAAAACTCTGAAAAATCTTTTAAATCCTTGTAAACAAGGAGGTGATCCATTCACCCCCCCTCTAGATCACTAGCCACAGCGTCTAACAATCTCTTGATAGTAGGGCTTGGAAAGCAGCTAACAAAGGATGGGAGCACCCTGTCAAAGACAATAAGGATGGGGAAAAAGTGATGAAGCCTGAAGAAGAGTGGAGCAAGGAGGAAGATGAGTCAGCACTTGGAAATTCCAAATCCTTAAATTCCTTGTTCAATGGCATTGACAGGAACATATTTAGGCTTGTGCATCACTGTGAGCTAGCCAAGGATGTTTGGGACACCCTCAAAACTACTCATGAAGGAACATCAAAGGTGAAGATGTCAAGACTTCAACTTCTCACCACCAAGTTTGAGAACTTGAGGATGAAGGAAGATGAGACCATTCATGAGTTTTACATGAACATCCTGGAGATTGCTAATACTTCTGGTGCCTTGGGAGAGAAGATGAGTGATGAAAAGTTGGTAAGGAAGATTCTCATATCACTGCCCAAGAGGTTTGACATGAAGGTCACTGCCATAGAAGAAGCTCAGGACATCTGCACAATGAAAGTTGAGGAGCTCATTGGTTCCCTTCAAACCTTTGAGATGGGAATGAGTGATACTATTGTGAAGAAAAACAAAAGCATAGCCCTGGTCTCAAACACTGATAAGGAAGAAGAAAGTCATGAAGCAGGCTCTGAGGACAACTTATCAGATGCAATTGCTATGCTTGGGAGAAAATTTAACAAAATTATCAAAAGAATGGACAACAGGCCCAGACCAAGTGGAAGAAACTCAACCTCTGAGAATAAAAGATCTTATGACTCTAACAGAAGGTCAAACTATGATGAGAAGACTAACCAAGGAAAAGGGATCCAATGTCATGGATGTGAAGGTTATGGACACATTAGAAGTGAATACCCAACCTATCTAAAGAAGCAAAAGAAAGGTCTTTCTGTGTCCTGGTCAGATGAAGACTCGGGTAGTGAGTCAGAAGAAGAGTCTGCAAAGCACATCACCGCTCAAGATGGAGTATGTGAAACTGAAGGGGGATCTAGTGATGAGGATCTGACATTTGAAGAGCTTGAAACATATTACAAGATGTTGTGTGAAAGGAGCATTGAGGTATGAAAGGAAAGTAAACAGCAGAAGAAGAAGATTGAGGAATTAAAGGATGAAAAGGCAAGTCATCTGGAGATAATTGACACTTTGAAAAATGAAGTCATCCTACTCAACTCCAAAATAGAGCATATGTCCAAATCTGTCAGAATGCTGAACAGTGGCTCAAACACACTGGATGCCATTCTCAACAACAACAAGCACTTAGGGGATAAGTCTGGGCTGGGATTTAATAAAGCTCAAAACTCTGAGGCTAGCACCAGCCAAACAACTCCAGATCCTATGAAGTCAAACAAGATGTTCAATCAGACGTCTCAACATCATCAGAAAAACATGATGAAAAAGAAATATCAAAGGTGGAGATGTCATCACTGTGGAAGGTTTGGTCACATCAAACCTTTTTGCTATAAACTGCATGGATACCCCAATCAGAGTTCCCAGCACCTTCCTAAGTAGAAGACAGAGGTTACCAGGAAAACTTGGATACCTAAAGCTATACATTATACTGATCAAAGCTACCAGTACATGCCTAAGCAGAAGAACAAGTTCACCAGGCAACCTTGGAACTCTAGAGTCTTAGGTACTCATATCTAGGTAATGTAGGTACTCATATCTAAGCAGAGTCTTAGATAGAAATGTTGAAAAATTGCCTTGGGTAGTTATCTAGGCAATATAGGTACTCATATCTAAGTAGAGTCTTAGATAGAAATTGCCTTGGGTAGTTATTAAGTGAAGGATTAAACTGATTGGTTTAACTCCCTAATTAATATTACTTATATTGAATTTCCTTCCTGGCTTGGTAGCCCCCAGATGTAAGTGTGGAGATACACTGAACTGGGTTAACAATTTCCTGTGTTATTTAATTTACTAGCTCATTAATTTATTGCTTAGGATATCAGTGTCTAAACATCTGGTTCGACATCACATATCTGATCCGAGAATTTCAGAAATCTCCTAATAGAGTTGGCAGAGGATTGCCTTTAGCAAATATGGAGATTGTAGAAGCATACTTCAAGCTCTTTGTTTTGATGACGTCAACATTATCCAAGCTCATTCCAGATTGCAAAAAGTCGAGATGACAACAAACGATCAAGACCATGGCTATGCATCATCAATGGAATGTTTCCGATCGATTCAAACTTATGTGCTACTCTTTCAAGACTTGTCTCAAGGCTTAGGTATATCAATAATTACTTCTTAAATATGATATACAAGTGTTCAACATAATCTTCATAATTTTATTGCATGTGCATAGTTTTTGAAAAATAAATTTTGGAACTGGTTTAACACTTTTAACATAAATATTTTTCTGTATTTTAACAGTGTTAACCGGTTAACCATATGGGTTAACCGGTTAACGACATCAATTTTTCAGTTCTGTGGTAACGTTCATAGGCGTTAACCGATTAACCTATTTGGTTAACCGGTTAACACTGAAGAAATGTTGAAAAATTGTTTCCTTTCAAATTCAAATATTTTGTTAAAGTTATACCTCTTCATGATTTTATTTCATAAGTTTTTATACCTTTTCAAAAGAAGTTCTTTTCAATTTTCATACCTTTTTGAATAGGTGTTTCAACTATTATAAATTCTAAAAATTTCAAATTCATAAACACCTCCTAGACAATTTCAAATATTTTCATACAATCAAATTCACTTTATTCAAATTCTTTTCATCTTTCAAAAGTGTTCATAAGTTCATATATTTCATATTTTGTCTTGAACACTTGTGTTGAATATTTATAGTGAATTCTTGATTATAGGAGAAGATCATTTTTATTGATATCATTTCATTGTACTCTCACTCAAAACAATACTATAGAAAGTGTCTTTCTATTTTGTGACTTGTGTTCCAAGGATTGTTTGGACATAAGGGTAAGTGTGGCAAGAGGATTGTTCTTGCACACTTGTTTGTATAGTTTGCTAGAAAGTAGGCCTCACCATTGAAGGTGTGATAGGTTGTACTGTTCTAAAGAAAACTAGTGGAAATCTCTTTCGGTTTGGAAAGAGGACTGGATGTACCTTCGGATTGTGAAGGGAACCAGGATAAACCTCCGTGTGTTCTTTACTTTTCTGCTTTGCAATTTTTATTCTTTAACCGTAAAAGCAAAATCCATCCATCTAAGAAAAAGAATCAAGAAAAGTTTGATAACACCTAATTCACCCCCCCTCTTAGGCGCATTCTGATTCTACAATTGGCATCAGAGTAGGTTTAGGTAACCCGTTCCTACAAGATCCTATGGCTTCCGCAAACTCGAATCCCGTTTTCAAAGATGGTGGAAGTAGCAACAAGCCTCCGCTCTTCTCCGGCGAATACTTCGATTTCTGGAAAATCAGAATGAGGGCACATCTTGAAGCCCAAGGAGAAGGCATATGGGAAGCAATCGAAGAAGGTCCGCATAATCCCGTCAATGTAATCAACGGTGTTGGAACAACGAAGTTGAAGAATATGTATGATGAAGATGATAAAAGAAAGATCCTAAATGAGAAGAAAGCAATCAACATACTTCAAAGTGCTCTTAGTATGGACGAATTTTTTCGTGTATCACAATGCAAATCGGCGAAGGAGATTTGGGATACTTTGGTAGAAACACATGAAGGAACAACAGAAGTTAAAAGATCAAGGCATAACACGTTAAGTCAAGAATACGAAATGTTCCGCATGCAACCCAGAGAATCTATTGTGGCTTTACAAAAAAGATCTGTTCATCTAACCAACCATTTGATTGCACTCGGAAAGACCTTCACCAACGACGATCTCAAATTGAAAGTTCTAAGGTCTTTGACAAGGGAATGGTAACCGAAGGTGACCGCGATTTCGGAGAAGAATAGTCTCTCAACGATGACATCCGCATCTCTATTCGGCAAACTTCAAGAGCACAAATTGGAACTTGGAAGGCTCGAGAAGCATGAAAGTCAAGAGAAAAAGTCCAAAGGAATTGCTTTGAAGATTGACACGAAGGATGACAAAGATGACGAGATCTCCGAAGATGAGAACTTCATGCTTCTTGTTAAGAAGCTTGGTAAGTTTTTTAACAAAAATAATAATTCTCCTTTTCCTAAAAAGAATAAACATTTCAGGAAGAAGGATGCATCCACATCGAATCAAGAAGTTACATGCTATGAATGTGGAAAGCAAGGTCACATAAAACCGGATTGTCCAAGACTTGCGAAGAAAGGAGGATTCAAAGGCAAGAAGGAATTCAAGAATAAAAAGGCTTATGTCGCGTGGGATGACAATGAAGTTAGTTCCTCATCAGAATCGGAAAGCGACGAATGTGCAAATATGGCGTTAATGGCGTCACATCACTCCAATGAAGAAAATGACGAGGTTAGTAGTAACTTTTCAATTTATGAAAATGATGCACAAGAAGTCATAGATGAACTTCTAAAGGAATGTAAGACTTTGTAAAAAAATATTTCATCCCAAAAGAAGAAAATATTATCTTTAGAAGAACAAAATAAATCTTTTGAAAAATACATTGAAGATGAAAAACAAAAGATAAAGGATGAAAAACAAAGCCTTACATGTAAAAATTGTGAGTCATTGTCCTTTAAAATTGTTCAACTAAAAAGAGTTTTAGAAAGATATGAAAAAGGTCAAATTGGCTTGGAGGAAATTCTTAGGCACCAAAGATATCCAAATGATAAAAGTGGCCTAGGATATTCTAAGTTTTCCAAACCAAGCACAAGTGAAACCATTTTCGTAAAAGCTAGTGAACAAATTGTTAAGGAAAAGACTAACAATGCTAAAACTATGCATCAAAGTCATAAAAAGAAAAGGATTATTAAGAAACAAAAATATGTTCCTAAATTCAAAAGTCAATTTCAACCTATTTGCTTTTATTGTGGAATCAAAGGCCATACACCTAATGCTTGCTATGTGCGCAACATTGGTGTTGCTAAAGGGCATTATGTGTGGGTTGAAAAGGGTACTAACTATCAAGGACCCAAAGCAATTTGGGTACCTAAAAAAACTTGTCTTTGTTTTGTAGGTATGCTTGAAAATAACTTCTACGCAATGGTTTCTCGATAGCGGTTGTTCAAAGCATATGACGGGCGACATCAACAAATTTTCAAGTCTAACACTTAAGGCCAAAGGATACGTTACTTATGGCGATGATAACAAAGGAAGAATTCTTGGAGTTGGAACCATTGGTGCATCTCCTCATACAATCATCGAAGACGTCCTTTATGTGGAAGGCCTTAAACACAACCTTCTTAGCATAAGTCAATTGTGTGACAAAGGGTTCCGAATCAACTTCACAAAGGAGGAATGTTTGATAGAACACGAAGTCACTCATGAACTCTTGCTAAAAGGTAAATGATTTAATAACATTTTTATGATTTCTTTTGATGACTCTCTCTTGAAGGTGAAGTGCTTAATGGCAAACAACAACGATGCATGGCTTTGGCATAAGAGGATTGCTCACATTCACATGGAGCACTTGAATAAATTATTAAAGCATGATCTAGTTGTTGGTCTTCTAAAGATGAAGTTTATCAAGGATAAGCTTTGTGATGCATGTCAAAAAGAGAGGCAAACCAAAACATCCTTCAAGACCAAGAAAGTGATATCTACTACAAGACCACTCCAATTGTTACATATGGATCTTTTCGGTCCATCAAGAACAAAAAGCTTCGGAGGTAACGTTTTTGCACTAGTTATTGTTGATGATTTCTCTAGATATACTTGGACTTTGTTTTTAGTGAAGAAAAGTGATGCCTTTAAAGCATTCAAGAAGTATGCCAAGCAAATTCAAAATGAGAAGCCACTCTCAATTGTTTCCATAAGAAGCGACCATGGTGGCGAGTTTCAAAATTCATCATTTGAAGATTTTTGTGAAGAGCATGGAATCTCTCACAACCTTTCCGCACCTAGGACTCCTCAACAAAACGGTGTTGTAGAAAGGAAGAATAGGGCACTAGTGGAACTTGCAAGGACAATGCTTAGCGACTCGAATCTTCTTAAATATTTTTGGGCGGATGCGGTTAGCACGGCTTGTTTTGTAAGTAACCGTGTCAATATTCGACCTATTCTCAAGAAGACCCCATATGAGTTGTTCAAAGGAAGGAAACCCAACATATCTTTCTTCCACATATTCGGATGCAAATGCTTCGTTCTCAACAACGGTAAGGACAACCTTGGTAAGTTTGATGAGAAATCCGATGAAGGTATTTTTCTTGGATATTCTTTATCAAGTAAAGCTTTTAGAATTTTCAATAAACGCACTCTTACCATTGAAGAATCCATACATGTTTCGTTTGATGAGACTAACCCCTCGAAAGAGGATAATATTATTGTGGATGGTGATGATGATGTAGTAGATCTCTCACAACAACAAAAGGAGATATCAAAAGAACAAGCAATATCACAAGAAGAGAAGTCACCAACCATTGAAGAACATCAAGATCTTCCAAAAGAATGGAGAACTCATAGAGATCACCTGATAGATAAAGTGATTGGTGATATTAGCCAAGGCGTTGCAACTCGACTCAATCTCAAGGATGCTTGCCTCAACATGGCGTTCATGTCTCAAATTGAACCAACAAAAATCGATGAAGCCTTAGGCGACGATCAATGGATAATATCTATGCAAGAAGAACTCAACCAATTCGAAAGGAACCAAGTTTGGACTCTTGTACCAAGACCGGACAACAATCATATCATAGGCACAAGATGGGTGTTCAAGAACAAACTTGACGAGAATAGAATCATAGTTCGTAACAAATCAAGATTGGTCGCACAAGGCTACAACCAAGAAGAAGGAATCGACTTTGATGAAACATTCGCTCTGGTAGCAAGGTTAGAAGCAATTAGATTATTACTTGCTTACGCTTGTTCTATGAATTTTCAGTTGTACCAGATGGATGTCAAAAGCGCTTTCCTAAACGGTTACATCAATGAAGAAGTCTACGTCAAACAACCTCCTGGTTTTGAAGACTTCAAGAACCCGTCTCATGTCTACAAGTTGAAGAAGGCTCTTTATGGCTTAAAGCAAGCACCAAGGGCTTGGTATGATCGCCTTATCAACTTCCTATGTGAGAAAGGTTTTACTAAAGGAAAGGTTGACAAGAATTTGTTCATCAAGAATCTTAAGGGTAACACCTTACTTGTTCAAGTCTATGTCGACGACATCATCTTCGGTTCAACAAACAAAGATCTTTGCAAAGAATTCTCTCTTATGATGCAAGGCGAATTTGAGATGTCCATGATGGGAAAAATGAACTACTTCCTTGGATTACAAATCAAGCAAACAAAGGATGGCATCTTCATCAACCAATCCAAGTATTTCAAGGAGTTATTGAAAAGATTTGATATGGACAATTGCAAAGAGATGTCTACTCCAATGGGATCCGGAACGTATGTTGATCAAGATCTTTCCGGCACTTCAATAGATATTACAAAGTATCGAGGTATAATCGGTTCACTCTCATATTTGACGGCGAGCCGTCCTGACATTATGTTTAGTGTTTGTTTATGTGCCCGCTTTCAAGCTAATCCGAAGGAATCACATCTCACTGTCGTGAAGAGGATCATGAAGTATCTCAAAGGAACAACGCACGTCGGACTATGGTATCCTAAAGGTAGTACTTGTTCTTTAATTGGTTATTCTGACGCTGATTATGCAGGACGTAAGACCGATAGAAAGAGTACAAGTGGTACTTGTCACATTCTCGGGAATGCTCTAGTGTCATGGGCATGCAAGAAGCAAGCATGCGTTGCACTTAGCACGGCCGAAGCGGAGTACATTGCAGCAGGAAGTTGTTGTGCTCAAATCTTGTGGCTTAAACAACAACTTCTCGATTTCGGTATAGATCTCGGGTGTATCCCTCTCCGGTGTGACAACACACGTGCCATCAATATCACGAAGAACCCGATCATTCATTCAAGAAAAAATCACATTGATATCCGACACCACTTCCTTCGAGATCATGTTTTAAACGGAGATGTCGATGTTACCTTCGTGGATACACACAATCAACTCGCCGACATATTCATAAAACCATTGGCTAAAGAGCAATTTTACAAGATTCGACGAGAACTTGGTATTCTCAATGAAGGTGACATCTAACCTTCACTTTTAAATTTCTTATTGTATGTCTTTATTGCATTTTATGTATGTTTGTTCACTTTTTAGTCATAAAATGCTAGCACTCCCATTTCGCCGTTTTTCGTTTTTCTCACTTTCGTATACCCGAAAATAATCGGTTTCAAAAATTTTTTTGATCGAAAGTTGCGTCTTGATGAGTGCTAACACTTTATGAATTTTTTTTTGTGAAAAAGTGGTTATTTTTAGGCTAAAACATGCTGCTGGATTTTTCAAAAAATTCAAATTTTTTCACCGTTAACCGGTTAACCTATTACGTTAACCGGTTAACACATCCAAAACTTGGATTTCCAGCGCAAGTTTCAGCTTCTGTCTGTTTGAATTGTTTTTGTTTGCATTGTTTTACTATGTTTTATTATATTATTCTAGTACACATTTTGCATGTTTGGTTCATTCTCTTCCACATGTTTTAAACTTTTAAACTCTTTGACTACCAAAACACTATTTATCATCCTCTTCCAACTTCCAACCTTCAACAACTTAAACCCCCATTTAAAACCCACTATCTCTTCATCTTTATAACATTCTTCAAAATACATTAAACTCACCAAATATCATCTCCTCCATAAACCCTAACTCCATCATTGTTCATGGCACCCCAAAGGAAAGGAAAGGAACCGGCGTCTGTGTCAGAAGAAGCTCCAGCTGTGGAAACAATGGAATCTACCAAGAAGAGGAGGCTGGATTTCAAAGTCAGAGTCAGACCACTGCTTAAGGGTAAATATGTTCTTCTGAAATCCTTCAAACCTCCAACATTTAGATTTCCTACATTGCTAGAATTTCAAGGGATGCTTGATTTTATTGCTGACAACGGGAGAATTTACCCGGATTTGGTCCAATCCTTTATGCATAACTTTTCTCTCAACATGGATAGGCATGGTAAACATAAGTTGCATACTCTTGTTCGGAATTGTGAAATTAAGGAAGATTTAGGTGCTTTGGCTGCATTCTTGAACATTCCATTTTCCGGTGTGTTTCTCCGCAAAGGTGTGAATCATATTGATGACATTTGGTCCGGCTACAACAAAATGGAGTATTATTACTCAATCTGCCATTTTCCAAAGGATGTTGTGACATCGGGACAGTGCACTTCAAGAACTCTATGCTATGCGAAGAATTTGACCGTTGATGATCGGTTGTTACACTATATCATTTGCTATGTGCTGCTGCCCAAGGATTCAAACCACACTCAAATCAACGACTTGGAGATGCAAGTTCTATTTGCTATCAAGAAAAGGGTAAAGATTAATTGGATGCTTACTATGATGTATCACATGAAGCAACAATTCTCTTTGAAGACAAGACTTCCGTATGCTAGGCTCATTTCTCGGATCATTGAGCAAACCGACTTGGTTATTGGTAGGGAACCTTTTATCGCTATGAAGGCTACGGCAAATGAAATCAATGAGATTACAATTGTGAAGAATATCGGAATTGTGTTACGCAACGATGGTTCTTATGAATATGCCGATGGTTCCTCCGCTCCATCCTTTCCTATTCCCGAAGGTGGCATAACCAATGACTTCCTTTACACCACCATCATGACACATCACCGAGAAGCTCAACAAAACCACCGTGAAACCCAACGCACTCTCAAAAGTCTTCGGAAATTTATTATCGATTCTCACAACCAACCCGAAGAGGAAGATGAAAGTGAAGCCGGTAGTGAAGATGGTGAAGATGGTGAAGATGAAAGTGATGATATGTCGGAAGAGGAATGAACATGCTTGTCTTGTTGTTTTTATTGTTTTAGTTTAAAAATTATGTTATAAGTCCTACGTTTGTTAGGCAATTTTGATTTCGATTTGGTTATGTTTTCGTACTCTTATCCGTTTTAATCAAATTATGTTTGTGTTATGTGTATGTGTTCATATATGCTTTCATACTAAGTTGCATCATGCTGAATTTTATGCTGAATTTTTCATATTTATGCTTGATCCTCTCTTCCTTTTTGCTAATGACAAAGGGGGAGAAGAGCTTTGGTTTCTAACATCTCTCTGTGCAGAATTTTGCCTCTGTTTTTGATCAATCAAAGCTTGTACGCAATTTCGCTCGGTTGTCATCATAAAAAAGGGGGAGAATGTAGAAGCATACTTCAAGCTCTTTGTTTTGATGACGTCAACATTATCCAAGCTCATTCCAGATTGCAAAAAGTCGAGATGACAACAAACGATCAAGACCATGGCTATGCATCATCAATGGAATGTTTCCGATCGATTCAAGATTATGTGCTACTCTTTCAAGACTTGTCTCAAGGCTTAGGTATATCAATAATTACTTCTTAAATATGATATACAAGTGTTCAACATAATCTTCATAATTTTATTGCATGTGCATAGTTTTTGAAAAAGAAATTGGAACTGGTTTAACATTTTTAATAGAAATATTTTTCTGTATTTTAACAGTGTTAACCGGTTAACCATATGGGTTAACCGGTTAACGACAACAATTTTTCAGTTCTGTGGTAACGTTCATAGGCGTTAACCGATTAACCTATTTGGTTAACCGGTTAACACTGAAGAAATGTTGAAAAATTGTTTCCTTTCAAATTCAAATATTTTGTTAAAGTTATACCTCTTCATGATTTTATTTCATAAGTTTTTATACCTTTTCAAAAGAAGTTCTTTTCAATTTTCATACCTTTTTGAATAGGTGTTTCAACTATTATAAATTCTAAAAATTTCAAATTCATAAACACCTCCTAGACAATTTCAAATATTTTCATAAAATCAAATTCACTTTATTCAAATTCTTTTCATCTTTCAAAAGTGTTCATAAGTTCATATATTTAATATTTTGTCTTGAACACTTGTGTTGAATATTTATAGTGAATTCTTGATTATAGGAGAAGATCATTTTTATTGATATCATTTCATTGTACTCTCACTCAAAACAATACTATAGAAAGTGTCTTTCTATTTTGTGACTTGTGTTCCAAGGATTGTTTGGACATAAGGGTAAGTGTGGCAAGAGGATTGTTCTTGCACACTTGTTTGTATAGTTTGCTAGAAAGTAGGCCTCACCATTGAAGGTGTGATAGATTGTACTGTTCTAAAGAAAACTAGTGGAAATATCTTTCGGTTTGGAAAGGGGACTGGATGTACCTTCGGATTGTGAAGGGAACCAGGATAAACCTCCGTGTGTTCTTTACTTTTCTGCTTTGCAATTTTTATTCTTTAACCGTAAAAGCAAAATCCATCCATCTAAGAAAAAGAATCGAGAAAATTTTGAGAACACCTAATTCACCCCCCCTCTTAGGCGCATTCTGATTCTACAGAGATCACTTCCAAGCTCACAAACTCTTTTTCTCCAGGGAAAAGACTAGACCCATACACCATCAAAGCCAGCACAACACCAAAATCTCCCCATTTACCCTCTTTGGCATATTCTTCAGCCTCTGGTATAAGCACATTCCAAGGGAGTCCTCTTCCTTCACTGTCCTTCAGAGCCTTCTTGACTTTAGCAACTGGTAAACGACAAAATTTGGATATGTCTTCTTCCTTGAGAACCACCTCAGACCCATAGTAAGGCAAGGTATCTCTGACTGGAATACCCAAAATGCTGGAAATCTCCTCCAAGGTAGGAGCCAAGATGTAATCTGGAAACACAAAACACCGCAGCAAGGGATCATAAAATTGAGGCAAAGTGTGCAAACTGTCCTTCTGGTCTACAGTAGGTTTGTCCATATACTTCTATATCTGACCATACATCTTTCTGAAATTCCCCAAGACTTGGTCATTCATCAACCCTGCAAATTTCTGAACACTCTTGACTTCTGGTTGAAGAAAAGTATAATGAACATTCTTTTTCCTTGTAATTCTCTTGACTTCTGCCATCTGGAGAGCTTATAATTACCAGAACTGGGTACTAACTGTGAACAATAACCTGAAAAATGGAAACACAAACAGTTAATGCAAGAATGATGCAATTCAAATGCAATGCGAGCATATGATCAATCTAGGACCATCTGGATACTGGACACTGAATATAAGGACCCTCTGAATAGCTGAAAACCAAGATCCTCTGAGCCACAACCCTCTGATAGAAATTCTCAGAACCATAACACCAAGAAAAGCAGAACCATAAGGACCACATCTCAACAAGGATCACTGATAATGAGGATATGTAGAGGCCAAGGGTTCCTGCAAACCTGCAAACCCCTCCCAATCTCACTGGTATGCTCCGGGTCAGACATCACAGACTCTCAAAGCCGAATAGCAATAATACTTTCACCATTTCCGAGAAATGGCTCATGACCAAATCATGGAATCGGTTTGGCATTATATACTACGCAGGGAGGCCTCAGCTGAGTCCGGGAAAACAAGGTCATCCTATGTAAGTCCTAGGTGGGCCCTCGGATGCAAATGGGTTTGCCACAAAATGTGGTATGCCACTGTCATCACTGGAGAGGGATGTTTCCACGAGGTTCTCAATGATCGGTCCCCAGCTGCACATAACTGTCAAGGTTATGAAATGAGAGAGGAAGATCCCCAAATCCAGACATTTCCAAGACGATTTCAAATCTGGGCGTGGAACTCACTACTACCCCCATGACAAGATCTCATGAGGCCAAAGTGGAACCACTCTAAGTCCTAAGGTGAACTCGAGCCGTGGTAATGAGCTCATCTCTCAGAAACAGTATCACCCAAACCCACCAAACAAAAGATCCAGTCCAGACAGTCCAGCATATAATATGATGCAGAAAATAAATACTGAAAACTGTAAATAAAGCTGTAAATAAACTGTAAATAAACAACAGTAAAATACAACACACAACAACAAGCAATCAACACCCAAAGAAACAGAAACACACAAGCACTAGGAGAGACTTACAGGGGAACCAGAGATTCTGGTTGGGAAGTCCCCAGCAGAGTCGCCAGCTGTCGCTCCCCGGATTTCCATCCTGGTACAAACGCGAAAGTGGCGCGGAAAAGAATAGAGTCGCCAACCATGCATTTTTATCCCGAAGGAACGGGAATGGTAATGCTGCACAAACCAGAAGAAAGAAGAGTAAGGACACGAGTCCTGCGAACTAAAGAGACTGAGTTCGGGAGTCGGTTACAACCTGGGAAGGTATTAGCACCCAGATCGTCCGCCGTACCCGACGGGATCCATGCTTGCAAAGAAATCTGCTTCAAAGGGTGAAGAAATGAAAGCTGCTGCAAAACTGAAACTGAAACTGGATAAGAAAGAAAAGAAAGGGGGAAAATGTAGGGAAAATAAAAGAGTGTGCTCGAACGGGCCCTACCCCGCTGCCTACGTACCTCATCTGGACAATGAGGATCAGAGTCGTCGTAGTTCCCCTAACTAGAGGTGGAAAAGATTGCTTGTGTATTAAGGCCTGAACTGACTATGTCAATGCTCAGGTGTTGCAGGCTCGAACGACGAGTGCGTAACCGTCTTGCAAAATGACAAGTAGGAGCAAGTTCGTACGATGAGAGTGAATGTGGTGAGAAAAGAATTCCCGAAGGAAAGACGCTTATTGTTTGTTTGTGTTTTTTAGAAGCTTTTATGAGTGTGTCACAAAGAAGTGAACTCAAGCTCTTTTCCATGGAATGTGCACTTGTCACTACATTCCAAGATGGAATAATAGAACAAGCACACTCAAGTAAGGAGAAGATCCCAAAAATTTGAATCCAGAGATAAGGGCTTAAGCTCACTAACTCATTAACTTATTAAGTGTTTTTGTATTTACAATGAAGAAGTGTGTTTTATGATTTTTTGGTGAAGATGATATCCTGATCAGACTTGTACATCACAAGGCAAGCTTGTACTATCCCAAGATGGGAAGACTACAAGTGTCTCATGGGATAAGGCTATTGCTCAAGATATCACTTCAATCTTTATTAAGTGTCTTCTTTAGGGTTTTGAGATGAGAAGAGAAGGGAAACAAAAGGATCACAAAGGTAAAAGTCTAATGAGGGACTAATGAATCCTAATTGTTATCATGCATGGAAAATCCTCTGTTAGTGAGGTTTACTATCCTAAAGGAAAAGGAGAAAGGAAAAGAAAGAGAAGAAAGAAGAATAGAAGAGGGAGGAAGTAAGGCCTAAGCCCAACAAACACAAGGTTAGAAAAATAAAGAAAAGAGAAGAGATAAGAATTGGAGATGTGGGAAACACATCCACACCTCTCACTTACCAAAGCCCCTGAAATGGTTAGTGACACAAGCATAAATGCAACACAAAATGAACATAATGCCAAACCAAAGCCACACAACCAGAAGTGAAGTCATAAGCACAAATGCCAAGTGCAAACTCAAAGCACAAGAATGAGAAAAGAATCACACAACTCAACATGAAGCAATATGAATCACTATGGCAAAACAAAGTGAACATGAGAAGATACAAAGCAAAATAGTCAAAGAAAAACCTCAAAGCTCAAGACCAGAACCCTAACATGTTAGAAAAATGCCTAAGAAGCATGTAAGATGAAGAGAAGAAGCACACATAGTCAAATATTCACATCATGAGAAGGAAGGAGCAAAGGAAGTGAAGTGAGCATGCATAAGTGTGGAAGAACTTCAAGAGCAACCAAACACAAACTTTTCCAAGGTACAAGCATCAACTCAAGACCAGAGGGGTATCAATAACCTAAGATGGCTATAAACATCCTAAAGAAGTTGGCACAAGTGCCCTTCTAAGCTAAGGAATGAACATATGATCCAAAAGAAACAAAAAAGGACAAGTGAAGAACCAAAATTCAAATCAATTCAAGTAAGCATCCAAAAATTCCACAAACTTGCACAAATGATCTTCAATCATACCATAACAACATGCCAAAAGGAGAGGATCAGATTCAGAAGCTTGATCATTCAAATAAAAGTTCAAACATGGATTAGGGTTAGAAATCTTTAGGCACAAGTTAGAGACCAAAATCAATTAAAAAAACTTCTAAAAATCAGAACAAATATCACCAATAAACTACATCTTATCATGAATCCAGAGCAAAAAGAATCACTTAAAAATTCAAAATAATGATCAAGATAGAAATGAACAAGTCAGCATGCTTCAAAATGGAATAAAAAACAATTAATTAAGAGAAACACTTAATTTCCATGTGGTAATTAAAAATAAATGAAAAATAAAAATACTAAAAATTAGGGAAAACTAAAAGAATCATTCCTGAATTTATTTGTAATTTTTAAAGACCTATTACTATTTTCTAAAAATTGAAAAGCAAACGGAAAATAAAATGAAAATAAAAAGAAATAAAACAAAGAAAATAAGCCAGGGGGTGCGTACAACAAGAAATTCCAGTTCAGATTCATTGGGCCTTAAAACAGGGGGGACGAATAGCAAGTCAAGCCCAGGCCAAAGTCAGCGCATGACACATTAATATGGTGGATATTCAGTTAATTCAGAAAAAATAACAAACCAATGGATTAGATGGATGCACAAGATCAAGTCATTCATTAAACATAGTAATCACATTGATTGGCCAGGGTGAGGAGTACAGGTCATTATGGTGAGGTGGGCAACAAAATGAATTATTCAGATTGTAATTTAAAAAAAAACACGTGCAAGGGAGGGTGGAGTTTTAATGTGTTGGCATCATAACGTCCGTCCAGATGACATATCCTACGGCTACGCTTCATCTTCCTCAAACAAACTCAGGCAAGCATTTCCAGAATCCGGTGACCGGAGCTAGGGCCCCGGCACCGAAAAATTCAAACCAAGAATAAAACAAAACATAAATGATTCAAACTTTCCAGATCAAGTAATTCAAGCATGCTGAATTCAAAAATGAGCTTAGATTTCACATTAGGTTAAGAAATCAAACGGATCGAACACAAACATCTTTGAACATCAAACTGAAAATCCACATATCTCACTTAATAATCATGCATTTTCAAATCTAAATAGATCAGAGTAATCAGCAAAGTGAGTAGATCATAAAGCGCACAACCAAAATCATTTCCAGATCCATGGATTTTGAGCTTACCTGAAACTTGCAGAGGTTAAAATAGCTTGAGATGAGCTTCCAGAAGATGCAGATCTCCTCCAAATATACTCTAATTGCAAAATAAATGCAATTAGAGTCTTGAAAACAACTGGATCTAAGAATCCGAAGCAGCTTGCACTAAAATGGCAAAGTATGGAATTATGAGAACTAGCTTGAATGAGGTATGAATTTGTGATCCTGAGTTCTCAAGAATGAAGAATATGCAAATGGTTTTGACAATGAGTGAGTGTAGAGAGTGATTCGAAGAGAAATGCAGAATAAGCAAAAACTTTCAAGTGAGAGAGATATGGTGATTCTTAGCAAATGGAAACCCTAATTCTCTTTTATATCATGCCAATGCTCAATGCTGAGAGAATGAAGAGAAATGCACGTGAGAGGAGGGTGTGAGGATGATTTTGCAAAAAATGCAAGATTGGTGTGAAGTCATGAAACACTCGTGCTATCCTCTCTTTCCTTGCACATGCTCAATCACAATCCAGCCCTTGGTTCAAAACAGGAAGTGTCCTGGCCCTTGGATGTGAGGGTCATGCATTTTGAGTGATCATGCAATTTTGCACCTTATGGAATATCTCTCATCTCATGCACGAATTTGTGTGTTTCCTTGGGCAAAAAATATTCTCATGCATTAACTTGAAGCACTATAATCTTATTTGGTCCATATCATCACTTAAAAACAAGTTTCATGAGATTTTGCATTTGGAGGAGGTTTAAAATTCATGCCATGCCCTAAATTTCAAGAGATTTTCGAAGGGCATATCTCTCAAACCATGAGGGCTATGGAAAAGTACTTGTAATTTTTAAAAATGGGAGACTTTAATCTTCAATTTTCATGTTTGGTGGCAATCCATTTGAAGCTTTTTTCACCAAGTTATGTACACTTGAAAATTAGGGCAAAAGGTTACTAAAAATGGAAAATTTCATGACCAATCTCATGCCAAAAATGCAAAACACCTCAAAACCTCTTGATTCTTGATCTTTGATATTTCCAAACCTCTTCTAAGGTTATAAGAACATCCCTTGACTTGAAAAATAAGGTTGGACCTTTTGAATTCCCACAGTTGACAACTAGAATGCACAATTGACCAATTTCTTCATTTACAAGCAACTGAAGAAATACCTAACTTCCACAAGGATTTTTCTCACCAAATTTCATCCCTAGGGTCCTCTTAATATATGAAAGACTTTGCCTAAATGAAATGGCCAAAGTCTCAAAGTTTCCATGCTTGAAACTCAAACCCTAATTTGGGATCATTGTGTAGGAGCTTTGCCCTAGCTTGAATTCCCTAATGATCTCTCAACCTCCTGGGCTTTTATGAATGATCTTGAGCTTGTGAATGCAATGTAGACTCCTCATAGGACTTGAACAAATCCATTGGGCCTCTTGTTATAGCTTGTGATGCTTCAAATCCTTCCACAGATGATCATATGCCTAATGCTAGGTCATGAGAATGTTATGCCTCATCTTTCCATGCAAAGATGCCAAGAATATGATATGCTTATGATGAATATGATATGGTGATGATGCTTAAAAGAAGAGGGCAAATTTGGGGTGTGACACCACCTGAGATGGAGCTTTCCAAACTTGAACTTTCTGGCCACTTCCTTTGTGCAAAAAGCTTCCCTTGAACCTCCTGAAACTAATGGAATGCTTCAAAGGCTTTGAGAATGGTTGGTTTGTGTTGTAGCAATTGAACTGGCCAAGATTCGTGTTTTGTATATGGGGTGTTATTGGCTGATTTGAGGGTTGCTTTGTGGTCAGTGAGTGATTTTGAGATGAATGGTGGAATTGGTTTTGAGTTTGAGTAAGTGAGCTGAGAGTTTCGAAGGAAAATGCAAGAGGGAGTGATTTTTGGAACTTGAGGATTCTGAGGTTTCAACTTGCAATGTTGTATGTTATGATCTGCATTTGGTCCACATAACAAGTTGTGATAGGTCAGAGAAGTGGTTGTGGCCTATGGTGATTGGTATGGGCTTCTTGCAAAAAGTCACCAACTTGTGTACTTGAGGTATGGGCAATGGTGTAGCTGGCTCATTGGCTTGTCCATGCGCAGCTGAGTTCAAGGATGTCCACAAAATCAGTCTTGAGGCAATTCAGCAAGTGGGAGCAAAGTTATGTGGTGTTTTGCAATTATGTGAAGTTTTGGCCCCTTTGAGAATTCTTGATGTTCAAGGCATGGAATTATGCAATTATTTGGGCAATTCTGATCTTAAGGCAATGCAATATGATGTTATGATACATAGAAGTGTGTTTGAAATCACAAAATTCCTTGGCAAGTGGTTTTGCAATGAATCCCTTTTGGTGCATTCTTGAAAATTATGGGATTTTTGCCAACTTTGAAAAGCCATATCTTGAGTTCCAAAATGAATTAGATCATGTTCTTGTACTTTTTTAAAAGGGAATGATCCAATATACAACTTTTATGACCAACAATTTTTCATTTGAAGCATTTTTGGTTGAGAAAGAGGAGGTTGAAAAACTTTCCCAAAATGGAAAGTTTACATTACAAGTCATTTCCATTTTTGGCAACTTTTGGTTTAGCTCACTTTTCTTCAATTTTGTGAACTTCCAAGCACTTCAATGATCAAATAAAGATCATATAACTTCAACTTGATGAAAAATCCACTTTGGTTCCATTTTGGGGGGCCTCAGATGCCCTGATTTTGCTCTGACTTGCTCAAGAAGTTACCCAATGATCAGATGACTTCCACAATGAATTCCTTCATCAAACTTGGTACACATGATCCTTATAACATATTGAGACCAATAGAAACAAGAATGACCAAAAATTTTGGAGTTATGGCCTCTGAAACCAAAACCCTAATTTCAGGTCATCTGTGCAGTTAAACCCTGGCTCTGCTTCCATGCTTTGCAAGTTCTTGTGATTCTTTGACTTACTTGATCTTTGGAGGATATAATATGATGATTGAACATACATGGACCCTCTTGAGATGATTGAAGACCTTTGGAATGGCTCAGATGGATCCTGGATTGCTCAGATCACAAACCCTAGATGCAGATGAACTTGAACTTATGCAGTGAAACAAAAATGCAATATGAGATGGTATGCTTATACTAATGCAATCATGAAAGATCACAAGCCATGGTGAGATGAGTGAGGGAAAATTTGGGGTGTTTACAGCTGCCCCTATTCAAGCATGAGTTAGCTGTGCGGGATGTAAGCGACGAGCTTAACAGACGAACAAGATAACTTGTGGTTGAAGAAGAAAAGGGATATAAATTGTAAAAGAAAAGTATAGTATAATTATAAAATGTGGGTGATGGAGGACGACCATCGAGCAGAGGACGACTGCTGGGGATAAGGCAATGACGGGGACGGCCGACATGCTGGGGAAATGGTGGTAAATAAGGCAATGACGGGGACGGCCGACAAGCTGGGGAGATAAAGGGATCATGATGGGGACGGCCATAAGGTAACAAGGTTCTCTGGGGATTAAAGGAAAGGCAATGATGGGGACGACCATCAGGTTTGCAAAGTAAAGTAAACAACGATGGGGACGGTCATCGGTTCAAAGAATAAATGAAATAATGATGAGGGACGATCATCAAAGGTGAAGGACGATCACCTAGCATGGGACGACTGCTCTTTTATCACGACATAGGACGAATGTCAGATAGAAAAGGTCGACGATGGGGACGGCCATCAGATAAAATGATGAAGGACGATCATCGAGAGGTGAAGGACGATCACCTAGCAGGGTACGACTGCTCTCAGGATTTATCATAACATAGGACGAATGTCAGATACTAGGATCAACGATGGGGACGACCATCGGATAAAATGATGAAGGATGATCATAAAAAAGGTGAAGGACGATCACCTAGCAGGGAATGGCTGCTCTGTTTGGGGAATAAGGATGAGGGATGGTCATCCAAAGTGAAGGACGATCACCTGGCAGAGTACGGCTGCCGAAAGTATCACGACATGGGACGAACGTCGGATAGAAAAGGGTTCCAAGAATGGAGACTCCGCTGGGGGAAGGATGAGGGACGATCATCCAAAGGTGAAGGACGATCACCTGGCAGGGTACGGCTGCTGAAAGTATCGCGACATAGGACGAATGTCGGATAGAAAAGGGTTCCAAGAATGGAGACTCCGCTGGGGGAAGGATGAGGGACGATCATCCAAAGGTGAAGGACGATCACCTGGCAGGGTACGGCTGCCGAAAGTATCGCGACATAGGACGAATGTCGGATAGAAAAAGATGTTTTGTTGGGGATTTGCTGGGGGATGATAAACACGGACGAGTGCTTACACTTTCCTAAATAAACGGGTATAAGTGTTTGACGCTGTGTATAGATTAAAGATGCAGACGAGTATCCTTAAGACTATGATACGGACGAGTATCGGAAGAGAAAGTGCACAAGTTATGAATGTACTCTGGAAACCTGTGGGGTTAAGATGACACAGACGGGCGTCAAAAGAAGTATTATAAACAAGTGTTTTGGGCAACTGTGCTGGGGATAGGTGACACAGACGAGTGTCAAAAGAGTGTATAAGCATTGGTTTGGTTTATATATGCAGGGCATGATATGACACGGATGAGTGCCAAAAGTATATATGAACATGTGTTTGTGGATGCAAAGGGGACGCTTTGGCTTTCTGTGGGGGAATATGAGGTGACACGGATGAGTGTCGAGAAGGGCATGTTATGCATAAGTATCTTTTTGTAGAGAATGTTATGGCTACTTTACTGGGGAATGATGACACAGATGGGTGCCAAAATAAGTATGTATCTGTATTGGAGAGTGCGAAGGGGACGCTCTGGCTTTCTGCGGGGACTGTGAGTCTTTATATACATTGCTGATGGAATGTTGGTGGTGTTTGCAGGCGACCGGTTCGAAACCTGACTTGTGATCATGCAATATGTTTGATTTTTTCCGTAATGCTCCGTATCAGACGGAATGCTACGCTCTGGGGGAGAAAAATGATGCGAATGCTATGATTATGCAAAGGAAACCGGTTCAGGATTCGGATCCCGCTGCTGTGAAGATCTTTGGATGATCTACTTGGAAGGATATCCCAGTTGGGGATGAGATCATTGGTAGATCTGATAAGATGTATGACTCTGCTTGGGGAAATAGGTCACTGATAGATCTATCTGGTGAGGAGATAACCCAACTGGGGGTGAGGAAGCTTTCGTCACTTTGTTGTGTGAGAATTTCAAACATTGCTCTTCTTGGGAGAGGCTGGAGCTCTGTGGGGAGATGGTTCCCCTCATCCTTAACACTCTGTTGGGGGAAGAAAGATCACCGAACAATCTTCCTAGAGATTTCTGTGAGGATCCTGCTGAGGAGTCTTGACAACTCAGCTGGGGAAATGAGCATTTACTGATGCTGCTTGAAGAAGATGTGTTGGAGAAGTGATGCCTTGGCAACTTTGCTGGGGAAAACATTCCAGTTACCGTTAGGGGAGTAAGTATGTTTGGCATGCCCCGTGTCGCGTATTAAATACCTGCAATCCTGTTAAGACAAAGAAACGCACAAGTGTCCCGAGGCATCCCTTACCGGATTCCGTCATAGGAGTTAGATATTCCTGAAAGTAAATATATTTCCAGCAAAGAATTTAATTATAAAGGCACATCTGTTCTATGCAAACATTATGGATATTGGACATTTTTTTGCAAACGAAACAAAAATGTGCAAGACGAAATGTGACTAAAAATTCTGATTTTATTAATTCGGGTGCCCTGAACCGGCAAATACAGTCAAAGAAACAGATTCCCTGGAATGAGGAGATTGTTACATAGTTGAGAAAAATAAAGGTGCTGGCAATGTTAACGACGCTTTAGTGAACTCCCCTTTGCTATGACCCGTATGACCTTGACGTTCTTCTTATCTTGATTTCTGAAGAAAGTTGATTCTGACCGATGCTTTAACCTTTCGAAGCTTGTCATGTTGTAAGTGATACAGACGAATTCAAAATGCAGTTGTTCGCTTATTCCCTTATTTTGCGTGGATCGCCCTTTCGGGTTTTCAATCCACCGGGATACCCATTTTTGCCTGAGCTGTCCAATGCGGCTTTTCAACTCAGCGGGTGTACATTTTTTCTTTGATTTTTCCCTTATTTTTGCCCGAGTCTTTTATTCTGTTTTTGACTCGCCGGGATGCCCTATTTTTGCCTGGACTTACATTCTGTTTTTATGTCCAGTGGGTAATTTTATGCGAAGTATTTTTTAACTGCATCTGAATTTACAGGGGATAAGAAATCTTCACCATCCATAGTAGTGAGCATCAGTGCTCCACCAGAGAAAACTTTCTTTACTATGAAGGGACCGTCGTAGTTTGGAGTCCACTTGGCCCTGTGGTCTGTATGAGGAGGAAGGAGTCTTTTTAGCACAAGATCTCCTACTTGATATTCCCGAAGCCTGACTTTCTGATCGAAGGCTTTCTTCATTATTTTCTGATATAGCTGCCCATGACAGATTGCAACTAATCTCTTCTCTTCGATCAGATTCAATTGATTGTACCGAGAACGGACCCATTCCGCTTCATTCAACTTAACATCCATCAGTACCCGTAAAGAGGGTAATTCAACTTCAACAGGTAGGACAGCTTCCATACGATACACAAGCTGATAAGGTGTTGCCCCAGTAGATGTTCTGATTGAGGTTCGATACCCATGCAAGGAAAATGGTAGCATTTCATGCCAGTCTTTGTAAGTAACCACCATCTTCTGCACAATCTTCTTAATATTCTTGTTAGCTGCCTCAACAACACCATTCATCTTTGGCCTGTAAGGAGAAGAGTTGTGGTGTTGGATCTTGAAGTCCTGGCACAGTTCTGCCATCATTTTGTTGTTCAAATTGGAACCATTATCAGTAATTATTCGCTCGGGTACTCCATAATGACTGATGATGTCTCTTTTCAGGAATTTGGCTACCACTTGTCGGGTGACGTTTGCATATGAAGCTGCTTCAACCCATTTGGTGAAGTAATCAATGGCTACCAGGATGAATCTGTGGCCATTTGAAGCAGTCGGCTCAATCTTTCCGATCATGTCAATGCCCCACATGGCAAAGGGCCAAGGTGAAGACATCACATTCAAAGGATTTGGAGGCACATGCACTTTGTCTGCATAAATCTGGCATTTATGGCACTTCCTGGCATACGCACAACAGTCTGCATCCATTATGATCCAGTAGTAACCTGATCTTAACAACTTCTTAGCCATCGCATATCCTCCAGCATGGGTACCGAAGGATCCTTCATGCACCTCGTGCATCAGCAAGTTTGCTTCTTTCTTATCAACACATCTGAGCAGGAACATGTCAAAGTTTCTTTTGTATAATGAACCATGAACATTAAGGAAGAAACTACCAGCCAGCCTTCTCAATGTCTTCTTATCATTGGATGATGCCCCAGGTGGGTATGTTTGATCCTCTAAGAAGCATTTGATGTCTTGGAACCAAGGCTTGTCATCTTTAGCAATGTCCACGGAGAATACTTATGCTGGTCGGTCAAGTCTGGATACTGAAATCGGAGGCACGAAATTGGCAGTTTGAACCTTGATCATGGAGGAAATGGTAGCTAATGCATTTGCAAACTGATTCTCGTCTCGAGCGATGTACTCAAGCTTGACTGTTGTGAAGAAAGTCAACAATCTCCTTGTATAGTCACGGTATGGAATCAGATGCTCTTGGTGAGTGTACCATTTGCCATTGGTCTGATTGATTACCAAAGCTGAATCCCCGAATACAGTTAAAGTCTTGATCCTGAGGTCAATGGCTTCCTCAAGACCCATGATACAAGCTTCGTATTTAGCTTCGTTGTTAGTGCATGCAAATGTGAGTTTTGCCGAGAAAGTCATGTGAACTCCTTTAGGTGTAATAAGCACTGCACCAACTCCACGACCATTCATATTAATAGCCCCATCAAACATCATTGTCCATTCTTCTTCTGGGTCAGGCCCTTCAGTGTGAATAGGCTCTTCATGATCTTTTGCTTTCAGGAACATGATGTCTTCATCAGGTAAGTCAAATCTCATTGGTTGGTAATCATCAATGGGTTGCTCAACTAGATAGTCAGACAGTACACTGCCTTTGATGGCCTTTTGAGATATGTACTGAATGTCATATTCTGTCAGAATCATTTTCCATCTAGCAATCTTTCCGGTAAGTGTTGGCTTCTCAAATATGTACTTGACGGGGTCCATTTTTGAGATCAACAAGGTAGTGTGGGTCAACATATACTGCCTTAGTCGGCGAGCAACCCACGCTAAAGCACAACAAGTTTTCTCGAGCAGTGAATAACGTTGTTCACAGTCGGTAAACATTTTGCTTAGGTAGTAAATTGCATACTCTTTTCGACCAGACTCGTCATGCTGGCCCGGAACACACCCCATTGATCCTTCTAATACTTCCAGGTACATTATTAGAGGTCTTCCTTCAACTGGAGGCATAAGGATTTGAGGTTCTTGTAAGTACTTCTTGATTTTGTCAAAAGTCTTCTAGCAGTCTTCATTCCACCTGACCGTTTGTTCCTTTCTTAGTAATTTGAACAAGGGTTCACAGGTTGCTGTAAGGTGAGATATGAACCTTGATATGTAGTTCAATCTACCTAAGAACCCCCGAACTTCCTTTTCAGTCCTAGGTGCAGGCATCTCTTGAATGGCTTTGACTTTGTCAGGATCAACTTCAATTCCTTTTTCACTTACGATAAATCCCAGCAACGTACCGGAACGTACCCCGAATGTGCATTTGTTGGGGTTTAACTTCAGTTGATACTTTCTCAGACGCTTGAACAGTTTCAGTAGATTTACCAAATAGTCTTCTTCTGTGAGGGACTTGGCAATCATGTTATCCACATAAAATTCAATTTCTTTGTGGATCATGTCGTGGAATAATGTTACCATAGCCCGTTGATAAGTGGCACCAGCATTCTTCAGTCCAAATGGCATTACCTTATAACAGAATATGCCCCAGGGTGTGATGAAATTTGTCTTCTCCATGTCTTCAGGCGACATATTGATCTGATTATTTCCTGAAAATCCATCCATGAAGGAAAACACCGAGAACTGAGCCGTGTTGTCGACCAATACATCAATGTGAGGTAATGGGAAGTCATCTTTCGGGCTAGCTCTGTTAAGATATCGGTAATCCACACACATCTGTACTTTGCCATCCTTCTTAGGCACTGGTACAATGTTAGCCACCCACGGCGGGTAACTAGTCACAGCAAGAAAACCGGCGTCCCACTGTTTTTGTACCTCTTCTTTTATCTTCATGGCCATATCCGGACGAGTACGGCGTAGCTTCTTTTTTACTAGAGGACAATCTTCCTTCAGAGGCAGCTTATGCACAACAATGTCGGTATCCAGACCTGGCATGTCTTGATAGGACCAAGCAAAAACATCAACGTACTCTCGAAGCATGTCAATAAGTTGTTCCTTCACTGAATCTTGCAGACGGGCCCCGATCTTCACTTCTTTCAAGTCTTCTTCGGTACCAAGATTAACTGTCTCAACTTCCTCCTGATGAGGAGTGATAACCTTCTCCTCTTGCCTTAACAATCTGGCTAGTTCTTCAGGTAGCTCATAATCTTCTTCAACCCCTTCATCGACTTGATTAATCGGATTGTCGAAGTCATACGAAGTCATAGCAGTGTTGTTGTCGGTGCAATCTGGAGGGCACTCTCTGCAAGGGTTTAGATTGGTTCATTTTAGTGATCAATTTTATCTTATTTAGAAAAAGTGAAAATGAAGTTATTATTTTGAAAACATTGCCATTTTATTGTTTTTGTACAAAAGTGAAAAATGAAAAAGATAGTGAGCGGAAAAAGAGAGACTCGTTTGCAAAAGGTGTCATGATATTCATTAATTAATCATTTGCACAAAATACAAGATGGCCCTATTACAAAATGAGTCCTGACACCTTGGGCAAGATGCAGGACTTGATGCATGCTTAAAAGACAGGAAATAATAATTACTCTGCACGAGTAACTCTTATAATTTCCTAGGAAGACCAGTTGGATACTTGGTTCCCCGGAATCCTTGGACGTATCCAGTTTTCCAGGTTGCGTTCGTCTTCTTCCTCGTCTTCCAGACTGTTCATAGCATCCGGGGTAAGCATTCCCCCACTGACAAATTTGGGCTCCGTTGCAGCCTCTGGTTGATCTTGTCGAGTTGGCCTGTAACCCAACCCGAATCTGTCTTCTTTCTTTTCTACTGGCAACAGCTTGCCCCAGCCTTGAGCAGTACCCTCCTCAACAACCTTCTGGGCTTGTTGATATGAAGTGATAGAAGTTCCAGACACAGCAGTTGCTTCATTGATGTTAAGGGCCTCAAACCCCTGACTCATAGTCTCATGGATCTCCCCATCCATCTATATATACTTGTAAGTAGCCAGCTGGCTAACGAAAATGTCTTCCTCCCCGCAGATTGTGATGATCTGGCCTTCCCACTCAAATTTTAATTTCTGGTGAAGGGTAGATGTAACAGCGCCAGCGGTGTGAATCTAGGGTCTACCCAACAAACAATTGTAGGTCGGCTGTATGTCCATCACGAAGAAAGTAGTTTTAAAGATTTGTGGGCCAATCATCACAAGTAAATCAATCTCTCCAAGCACTGATCTCTTAGAGCCGTCAAACGCTTTCACCACCAAGTTACTTGGATGCAATGCCAAACCATCATATTCCAGCTTCACCAAGGCTTTCTTTGGGAGGACATTGAGTGAGGACCCAGTGTCTACCAGCACATGAGAAAGAACAACACCTTTGCATTCTAAGGTGATATGTAAAGCCTTGTGTAAACACTCCAAATTTGCCCTCACCCATTCACACCATGGCTTGTGATATCCTCATATACATAATTTCAATCATAGCATCCCATATTGCATATTTGCTTCACTGCATTGTTTCAAAGTCATATGCATCTAGGGTTTGTGATCTGAGCAATCCAAGAGCCATTTGAGCCACTCCAAAGGTCTTCAATCATTTCAAAGGGGTCCATGTATGTTTAAGAATCATATTGTATCTCCACAAAGTCAAGGAAGTCAATAAATCACAAGAACTGAGAATGGCATGGAAGCAGAGCCAGGTTTGACTGCACAGATGACCTAGAATTAGGGTTTTGGTTTCAAAGGCCATAACTCCAAGTTTTTTGGTCATTCTTGTTTCTATTGGTCTCTATATGGTATAGGGGTCATGCATATCAATTTTCATGAAGAAATTCCATGGGGAAGTCATCTGATCAAGAGTTGACTTCTTGAGCAAGTCAGTGCAAAATCAGGGCATCTGAGGCCCTCAATGACCCAACCAAAGGGTGTTCATCATCATTTTGATTATGTATGATCTTTATTTGATCATAGAAGATGTTGGAAGTTCACAAAATTGAAGAATTTCAAGCCATTTGCAAAGTTGACTTTTTGGGAAAATGACTTGTAATGGAAACTTGCCATTTTGGGAAACTTTTTCAACCCTTGCTTTTTGATTCAAAAATGATTCAAATGAGAAAACTTTGGTCATGAAAGTTGTAGAATGGATCATTCCCTTTTCAAAAAGTACAAGAACTTGTTCTAATTCATTTTGGATCAAAAGTTATGGTTTGTCAAAGTTGGAAAAAATCACATAATTTCAAGTTTTCTACCAAAGAGGCAAAGTTGCAAAACCACTTGCCAAGACAAATTGTGCTATCAAATGGACTTCTAATCTTCATAAAAACATAAACCAAGGCCTAAAGATCAGATTGCATCAAAAGTTCACTCATTTTCATGGCTTGTGGATCAAGAAACTCCAAAAGGGCTAAAGATGAACATAGTTGCAAAACCTCACTCAAACCCTAATCCATTTGCTGGCTGACTTCAAAATTGATCCTATGGTTCTCCTCACTTCTTGCTGCGCAGGACACCCCTCTTGTCCTTGGCTAGCCATGAGCCCATACCTCTCTTACACAAAGCTTGACTTTTTGGCAAAAGACCCATACCAATCACAATAGGGCACACCAACTCCACAGACCTATCCATGAGTGATAAGTGGACCAAAGGCAAGCCATAACACACAACAACTCATGCTGAAACACTCTCCAAGCCAGCATTCTCATTTTCCACCTCTTATGCAACTTCCTTCGAAACTCATCATACAAGCATCAAACATAGAAACAAACTCCATAGGATCACTCAGCAGACTCCCCTGATCATTTCCATACCCTCATTCATCCCTGAAACCTCCTCAAACTAAATCACGATTCCTCCCCCCTCCTGAACAGAACTTCAGCAAACTCACAAACCAACCATTATAAACTCCAACCAAGCTTCATAACTTCATCAAGAGGACCATTGGGATCATTTTGAGGCAAAGAGGCAAGCAGAAAGCTTCTGGACTGAAAGCTCAAACTCAGGTAACATGATGAACAAATTTTCCAGAACTTTGATTTCTTGTTAGAATGTTGTTCTGTATGTTGCCCTGGTCATGGGGATCTAATTATTTTTGGAAATGAGCCAGAAACAAGCATGTTATGATGTTCTGAAAGTTGGCCCGTGAAAATGTTTTTGCTTGTTTCCTTTGATTCATGAAAAATAAATGTTGTTTGTGTTAGGGTTTATGTCTAGTGATGATCATAGAGTGATTCTGGAGAGTTTTGTGAGGTTTTGATACGTTTTGAGAGAGATTGAGATTTTGGCTGGCCGGAGAAGATGACTGGAACACTGTTCCGGTCACCTGAAAGTGTTTAGGGTTCAGATTAGAGCTTAATGACATAATTAGGCAAGTTTGAATGTGGGCCGTCCATTAGCGCGCGTAGTCAATTCCCGCCCCTGTGAGTTTGAATCTCATCCATTGGATTGGCTGACTTTCTTCTTTTTCATTTAAAATTCATTTTATTTTCATTTGTTTTGATTTATTTTGCACGAATTATTAAAAATAGCAAAATACCTTTAAAAATTCTGAAATTTTTTGTCAAAGGTTTAATTAATTTTCAGAACACAAAATATTTTTATTTTTATTTTTTTGCATAAAAAATTATTTTTAAATCATTTAAAAGTTTATTTTTAATTAATTAATGAAAATTAATTAATTAAAAATGCTTTTAGGTATTTAAAAATCACAAAAAAATTCATGTAGCATTTAAAAACATTTAGAAACATTGTCCAACTCTCAAACCAAATTTATTTTTTGTTCTTGATGCCTTTTGATCATTTTCAATGGAATTAAATCCATTTTTAGGTAATATTTTGTTTCAAACTTCAAAAATTCATTTCTGTCTAACCTTTGAGAGTTGGATCATGATTCTTCTTGCATTGCATCTTGTATAGAATGTAGTTTATAGGATAAAATTGGCATGATTTGATCTTGCATTTTCAATTTGTTTTTCATTTTTCTTGTCAAGGTACCTTAAAACCCTAGCAATCTTAGAAAATTCATAACTCTCACTAGGTTAAGAGTTAGATCCCCTCCTTTGGGCAATGAGTTTTTGTAGGTTCAGGGTTCCTTTGATTGCATTTTCAAATTTTTATCATGTCATTTGCTTCTGGTTTTGGATTTTGCTTTGTGTGTTGACCATAAACCCTAATTTATGCCTCCCTTTGCATCCATCTTCCATTTGCTTGCATACCATGACTTGCCATGACATTTTGTGCATCCATTTGATTCATAACACATCTTAGGACATATTAGAATCATGTTTGATCATTGCATCTTTCATTTGCCATGTTATATGTCTTTTGCATTCCATAACTTCTGATGAACATCCATGGTTCAAAACATGCTTCTTTTGCATCCATATGTTTGTATGATCATTCTAATGCCTTGCCTCATGTTTGCATCATCTCTTAGTATCATTAATATCATACTTATGCTTCTGGTTTTGGTTTGCATCATGACATTGCATCTCATTTTTCATTGCATTTCATTTCTTTTGCTAACTTTTCAGGTGGTAAGTTGTTTGAGAAGTGAATTTGCCTTCACTTCTCACATTCTCTTTTCATCTCTTTCATACTTCCCTTTGCTGCATTTTGTATGTGTATTGGATTGAGCTTGCTCATTCTTGTTCATCTTACCTTCTTTCTTCAAGCAACTTGACTTCTTAAGTGAAGCAAGTTGTTTTGCTTCTCTTTGCTCCTTTCATCTGCTTCTCTCATTGGTGGTTCCTTGAAGATTTCTTTCTTAAACCTCACAAACCCTAGGAATGACCAAGCATGATAACAATTAGGGTTTGATTAGTCCCACCACTTAGCTTTTACCTGTGTGTCATCTTTGAGTCTTCTTTCCTCACCTCATAATCAGGGACTAAACCCTAAAGGCTTTAAGGCTTTGTGATTAAGCTTATGCCTGCATCCTTCTATTAGGATGGAGTGTATAACTTTAATCCTAAGTGTTAAACCCTTAATGTGTTTAAATCCTTTAATCAATTCACTTAATAATCATCAAGACATCAAGCTTGTAACTTGGGCCTTGCATTAGGGTTCTAATTCTTCCTTAATTGGTTAAGAAGGACTAACCCTAGTGTTAATGGACAAGTCCCCCTCAAGTTGTCTTATAAACCATAAAAATCACTTCTTCATTCTATCATTAACTAAAATCCACTTAATAAAGGCTTTGTTTTGTCATGAGGTTAATCCCTAATCATGGATTAAGTTGAGGAGTCTTCCCCAGCTTAAACAGTCTCATCTATTATCCTTCTATTAGGATGGTGTAATGAGTCTGTTTAATCCCTGATTATGGCTTAAACTCATTACTTAACACTAAACAAAAACAACAAAAACATTTAACTAATCACAAGTAGGTTAATGATCTTAATCCTACATCATGGTGATTAAGTGTGAGATACTGACTTCACACTTAGGGTATTCTCATTACCCCTAATCAGAGGGAGGATGTGATGAGTTTACTAACCCATTGGTTTAGGCTTAAGCTCATTTTCTTATGGGAAACTTCAAAAAGCAATAAAAGATTGAAATCATCAAAAACAAACAATAATCGTCTCCTCCGGGATTCTTTTCTCATCCCACTCACTCACAAACGAGAACTCGCTTCTTCTGTCTAATGCAAGACAGTTTGCACCTGAGCCAGATAGGTCATACACTTGAGCATAGACAAGTAAGCAGTTCACAAGTCAATTTACCTTTCAGTCTCTTTGGGTCGAACTACGGTGTTCTGACTTCCTCATTGCACAAGAGGATACGTAGGCATAACTTAACAGTTATCGAACAAAAGTCTCTGTATATTCCCCCTCCTTCCAGCATTATTCTTTGAGCCTCATAGTCTTGAGCTTCATACTCCTGTTCTTACACTGACACTTCTCTTATACACTTCACACTTCTTTTACACTGACACTTGCATTCTTTCCAGCTTTGGTACACAAAATAGCACTGACACTACCCCTTTAAACACAAACTTTCAAGCGTGGATCCCGTCGAGTACGGCGGACAATATGGGTGCTAATACCTTCCCAGGTTGTAACCAACCCCCTTTCTCAGTCTCTCTGGTTCGCAACCGTCTTATCCATATCCTTATAGGTCTATGCAACATTACCTTTCCCCCGGGATAAAAATGCCTAGCTGGCGACTCTTTGTCTTTTCTGAGTTCACCCCTGTGTGTTCTCTCTCCTTTCGCCGACCGTTCGCGTCTGTACCCCTCTTGACCTTAGGTGTCATTTGGTGGGAGCGATAGCTTGGCGACTCTGCTGGGGAACCTTATACTGTAACCAGGGCTTCTGGTTCTTTTTGTGGGTTCCTCCTAGCGCTTGATTGATTTGTGTTTACTGGGGTGTTATGTGCTAATTGTGTTTATATAATTGCTTTACTTATTGCTTTATGTACAGTTATTTATTGCTTTCTTTACATCTTTATATACATCATACTGTCATACTGTTATCTGGCTGGATCTGGTTTTTGTCTTGGTGGGTGGGGTTTCATTGAGAGATAAGGTCCTATACCTGGGACCTGAGTGACACCTAGGCTAGAGTGGTTCATGTTCTTTCCCATTCCATTTCGGTATGGTGCGGGAATATGAAACACAGTTCATATGTGGGTTTCTTCTTGAGAACTTTGTGCTATAGATTTCCTGTAGTGCTAAGGCTATCTGGAAAGCCTGCTAAGTCTGGATGACCTTTATTATGACCTTCAGAAACTGAGGTGAATTAGAGGAGGATCTTTTATGGTTATTGTAAACATTGTACCTCCGGGTTAGAAGTGTTTACACTTCTCATAACTGATCCAAGTCTGAGGATCTTTGTTTTAGAACACTACGTGTGAGGGGGTTGGGCTGTTTACAGGTTTGCAGGAACCCTTGGCCACATCATACCCTATTACTTATTGTGTTTAAGAATGCTTCACTTTGGACAGTTCTTGTGATTTAACCCAGGACATGTGACTATTTATTTGAGTCCCCCACCTTGGTTACTGGATTTCTGAACCTCCATCTGGACTTCTTAAACATACATGGGCCTTCTGTATCCAGACAGAAATCAGATCCAGCTTGATCACAAACCCTTGCATATCATTTGCATACTCATCATTTGCATCATTTAACATTTGTTTATTTGTTTTTCAGGGTATCCATATTACATATGGCTTGGTTTTGACCCCTTTATCTGCATAGACCCCTGTTCATCAGTTATCTACTTCAGCTATCTTCATCAGTTGCCTGCTTCAGCTACTTTTATCACCAGTCTCAGCCTATCAGTGGCTCATCACCAATATCAGTCTTCATCATCAGCAGTTGTTTTCAGCTCTTCATCAGCAGTCATGGCACCCAAAAAGAGCAATATTTCATACCATTTCTTTGAGCCTGTGCTGGCTGGCATCAGGCAGGTTCAGGCACTTATCACTCCAGACCATATCCCCTTATTCAGAGAGCATTATGGAGGCATCCTTGATATGGTTATGGACTTGGACCCTTCTCAGAAGAGTTTGATTCACACTTGCCTACAGTTCTATGATCCTCCCTTGAGATGCTTCACTTTCCAGAATTTTCAGTTGGGACCTCTGTTGGAGGAGTTTTCATCATTGATTGGAGTACCTGTCAGGGGTGGTATCCCCTTCAACCCAGAGATGGCTTCTCCCAGTAATGAAGAAGTGGCAAAGGCACTGTATTTGGAACCTATTTTGATTGAGCAGAACATGTCAACAAAGGCTGGAATTCCTGGCTTGCACTTGGACTTTCTAACTTCTCAGGCCATCCTGAAGGCCTCCTTGGGAGAATGGAAGGCAGTTTGTGCATTGTTAGCCCTCAGTATATATGGGGTATACTTTTTGCAGATAAGCCCAAGTTTATCAGCAAGAATGCTATTCATCTCTTCCTTTTGAGGAACCCAGTGCCCACCTTGCTGGGAGATTTCTATTATTCTGTTCACCAAAGGAATGAGAAGCAGAGAGGGAGATTAGTGAGATGCTGTGCTCCTCTATTTCACACTTGGCTGCTTAAACACTTACCCAAAACTGATGCCTTCCTGAACCCTCACCAACAGAAGAATTGGGCTAGGAGACTTATTGCTTTAACTTCAGATGACATCAGATGGTGCACTCAGAGCACCAAGGGCATGGACATAATTACTAGCTGTGAACAGTTCCCCAATGTACCTCTAATAGGAGTAAAGGGTTGCATCAACTACAATCCTTTGCTGTTCAAGAGACAATTGGGCTATGCTTTGGTTCACCCTCCTAGAGTGCAAGACTTGGCTGAAACCCTGTATTGTGTGATAAAGCCTAATCTAGCTGTTGTTAGACAAGCATCCTGGGCTTGGGACAACATCCAGACCAAAGGGATGGCCATTCTTGGAAGATGCAATAATGTGGCTTCAGCTCAGTATTATGAATGGTCTCATTCTAGGGCTCAAATTTTTGGGATGCCTTTCACCATTGAGGATATACCTTGACCATCCACAGTACCACCTCCAGCCACTGTCAGCCTGGAGGAATTTGAGAAGCTGAAGGAGAGAAATGAGAATCTGTCTCAAGCTCTGAAGAAGACCCTCTGGGAGAGGAGTGATGGTCGTCTAGACATTGAAAGGTTAGAAAAGCTTAAGGTGGAGCATTTAGCCAGGATTGGGAAATCAAAGGACTACATCAAGAAATCAAGAGCTGGAGAGCAGATTTTGAAGAATGCCTGTAAAGAGGCCCAGTTTCAGAAGGCTAGGACTGATCTCTATCTAAAAGAAAGTCAAGCTAGGTGGGTCAGGATCACTGAAGCTCATACTCAAGAGGATAAGAGAACTCAGGCCAGGATTGAGCAGTTAGAGGCCATTGAGAAGAAACAACAGGAGGCTCTGCTAGCAGCCCAGAAGGAGATTTCAGAATTGAAGATTAAGGCTGGTGTGAAGAGGTCAAAGGACCAAGACAGGCACAAGAAGCTGACCACTGCTATTGCCACCAGAAACCTTCTTATCAGAAACATTACAGAGCATCCGGCTGGTCCTGTAACTGAAGCACTTCTGAAGGAGGTTAAGGAGGATGAGTTTGGCTTAGATGTTTGATTACTTTGCTTGTTGTTATTTCCATTTGATGTACTTTTCTTTTATGTTGTATTTTGACCCTTCAGGGGCATGTGTTGTAAAAACAAACTATGTATGGTTCACCATTTGTAATGTATTTGTTAGTTTGTCTCATTGAAGTCTCTTTCTCTCAAGAAACATCAAAGTATCTTCCTCAGGGTCTGGAAAGGTCAAAACCAAATGCCAAGCCGGATACCTTAGAAGCAAATAAGCATACTGCATTGCATACTAACTTCTGTTTTGTTTTGTAGGCTTTTGTTTTGTTGCTACTAACTCTGTTGTGCTTCAGGAATTATTGCTCGCCGTCGGGTGTTCCCTCTCAACCGTCCGCACAGATATCCTACTCGCAACAACCTTCCTGGTATCCAGATGGACCAAGTACAGCAAAAGCTGACAGAGGTCAGAACCCAGATGGTTAACGAAAGGCTGGAGATGAGAAACCAAATGACCCAGTTCATGGAGGTAATGAATGGCTTGGCTCAAAGTCAAGAAAGATTGAGGGCATTGGTAGAAAGACAAACCCCAGAAGAACCTCCTCTGGGAACTGGAGGAACAAGTAACAATGAAAGAGGTCAGCCTCATATTAACCCACCAGTATATGGGCCTCATCTACATCCGGAAGTTAACATCCCGGGTAATGTGCAAGGAAATACTACTGGAGGAAGAGTCTTACAAGAAGACCCCCAAGAAGAGCAGTTTACTGTGATGGGAGCTGGGGATGAAGTTTATGATAGGAGGTTTGATGAAATTGCTGAGAAGTTGAGATCTCTGGAGTCTCAAAATTCCCTAGGTTTTGATGTTATGGATATGGGGTTAGTGGATGGGGTAAGGATTCCCCACAAATTAAAACCCCCGTGTTTCGAGAAATACAATGGAACTTCCTGTCCACGAACTCACTTGCAGTCTTTTCTGGGGAGACTTAAGGCATACACCATGGATGAAAAACTATGGATGTTTTACTTTGAAGATAGTTTGACTGGGGCTTCAAGGGAGTGGTACTCTCACTTGACCAGAGCTACTATCAGGTGATGGAAGGACCTAGCTGAAGCTTTCATCAGGCAGTACCAATACAATCTGGACATGGCTCCTAATAGAACCCTTCTGATGGGAATGTCTCAATCCTCCAGAGAAAGCTTCAGGGAATATGCCCAGAGGTGGAGACAGCTTGCTGCTACTGTTCAGCCACCCATGTCGGAAAGAGAAATGGCCGATATGTTTATGAACACTCTGCAAGGAACATATATTGATAGGCTAGCTGCCTTTTCTTCCACCAGCTTCACTGACGTAGTCATAGCTGGAGAAAGAATTGAAAGCCTTCTGAAGATGGGCAAAATTACTGATAATGGTGAAAGTTCGTCGAGTAATCCCAGGAAGCCTTTTGTGGGACCTAGAAGGACCGGTGAGACAATTTCCATTCATGCCAGCAGGGGCAGACCTCAGTATGTCCACAGATCAGTAGCAGCTGTCACTATTCCAGCTCCGATCCCTTAGCAACCAGCATATCAACCACAACAACCCCACTATCAACAGCAAGTTCAGTATCCGCCACAGAGAGCCTACAACAACAACAATAACAACAATCAACAACAAAGACCTTTTCAGCAAAGACCATCACAGGCTAATAGGGTGATTGACCCTATCCATATGCCTTATGCCGCTTTATTGCCACAACTCCTGAAACTCAACTTGGTTGAATTAAGGACATTGGCACCACCGGATCCCTCAAATCTTCCAAGAAATTATGATGTCAACGCCAGATGTGCTTTCCATTCCAATGCACCCGGCCACAATACCGAGAAATGCAGGGCTTTACAAATGAAAGTGCAAGATCTGGTAGATTCTAAAGCCCTCAACTTTGCACCCCCTCCAAATGTCAACAAGAACCCCATGCCCAATCATGGAGGACCAAGAATTAATGCCATTGAGGAAGACAAGCCATCTTTCTTAATCACCAGTGTTGGACATATTCGAACACCTCTGGTAGAAATTAAAGCTCAGCTCCTAGAATGCCAGATGTTCCCCGGGTGTGAGCTCGGTTGTGGTTATTGCAACATTTCGGTCAACGGGTGTGATAATTTGAGAAGCGGCATAGATGGTCTTATCAAAAGTGGTATCCTTCAGATCACAACATCAGCACCTACAAATCCAGCAATCCCTTTGACAACAATTCCTGACTCTTCTACAACTGCAACAACAATCATTCCAACCAATTCATCAATATCATCAACAATGGCTCCGACCATCACTTCAGCAAACCAGATATCAACAACCATTTCTTCTACAACATCAGCACCCCTTTATTCAGCAGAATCTTCTACAACGCCAACAGAAATTGATGAAGATATTTCAGTAGTCACCATTTACTATGATCCATCAAATGTTCCTCCAAACAACAACTTTCAACAACAAGTAGTGGCATCTCCTGCCAGGTCACCGGTCACCATCTACTACGATCCGCACACCATTTCAGTACCTTCCTCTGCAGCAGTCAGTCCAGTTACCATTACGGTGCCTGGACCAGTTCCATATGAAAGCAGTAATGCTATCCCTTGGCATTATGGCTCTGACCTCTACTGCAACGGAGAGAAAATCACTTTGGATTCATCAACCTCTTCTCCACAAATTGATAATGTTGGGGGAGGAGGAGGCTTCACCAGAAGCGGACGCCTTTTTGCCTCACAATTGCAAAAACCTAATGCCGAAGCAGAAGCTGCTGCAAAAGCAAAGGGGAAGAGTGTGGTATTTGAAGAGCCGGATGTCAAAGAAACTCAGAAGACATCTTTTGAGCAAGATGTAGACGAGTTTATGAGAATTATAAAGAGAAGTGATTACAAGGTGGTGGATCAGCTTCACCAAACTCCCTCAAAGATCTCCATATTATCCCTGCTGATGTGTTCTAAAGCTCACAGGAATGCATTATTGAAAGTCTTGCACGCAGCATACGTACCAGAGGAGATCACTATTAATCAGCTAGAAACTGTGGTGGCAAATGTCAACACCAGTCATGGACTGGGCTTTACCAATGCTGACTTAACAACTGAGGGACGTAACCACAACAAGGCTTTACACATCACTCTAGAATGCAAGGGTGTTGTTCTATCTCATGTACTGGTGGACACTGGGTCTTCACTCAATGTTCTACCAAAGAAAGCCTTAGTGAAGATGGAGTATGATGGCTTGGCATTGCGTCTGAGTAATTTAGTGGTGAGAGCATTTGATGGCTCTAAGAGATCAGTGCTAGGGGAGATTGATCTGCCTGTGATGATTGGCCCGCAGACTTTTAAGATTACCTTCTATGTGATGGACATTCAGCCGGCCTACAGCTGTTTGTTGGGTAGACCTTGGATCCACGCCGCTGGCGCAGTTACGTCTACCCTTCACCAGAAGTTGAAATTCGAGTGGGAAGGCCAGATCATCACCATTTGTGGTGAAGAGGACATCTTTGTTAGCCATCTGGCTACGTATAAGTACATTGAAATGGATGGAGAAATCCATGAAACTATGAGCCAGGGGTTTGAGGCCCTGAACATAAATGAAGCATCTGATGTACTGGGAACCTCCATGACATCTTATCTGCAAGCCAGGAAGGTTGTTGAAGAGGGGACTGCCCAAGGCTGGGGCAAGCTGTTGCCTGTGGAAAAGAAGGAGGACAAATTTGGGTTGGGTTACAAACCAACTCAACAAGATCAATCAGAGGCTGCTAAAAAGCCCAATTTTGTCAACGAGGGAATGCTCACCCTGGATGCAGTGAACAACTTGGAAGATGAGTCGGAAGATGAGCGCAACCTGGAGAGCTGGATACGTCCAAGGATCCCGGGGAGCCACGTCTCAAACTGGTCTTCCCAGGAAATTATAAGGGTTACTCCTGTAGAGTAATTATTATTTCCTATATATTTTAAGCATACATCAAGTCTTGCATCTTGCCCAAGATGACAAGACTCATTTTGTAATCGGGCCATCTTGTAATTTTGTGCAAACAGATCAATCAATGAATATCGGACATCTTTTGCAAATGAGTCTTTTTCTTTTCCGCTCACTGTTTTTCCATTTTTCTTTTTGTACAAAAATAAAATGGCAATGTTTTCTAAAATGATAACTTCATTTCACTTTTTCTAAACAAGATTAAAATCGATCACTAAAATGGACAATCTAAACCCTTGCAGAGAGTGCCTTTCAGACTGCACCGACAACAACATAACTATGACTCTGTATGACTTTGACAATCCGATCAATCAAGCCGATGAAGGGGTTGAAGAAGATTATGAGCTTCCTGAGGAACTAGCCAGGTTGTTAAGGCAAGAGGAGAAGGTTATTACTCCTCATCAGGAGGAGGTCGAAACGATTAATCTTGGTACGGAAGAAGACGTGAAAGAGGTTAAGATCGGGGCCTGCCTACAAGACTCAGTGAAGGAACAACTGATTGATATGCTTCGTGAATATGTGGATGTGTTTGCTTGGTCTTATCAGGATATGCCAGGGTTGGACACCGATATTGTCATGCACAAGCTGCCTTTAAAAGAAGACTGCCCACCGGTTAAACAGAAACTGCGCCGTACTTGCCCAGATATGGCAATGAAGATTAAAGAAGAGGTACAAAAGCAGTGGGACGCCGGGTTCCTTGCTGTGTCTAGCTACCCGCTGTGGGTTGCTAATATTGTACCTGTGCCTAAGAAAGATGGCAAGGTAAGGATGTGTGTGGATTACCGGGATCTGAACAGAGCCAGCCCAAAAGATGACTTCCATTTACCTCACATTGATGTATTGGTTGATAATACGGCTCAGTTCTCGGTATTCTCCTTCATGAATGGATTTTCAGGTTACAATCAGATCAAGATGTCACCTGAAGACATGGAGAAGACAACTTTTATCACACCCCGGGGCACGTTCTGTTATAAGGTGATGCCGTTTGGACTGAAGAACGCGGGTGCCACTTATCAACGGGCTATGGTAACATTATTCCATGACATGATCCATAAAGAAATCGAATGTTATGTGGATGACATGATTGCCAAGTCCCTCACATAAGAAGACCACCTGGTAAATCTGCTGAAGTTATTCAAGCGTCTGAGGAGGTACCAACTGAAGTTAAACCCCAACAAATGCACATTCGGGGTGCGATCCGGTAAATTGCTGGGATTTATTGTAAGTGAGAAAGGGATTGAAGTTGACCCTGACAAAGTTAAAGCCATTCAAGAAATGCCTGCACCAAAATCAGAAAAAGAGGTTCGGGGTTTCTTAGGTAGATTGAACTACATTTCACGGTTCATATCTCATCTTACGGCAACCTGTGAACCTTTATTCAAGTTGTTAAGAAAAGAACAAACGGTCAGGTGGAATGAAGACTGCCAGAGGGCTTTTGACAAGATCAAGGAATACTTACAAGAGCCTCCAATCCTTATGCCTCCAGTTGAAGGAAGACCTCTGATAATGTACTTAACAGTATTAGAAGAGTCAATGGGGTGTGTGCTGGGCCAGCATGACGAGTCTGGTCAAAAAGAGTATGCAATATACTACCTAAGCAAAAAGTTTACCGACTGTGAACAACGTTATTCACTGCTCGAGAAAACTTGTTGTGCTTTAGCGTGGGCTGCTTGCCGACTGAGACAATATATGTTGACCCACACTACCTTGTTGATTTCAAAGATGGACCCAGTTAAGTACATTTTTGAGAAGCCAGCACTTACCGGACGGGTTGCAAGATGGCAAATGATCCTCACAGAATATGACATCCAGTACACATCTCAAAAGGCCATCAAGAGCAGTGTACTGTCTGATTATCTTGCTGAGCAACCCATTGATGATTACCAGCCTATGAGATTTGACTTCCCTGATGAAGACATCATGTTCATTAAAGCAAAAGATCATGAAGAGCCTGTTCACACTGAAGGGCCTGACCCAGAAGAAAAATGGACTATGATGTTTGATGGGGCTGTTAATATGAATGGTCGTGGTATTGGTGCAGTACTCATTACACCTAAGGAAGTTCACATGCCTTTCTCGGAAAAAATCACCTTTAACTGCACTAACAACGAAGCTGAATACGAAGCTTGCATTATGGGTCTTGAGGAAGCCATTGACCTCAGGATCAAGACTTTGACTGTATTCGGAGATTCAGCTCTGGTAATTAATCAAACTAACGGCAAGTGGTACACCCACCAAGATCATCTGATACCTTACAGGGATTATACAAGAAGGTTATTGACTTTCTTCACACCAGTCAAGCTTGAATATATCCCTCGGGACGAGAATCAATTTGCAGATGCTCTTGCCACCATTTCATCCATGATCAAAGTTCAAGCTGCCAACTTTGTGCCTCGGATTTCAGTGTCCAGACTTGACAGACCAGCATATGTATTTGCAGCAGATGTTGTTAAAGATGATAAGCCTTGGTTCCACGACATTAAGTGCTTCTTGGAGGATCAAACATACCCACCTGGGGCATCTTCCAATGATAAGAAGACTTTAAGAAGGCTAGCTGGTAGTTTCTTCCTGAATACTAATGGCTCCCTGTACAAGAGAAACTTTGATATGGTACTCATCAGATGCGTTGATAGAACATAAGCAGACTTGTTGATGCACGAGGTGCACGAAGGATCCTTTGGTACCCATGCAGGAGGGCATGCCATGGCCAAGAAGTTGCTAAGATCAGGCTATTACTGGATCACAATGGATGCCGACTGTTGTGCCTATGCTAGAAAATGCCATAAATGCCAGATTTATGCGGATAAGGTGCATGTGCCTCCCAATCCCCTGAATGTGATGTCTTCACCCTGGCCCTTTGCCATGTGGGGCATTGATATGATTGGCAAGATTGAACCGACTGCTTCAAACGGCCACAGATTCATCCTGGTAGCCATTGATTATTTTACCAAGTGGGTTGAAGCAGCTTCCTATGCAAATGTTACAAGGAAAGTGGTAGCCCGATTCCTGAAGAGGGACATCATCTGTCGGTATGGAGTTCCCGAGCGAATCATTACTAATAATGGTTCCAATTTAAACAACAAAATGATGGCAGAACTATGCCGGGACTTCAAGATCCAGCACCACAATTCTTCTCCTTACAGGCCAAAGATGAATGGCGCTGTTGAGGCAGCTAACAAGAATATCAAGAAAATTGTGCAAAAGATGGTGGTTACCTACAAAGACTGGCATGAAATGCTACCATTTGCCTTGCATGGGTACCGTACGTCAATCAGGACATCCACTGGGGCAACACCGTATCAACTTGTGTATGGTATGGAGGCAGTCCTACCTGTTGAAGTTGAATTACCCTCCTTACGGGTATTAATGGATGTTAAGCTGAACGAAGAAGAGTGGGTCCGGTCCCGATATGAACAACTGAGTCTGATTGAAGAGAAGAGATTAGCTGCAGTTTGTCATGGGCAGCTGTATCAGAAAAGAATGAAGAAAGCCTTCGATCAGAAAGTCAGGCTCCGAGAATACCAAGTAGGAGATCTTGTGCTGAAAAGACTCCTCCCCCCTCATACAGACCACAGGGGCAAATGGACTCCGAACTATGAAGGGCCATTCGTAGTAAAGAAGGTTTTCTCCGGTGGAGCACTCATGCTCAGTACTATGGATGGTGAAGACTTCCCGTCCCCTGTGAATTCAGATGCAGTTAAAAAATACTTCGCATGAAAATGACCCGTTGGACATAAAAATAGAATGTAAGTCCAGGCAAAAATAGGGCATCCCGGCGAGTCAAAAACAGAATAAAAGACTCGGGCAAAAATAAGGGAAATAAATAATAAAAAATGTGTGTACACCCGCTGAGTTGAAAAGCCACATTGGACAGCTCAGGCAAAAATGGGTATCCCGATGGATTGAAAACCCGAAAGGGCGATCCATGAAAAATAAGGGAATAAGCGAACAACTGTATTCTGAATTCATCTGTATCACTTACAACTTGGTAAGCTTCGAAAGGTTCAAGCGCCGACCAGAATCAGCCTTCTTCAGAAAGCAAGACGAGAAGAACGTCAAATGTCATACGAGTCATAGGGAAGCTCCTTGAAGCGTCGTCAACATTGCCAATACCTCTTATTTCTCAATTTGTAACAATCTCCTTATCTTAGGGGATTTGTTTCTTTGATTGTATCTTGCCAATTCAGGGCATACAAATTAATAAAATCAGATTTTTCAGTCATGTTTCGCCTCGTGAATTTTATTTGCAAGAATGTCCGATGTCTTTAAGATACTGATTGCATAAATACAGATGCTTTTCTTCTAAAAATATGTGCTTAACAAGAAATATATTTGCTCCGAGGATTGCCTAAACTCCTATGACGGAATCCAATGAAGGATACCTTGGGATCGCTTGTGCGTTTCTCTAACTTTTCAGGATTGCAGGTATTCAAAGCACGGCAGGGGGCATGAAGGCTTCTCCCCAGCAAAATGCCTAATCATTATCTACTCAATCTATCTCCCGATTAGCACCTGAGGTGCTTCCTCCCCAGCTGAGTTGTCTGTCATCATTCCTCCTCAACCAAGTGCAAAAGCCAGGGAACCGCCTCCTCACAGAGTTCCAGCCTCGATCCAGGAGAGAAACGTCTGAAGATCTCAAAACAGAGTGAAGAAAGCTTCTACAACCCCCAGCTGGGTCCCTCATCACCAAAGATAGGTTTATTAGTGACCTATATCCCCAAGCAAAGTTCCATATGACAGATCTACCAATGATCTCATCCCCAGTTGGGATGTCCACTTAAAGCAGATCAATCAGAGATCTTCGCAGCAACGGGATCCGAATCCCGATTCTTTACCTTTGCATAATCATAGCATTCGCATCATTTTCCCCACAGAGCGTAGCATTCCGTCTAATACGGAGCATTACGGCAAAAATCAAACATATTTCATAATCATAATCCATGTTCTGAATCAAACACTTGTAAATACTGGCAATCCATCAAAGATATACAGAAAACTCTCCAGATTCCCCGGCAGAAAGCCAAAGCGTTTGCCTTACACTTGTAAATACAAATGCACACTCCTTTTGGCACCCGTCCGTGTCATGATTCCCCAATAAAGTTGCCCGAGCTTTCTTTACAAACGAACACTTATGTATTACAGATACTTCCTGGCACCCGTCTGTGTCATATCCCTAGTAGAAAGCCAAAGCGTCCTCTTTGCACTCACAAATACATATATCCATACAGATTCCCTGACACCCGTCCGTGTCACTTTCCCCAACATAACTACCTGAATACTCTAGACATCATATACTTGTTTATAATATACCTTTTGACACTTGTTCGCGTCATTTTCCCCAGCAAGTTAGACACTTGTCGATGTTTCACTCATACTTATTTCACTCATACAGATACTCGTCTGTGTCTTGTATATATCACTCAAATCCCCTCAGATTCGACACTCGTCCGTGTTCTTTGTTAACCAGTTGATACTCGTCCGTATCATCATCTCAGAACATGTGTCAAGCGTTTGTTTCTACCCGATACTCGTCCGTATCATAGTCTTAAGGATGCTCGTCCGCATCTTTAATCTATACACTGTGTCAAACACTATTGTCTTCTTGAATTTAGACACTCGTCTGTGTCTACTATTCCCCATAAGAGTCCCTGCAGAACCAATACTCGTCCGTGTTCTTTGTTAACCAGTTGGTACTCGTCCGTATCATCATCTCTGAACATGTGTCAGCTTTTGTTTCTACCTGATACCCGTCCGTATCATAGTCTTAAGGATGCTCGTCCGCATCTTTAGTCTATACACAATACCCAAACACTAATGCCTCTCATTCCTTGGATATAGACACTCGTCCGTGTTTACTTGTCCCAACAAATCCCGATGAACTATTTCCTTTTTATCTGACATTCGTCCTATGTCATGATACCCCTTTCGGCAGCCGTACCCTGCCCGGTGATCGTCCTTCACCTTTGGATGACCGTCCCTCATCCTTTCCCCAGCGGAGTCTCCATTATTGGAACTCTTTTCTATCCGGCATTCGTCCTATGTCGTGATATTTAGCAGCCGTTCCCTACCAGGTGATCGTCCTTCACCTTTTGATGATCGTCCTTCATCATTTTATCCAATGGCCGTCCCCATCGTTGATCTTGTTATCTGACATTCGTCCTATGTCGTGATATTATTTGGCAACCGTACCTTTCCAGGTGATCGTCCTTCACCTTAGATGACCGTCCCTCATCTTATACCCAACAGAGCAGCCGTCCCCTGCTAGGTGATCGTCCTTCACCTTTGATGACTGTACCTCATCATTCACTATTACCTTTTATCCCCAGAGAATCTTTGTTGCTTTATCTTGATGGTCGTCCCCATCATAATCTCTTGTATCCCCAGCATGTCGGTCGTCTCCGTCATTGCTCTTTCCCCAGCAGTCGTCCTCTGCTCGACGGTCGTCCTCCGTCGCCCGCGCTTTATAATATACTTTATTTTCTTTTACAATCTATATCCCTTTTCTTCTTCATTATGTGAGTGCAAATTTTGGACTGTCTTTGGTATTCAACCACAAGTTATCTTGTTTGCCTGTTAAGTCGTTGCTTACATCCTGCACGGCTAACTCATTCTTGAATAGGGGCAGCTGTAAACACTCCAAATTTGCCCTCACCCATTCACACCATGGCTTGTGATATCCTCATATACATAATTTCAATCATAGCATCCCATATTGCATATTTGCTTCACTGCATTGTTTCAAAGTCATTTGCATCTAGGGTTTGTGATCTGAGCAATCCAAGAGCCATTTGAGCCACTCCAAAGGTCTTCAATCATTTCAAAGGGGTCCATGTATGTTCAAGCATCATATTGTATCTCCACAAAGTCAAGGAAGTCAATAAATCACAAGAACTGAGAATGGCATGGAAGCAGAGCCAGGTTTGACTGCACAGATGACCTAGAATTAGGGTTTTGGTTTCAAAGGCCATAACTCCAAGTTTTTTGGTCATTCTTGTTTCTATTGGTCTCTATATGGTATAGGGGTCATGCATATCAATTTTCATGAAGAAATTCCATGGGGAAGTCATCTGATCAAGAGTTGACTTCTTGAGCAAGTCAGTGCAAAATCAGGGCATCTGAGGCCCTCAATGACCCAACCAAAGGGTGTTCATCATCATTTTGATTATGTATGATCTTTATTTGATCATAGAAGATGTTGGAAGTTCACAAAATTGAAGAATTTCAAGCCATTTGCAAAGTTGACTTTTTGGGAAAATGACTTGTAATGGAAACTTGCCATTTTGGGAAACTTTTTCAACCCTTGCTTTTTGATTCAAAAATGCTTCAAATGAGAAAACTTTGGTCATGAAAGTTGTAGAATGGATCATTCCCTTTTCAAAAAGTACAAGAACTTGTTCTAATTCATTTTGGATCAAAAGTTATGGTTTGTCAAAGTTGGGAAAAATCACATAATTTCAAGTTTTCTACCAAAGAGGCAAAGTTGCAAAACCACTTGCCAAGACAAATTGTGCTATCAAATGGACTTCTAATCTTCATACAAACATAAACCAAGGCCTAAAGATCAGATTTCATCAAAAGTTCACTCATTTTCATGGCTTGTGGATCAAGAAACTCCAAAAGGGCCAAAGATGAACAAAGTTGCAAAACCTCACTCAAACCCTAATCCATTTGCTGGCTGACTTCAAAATTGATCCTATGGTTCTCCTCACTTCTTGCTGCACAGGACACCCCTCTTTTCCTTTGCTAGCCATAATCCCATACCTCTCTTACACAAAGCTTGACTTTTTGGAAAAAGACCCATACCAATCACAATAGGGCACACCAACTCCACAGACCTATCCATGAGTGATAAGTGGACCAAAGGCAAGCCATAACACACAACAACTCATGCTGAAACACTCTCCAAGCCAGCATTCTCATTTTCCACCTCTTATGCAACTTCCTTCGAAACTCATCATACAAGCATCAAACATAGAAACAAACTCCATAGGATCACTCAGCACACTCCCCTGATCATTTCCATACCCTCATTCATCCCTGAAACCTCCTCAAACTAAATCACGATTCCTCCCCCCTCCTGAATAGAACTTCAGCAAACTCACAAACCAACCATTATAAACTCCAACCAAGCTTCATAACTTCATCAAGAGGACCATTGGGATCATTTTGAGGCAAAGAGGCAAGCAGAAAGCTCCTGGACTGAAAGCTCAAACTCAGGTAACATGATGAACAAATTTTCCAGAACTTTGATTTCTTGTTAGAATGTTGTTCTGTATGTTGCCCTGGTCATGGGGATCTAATTATTTTTGGAAATGAGCCAGAAACAAGCATGTTATGATGTTCTGAAAGTTGGCCCGTGAAAATGTTTTTGCTTGTTTCCTTTGATTCACGAAAAATAAATGTTGTTTGTGTTAGGGTTTATGTCTAGTGATGATCATAGAGTGATTCTGGAGAGTTTTGTGAGGTTTTGATACGTTTTGAGAGAGATTGAGATTTTGGCTGGCCGGAGAAGATGACCGGAACACTGTTCCAGTCACCTGAAAGTGTTTAGGGATCAGATTAGGGCTTAATGACATAATTAGGCAAGTTTGAATGTGGGCCGTCCATTAGCGCGCGTAGTCAATTCCCGCCCCTGTGAGTTCGAATCTCATCCATTGGATTGGCTGACTTTCTTCTTTTTCATTTAAAATTCATTTTATTTTCATTTGTTTTGATTTATTTTGCACGAATTATTAAAAATAGCAAAATACCTTTAAAAATTCTGAAATTTTTTGTCAAAGATTTAATTAATTTTCAGAACACAAAATATTTTTATTTTTATTTTTTTGCATAAAAAATTATTTTTAAATCATTTAAAAGTTTATTTTTAATTAATTAATGAAAATTAATTAATTAAAAATGCTTTTAGGTATTTAAAAATCACAAAAAAATTCATGTAGCATTTAAAAACATTTAGAAACATTGTCCAACTCTCAAACCAAATTTATTTTTTGTTCTTGATGCCTTTTGATCATTTTCAATGGAATTAAATCCATTTTTAGGTAATATTTTGTTTCAAACTTCAAAAATTCATTTCTGTCTAACCTTTGAGAGTTGGATCATGATTCTTCTTGCATTGCATCTTGTATAGCATGTAGTTTATAGGATAAAATTGGCATGATTTGATCTTGCATTTTCAATTTGTTTTGCATTTTTCTTGTCAAGGTACCTTAAAACCCTAGCAATCTTAGAAAATTCATAACTCTCACTAGGTTAAGAGTTAGATCCCCTCCTTTGGGAAGTTTGTTTGTGTAGGTTTAGGGTTCCTTTGATTTCATTTTCAAATTTTTATCATGTCATTTGCTTCTGGTTTTGGATTTTTCTTTGTGTGTTGACCATAAACCCTAATTTATGCCTCCCTTTGCATCCATCTTCCATTTGCTTGCATACCATGACTTGCCATGACATTTTGTGCATCCATTTGATTCATAACACATCTTAGGACATATTAGAATCATGTTTGATCATTGCATCTTTCATTTGCCATGTTATATGTCTTTTGCATTCCATAACTTCTGATGAACATCCATGGTTCAAAACATGCTTCTTTTGCATCCATATGTTTGTATGATCATTCTAATGCCTTGCCTCATGTTTGAATCATCTCTTAGTATCATTAATATCATACTTATGCTTCTGGTTTTGGTTTGCATCATTACATTGCATCTCATTTTGCATTGCATTTCATTTCTTTTGCTAACTTTTCAGGTGGTAAGTTGTTTGAGAAGTGGATTTGCCTTCACTTCTCACATTCTCTTTTCATCTCTTTCATACTTCCCTTTGCTGCATTTTGTATGTGTATTGGATTGAGCTTGCTCATTCTTGTTCATCTTACCTTCTTTCTTCAAGCAACTTGACTTCTTAAGTGAAGCAAGTTGTTTTGCTTCTCTTTGCTCCTTTCATCTGCTTCTCTCATTGGTGGTTCCTTGAAGATTTCTTTCTTAAACCTCACAAACCCTAGGAATGACCAAGCATGATAACAATTAGGGTTTGATTAGTCCCTCCACTTAGCTTTTACCTGTGTGTCATCTTTGAGTCTTCTCTCCTCACCTCATAATCAGGGACTAAACCCTAAAGGCTTTAAGGCTTTGTGATTAAGCTTATGCCTGCATCCTTCTATTAGGATGGAGTGTATAACTTTAATCCTAAGTGTTAAACCCTTAATGTGTTTAAATCCTTTAATCAATTCACTTAATAATCATCAAGACATCAAGCTTGTAACTTGGGCCTTGCATTAGGGTTCTAATTCTTCCTTAATTGGTTAAGAAGGACTAACCCTAGTGTTAATGGACAAGTCCCCCTCAAGTTGTCTTATAAACCATAAAAATCACTTCTTCATTCTATCATTAACTAAAATCCACTTAATAAAGGCTTTGTTTTGTCATGAGGTTAATCCCTAATCATGGATTAAGTTGAGGAGTCTTCCCCAGCTTAAACAGTCTCATCTATTATCCTTCTATTAGGATGGTGTAATGAGTCTGTTTAATCCCTGATTATGGCTTAAACTCATTACTTAACACTAAACAAAAACAACAAAAACATTTAACTAATCACAAGTAGGTTAATGATCTTAATCCTACATCATGGTGATTAAGTGTGAGATACTGACTTCACACTTAGGGTATTCTCATTACCCCTAATCAGAGGGAGGATGTGATGAGTTTACTAACCCATTGGTTTAGGCTTAAGCTCATTTTCTTATGGGAAACTTCAAAAAGCAATAAAAGATTGAAATCATCAAAAACAAACAATAATCGTCTCCTCCGGGATTCTTTTCTCATCCCACTCACTCACAAACGAGAACTCGCTTCTTCTGTCTAATGCAAGACAGTTTGCACCTGAGCCAGATAGGTCATACACTTGAGCATAGACAAGTAAGCAGTTCACAAGTCAATTTACCTTTCAGTCTCTTTGGGTCGAACTACGGTGTTCTGACTTCCTCATTGCACAAGAGGATACGTAGGCATAACTTAACAGTTATCGAACAAAAGTCTCTGTATATTCCCCCTCCTTCCAGCATTATTCTTTGAGCCTCATAGTCTTGAGCTTCATACTCCTGTTCTTACACTGACACTTCTCTTATACACTTCACACTTCTTTTACACTGACACTTGCATTCTTTCCAGCTTTGGTACACAAAATAGCACTGACACTACCCCTTTAAACACAAACTTTCAAGCGTGGATCCCGTCGAGTACGGCGGACAATCTGGGTGCTAATACCTTCCCAGGTTGTAACCAACCCCCTTTCTCAGTCTCTCTGGTTCGCAACCGTCTTATCCATATCCTTCTAGGTCTATGCAGCATTACCTTTCCCCCGGGATAAAAATGCCTAGCTGGCGACTCTTTGTCTTTTCTGAGTTCACCCCTGTGTGTTCTCTCTCCTTTCGCCGACCGTTCGCGTCTGTACCCCTCTTGACCTTAGGTGTCATTTGGTGGGAGCGACACCTTGTTATGATTGCGTCCCTCCGTCGTTAAATCAACATCTGTGAAGCCCAGTCCATGACTGGTGTTAACATTTGCAACCACTGTTTCCAGCTGATTAACCGTATTATCTTCCGGCACGTAGGCTGCGTGAAGGACCCTCAATAGTGCATTCCTATGGGCTTCGGAACATATTAACAATGATAAGATAGAGATCTTGGAGGGTGTCTGATGAAGCTTGTCCACCACTTTGTAATCACTCTTTTTGATTATTCTCATGAACTCGTTTACCTCTTGTTCAAAATACGTCTTCGAAGTTTCTTTAACAGCTGGCTCTTCGAGTACCACACTCTTCCCTTTTGCTTTAGCAGCAGCCTCTGCTTCAGCATTGGGTCTTGGTATTTGTGAGGCAAAAAGGTGTCTGCTTCTGGTGAAGCCTCCGCCCCCCCAACATTGTCAACTTGTGGTGAAGAGGTTGATGAATCTTGAGTGATCTTCTTTCTGTCGCAGTAGAGATCAGAGCCGTAGTGCCAAGGTATGGCATTACTGCTTTCATAAGGAATGGGTCCAGGTATCGTAATGGTGACTGGACTGATTGCTGCAGCGGAAGGAACTGTGATGGTATGCGGATCATAATAGATTGTGACTGGAGATCTGACAGTAGGTGTTGCAGTTTGTTGTTGAAAATTGTTGTTGGGATGAACAGTTGTCGGGTCATAATAGATCGTGACCGTTGAGACATCTTCGTTAGTGTTTGCTGGTGGTGTAGGCGATTCCATTGATAAGATGGGTGTTGATGTTGTAGAAGTAAGTGTAACTGAACTTTGGTTTGTTGAAATAATGGAAGGAGTGATTGCTAAAGTTGTGGATGAATCAGTGGGAATGATAGTTGTTACAGGTGTAGGAGGATCCGTTGTTGCTGAAGAAGAAGTTGTTGATGTTGTAGGAACCGTTGTGGTAATTTGCAAAATTCCATCTCTGATAAGGCCATATATGCCACGCCTTAGCCTCTCACAACCATTAATAGCAGTTTTGCACGATTCGCAGCAGGCCTCACAGCCTGGGAACACCTGGCATCTTAAGAGTTGAGCTTTGACTTCTGCCAACAGTGTCCGAATCTGCGCAACATTGTCAATCAGTGCAGATGGTTGGTCCTCTTCTATGGAATTAATCCTGGGCCCACCATGATTAGGCATAGGATTTCTGTTAACATTTGGAGGAGGTGCGAAATTGAGAGCTTTGGAATCAACCAGATCTTGAACCTTCATTTGCAAGGCTCTACATTTCTCGGTATTGTGACCAGGTGCGTTGGAGTGAAAGGCACACCTGGCACTAGCATCATAATTCTTCGGGAGGTTGAGAGGATCTGGTGGAGCCAACGTCCTTAACTCAACCAGGTTGAGCTTCAGGAGTTGTGGCAGTAGAGCGACATAGGGCATAGGAATGGGGTCAATTATCCTATTTGCTTGAGATGGCCTTTGTTGAAAGGGGCGTTGTTGTTGGTTGTTGTTATTGCTGTACGTTCTTTGTTGCGGAAAATGAGATTGTTGCTGATAGTGATGTTGTTGTTGTTGTTGAGGAAAAAGTGGTTGTTGTGGAACTGGAGGCGGAATAGTAACGGCTGCTATTGATCTGTGAGAATATTGGGGTTTGCCCCTGCCTGTATGAATAGCATTTGTTTCACCCGCCCTTCGGGGTCCTGAAAAAGGTTTTCTGGGATTGTTGGAGGAACTTGCACCGTTGTCGGAGATTTTTCCCATCTTCAAAAGATTCACAATTCTCTCACCTGCTATAACTACATCAGCAAAACTGGTGCAAGAGAAAGCAGCAAGTCTGTCAATATATGTTCCTTGAAGAGTGTTCATAAACATGTCAGCCATTTCTCGTTCAGACATGGGTCAAAAATACAACAATCAAAAAGAAAAAGTACATCAGAAGAAAAGAAATACAAGCAAAAGGAATCAGACATCCAATCCAAAGTCATCCTCCCTGACGTCCTTCAGGAGGGCCTCAGTCACCGGACCAGCTGGGTGCTCTGTAATAGTCCTAATGAGGAGGTTCCTGGTAGCAATGGCATTAGTCAGCTTCTTATGCCTGTCCTGATCCTTTGATCTCTTCAACCCTGCCAGGAGTTTCAATTCTGATATCTCCTTCTGAGCTACCAACAAAGCTTCCTGCTGCTTTTTCTCAATGGCCTCCAACTGCTCAATCTTGGTCTGAGTCCTCTGGTCTTCTTGTGCACGGGCTTCGGTGATCCTGATCCACCTAGCCTGGCTTTCCTCTAGATAATGCTCAGTCCTAGCCTTCTGAATCTTGGCCTCCTTGCAGGCATTCTTCAAAACCAACTCTCCTGCTCTTGCTTTCCTTATGTAGTCATCTGTCCTTTCAATCTTGGTCAGATGCTTAGTCTTGAGTCTTTCCAATCTCTCAATGTCTAGACAACTGTCAGTTCTCTCCCAGAGAGTCTTCTTCAGGGCTTCAGATAGCTGATTATTCCTCTCTTTCATCTTTTCAAATTCCTCCAGGCTAACAGTTGCTGCAGGCTGTACTGTAGAAGGTCCAGGTGTGTCTTCCAAGGTGAAAGGCATCCTGGTGATCTGAGCTCTAGTACGGGACCAGTCAGAGTACTGGGCTGAAGCAATATTGTTGCACCTTCCAAGGATGGCTGTCCCTTTGGTCTGGATGTTGTCCCAAGCCCAGGCATCTTGTCTGACAACAGTTGAGTTAGGTTGAACTTCACAGTATAGGGTCTCAACCAAATCTTGTCCTCTGGGAGGATGAACCAAGTCATATCCCAATTGTCTCTTAAACAACAAATGGTTGTAGTTGATGCAACCTTTTACTCCTATCAGAGGCACATTAGGGTACTGCCCACAGTTGGTAATAATGTCCTTGCCTTTGGTGCTCTGGGTGCACCATCTGATATCATCTGATGTTAAGGCAATGAACCTCTTGGCCCAATTCTTCTGCTGATGGGGATTTAAGAAGGTATTTGATTTAGGCAAGTGTCTGAGCAGCCAAGAGTAGAACAGAAGAGCACAACATCTGACTAGCTTCCCTCTTTGCTTTTCATTTCTCTGGTGGATGGAGTAGTAAAAATCCCCTAGCAACGTAGGCACTGGGTTCCTCAGCATGAACAAGTGGATGGCATTCTTACTTACAAACTTGGGCTCATCTGCAAACAATATAACCCCATATATACTGAGGGCTAAAAGTGCACAGACTGCCTTCCATTCTCCCACTACAACCTTCAGGGTGGCCTGAGAAATCAAGAAGTCCAGATGTAAGCCAGGAATCCCAGCTTTTTTTGTCATGTTTTGCTCAATGAGGGCAGGCTCCAAATGCATTTTCCTAGCTATCTCTTCACTTCTGGGAGCAGTCATCTCTGGGTTGAAGGGGATCCCTCTTCTGATAGGCACTCCAATCAACAAGGAAAACTCTTCCAACAGAGGCCCCATCTGGAAATCAGGAAAGGTGAAGCATCTGAGTGGAGGGTCATAAAACTGCAAGCATGCGTGGATCATGCTCCTCTAAGATGAATCAAGATCCATGACCATGTCCTAAATACCTCCATAGTGCTCTCTAAACAGTGGGATGTGGTCAGGTGTGATAAGGGACTGGACCTGCCTGATACCAGTCAAGGTGGGATCAAAGAAGTGGTAAGATATGTTGCTATTCCATGGAGTATCCATGAGTGCTGATGAAGAAACTGAGAATAAGCTGATGAAGATCACAGACTGAGAAGCTGAAGGTGAGTCTCTGGTAGACTGATGCAGGTGCTGAGGGAGATAACTAAAGCAGATGCTGAAGAAGATGACTGAAGCAGAGGTCAAAGCAACAGAAGGGGTCAAAACCAAACCAAATATGATATGATGGATACCCTGAAAAACAAATAAACAAATGTTAAATGATGCAATGATGATATATGCAAATGATATGCAAGGGTTTGTGATCAAGAGCTAGATCTGATATCTGCCTTGGTACAAGGTCTATGTATGTTCAAAGGTCCGGATGGAGGCTCTGAAATCCAGTAACCAGGGTGGGGACTCAAATAAAGAGTCACATGTCCAGGGATAATCACAAGAACTGTCCAAAGTGAAGCATTATTAAACAATACAGTAATAGGGAATGATGTGGTCAAGGGTTCCTGCAAAACCTGTAAACAACCCAACCCCCTCACATGTAAAGTTCTAGAACAAGGATTCTCAGACTTGGATCAATTATGAGAAGTGTAAACACTTCTAACCCGGAGGTATAGTGTTTGCAATAACCATAAAAGATCCTCCTCTAAATCTCCCCAGATTCTGAAGGTCAAAATAAAGGTCATCCAGACATAGCAGGCTTCCCAGATAGCCCTAGCACTACAGGAAATCTGTAGCACATAGTTCTCAAGAAGAAACCCACATCTGAACCGTGTTTCATATTCCCGCACCAGACCGAAATGGAATGGGAAATAATATGAAGCCACTCTAGCCTAGGTGTCACTCAGGTCCCAGGTATAGGACCTTAATCTCTCAATGAAACCCCACCCACCAAAACAAAAGCCAGATCCAGCAATGATAATGACAGTATGATGTATAAAAACTGTAAAGAAAGTAGTAAATAAAGCTGTACATAAAGCAATAAATAAAGAAAATAAATAAAGCATAATTAGCACGTAACACCCCCTTAAACACAAATCAAACAAGCGCTAGGAGGAACCCACAAAAAGAACCAGAAGCCCTGGTTGCAGTATAAGGCTTCCCAGCAGAGTCGCCAAGCTGTCGCTCCCACCAAATGACACCGGGTCAGACGGGGTACAGACGCGAACGGTCAGTGAAAGAGAGAACATGAAGATGAACTGAAAAGAGTCGTCAGCTAGGCATTTTTATCCCGAAGGAAAGGTAATGCTGCATAAACCTGGAAAGAGATGGATAAGACGGTCGCGAACCAGAGAAACTGAGAAAGGGGGTTGGTTACAACCTGGGAAGGTATTAGCACCTAGATTGTCCGTCGTACTCGACGAGATCCATGCTTGAAAGTTTGTGTTTAAAGGGGTGGTGTCAGTGCTATCTGTTTTCAAGAGCTGGAAAAGAATGTACAGGTGTCAGTGCAAAAGAGATGTGAAATGAAATTGCCCAGGAATGAGGCCTAAGAGAATAATGCGAGAAGAGGGGGGAAGAGACAAAGACTTTTGTTCGATAACAGTTAAGTTATGCCTACATATCCTCTCGTGCAATGAGGAAGTCAGAACACCGTAGTTTGACTCAAAGAGACTGAAAGATAAATTGACTGATGAACTGCTTGCTTGTATATGCTCAAGTGTATGACCTTTCTGGCTCAGGGGCTAACTTTCTTGCATTAGACGGAAGAAGCGAGTTCTCGTTTGTGAGTGAAGATGATGAGAAAAGAATCTCGGAGGAGACGATGATTGTTTGTTTTTGAAGTTTTCAATCTTTTATTGCTTTTTGGTATTTGTCATAAGATAATGAGCTTAAGCCTAAACCAAGGGTTAGTAGACTCATCACATCCTCCCTCTGATTAGGGGTAATGAGAATACCTTAAGTATGAAGTAAACACATCACACTTAATCACCATGATGTAGGATTAAGATCATTAACCTACTTGTGATTATTTAGATGTTTTTGGAGTATTTGTTTAGTGTTAAATAATGAGTTTAAGCCATAATCAAGGATTTAATGGACTCATTACACCATCCTAATAGAAGGATAATAGATGAGAACATTTAAGTTGAGGAAGATACCTCAACTTAATCCATGATTAGGGATTAACCTCATGACAAAACAAAGCCTTTATTAAAGTGGATTTTTAGTTAATGGTAAGATTAAGAAGTGCATTTTAGAATTTGTAAGACAACTTGAGGGGGACTTGTCCATTAATCTTAGGGTTAGTCCTTCTTAACCAATTAAGGAAGAATTAGAACCCTAATGCAAGACCCAAGTTACAAGCTTATTGTCTTAGTGATTATTAGATGGATTGATTAAGAGATTTAAACACATTAAGGGTTTAACACTTAGGATTAAAATTATGCACTCCGTCCTAAGAGAATGATGTAGGCATAAGCTTAATCACAAAGCCTTAAAACCTTAAAGGTTTAGTCCCTGATTATGAGATGAGAGGAGAGACACAAAAGATGACACAAAGATAAAACTAATGGGGGACTAATCAAAATCCTAATTTTTATCATGCTTGGGTGTTCCTAAGGTTTATGAGGCTTGCAAGAGATATTCAAGAAAAGCCACCAAGGAAGAAGCAGATGAAAGAAGAAGAAGCAGAAGAACAAGTCAACTTACTTCACTTAAGAAGATAAGTTTCATGAAGAAAGAAAGTGAAGGAAGAACATGAGTGAGCAAGCTCACTCTAAAGCAAAATCAAAATGCATCAAGGATGCATAAAACAAGAAATGAGAAGAGAAGTGAGAAGTGAAGGCAAATTCACTTCTCAAAGTACTTACCACCTGAAATGGTTAGTCATATAAGAAAAAATGAAATGAAAATGGAATGTATGCAAGGGTGCAAACCAAAACCAGAAGCATAATCATGATTCTAATGATGCTATGAGATGGTAAAGATGTATGTCAAGAGCTATGGATGATCATACAAGAGATGAGAATGCAAATGAAACATGTAGGAAGCATGAAAGCACATGAAAGTTCATGGAATGAAATGAATGCATAACATGGCAAATCGATAAAGAAATGATCAAGCATGATTATAATGTGTCCTAATATGTCTTAGAAGTCACGTGAATGCATAAAATGTCATGGAAAGTTCTTGAATGAATGCATATGCAAGATGTATGCAAATTAAGATGAGAAATTAGGGTTTTCATGCAACATGAGATGCAAAACTCAAAAACAGAAGCAAATGACAAGATAAAAAATTGAAAATGCAATCAAAGGAATCCTAACCCCATATGATATCACACCCCAAAGGAGAAGACTTAACTCTTAACCTAATGGAATTTATGATTTTTCTAAGTTACCTAGGGTTTTATGGCACCTAAAGGGAAAAAATGAAAATCAAATAAAAAATGCAGAGGAAATTTGTGACAAAATTATGCTAGAAACTATATGTTAAATGAAGATCAATGCAAAAAGAACCATTGTCATACCTTTCTTGGTTAGGCAGAAAATAATTCTTGAAGTTAGGGTTCTAAAATAGGAATTTTATGAACCCTAAATTCAAGAAAATTATCAAAGATGGTTCAAAACCAAAAAGAAATTTGTGTGGATGGTATGATAATGTTTCTAAATGTTTAAAGATGCAATGTGATTTTTTTTGGGTTTTTTAGAAACCTAAATGATATTTTAATTAATTAATTTCCATTAATTAATTAAAATAAACATTTAAATGTTTTAAAAATGATTTTTAAATGCAAAAAATAAAAATAAAAATATTTTTGGGTTGAGAAAATTATTTGAAGTAAAAATGCAGAATATAATATTTTTTGGAATTTTCTATCTATTTTAAATAAATGCTGCAAAATAAATGAGAAAAATTAAAATTAAAATTGAATAAAACAAAAGGAAACGCAATTAAGGGCTAAGATTGATTCTGGGGGGTTCTAGTGTTGACCACGCACCAAATCTGATGGTCAGCATTCAAATCCACTTAATCTCATTTAATTAATTATTAAATCCTAATTAAAAGTTAATGAACTGATCATAGCAACATAACACGCGCGGGAAAGGGAAATCTAAGGGTCCACATTTAAACAAAGCCCTAACCCTAATTAGCCAGCTAATCACTTTCAGGTCACCGGAGAAGAGCTCCGGTCGTCTTCTCCAGTGACACCCTCCCCTGAAAATCTCAAATCTCTCCCTAGGTTATTTCTGGAGCTCTAAAGCTCCAAATCAACTCCTCTCATCTCCCTGAACTCAAATCCACCCTCAAAACAAATTTCTTATTGCTCAATCCTAAGATTCGAAGAAAAGATCAAAAATGGCAAAAATTTCAGAGGTTCAATACATACTCATTTCTACACCATTTTCAAAAATTCAAAGCTCAGAGTGATCAGTGAAGCATGCTTTTTCATATTGTAACATAAAAAAGGAATTCTGGAAAAATGATTTCAGATGACCACGTGAGATGGAGCTTTCCAAACTTGAACTTTTTGGCCACTTCCTTTGTGCAAAAAGCTTCCCTTGAACCTCCTAAGACTAATGGAATGCTTCAAAGGCTTTGAGAATGGTTGGTTTGTGTTGTAGCAACTGAACTGGCCAAGAATCGTGTTTTGTATATGGGGTGTTCTTGGCTTATTTGAGGGTTGCTTTGTGGTTAGTGAGTTATTTTGAGATGAATGGTGGAATTGGTTTTGAGTTTGAGTAAGTGAGTTGAGAGTTTCGAAGGAAAATGCAAGAGGGAGTGATTTTTGGAGCTTGAGGATTCTGAGGTTTCAGCTTGCAATGTTGTGTGTTATGATCTGCATTTGGTCCACATAACAAGTTGTGATAGGTCAGAGAAGTGGTTGTGGCCTATGGTGATTGGTATGGGCTTCTTGAAAAAAGTCACCAAATTGTGTACTTAAGGTATGGGCAATGGTGTAGATGGCTCATTGGCTTGTCCATGCGCAGCTGAGTTCAAGGATGTCCACAAAATCAGTCTTGAGGCAATTCAGCAAGTGGGAGCAAAGTTATGTGGTGTTTTGCAATTATGTGAAGTTTTGGCCCCTTTGAGAATTCTTGATGTTCAAGGCATGGAATGATGCAATTCTTTGGGAAATTATGATCTTAAGGCAATGCACTATGATGTTATGATACATAGAAGTGTGTTTGAAGTCACAAAATGCCTTGGCAAGTGGTTTTGCAAAGAATCCCTTTTGGTGCATTCTTGAAAATTATGGGATTTTTGCCAACTTTGACAAGCCATATCTTGAATTCCAAAATGAATTAGATCTTATTCTTGTACTTTTTGAAAAGGGAATGATCCAATCTACAACTTTCATGACCAACAATTTTTCATTTGAAGCATTTTTGGTTGAGAAAGAGGAGGTTGAAAAACTTTCCCAAAATGGAAAGTTAACATTACAAGTCATTTCCATTTTTGGCAAACTTTGGTTTAGCTCACTTTTCTTCAATTTTGTGAAATTCCAAGCACTTAAATGATCAAATAAAGATCATATAACTTCAATTTGATGAAAAATCCACTTTGGTTCCATGTTGGGGGGCCTCAGATGCCCTGATTTTGCTCTGACTTGCTCAAGAAGTTACCCAATGATCAGATGACTTTCACAATGAATTCCTTCATAAAACTTGGTACACATGATCCTTATAACATATTGAGACCAATAGAAACAAGAATGACCAAAAAATTTGGAGTTATGGCCTCTGAAACCAAAACCCTAATTTCAGGTCATCTGTGCAGTTAAACCCTGGCTCTGCTTCCATGCTTTGCAAGTTCTTGTGATTCTTTGACTTCCTTGATCTTTGAAGGATATAATATGATGATTGAACATACATGGACCCTCTTGAGATGATTTAAGACCTTTGGAATGGCTTATATGGATCCTGGATTGCTCAGATCACAAACCCTAGATGCAGATGAACTTGAACTTATGCAGTGAAACAAAAATGCAATATGAGATGGTATGCTTATACTAATGCAATCATGAAAGATCACAAGCCATGGTGAAATGAGTGAGGGAAAATTTGGGGTGTTTACAGGTATGTCTGAGTCTCCAAGAAGCATTTGATGTCGTGGAACCAAGGTTTGTTGTCAGTAACAGTGTCTACAGAGAAGACATATGCCGGTCGGTCTAGTATGGATACTAAAATCCGAGGTACATAGTTAGCAGTATGTAATTTAATCATAGATGAAATGGTGGCCAATGCATCTGCAAACTGATTCTCGTCTCGAGGGATGTATTCAAGCTTGACTTTTGTGAAGAAAGTCAACAATCTTCTCGTATAGTCACGGTAGGGAACCAGATGCTCTTGATGAGTATACCACTTACCATTAGTTTGGTTGATTACTAGAGCCAAATCTCCGAATACATTCAAGGTTTTGATCCTGAGATTAATAGCCTTCTCAAGACCCATGATACAAGCTTCATACTCTGCTTCACTATTAGTGCAAGCAAAGGTAAGCCTTGCTGAGAAAGGCATATGGACTCCTTTGGGTGTAATAAGCACTAAACCAACCCCACGACCATTACAATTAACTGCCCCATCGAACATCATAGTTCATGCTTCTTCTGGATCAGGCCCTTTAGTGTGAACAGGATCTTCACAATCTTTTGACTTTAAGAACATGATGTCTTCATCAGGGAAGTCAAATCTCATAGGCTGGTAGTCATCAATGGGTTGCTCAGCCAGATAGTCAGACAATACACTGCCCTTGATGGCTTTCTGAGAGGTGTATTGAATATCATATTCTGTTAGGATCATTTGCCACCTTGCAACCTTTCCGGTAAGTGTTGGCTTCTCAAATATGTACTTGACGGGGTCCATCTTTGAGATCAACAAGGTAGTATGAGTCAACATATACTGTCTTAGTCGGCGAGCAGCCCACGCTAAAGCGCAACAAGTTTTCTCAAGCAGTGAATAACGTTGTTCACAGTCGGTAAACTTTTTGCTTAGGTAGTATATTGCATACTCTTTTCGACCAGACTCGTCATGCTGGCCCAACACACACCCCATTAATTCATCTAATACTGTCAGGTACATTATTAGAGGTCTTCCTTCAACTGGAGGCATGATAATTGGAGGTTCTGGCAAATACTCTTTGATCTTATCAAAAGCTTTCTGACAATCATCGTTCCACCTGAATGTTTGTTCCTTTCTTAGCAATTTGAACAAGGGCTTGCAGGTTGCAGTGAGATGAGATATGAACCTTGAAATGTAGTTCAATCTACCTAAGAACCCTCGAACTTCTTTCTCAGTCTTAGGTGCAGGCATTTCCTGAATTGCTTTGACTTTGTCGGGATCAACCTTAATTCCTTTTTCGCTTACAATAAAACCCAGTAGCTTACCGGAACATACCCCGAACGTGCATTTGTTGGGGTTTAACCTTAACTGATACTTCCTTAGACGCTTGAACAATTTCAACAGGTTCACCAAATGCTCTTCCTCTATTTGGGACTTGGCAATCATGTCGTCCTTGTAACACTCAATTTCTTTATGGATCATATCGTGGAATAATGTTACCATAGCCTGTTGATATGTTGCACCGACGTTCTTTAAACCAAACGACTTTACTTTGTAGTAGAACGTGCCCCATGGTGTGATGAAGGTTTTTTTCTCCATGTCTTCGTGTGACATCTTGACTGATTGTATCCAGAAAATCCATCCATAAAAGAAAATACCGAGAATTGAGTTGTGTTGTCCACTAATACATCAATGTGAGGTAATGGGAAGTCATCTTTCGGGCTTGCTCTGTTAAGATCCCGGTAATCGACACACATACGCACCTTGCCATCCTTCTTAGGTACAGGTACAATGTTAGCAACCCAAGGCGGGTAACTAGTTACAACGAGAAAACCGGCGTCCCACTGCTTTTGTACTTCTTCTTTGATTTTCATGGCCGTGTCCAGGCGAGTACGGCGCAACTTCTGTTTGACCAGCAGGAAATCCTCTTTCAATGGAAACCCGTGCATGACAATGTCTGTATCCAAACCCGACATATCTTGATAGGACCAAGCGAATACATCGACATATTCTCGCAGCATACTGATAAGTTGTTCCTTTACCAGAGCTTGCAGACTGGCCCCAATCTTTACTTCTTTCACATCTTCCTCGGTACCAAGATTGATAGTCTCAACCTCCTCCTGATGAGGAGCAATCACCTTTTCCTCTTGTCTCAATAACCTGGCTAACTCTTCAGGTAAGTCGTAGTCTTCTTCAACCCTTTCATCTGCTTGATTAATCAGATTGTCGAAGTCATACAAGGTCATAGCAGTGTTGTTGTCGGTGCAATCTGGAGGGCTATCTCTGCAAGGGTTGAGATTTGGTTCATTTTAGTGATTGATTTTATCTTATTTAGAAAAAGTGAATGAAGTTATTATTGAGAAAAACATTGCCATTTATTGTTTTGTGCGAAAATAACAAAAATGAAAAGACAGTGAGCGAAAAAGATTGTTTGCAAAAAGATGTCCATTGTTCATTAATATTCAATTTGCATAAAATACATATGGTCCTATTACAAAATGAGTCCAAAACATCTTGGGCAAGATGCCAGACTTTGATGCATGCTTAAAACAGGAAATAATAATTACTCTACATCAGTAACCCTTATAATTTCCCAGGAAGACCAGTTGAGGACTTGTTGGCCCGAGACTCTTGGACAGATCCAACTTTCTAGGTTGTATTCGCTCTAAGCCTCTTCTTCCAAAGTGTTGACAGCATCTGGGGTCAACATTCCCCCACTTATGAATTTGGGAGCTTCAGCAACCTCCTTTGGAACTTGTCCGAATGGTCTGTAACCCAAACCGAATTTGTCTTCTTTTATCTGAACCTCCAGCATCTTGCCCCAGCCTTGGGCATTCCCTTCTTCCACAACCTTCCGAGCCAGTTTGTAGGAAGTAATTGAGGTGCCCATCCTTTCCTCTTGGGATGCAGCAAACACCTCAGTTGTAGCTTCGTTGACATTCAAAGCTTCGAAACCTTGACTCATGGTTTCATGGATCTCCCCATCCATTTCTATGTACTTGTACATAGCCAGGTGACTGACAAATATGTCTTCTTCTCCACCAATAGTGATAATTTGGCCTTCCCACTCGTATTTTAACTTCTGGTGAAGGGTAGATGTTACCGCGTCGGCGGCGTGGATCCAGGGTTGACCCAACAAACAGCTATAGACAGGCTGTATGTCCATCATATAGAAGGTAGTTTTGAAAACTTGTGGGCCAATTACCACGGGCAGCTCAATCTCTCAGAGAACTGATCTTTTAGAACCATCAAAAGCTCTGACAACTAGGTTGCTCAGATGGAGTGCAAGACCATCATACTCTAGCTTGACTAAAGATTTCTTTGGTAATACATTGAGTGATGATCTGGTATCAAAAAGGACATGAGAAAGTACATCACCTTTACATTCCAAAGTGATATGCAATGCCTTGTTGTGATTACACCCCTCCGTAGTCAAGTCAGCATCGGTGAAACCTAGTCCATGACTAGTATTGACATTTGCGACCACCGTTTCTAACTGATTCACTGTGATCTCTTCAGGCACATAAGCTGTGTGCAGGACCTTGAGTAGTGCATTCCGGTGAGCCTCGGAACACATGAGCAGAGATAGTATGGAGATCATGGATGGTGTTTGATGGAGCTGATCCACAATTATGTAATCACTTCTTTTGATAATCCTCATAAACTCGTCTACGTCCTGATCAAAGGGTGTCTTCTGAGTTTCTTTTGCAGTTGGTTCTTCTTGAAGGTTCGTAAAACACAAGGAAGGGGGGTTGGAATTGGGTTTTCTTTAACAACTACAAATTAACTTCTAATGACAAGTTGATTTATCCTGGTTCGTTTGAACTCAAACTACGTCTAGTCCACCCGCCAAGGTGATTTTGCCTCTATCACTGAGGTCTTAATCCACTATTTAATAAATGAATACACACACTGACCTACAGTAAATGTCCTCTTGAGTCTTCTGACTGAAACGAGTCACTCAAGGGATTTTACTTAACTATTACAATAATAATAATATAGTAACTATTTTGCTTCTAATAAAGCTAAGGTCACTAAGTGAATGTTACAATATTTTAGCACAAATGAATCAGTCTTTTTCTCGTGAGTGTATTACTCAAATCTTCAATTTGATTCCTTTATATAGTTCTTGAATATTGTAGCCGTTGGAGACATCTTGAGCTAATTTAGGATATTAGTTAATACCATAAATTCCTTCCATAACAAGAGATACTTGTCTTCATCATTAATTAATATATTCTTTTAATTAATGCCTTCATTATGAAGATCATCATCTTCTAGACGTAAATCAGAGATAATAAAGTCTTGATGCGCAGCCATTAAATCATGTCTTTAAATGATGAATTCTTCAATAAGTGTATCTTCTATATATGGCTCAATGTATCTTCTAATAAAGCACGTCTTCTTTAAATAACTTCCTCTTCTACACATATAATAAAGAGAGTCATTAGAACTTCTATTCTTGCTTAATAATATTTGTTATCATCAAAACTCTTAGAGGTTTAGAACCATAATTGTTCTAACAATCTCCCCCTTTTTGATGATGACAAAAAATTTATTTAGATTTTAATAATAGAGTTTAATAGGATTAGAAGAACTCCCTTTGATTAAATAAGATCAGATATTTCTATTTAGAGGTTTCTTCAGAAGTTTTATCCTTCAGAAGTTTCATTAGCCTTAGCTCCCCCTGAGTTGATTACTTGACCTGTTTCTATTTTAGATTCACAACTCAAATAGTTTTATTAGAATTTATATGTTAGAGGCAAATCTTGATAAACTGCTATAGATCAGAATCTTCTACGTTTCTCCCCCTTTTTGTCATAATCAAAAAGTGTAAATGCAGAAAAAATGCAAGAGTGTAGAAGCAAAATAAGTTTTCATTAAACAGAATCAAAAGCCAACAAGAACATAACTAGTAGAACTTAAAAAGTCATGAAAAACAGAAGATAAAGCAGAAAAAGATAAGCAGAAGATAAATAGAAAATCAGGGATGCATCTTAGTAACTAAGGCCTCCAACAGAGACTTGATCTCAGAGGATGATTCCACTTGCTTTCCAATCATTGTCTTCAACTCAGCATTGGTTTCATCTTGCTTATCCAGCCTTTGCTTAACCATCTCATTTTCCTTCTTCAATTCTTCTAAGGTCTTTAGAATAAGATTGGTTGGCAGAGGTTCTTCATCATCTGGAGCAGCTTGATTCTCAGAAAATTCTTCAGTTGCTGGTGATTGAGCAGATTCAACATCCTGACCTTCATCAGAAGGTACCAAAACCATTTGAAGACCAGAGTTTGAATCTAGAGGTTCTAACTCTGTCCAGGGTTTGTTGTCCAGCAGAAATGGTTTATTCTGTTCAATGTTTGAAACAACTGCCTTGAGATACTCACAAAAGTTCTGATGAGCAAGGTCATAGCAGATGTCCTTTAGCTTTTTGGTTTCAGAATTGAACCATTTTCTGAACTTGTCCCACAGAAAGTCAGAAGCAGTTGGATCAGGAAGCTCTGAGCAAGCAGCCTTCAGATCCTTTATCCTGAATTTCATTTCTGTTTCAAAAGCAATAAGCAGTGCATAAATGTCTGTTTTTGTGGGTTTTGGTTTTGGTGCTGTTATGCCAGTTTTATTTGAGACAGAGGATAATTTTTGTAGAGCTTCAATATTGACAGAAGTTCTAAGGGGATTTTCAGATTCAGCTTCTTCTGGTGGTGTGTCAGGGATGGTGATGAAAGTTGGTGAGTTAGGAGGGGTAGACTCATAGGAAGACAGGGAGCTTTCTCTTATTGGTGAAAGATTAAAAACAAGGCCATCAGAATTTAGTGGTTGGAAACTGCTATGGTGGTGTGTTTCAAAAGTTTGAGAAGATGGGATTTATTCAGATTCAGGGAGTTGGAAATCATCAATGTCAGAAAGAACATGTTGAAGGGCAGTGTGTGTTTTGGCTGATGGTGAACAGTCTATATTAGATAGAGGGGTTGTGTCAATAGGGATATCAAAGTCTGATAGGGTTTGTGGTTGATGGGGTTCATTTTCTGGTGGATAAAGTGAAGATAAGATGGAAGAGACAGCAGAGGTTGCAGGTATGACTGAGGGAATAGGGTTAGAAGGTGGAATAGGTTCAGAGGATGGGGTTGGTTCAAATGATGGGGTTGGTTCAGAAGGAGTAGGTGTAGAAGGAATTTCATCAGAAGGTTTTGGGGCAGAGGGTGCTTCAGACATTTCTACTGTAACTTCTTCTACTACAGAAATAAATTCAGAGTTAGAGGCATAAGTATTACCTATTCTTCTGGTAGTTTTAGGAGCCTTCTGAGACGATCCTTCTCCAGCCTTTCTTTTCTTGCTCCTTGCTAATGCAACATCTGGAGTTTGTTGAGTAAGTTTTGTTGCCTTGAACATTGGATCCACACCATGTTGCTTGCAGGAATCCAAGTATCTGACTACAACCTCTGGAGGTGTGTCAGAAGAGAAGAGTTGGAAGTTCTGTAGAGGAATCTTCCTTGTGGTTATGACTTCTCTGGAATAGAGGACAGGATCTTTCTTGATTGAAGTTATGAACTTCATCTTCTTCAGATTCTTAGCATTTAGAGGCTTACCAACATCTGTTTCTAGAAGCTCTATCTGCTTGACTTCAGCCAAATAGTCTACCAACTTATTCTCATTGAGAATGTCAGATATTAAACGCCCTAGAGGAATCCAATCCCTCTTAGTTTTCTCTCCATCCCTTGTTTCCTTCACACTGTTTTTTCAGATGTTGAAATAGAGAGTGTGCAAGGTTAACCTTCTTCTGCTTAGCAATAAAATACAGCAAGAACTGCTGATCCATGTTGATATAATCTGGAGAGTTTGTTGCTTTCCTGTATCAGATGCTTCTAAGAATGATCTTGGCCCAAATTCTAAGAGGAATCTTCAGATCCTTTATCTTGTTAGAAGGTTGGCCAGAAGTGAAGATTTATTTAGCTATCAGTTTGGTATCTGACAGTTTGTCCATTTCACTACACTTGATTCCATTGCCATCAGATTCAATGAGCCTAGCAATGTGGTCTTCAGATATTATGATTCTTTTTCCCAGCACATATGAAGTAACATGAGTGTTGGAAGCACTTGCATACACCCAGAACTCCTTAACCAATTTTGGGAAAACTGGTCCCATGAGACGATCAAAATACTTCTCCCAACATTGAGCTTGGACGACAGGAAGTAGGTCAAAACCATTATCTTTCAAGCTGTTAAAATCCACAAAAAGCTCACACAGAACTTCAAGTTTGTCAGTTGAGAGGAGGAAGCCATTGTTACTGAGATGAGTTTTTTAGGGTTTAGGGTTTTAGGAAAAATTCAGAGAGAACGAAAAGTGAGAGTGAAAATTTTTTCAGTAAAAAGACAATGAAGGTAAAAAGGAAAAGTGAAAGTAAAAAGTTTTTTATATAGAAAAAATTTCATTTAATAATACGAGAAATTTGTGGGAAAAATTAAATTTAAAAACATAATTATGATATGTAATTAATGCAGCAGACATAGGGGAAGGCGTAAAAGATTCTGGAACAGTTACCAAAAAGATATTTTCCTTTATGGTGTCAAGTCATCCGTATCAGTTTCCCAGAAGATTAACAGATGTCCTTCTATAGAGGACAATTGTCCAATGCATGTTCTGTTACTCTTCAGAATTTGGACACTTGGTCTAATTCTGATAGGATTCCTTAGAGCCTTGTTTACACTTGTTGATGTAAATATCTGCATGTTATTCCTTTGAATAGAAGTTCTCAGAATGAAACAATTAGAAAATAATATCTTCTGAAAGAATAAGATAGAGGATTAAATTCAGAACTTCTAAGAGTTAAAGACATATAATTAAAGCATTTTCATTCTGGACATAATTTCATGCTAAGGTTGGTTAGAATGAAATTAAATCTATCATCAGGAAGGGGTTTTGTAAAAATATCAACCCATTGGTGATTTGTATCTATGAATTTTAACATTAAAATTCCCTTCTGAGTATAGTCCCTAATGAAATGATGTTTAACTTCTATGTGTTTAGCTCTAGAATGTAAAATTGGATTTTTAGAGAGACAAATAGCATAAGTATTATCACAGAGGATGGGAATGTTACTCTCATAAATGTTGAAATCCTCAAGCTGATTTTTCATCCAGAGCATCTGAGTACTGCATCCAGCTGCTGCAATGTATTCAGCTTCTGCAGTTGATAATGCTATGGTTGACTGCCTTTTGCTGGACCAAGAAATTAGATTATCTCCCAGAAATTGACAACTTCCAGAAGTACTTTTTCTTTCTGTTCTGTCTCCAGCAAAATCAGCATCACGGTATCCTACAAGTTTGTAATCTTTGGATCTTCTGTAGTATAAACCAAGATTAGTAGTACCTTTCAGATACCTAAAAATTCTCTTAACTGCTGTTAAGTGAGTTTCTCTAGGATCTGATTGGAATCTAGCACATAAATATACACTGTGTAGAATATCTGGTCTAGAAGCAGTTAGATAGAGGAGAGAGCCAATCATACCTCTGTAGAGTTTCTGATCTACTTTCTTACTTACCTCTTTTTTTTCCAGAATACATGTAGGATGCATAGGGGTTTTAGAGATGATGCTTTCTGATAAATCAAATTTCTTCAGAAGTTCTTTGACATATTTGCTTTGATGGATATATGTTCCTTCTGATGTTTGATTTATTTGAATTCCCATAAAGAACTTTAATTCTCCCATCATGCTCATTTCAATTTCTGCCTGCATAGACTTAGCAAACTCCTTTCCTAAGGCACTTTTAGTAGAACCAAATATTATATCATCTACATAAATTTGGCATATCAGAAGATCATTTTTAATGTTTTTACTGAAAAGTGTTGTATCCACTTTCCCTTTGATGAAATCATTTTCCAGAAGAAAAGTGCTTAGTCTTTCATACCAAGCTCTGGGAGCTTGCTTCAGACCATATAAAGATTTTTTGAGTTTGAAAACATGTTCTGGAAATTTTATATTTTCAAAACCAGGGGGTTGGTGTACATACACTTCTTCATCAATATAACCATTTAAAAATGCACTCTTGACATCCATTTGATATAGAATGATATCATGGTTTACAGCAAATGAAATTAGAAGTCTAATTGATTCTAACCTGGCGACTGGGGCATAGGTTTCTGTGTAGTCAATTCATTCTTGTTGACTATAACCTTGTGCAACCAGTCTTGCTTTGTTTCTGACAACTTCTCCTTGCTCATTTAGCTTGTTTCTGAATACCCACTTGGTGCCAATGATGTTGAATCCTCTGGGCCTAGGAACTAGATCCCATACATCATTTATGGTGAATTGGTTAAGTTCTTCTTGCATAGCCAGAATCCAATCATTTTCTGAGAGAGCTTCTTCTACAGAAGTTGATTTAATCAGGGAGACTAGTCCCATTAGAGAATCTTCAGAGTTTCTGAATGATGATTTTTTCTGATTGGTTCATCCTTCTTTCCCAAGATTTTATCTTCTGGACGATTCAGCTTGCTTCTGGATAGTTTCTTCTGAGTGGGTTCTTCAGAGCTTGTTGGAGTGATTGTCTTGTTTTGTTCTATAGGTGATTGTTCTTCAGATGTTCTATTTGTAGAAATTTCAACTTCTATATCTGCAAGAGATTCATTCTGCTTTGGTTTTTCAGAACCAAGCTTATCATCAAATCTGACATAAATAGATTCTATCACAATACGTGTTTCTGTGTTGTATACTCTGTATCCCTTTGAACGTTCAGAGTATCCTAACATATAACACTTTGTGCCTTAGAGTCAAATTTATTCAGAGGATCATTAGTATTCAGAATAAAACATTTGCATCCAAAAGGATGAAAATATGAAATGTTGGGCTTTCTGTTCTTCCACAATTCATAAGGAGTCTTTTCAAGAATAGGTCTTATAGAGATTCTATTCTGAATATAGCATGCTGTATTTACTGCTTTTGCCCAAAAATGTTTAGCCATGTTAGTCTCATTTAACATGGTTCTGGCCATCTCTTGCAATGTTCTATTCTTACGTTCTACAACCCCATTTTGTTGTGGAGTTCTAGGACAAGAAAAATCATGAGAGATGCCATTTTCATTAAAAAATGATTCTAATTTTTTGTTTTCAAATTCTCCACCATGATCACTTCTGACTTTAATAATTTTAAATTCTTTTTCATTTTGAACTTGTTTGCAGAAGTTAGAAAATACAACAATTGACTCATCCTTGTGTCTAAGAAACTTTACCCATGTCCATCTGCTGAAGTCATCTACGATCACCAATCCATACTTCTTGCCACTGACAGAAGCAGTTTTCACTGGTCCAAACAAGTCAATATGCAGAAGTTCTAGTGGTCTAGAGGAAGATACAACATTTTTAGCTTTAAAGGCAGGTTTTGAAAATTTGCCTTTCTGACATGCTTCACACAGAGCTTCTGAGTTGAACTTCAAGTTTGGAAGTCCTCTGACCAGATTGAGTTTGTTAAGTTGAGATAATCTTCTTATATTAACATGTCCCAATCTTCTGTGCCAGACCCATTGCCCAGTTTCCACAGACATTAGACATTTTACATTCTGATTTTTTAATTCTGAAAGTTTTATTTTATATATGTTGTTCTTTCTCTTTCCACTGAAGAGGATTGTTCCATCTTTATGACTAACAGCTTTACAGAACTTTTGATTAAAGATTATGCCATAGCCATTATCACTTAATTGACTTATGGATAATAGATTATGCATTAATCTTTCTACTAATAGAACATTAGAGATAGAAGGAAGGTTTCCATTACCAATAGTTCCAGAGCCAATTATTTTTCCTTTTTGGTTGCCTCCAAAACCTACGTGGCCTCCATCTTTTAATTCAAGACTTTGGAACATATGCTTTCTTCCCGTCATGTGTCATGAGCATCCATAGTCCATGTACCATGATTGGTGTTTCAGTTTTGCTGTTAAAGACATCTGCAACATACACAATTTTATCTTTGGGTACCCATATTTTTCTGGGTCCATGTTTGTTAGTTTTCACAAACTTCTGATTTGTTTTAGGTTTCAAATCAGAACTTGTGGAACAAGATGACTCACTAGTATATATTAAGTCATGGTTATGACCATAGGTAAAATGCGAACTTAGAGGAGTATTAGTTTTTATGACAATGTCATCAATCTTTTTAAACTTCAGAGTTTCTTTAGTTTTCACATAGCTTATGCCTCTTCTATCATTTCTGCTAACTCCATAGATCATAGATGCAATTTTGCTTCTATCTATGCTTTTAGCTAGAAATTTTTGAAAACCATAGTCATATTGTTTTATGATATTATCAGAGTTGATTAGATCTTCTAATTCAGATTCCTTCTGAGCTTTAAGTTTTTCAAAAGAGTTTTTGCATTCAAAAATATTTTCTTTTAGCTCATAGTTTTCTGTTTTTAGTTTTCTAACTTCTTCTAATTCAGATACCAGACTTTGTTTCATGTCTTTGTATTTGAATTGAAGCTTCTGATATTTTTCAAGAATTTCTGAGAGGCTAGCTTCTAATTGAGATCTGGAAAGTTTAGAGAATACCTCTTCTGTGTCTGAGTCTGATTCTGATTCTGATGAGTGATCATCTTCTGGTTTTTTTGCCATTAGTGCAATGTTAGCATGTTCATCTTCTGAATCTGACTCTGCCTCAGATGATTCAGAATCATCCCATGTTGCCATGAGACTCTTTTTCTTTTCTCTGTTGAATTTGTTTCTGGGTTTCTCTTTCTGGAGTTTTGGACATTCACTTTTGTAGTGTCCTGGTTCTTTGCATTCATAGCACACAACCTCTTTGCTTTTGGGTTTCTTGTGACCAAATGTTGCTTCAGAGTGATTACTTGTTCTTCTGGTATTTCTGAACTTCTTCTGACGATGCTTCCAGAGTTGTTGGACTCTTCTGGATAGAAGAGATAATTCATCTTCTTCTGATGAGCATCCAGAACTTTCTTCTTCTTCTACCTGTAAAGCTTTAGAAACAGATTTGTTAGATTTAAGAGCTACAGACTTACCTTTCTTCTGGGGTTCGTCTTCTTCTAGTTCTATCTCATGACTTCTAAAAGAGCTGATCAGTTCTTCTAAAGATATTTCATTCAGATTTTTAGATAGCTTTAGAGCAGTGACCATGGGCCTCCAAGCCTTTGGCAAGCTTCTGATGATTTTCTTTACATGATCTGCTGTTGAGTAGCCTTTGTCCAGAACATTCAGTCCAGCTACCAGAATTTGGAACCTTGAGAATATTTTTTCAATTGTCTCATCTTCTTCCATTTTGAAAGCTTCATACTTCTGGATGAGGGCCAGAGCTTTAGTCTCCTTGACTTGAGTGTTTCCTTCATGTGTCATCCTTAGAGAATCAAACATGTGTTTAGCTGAGTCTCTGTTTGAGATTTTCTCATATTCTGTATATGAGATAGCACTTAGAAGCATGGTTCTAGCTTTGTGATGATTTATGAATTCCTTCTTCTGTTGAGCTGTCATATTTTTTCTTTCAATCTTCTGACCATCTGCTCCAACAGGATGAATGTATCCATCTGTCACCATGTCCCAAAGATCTCCATCCAGAGCTAGAAAGAAACTTTCCAGAACATCCTTCTAGTAGTCAAAATTGTCACCATTGAACACTGGAGGTTTTGCGTTGATCTTGTCATTTTGGTAGTCATTGTTGTTATTGCCAGCGTCTGCCATGTGTTTTAACTTCTGGATCTTTTACTGACACGGTTAAGTGTTTTTCTCAGAACCTAGAGCTCTGATGACAATTGAAGGTTCGTAAAACACAAGGAAGGGGGGTTGGAATTGGGTTTTCTTTAACAACTACAAATTAACTTCTAATGACAAGTTGATTTATCCTAGTTCGTTTGAACTCAAACTACGTCCAGTCCACCCGCCAAGTTGATTTTGCCTCTATCACTGAGGTTTTAATCCACTATTCAATAAATGAATACACACACTGACCTACAGTCAATGTCCTATTGAGTCTTCTGACTGAAACTAGTCACTCAAGGGATTTTACTTAACTATTACAATAATAATAATATAGTAACTATTTTGCTTCTAATAAAGCTAAGATCACTAAGTGAATGTTACAATATTTTAGCACAAATGAATCAGTCTTTTTCTCGTGAGTGTATTACTCAAATCTTCAATTTGATTCCTTTATATAGTTCTTGAATATTGTAGCCGTTGGAGACATCTTGAGCTAATTTAGGATATTAGTTAATACCATAAATTCCTTCCATAACAAGAGATACTTGTCTTCATCATTAATTAATATATTCTTTTAATTAATGCCTTCATTATGAAGATCATCATCTTCTAGACGTAAATTAGAGATAATAAAGTCTTGATGCGCAACCATTAAATCATGTCTTTAAATGATGGATTCTTCAATAAGTGTATCTTCTATATATGGCTCAATGTATCTTCTAATAAAGCACGTCTTCTTTAAAGAACTTCCTCTTCTACACATATAATAAAGGGAGTCATTAGAACTTCTATTCTTGCTTAATAATATTTGTTATCATCAAAACTCTTAGAGGTTTAGAACCATAATTGTTCTAACACTTCTGGCACCACATTTTTGCCTTTTGGTTTAGCAGCAACTTCTGTTTCAGCATTAACTCTGGGAAACTGTGAAGCGAAGTGACGTCCGCTTTGAGTGAAGCCTCCGCCTCCCCCAACATTGTCAACTTGTGGTACAGGTATTGAGGAGTCAAAAGTGATCTTCTTTCCATGGCAGTAAAGATCCGAACCATAATACCAAAGCACAACACTGTTGTCATCATAACGAACTGGTCCAGACACTGTGATAATCACTGGACTAATTGCAGCAGAAGAAGGAGTTGTGATAGCATGTGGATCATAGTAGATGGTGACAGGAGGTCTGATTAAAGATGGTGCAGGTGCAGGAAGTTGTTGATGTGGGTGTTGTTGAAAGTTGTTGTTGAGAGATTCTGGAACATGGATGGTTGTTGGATCATAGTAAATGGTAACTGTTGAGATGTCGTCACAGGTGTTTGTTGTTGTAGTCGTTTCCGTTGAAATGACTTTTGCTGGCGTTGTAGAAGATTCTGTTGGGATAACTTTTGCTGGAGTTGTAGAAGAGATTTTTGTTGTCTTTGTAGAAGATGGAACTATTGATGTGATTTGTAGAATGCCTTCTCTGATAAGACCGCTGATACCATTCTTCAGATTTGCACAACCATTGGTAGAAACTTTGCAAGCTTCACAATGGGCATCACATCCCGGAAACACTTGGCACTTCAATAGCTGAGCTTTTACTTCGGCCAGTGGTGTTTGAATACTTGCAATGTCATCAATCACAATTGTTGGTTGGTCCTCCTCAATAACATTAATCCTCGACCCACCGTGATTCGGTATTGGATTCTTTGTGACATTTGGTGGAGGTGCAAAATTCAGAGCTTTGGAGTCAATCAGATCTTGGACTTTCATGTGCAGGGCCCTACATTTCTCTATTGAATGACCAGGTGCATTGGAGTGAAAAACACATCTGGCGTTGACATCATAATTCCTTGGAAGATTCGAAGGATCTGGTGGAGCAAAAGTTCTTAGTTCAGTCAAGTTAAGCTTCAATAGTTGTGGGAGTAAGGCTGCATAGGGCATCGGGATGGGATAGATCACCCTGTTAACCTGAGAAGGCCTTTGTTGGAAAGGATGTTGCTATTGGTTGTTGTTGTTGTAAGTTTTTTGTTGTTGTGGAAGACACTGTTGTTGTTGTTGAGGAAACTGTTGCTAAGGTGCTGGAGTAGGAATGGTGACAACAACCACTGATCTTTGCAAGTACTGGGGTCTTTCTCTATTAACATGTACTTCATTGGTCTCTCCTGTTCTTCGAGGTCTCGATAAAGGTTTCTTCACATTGCTGGAGCTAGCACCATTGTCGTAAATCTTGCCCATCTTCAATAGGCTTTCAATTCTCTCGTCTGCTATGACCACATCAGCAAAGCTAGTGTAAGAGAAAGCAATAAGTCTATCAATGTAGGTCCCTTGCAAGGTATTCATGAACATATCAACCATCTCCCTTTCAGACATAGGTGGCTGGACAACAGCAACCAGTTGTCTCCACCTTTGAGCGTACTCACAGAAACTTTCCCTTGGAGATTGAGACATACCCATCAAGAGGGTCCTATTAGGTGCCATATCCAGGTTGTACTGATATTGGCGTATAAAGGCCTCAGCTAGATCTTTCCAATTTCTGACGGTGGCCCTGGATAAATGTGAATACCATTCTCTGGACGCCCCGGTCAAGCTATCTTCAAAATAAAACATCCATAGCTTCTCATCCATATGCTATACTAAAAAAAAGACATTTTGTTAAATGATTTTACATCAGGCATTTATTAAAAATTATGTAAAAAATAACGCGGTGGCAGTTTCGTAAATAATAATATAAATTGTTATAAGGGATTTTACATCGGGTATTGAAAAAAACCGATGTAAAAAGTAATGCGGTGGCATTTTTGTAAATAACAAAAAAATTGATCTAAAGCCTTTTACATCGGTTTTACTAAAACCGATGTAAAAAACCATATTAAAAAACAATTAAAAAAAATTAAAAAAAAAACAAATATCTATTACATCGGTTTATATAATAACCGATTTAAAATATTACATTAAAAAAAAATTAAAAAAAAAACAAATAACCTATTACATCGGTTTCTTTAAATCCGATGTAAAAAGTATCATAAAAAAAATTAACAAAAAACCAAGTATCCTATTACATCGGTTTTGATTATACCCGATGTAACATGTTTCTTAAAAAAAATTAAAAAAAAACAAATAACCTATTACATCGGTGGAGATACACCCAATGTAAAAAGTATCTAAAAAAGAAAATTAAAAAAAAAAGAAAATCCTATTACATCGGTGGAGATACACCCGATGTAAAAAGTATATAAAAAATAAAATTAAAAAAAATGCAGAACCTATTACATCGGTGGAAATAGGACCCGATGTAGAAAGTTTAAAAAATAAAACATATTACATCGGTTCTAGATTAAACCGATTTAAAAAATTAATTAAAAATTGAAAAACCCTAAACCTAAAAGTTACTTTCATTTTACTATAAAATTTGATTTCCTTTCTTCCTCTTCCCAACTTGCGTCGTTTTCATCTCTTCCTCTCTTCCTCTTTGTCGCTCCCGATAAATGGGACTGGCCCAAATAAAGGTACAGACGCGAACGGTCGGCGAGAGGGACAATGAGAACACACAGCCGTGAACTCACTGGAGATGAATAGAGTCGCCAGCTAGGCATTTTTATCCCGGAGGAAAGGCAATGCTGCATAGACCTAGAAAGATACGGATAAGACGGTTGCGAACCAGAGAGACTGAGAAAGGGGGTTGGTTACAACCTGGGAAGGTGTTAGCACCCAGATTGTCCGCCGTACTCGACGGGATCCACGCTTAAAGATTTGTGTTTTAAAGGGGTAGTGTCAGTGCAATTTGTGTGTAAAGAGCTGGAAAAAGAATGTACAGGTGTCAATGCAAGGGAAAAGTGAAGTGAAATATGAAAGTGTCAGTGCAGGAATGAGAATATGCTCAAGATAATGAGGCTAAAAGAATGAAGCTGGAAAGAGGGGGAATATACAGAGACTTTTGTTCGATAACTGTTAAGTTATGCCTACGTATCCTCCCGTGCAATGAGGAAGTCAGAACACCGTAGTTCGACCCAAAGAGACTGAAAGATGAATTGACTTGTGAACTGCTTACTTGTCTATGCTCAAGTGTATGATCTGTCTGGCATAGATGCAAACTGTCTTGCATTAGACGGAAGAAGCGAGTTCTCGTTTGTGAGTGAATGAGATGAGAAAAGAATCCCGGAGGAGACGATTATTGTTTGTTTTTGTCTTTTCAGTCTTTTATTGTTTTTGGATTTTGTCATAAGTTAATGAGCTTAAGTCTAAACCAATGGATTTAGTAAACTCATCACATCTTCCCTCTGATTAGGGGTAATGAGAATACCTTAAGTGTGAAGTCAGCTTCTCACACTTAAACACCTTTGGTGTAGGATTAAGATCATTAACCTACTTGTGATTATTTAGATGTCTTTGGTGTTTTTGTCTAGTGTTAAATAATGAGGTTAAGCCATAATCAAGGATTAAACAGACTCATTACACCATCCTAATAGAAGGATAATAGATGAGAATGTTTAAGCTGAGGAAAGCTCCTCAACTTAATCCATGATTAGGGATTAAGCTCATGACAAAACAAGCCTTTGATTAAGTGGATTTTATTCAATGATATGATGATGAAGTGATTTTTATGGTTTGTAAGACAACTTGAGGAGGACTTGTCCATTAACACTAGGGTTAGTCCTTCTTAACCATTTAAGGAAGAATTAGAACCCTAATGCAAGGCCCAAGTTACAAGTGTAATGTCTTGATGATTATTAAGTGAATTGATTAAGAGATTTAAACACATTAAGGGTTTAACACTTAGGATTAAAGTTATACACTCCATCCTAAGAGAAGGATGCAGGCATAAGCTTAATCACAAAGCCTTAAAGCCTTTAGGGTTTAGTCCCTGATTATGAGGTGAGAAGAGAAGACTCAAAAGAGACACAAAGGTAAAACTAAGAGGGGAAACTAATCAAAACCCTAATCATTATCATGCTTGGTTATTCCTAAGGTTTGTGAGGTTTTCAAGAGAAGTCTTCAATGGAACCACCAGGAAGCAGATGAAAGGATCAAGAGAAGCAAAGTGACTTGCTTCATTCAAGAAGTCAAGTCACTTGAAGAAAGAAAGTGGGAAGAAGAAGAATGAGCAAGCTCAAACTCAAACACAAACAAAAATGCAGCAATGGATGCAAGAGAGATGAAAAGAAAAGTTATGAGAAGTGAAGACAAATTCACTTCTCAAGTTCACTTACCACCTGAAATGTTAGAAAAGGAATGCAATGCAATGCAAAAAGAATCAATGTCCAACTCCTCATGAATAGGCAGAAATGATTTTTTGAACTATGGATCAAATTAATGCACAAAAACAATTTTAATTCAATGAAAAATTCTCAAAATACATCAAGATCAAAAAAGAAATTTGGTTTGAAGGTTGGACAATGTTTTTAAATGTCTTAGAACATTTCATGAATTTTTTGGTGATTTTTAAATACCTAAAAGCATTTTTAATAAATTAATTTTCATTAATCAATTAAAAATAATCTTTTAAATATTTAAAAATACTTTTTAAATGCTAAAAATGAAAATAAAAATATTTTTGTGTTTTAAAAATTAATGAAACTCTTGAGAAAAAGTTTCATTATTTTTAAAACATTTTTGCTATTTTTAATAAATTATAGAAATTAAATGAAAGAAAAACGAAAATAAAATGTGAAGTATGCAGTATGAGTGGCTGTGATTGAGAGTTGAGTGATCAAAGGGCCCTGCGTGCAAGTCAACGAGACTGGGGGTATGCACAATCCAAGGCCCAGATTCAAAGTTCAAACACGCGCGTGATCTGATGGTTGTGCTTCCAAGTTAACCTAATTAACTATGATTAATTTAATTAAACAAAATTAGGGTTTAATGACCCATCTGAGCCGTCCACAAGCGCGCGGGAAGCAGCATCCAAGGGACCAGATTTAAAGTTCACTAATTAATGAGATTTAACCCTAATTACATTCAGGCGACCGGAGATGAGCTCCGGTCGTCTTCTCCGGCCGTGCCAAAACCCTAGCTTCTTATCTAGGCTACCCCAAGTCGGATTAAACGCCCAGAAACAATCCCCACACTTCCAGCAACTCAAATCCACAATCAATCATCATTTACCTAGCACAAACAGGCTGAATCGAAACAAAACAAAAATGGGGCCAAACTTTCAGACACTCATAGAATACTCATTTTTCCACCATTTTCGATTCTAAACATATCACAATGATCCTTAAAGCATGCACTTTCAATTTATAACAAAAAATCAAAGCTTTGTGAGGAAGTGTTCTTGGCCATACCTGAGCTGGAGACTTCTGTTTCTGGGCTTTCAGAGCTATCCTTTGGTGCAAGCTTACTCCACTGACTCCCCTAGTGCTAATGGAAGGCTTGGAATGAGCTTAAACAAGCTAGTTTGAGAAGTCCAACACTGGTGCAGCAGGTTTCACAGTCAGGAATGGTGAGGTTTCAGGCTACTCCAATGGTGGATTCTTGCTCCTTTGGGTGTGCTTGACTTGTTGGTGAAGAAAAATGATGTGTTTGATGGTTGGATAAAGGGATTCGAAGAGTTCTGGTTTTGAGGATGAGAAATGGTGAAGCTCAGTTCATGCTGGTTTCAGGCTTGAATCTTGTTGGTTTCTACTCAATGGAACATGGTGAAAAGGTTGATGAAACTTGTTGGAATGTTTGTGAGGTGAGGAGGCAGATTCGAAGGAAAATGCAAAATGGGATGGTTTTTGTGAATGTGATGCTCTGGCCTGTTTTTTCTTGGCTTGGTGTTATGTTTGGCTAGCAAATGGAAAGTATAAACAATCCCAATTGGCCAGATGATGTGACCTGGCCTGCTGTGATTGGGATGTTTGCTTTTGCCAAAAGTCAACTTTTTGTAAGAGAGGTATGGCTTGGTGCTAGGCTTGGTACAAGGGCTAGGGCTGGCGCAGCATGGTGTGTATGGGATGCTAGGAAGGTTCAGCAACCAATGCATCAAGTTGGTGAGATGTGATGATAGTTTTTGCAAGTGGTTTCATCCTTGGTTCACATGTGATTTCCCATTCCATAAGCCATGAAACATGAGAATTTTTGGTTCAATTCTGACTTTTAGGACTCATGTGATGTTTGTACATTGGTTTGAAGTGAACTAGAAGTTACAAATGGCCTTGGTTCATGGTTTTGCAAATTTGTCATTTGAGGCATTTCTTGAAAATAAGTGATTTTGGCCAACTTTGTCAAACCATAACTTTTGATCCATGAAGAATTAGATCATGTTCTTGTACTTTTTGAAAAGGGAAAAATGTGATCTACAACTTTCATGACCAAGGTTTTTCCATTTGAAGCTTTCTTGGATCAAAAATCAAGGCTTGAAAAATGACCTAAAATGACATATCCTTGAAAAGTCAACTATGCCCAAAAAAGTCAACTTTGCAAAAACTTCAAATTCTTGATTTTTGTGAACTTCAATCTTCTTCCATGATCAAATAAAGACCATATACACTCAAAATGATGAAGATCACCCCTTGGTTGGGTCATTGGGGGCCTCAGATGCCCTGATTTTACACTGACTTGTCTGAAAAGTCAACCCTTGATCAGATGACTTCCCCATGGAATTTCTTCATGAAAATTGATATGCATACTCCCTATACCATATAGAGACCAATGGAAACAAGAATGACCAAAAAAATTGGAGTTATGGCCTCTGAAACCAAAACCCTAATTTTTAGGTCAACTGTGCAGTCAAACTTGGCTCTGCATCCACACCAATCCCAGTTCTTGTGATTCTTTGGCATTTTTGACTTTGAGAGGATGTGATATGATATAATAACACACATGGACCCCTTTGAAGTGATTGTTGACCTTTGGAGTGGCTCAAAAAGCTCTTGGATTGCTCAGAGCACAAACCCTAGGTGCAGATGACTTTGAATCTATGCAGTGGATCAAAAATGAGATATGAGATAATATGATTGAGTTTATGCATATGAAATGATCACAAGCCATGGTGTGAATGGGTGAGGGCAAATTTGGGGTGTTTACAGCTGCCCCTATTCAAACATGAGTTAGCTGTGCAGGATGTAAGCAACGGCTTAACAGGCAAACCAGATAACTTGTGGTTGAATACCAAAGACAGTCCAAAATTTGCACTCACAGAATGAAGAAGAAAAGGGATATAGATTGTAAAGGAAAATAAAGTATATTGTAAAGTGTGGGCGACGGAGGACGACCGTCGAGCAGAGGACGACTGCTGGGTAAAAAGCAATGACGGGGACGGCCGACATGCTGGGAAAATGCTGAAAATAAAGCAATGACGGGGACGGCCGACACGCTGGGGATAAAAGGTAAAGCCAAGACGGGGACGGCCGACTAGCTGGGAAAAGTAAGAAATTATGATGGGGACGGCCATCAAGGTAAAGTTGTAAAATTTTCTGGGAATTAATGAAACATGACGGGGACGGCCATCAAGTTCACAAAGTAAAGTAACCAACGATGGGGACGGCCATCGGGCTAAAAGAAAAGGAAAAGGGACCACGACGGGGACGGCCATCGGGTTAAAGAATAAATGAAATAAACAGATGATGGGGTACGGCCATCAAAGGTGAAGGACGATCACCTAGCAGGGGACGGCTGCTCTGTTGGGTAATAAAGTAAATATGATGGGGACGGCCATCAAAGGTGGAGGACGACCACCTGGCAGGGTACGGCTGCCAAAAATATCAACGATGGGGACGGCCATCGGATAAAAGGTCAACGATGGGGACGGCCATCGGTCGAGCATGATGGAGGACGACCATCAAGAGGTGGAGGACGACCACCTAGCAGGGGACGGCTGCTCTCAGGGTTTATCATAACACAGGACGAGTGTTAGATAACCAAAATCAACAATGGGGACGGCCATTGGATAAAATGATGAAGGACGATCATCAAAAAGGTGGAGGACGACCACCTAGCAGGGGACGGCTGCTAAAAATCAACGATGGGGACGGCCATCGGATGAGCATGATGGAGGACGACCATCAAGAGGTGGAGGACGACCACCTAGCAGGGGACGGCTGCTCTCAGGGTTTTATCATAACACAGGACGAGTGTTAGATAAAAAGAAATTTGCTTACTTGGCGATCTACTGGGGATACAGTAAACACGGACGAGTGTTTACAACCAAGAAAAGAAAGGTATAAGTGTTTGGTATTTGTGTACAGATTAAAGATGTGAACGAGCATCCTTAAGACTATGATACGGACGAGTATCGGATAGAAACAAATACAGACGCGTGTTCAAAGATGATGATACAGACGAGTGTCAGCTGGTTAACAGAGAACACGGACGAGTGTTAGATCTGAAGGGACTTTTCTGGGGAATAGTAGACACAGACGAGTATCCATATTCGAGAAGACATGAATGTTTGACACAGTGTACGGATTAAAGATGCGGACGAGCATCCTTAGGGTTATGATACGGACAAGTATCATGTAGAAACAAACGCTTGACACATGTTCTGAGATGATGATACGGACGAGTACCAACTGGTTAACAAAGAACAAGGACTAGTGTTGAACCTGTGGGGATATATAAGTGGTACATACAAGGTACGGACGAGTATCTGTATAAGTAGTATGAGTATATATGGATGAGTGTTTATCTGCTGGGGAGAGTGACACGGACGAGTGTCAAGAGGGAAAAGTATAATATGAACAAATATCGGATGTACAAAGTGTAGATGACTGTGCTAGGGATATGACACGGACGGGTGTCAAGAAAGTGTATATAGGTATATGTGAGTGCAAAGAGGATGTCTTTGGCTTTCTGCTGGGAGATATGACATGGACGGGTGTCAGGACGTATCTGTAATACGGGTGGTCTTGTTTGTAAAGAGCGTTCAGGCGACTTTACTGGGGATGATGATGCGGGTGGGTGTCAAAATGAGTATATACTGGTGTTTTGTGGATTGTGAGGCAACTGCTTTTGCTGGGGACCCTGGTGGAGATTTTTCTGTGCGTTGATGAACTGTCATTATTCACAAGTGTTTGATTCATAACATGGCTTATGATTATGCTATGTGTTGGATTTTTGCCGTAATTCTCCGTGTTAGACGGAATGCTACGCTTTGTGGGTGAATATGATGCAAATGCTATGATTGTGCAAAAATATCAAAACCGGGATCCGGGTCCCGTTGTTGCGAAGATCTTCGATCGATCTGCTTGGAGTAGACATCCCAGCTGGGGATGAGATCATTAGTAGATCTGATGATATGATATCTGCTTGGGGATATAGGTCATTGATAGACCTATCCTTATAAATGAGAGACCCAGCTGGGGTTTGCAGAAGCTTTCTTCGCTCTGTTGTGATCCTTCATGCGTTGCTCTTCTGAATAGAGGCTGAGAACTCTGTGGGGAGATAGCTCTCTGACTCTTGTGCTCGGCTGAGGGCGAGATGGAAACTCGGCTGGGGAGGAAGAGAGATCATTGAGAGACCTCCCTAGGGATTCTGTTGAAGAGGATCCTTGACTCAGCCGGGGATATGGGCATCTTCTGTGATACCTGCCCATTCTGATGGAGGTAAATAATAAGTGGCCAACTCAGCTGGGAGGAGTCATGAAAGGCAACTCAACTGGGGAGAGAAAGCACTTCGGGTGCTAAAGTTGAGTGTTGATTTGCCAGCTTGCTGGGATGATGCTTACATGCCCCAAGTTGCGCTCTGGATACCTGCAATCCTGAAAAAGATAGAGAAACGCACAAGATAATCCCGAGGTATCCTTACTGGATTCCGTCATAGGAGTTTAGATACTTCTGAGAGCAAGTATGTTTCCTGCAAGCATGTTTTTATTTGAAGATAAGCATCTGTATTCTTATGCAATCAGTTTTTTTTTTCTTTTATGACATCAGACATTTTTTGCAAATAAAATGTACAAAACGAGACATGACTGAAAATCTGATTTTATTAATTCATATGCCCTGAATTGGCGAGATACAGTCAAAGGAACACATCCCCTGAAATGAGGAGATCGTTACGAATTGAAAAACAAAATGTTGGCAGTGTTGATGACGCTTTGAGGAGCTTCCTCTTCACTATGACCCGTATGACTTTTGACGCTCTTCTCATCTTGCTTTCTGAAGAAGGTAGATTCTGATTGAAGCTTGATCCTTTTGAAGCTTACCAAGTTGTAGATGATACAGACGAATTCAGAGTGCAGTTGTTCGCTTATTCCCTTATTTTGCATGGATCGCCCTTTCGGGTTTTCAATCCATCGGGATACCCATTTTTGCCTGAGTTGTCCAATGCGGCTTTTCAACTCAGCGGGTGTACATTTTTTTTGCTTATTTTCCCTTATTTTGCCCGAGTCTTTTATTCTGTTTTTGACTCGCCGGGATGCCCTATTTTTGCCTGGACTTACATTCTGTTTTTATATCCAGCGGGTCATTTTTTATGCGAAGTATTTTCTAACTGCATCTGAATTCACAGGGGACGGGAAATCTTCACCATCCATGGTGCTGAGCATCAGTGCTCCACCAGAGAAAACTTTCTTTACTACGAATGGTCCTTCATAATTTGGAGTCCATTTGCCCCTGTGGTCTGTATGAGGAGGGAGGATTCTCTTCAGCACAAGATCTCCCACTTGGTATTCTCGGTGCCTGACTTTCTGATCGAAGGCCTTCTTCATTCTTTTCTGATATAACTGCCCATGACAGATTGCGGCCAATCTCTTCTCTTCAATCAGACTCAGTTGTTCGAATCGGGATCGGACCCATTTTGCTTCACTCAGTTTAACATCCATTAGTACCCGGAGAGAGGGTAATTCAACTTCAACAGGTAGGACTGCTTCCATACCATACACAAGTTGATACGGTGTTGCCCCAGTGGATGTTCTGATTGACGTGCGGTACCCATGCAAAGCAAACGGTAGCCTTTCATGCCAGTCTTTATAAGTGACTACCATCTTCTGCACAATCTTCTTGATATTTTTATTTGCTGCCTCAACGGCGCCATTCATCTTTGGCCTGTAAGGAGAAGAATTGTGATGTTGGATCTTGAAGTCCCGGCATAGTTCTGCCATCATTTTGTTGTTCAGATTGGAACCATTATCAGTAATGATTCGCTCGGGAACTCCGTATCGACAAATGATGTCTCTCTTCAGAAATCTAGCTACCACTTGCCTCGTAACATTTGCATATGAGGCTGCTTCAACCCATTTGGTGAAATAATCAATAGCGACCAGGATGAATCTGTGGCCGTTTGAAGCAGTCGGCTCGATCTTGCCAATCATATCAATGCCCCACATGGCAAAGGGCCATGGTGAAGACATTATATTCAGAGGATTGGGAGGCACATGCACCTTATCTGCATAAATCTGGCATTTATGGCATTTTCTGGCATAGGCACAACAATCGACATCCATTGTGATCCAGTAATAGCCTGATCTTAGCAATTTCTTAGCCATGGCATGCCCTCCAGCATGGGTACCAAAGGATCCCTCATGCACTTCATGCATCAACAAGTCTGCTTCTGTCTTATCAACACATCTGAGGAGTATCATATCAAAGTTCCTTTTGTATAGAGAACCATCAGTGTTCAGAAAGAAACTACCAGCAAGCCTTCTCAAAGTCTTCTTATCATTGGAAGATGCCCCAGGTGGGTATGTTTGATCCTCCAAGAAGCATTTAATGTCATGGAACCAAGGCTTATCGTCTTTAACAACATCTGCTGCAAATACATATGCCGGTCTGTCAAGTCTGGACACTGAAATTTGAGGTACAAAGTTGGCAGCCTGAACTTTGATCATGGACGAAATGGTAGCCAGGGCATCTGCGAACTGATTCTCGTCCCGAGGGATATACTCAAGCTTGACCGTTGTGAAGAAAGTCAATAACCTTCTTGTATAATCCATGTAAGGTATCAGATGATCCTGGTGGGTGTACCATTTGCCGTTGGTTTGATTAACTACCAGAGCTGAATCTCCGAATACAGTCAATGTCTTGATCCTGAGGTCAATGGCTTCCTCAAGACCCATAATACAAGCTTCGTATTCAGCTTCGTTGTTAGTGCAGTTGAAAGTGAGTTTTGCCGAGAAAGGCATGTGAACTCCTTTAGGTGTAATGAGTACTGCACCAACACCACGACCATTCATGTTAACAGCCCCATCAAACATCATAGTCCATTCTTCTTCTGGGTCAGGTCCTTCAGTGTGAATAGGCTCTTCATGATATTTCGCTTTTACGAACATGATGTCTTCATCAGGGAAGTCAAATCTCATAGGCTGGTAATCATCAATGGGTTGCTCAGCAAGATATTCAGATAGTACACTGCCCTTGATGGCTTTCTGAGAGGTGTACTGGATGTCATATTCTGTGAGAATCATTTGCCATCTTGCAACCCGTCCGGTAAGAGCTGGCTTCTTAAATATGTACTTAACTGGGTCCATCTTTGAGATCAACAAAGTGGTGTGGGTTAACATATACTGTCTCAGTCGGCGAGCAGCCCACGCTAAAGCACAGCAAGTTTTCTCGAGCAGTGAATAACGTTGTTCACAGTCGGTAAACTTTTTGCTTAGGTAGTATATTGCATACTCTTTTCGACCAGACTCGTCATGCTGGCCCAACACACACCCCATCGACTCTTCTAATACTGTCAGGTACATTATCAGAGGTCTTCCTTCAACTGGAGGCATAAGGATTGGAGGTTCTTGTAAGTATTCTTTGATCTTGTCAAAAGCCCTTTGGCAGTCTTCGTTCCACCTGACCGTCTGTTCTTTTCTCAGTAGTTTGAACAAGGGTTCACAAGTTGCTGTAAGGTGAGATATGAACCGTGAGATGTAGTTCAATCTACCTAGAAATCCTCGAACTTCTTTTTCTGTTTTCGGTGCAGGCATCTCTTGAATAGCTTTGACTTTATTAGGGTCCACTTCAATCCCTTTCTCGCTTACAATAAATCCCAGCAGCTTACCGGATCGCACCCCGAATGTGCACTTGTTGGGGTTCAGCTTCAACTGGTACTTCCTCAGACGCTTGAATAACTTCAGTAGATTCACCAGGTGATCTTCCTCTATAAGGGACTTGGCAATCATGTCATCCACATAACACTCGATTTCCTTATGGATCATATCGTGGAATAATGTTACCATAGCCCGTTGATATGTCGCACCAGCATTCTTGAGCCCAAATGGCATTACCTTGTAGCAGAACGTGCCCCAGGGTGTGATGAATGTTGTCTTCTCCATGTCTTCAGGTGACATCTTAATCTGATTGTATCCTGAAAATCCATCCATGAAGGAGAATACCGAGAACTGAGCCGTATTATCCACCAATACATCAATGTGAGGTAAAGGGAAATCATCTTTCGGGATGGCTCTGTTCAGATCCCGGTAGTCAACACACATCCTTACTTTGCCGTCTTTCTTAGGCACAGGTACTATATTAGCAACCCACGGTGGATAGCTAGTTACAGCAAGGAACCCGGCGTCCCACTGCTTTTGTACCTCCTTCTTGATTTTCATAGCCATGTCTGGACGAGTACGGCGTAGTTTCTGTTTAATTGGCGGGCATTCTTCTCTCAAAGGCAGCTTGTGCACAACAATATCGGTATCCAACCCTGGCATATCTTGATACGACCAAGCAAACACGTCCACATATTCTCGAAGCAGATCAATCAGTTGTCTCTTCACTGAATCTTGCAGGCAGGCCCCGATTTTAATCTCTTTCACGTCTTCATCTGTACCAAGATTAATCACTTCAACCTCCTCCTGGTGAGGAGTAATAACCTTCTCCTCTTGTCTCAACAATCTGGCTAGCTCTTCAGGAAGCTCATATTCTTCTTCAACCCCTTCATCAGCTTGATTGATTAGATTGTCAAAGTCATACGAAGTCATAGCCGTGCTGTTGTCGGTGCTGTCTGGAAGGCACTCTCTGCAAGGGTTCAGTTTGTTCATTTTAGTGATTTGATTTTAATCTTGTTTTAGAAAAAGTGAAATAAAGTTGCCATTTTGAAAACACTGCCATTTATTTTTTGTACAAAAAGAAAAATGGAAAAACAGTGAGCGGAAAAGAAAAAGACTCATTTGCAAAAAGATGTCTGATATTTCATTGATTAATCTTGTTTGCACAAAAAGTACAGATGGCCCGATTACAAAATGAGTCTTGTCATCTTGGGCAAGATGCAAGACTTTGATGCATGCTATAAAAATACAGGAAATAATAATTACTCTGCATGAGTAACTCTTATAATTTCCTGGGAAGACCAGTTTGAGATACTGCTCCCCGGGATCTTTGGACGAATCCAGCTTTCCAGGTTGCGTTCTTCCTCCAGCTCGTCTTCCAGACAGTTTATAGCATCAGGGGTAAGCATCCCCCCACTCACGAAATTGGGCTCTTTCGCAGCCGCTACTTGATCCTGTTGAGTTGGTTTGTAACCCAACCCAAATCTGTCTTCTTTCTTCTCCACCGATAGCAATTTGCCCCAACCTTGGGCGTTTCCTCCCTCAACAACCTTCCGGGCTTGTTGGTATGATGATATTGAAGTACCAGGCACAGCAGATGTTTCATTCACATTCAAGGCTTCGAATCCTTGGCTCATTGTTTCATGGATCTCCCCATCCATCTCAATATACTTATAGGTAGCCAGGTGGCTGACAAAAATATCCTCCTCTCCACAGATTGTAACGATTTGACCCTCCCACTCGTATTTTAACTTCTGGTGAAGGGTAGAGGTCACGGCGCCAGCGGCGTGAATCCATGGCCTACCCAATAAACAGCTGTAGGCAGGCTGTATATCCATCACGTAGAAGATAGTTTTGAAGGTCTGCGGGCCAATCGTTATGGGTAACTCAATCTCTCCCAGAACCGATCTCTTTGAACCGTCAAAGGCTCTCACCACCAGGTTGCTGGGTTTCAACGCCAATCCGTCATATTCTAGCTTCACCAGGGCCTTTTTAGGTAAGACATTGAGGGATGACCCCGTGTCTACCAGCACATGAGAAAGGACAGCACCTTTGCATTCCATGGTTATGTGCAAGGCTTTGTTATGGTTGCGGCCTTCCGTTGTCAAATCAGTATTGGTGAACCCTAGTCCGTGACTAGCATTAACATTTCCAACTACAGCTTCTAGCTGATTGACAGTGATCTCTTCAGGCACGTAAGCTGCGTGCAAGACTTTGAGTAGTGCATTCCGATGGGCTTCGGAGCACATAAGCAATGATAGGATTGAGATCTTGGAAGGCATCTGATGAAGCTGATCCACTATTTTATAATCACTCTTCTTGATGATTCGCATGAACTCATCAACCTCTTGATCGAAGGGTGTTTTCAAAGCTTCTTTGACAGTTTGATCTTCCTGCACAGGGCTCTTCCCTTTTGCCTTGGCGGCAGCTTCTGCTTCGGCAGTGGGTCTCTGAATTTGTGGGGCGAAAAGACGTCCGCTTCGAGTGAAGCCTCCGCCTCCTCCCACATTGTCAATTTGTGGTGCAGGGGTTGATGATTCAAAAGTGATTCTTTGTCCTTCACAGTACAGGTCAGAGCCGTAATGCCAGGGGATGGCATTGCTGCTTTCATAAGGTACTGGTCCAGGCACCGTGATAGTGACTGGACTGACTGCAGCTGCGGAAGGAATTGCGATAGTCTGTGGATCATAATAAATTGTGACCGGTGCCCTGATGGGAGCAGCACTTTCTGAGTTGTAGACAGAGTTATTTTCAGGATCATAAAATATTGTGACAGTTGAGACATCTTCATGATTTGTTGCTGGTGTTGTAGGAGACATTGGTGGAAGGATGGATGTTGTTGTTGTAGGAGCTTCAAAATGGAGTGGTGCTGGAGTTGTAGAAGAAAAATTTGTTGATAACTGATCAGTTGAGATAATAGATGAAGTACTTGTTGATGAAGCCGAAGAATTGTCAGGAACAATGGTTGTTGCAGTTGTAGGAGGTTCTGGAGTTGTTGCCGATGAGATTGCTGGATTTGTTGGAAATGATGTGGTGATCTGAAGTTGGCCACTCCGAATGAGACCTTCTATGCCATTCCTCAGGTTATCGCACCCATTGACTGAGATATTGCAGTAAGCACACCCCAACTCACACCCCGGGAACATTTGACATTCGAGGAGCTGAGCCTTAATTTCTACCAACGGTGTCCGGATCTGACCCACACTGGTTATTAAATAAGACGGCTTGTCTTCTTCAATAGCGTTAATTCTGGGACCGCCGTGGTTTGGCATGGGGTTCTTATTGACATTGGGTGGTGGTGCAAAATTCAGAGCTTTTGAGTCTACTAGGTCTTGTACCTTCATATGCAGAGCTCTGCACTTTTCTGTACTGTGGCCAGGTGCATTTGAATGGAAGGCACATCTGGCGTTGGAGTCATAATTCCTGGGTAGACTGTTGGGATCTCGAGGTGCCAATGTCCTTAGCTCAACTAGGTTGAGTTTCAGGAGTTGTGGCAGCAATGTAGCATATGGCATAGGGATCGGATCGATCACCCTGTTGGCTTGAGAAGGCCTCTGTTGGAATGGCCTTTGCTGGTTATTGTTGTTGGTGTTGCTGTTGTTGTAATTTCTCGGAGGATACTGATTCTGTTGATGGTACTGAGGTTGTGGCTGATAGTTTTGTTGCGGAGGTTGATAAACTGGCTGAAGATGAGCTGGAGCGGGAATGGTGACTGCTGCCACTGATCTGTGAACATATTGGGGCCTGCCCCTGTTGGTGTGGATGGCGTTGGTCTCGCTAGTTCTTCTCGGGCCTGTAAAAGGCTTTCTTGTACTACTGGACGAGCTTGCACCATTGTCAGATATCTTTCCCATTTTTAACAAACTCTCAATTCTCTCCCCAGCTATGACAACATCTGCAAAGCTAGTGGAAGAGAAAGCAGCCAGCCTGTCAATATAAGTTCCCTGAAGGGTATTCATAAACATATCTGCCATTTCCCTTTCAGACATAGGTGGTTGAACAGCAGCAGCCAGTTGCCTCCATCTCTGGGCATATTCTCGGAAACTTTCCCTTGACGACTGTGACATTCCCATTAGGAGGGTCCTGTTGGGTGCCATGTCTAAGTTATACTGATACTGTCTGATGAAGGCCTCAGCCAGGTCCTTCCAGCATCTAATAGTTGCCCTTGTCAAGTGAGAGTACCATTCTCTTGACGCTCCAGTCAAGCTGTCTTCGAAATAGAACATCCAGAGCTTCTCATCCATAGTATAGGCCTTCAGCCTTCCCAGAAATGATTGCAAATGAGTCCGGGGGCATGAAGTCCCGTTGTATTTTTCAAAGCAAGGAGGCTTAAACTTATGGGGGATCCTGACCCCGTCTACCAAGCCCATGTCCATGACATCGAAACCCAAAGAGTTTTGAGACTCTAAGGACCTCAACTTCTCAGCTATCTCATCCAACCTTCTATCATAAGCTTCTTCCCCAGCACCCATTACTGTAAACTGATCCTCTTGGGGGTCTTCTTGAAGTACCCTGGCTGCAGTGGCAGTCCCTTGAACATTTGCAGGGATGTTGACCTCAGGATGGAGGTGTGGCCCAAATACAGGGGGATTAACATGAGGTTGGACCCTTTCATTGTTGCTAGTGCTGGCAGTTCCTATATGTGGATCTTCTTGATTCTGCCTTTCCACCATGGCCCTCAATCTTTCCTGGCTCTGAGCCATGTTGTTCATCACTTCCATAAACTGAGTCATTTGATTCCTCATCTCTAGCCTTTCATTTGCCATTTGATTTCTGACCTCAGTAAGGTCCTGCTGCATCTGATCCATTTGAATGCCCGGAAGATTGTTACGGGTCGGATAACGGTGTGGACGGTTGAGGGGAAATAATCGGCGCCGAGCAATAGTTCCTGAGCATCACAACAGAGTTAGCATCAATAAAACAAAAACCTACAAAACAAACAAAAGGGGTTAGCATGCAATGCAGTTATGCTTATTTGTTCTCAAGGTATCCGGTTTGGCATTCAGTTTTGACCCTTCCAGACCCTTGAAGATGCTGTTGATGTTGCTTTTGAAGTGAAACCCGGATGGAACAAACCAATACATATATTACAAAAATCAAAAGGTACATAGTTTGTTTTACAAATACAAGCCCTCTGGGGGGTCAAAATACATTACAAGAAAATAAAAGTACATGGAATGAAAGCAACAACAAACAAAGGGTCAAACACCAAGACCAAACTCATCCTCACGAACTTCCTTGAGAAGTGCTTCGGTCACAGGATCAGCCGGACGCTCCGTGAGATTCCTGATGAGGAGGTTCCGGGTCGTAACAGCTGCGGTTAACTTCTTGTGCTGGCTTTGGTCCTTTGACCTCTTCACTCCAGCTTTGATCTTTAGCTCTGATATCTCCCTCTGGGCTGCTGCCAGGGCTTCTTGCTGCTCTTTTGCACTAGCTTCCAGTTGCTCCATCTTGTCTTGAACTCTCTTGTCCTCTAGAGTACGGGCTTCGGTGATCCTGACCCACCGAGCTTGACTCTCCTTCAAATACAAGTCCGTCCTTGCTCTCTGGAACTGGGCTTCTTTGCAAGCATTTTTCAGAATTTGCTCTCCAGCCTTAGACTTTTTGATATAATCCCCAGACTTCTCAATCTTAACCAGATGCTCCACTCTCAACTTCTCCAATCTCTCAACCTCCCTCATACCATCACTCCTCTCCCGGAGGGTCTTCTGCAAAGCTTGAGTTAACTTCTCATTTCTTTCTTTCAAACTCTCAAACTCCTCCAAACTGACAGTGGCAGGTGGTGCTGAAGATGATTCAGGCATATCTTCTATAGTAAAGGGCATCCCAGAGAATTGGGCCCTGGCACGGGACCATTCGTAATATTGTGCTGATGCCACATTGCTGCATTTCCCCAAAATGGTTATTCCCTTGGTTTGAACATTATCCCAGGCCCAGGCTGCTTGCCTAACAATAGCCAGATTAATCTTGTTCTCGCAATAAAGAGTCTCAACCAAGTCCTGTGCCTTAGGAGTGTGGACCAGTGCATAGCCCAATTGTCTTCTAAACAGCAGAGGGTTGTAATTGATACGACCCTTAACTCCTATTAGGGGCACATTGGGAAAATGCCCACAGCTGGTGATGATATCCTTGCCTTTGGTGCTTTGGGTGCACCATCTGATATCGGCTGAAGTTAGAGCAATGAGTCTCTTAGCCCAGTTACTCTGCTGATGAGGGTTCAAAAATGCATCTGTCCTGGGTAGATGCCTGAGAAGCCAAGTATGGAACAAAGGAGCACAACACCTCACTAATCTTCCCCTCTGCTTTTCATTCCTCTGATGCACTGAGTAATAGAGGTCCCCCAATAAAGTGGGCACTGGGTTTTTCAAGATGAAAAGATGGATTGCATTCTTGCTAATGAATCGAGGCTCATCTGCAAACAATACAATTCCATATACACTCAAGGCCAATAAAGCACAAACAGCTTTCCACTCTCCTAAAGAAGCTTTCAGGGTAGCTTGAGAGATCAAGAAGTCCAGATGAAAACCAGGGATTCCAGCTTTGGAAGTCATATGCTGCTAAATCAGAACAGGTTCCAGATGCAAAGCCTTTGCTACTTCTCCATTACCAGGAAAGACCATCTCAGGGTTGAAAGGGATTCCACCCCTGATAGGCATACCAACCAATGATGAGTATTCTTCTAATAGAGGGCCTAGCTGAAAGTCCTGGAAAGTGAAGCATCTCAGTGGGGGATCATAGAACTGAATGCAAGTGTGGATCAGGCTTCTCTGTGAAGGGTCCAGATCCATAACCATATCAAGTATATCCCCATAGTGTTCCCTGAACAATGGTATGTGATCTGGAGTGATCAGGGTCTGAATCCTCCTGATGTCAGATAGCTCTGGCTGGAAAAAGTGATAGGTGATGTTGCTCTTTTTAGGAGCCATGATGCTGAAGATGAGTGGTGACAGGTGCTGATGATAACACTGAAGAGTGAGCCACTGGTTGGCTGGTGCAGATAACTGAAGTAGATAGCTGAAGCAAATGCTGATGAAGATAGGTCAATGCTGAAGACGGGGTCAAAACCAAAACCAAAGATGAAAGTGGATACCCTGAAACACAAATAAGCAAATGTCAATATGATGCAATGTTTATGTATGCAAATGATATGCAAGGGTCTGTGACTGAGCTGGATCTGATCAAGAGCTCTGATATAGGTCCAAGACATATTCAAGAAAACCAGATGGAGGTCTATAAATCCAGTAACCAAGGTAGGGGGCTCAAATAAAGAGCCACATGTCCAGGGTTTTAGAATCACAAGAACTGTTCCAACATGGAGTATTCTTAATCAAGTCAAAGTAACAGGGTATTCTGAGGCCAAGGTACCTGCAAACCTGTAAACAGCCCAACCCCCTCACAGGTGGTGTTCTAAAACAAGGATCCTCAGACTTGGATCAGTTATGAGAAGTGTAAACACTTCTAACCCGGAGGTACAGTGTTTACAATAACCATAAAAGTTCCTCCTCTAATTCACCTCAGTTTCTGAAGGTTAATACTAAAAGGTCATCCAGACTTAGCAGGCTTCCCAGATAGCCCTAGCATTGCAGGAAATCTGCAACACAGAGTTCTCAAGAAGAAACCCATATCTGAACCGTGTTTCATATTCCCGCACCAGACCGAGATGGAATGGGAAAGAATATGATTCACTCTAGCTTAGGTGTCACTCAGGTCCCAGGTATAGGACCTTTAACTCTCAATGAATCACCCACCCACCAAAGCAAACAAACAGATCCAGCTAGCACAGTATGACAACATGATATATGTAAAGCAGTAAAGAAAGCAATAAACAACTGTACATAAAGCAAAAATAAAACATACATAAGCACAAATAAACACATAACACCCCAGTAAACACAAATCAAACAAGCGCTAGGAGGAACCCACAAAAAGAACCAGAAGCCCTGGTTACAATATAAGGTTCCCCAGCAGAGTCGCCAAGCTGTCGCTCCCGATAAATGGGACTGGCCCAAATAAAGGTACAGACGCGAACGGTCGGCGAGAGGGACAATGAGAACACACAGCCGTGAACTCACTGGAGATGAATAGAGTCGCCAGCTAGGCATTTTTATCCCGGAGGAAAGGCAATGCTGCATAGACCTAGAAAGATACGGATAAGACGGTTGCGAACCAGAGAGACTGAGAAAGGGGGTTGGTTACAACCTGGGAAGGTGTTAGCACCCAGATTGTCCGCCGTACTCGACGGGATCCACGCTTAAAGATTTGTGTTTTAAAGGGGTAGTGTCAGTGCAATTTGTGTGTAAAGAGCTGGAAAAAGAATGTACAGGTGTCAATGCAAGGGAAAAGTGAAGTGAAATATGAAAGTGTCAGTGCAGGAATGAGAATATGCTCAAGATAATGAGGCTAAAAGAATGAAGCTAGAAAGAGGGGGAATATACAGAGACTTTTGTTCGATAATTGTTAAGTTATGCCTACGTATCCTCCCGTGCAATGAGGAAGTCAGAACACCGTAGTTCGACCCAAAGAGACTGAAAGATGAATTGACTTGTGAACTGCTTACTTGTCTATGCTCAAGTGTATGATCTGTCTGGCATAGATGCAAACTGTCTTGCATTAGACGGAAGAAGCGAGTTCTCGTTTGTGAGTGAATGAGATGAGAAAAGAATCCCGGAGGAGACGATTATTGTTTGTTTTTGTCTTTTCAGTCTTTTATTGTTTTTGGATTTTGTCATAAGTTAATGAGCTTAAGTCTAAACCAATGGATTTAGTAAACTCATCACATCTTCCCTCTGATTAGGGGTAATGAGAATATCTTAAGTGTGAAGTCAGCTTCTCACACTTAAACACCTTTGGTGTAGGATTAAGATCATTAACCTACTTGTGATTATTTAGATGTCTTTGGTGTTTTTGTCTAGTGTTAAATAATGAGGTTAAGCCATAATCAAGGATTAAACAGACTCATTACACCATCCTAATAGAAGGATAATAGATGAGAATGTTTAAGCTGAGGAAAGCTCCTCAACTTAATCCATGATTAGGGATTAAGCTCATGACAAAACAAGCCTTTGATTAAGTGGATTTTATTCAATGATATGATGATGAAGTGATTTTTATGGTTTGTAAGACAACTTGAGGAGGACTTGTCCATTAACACTAGGGTTAGTCCTTCTTAACCATTTAAGGAAGAATTAGAACCCTAATGCAAGGCCCAAGTTACAAGTGTAATGTCTTGATGATTATTAAGTGAATTGATTAAGAGATTTAAACACATTAAGGGTTTAACACTTAGGATTAAAGTTATACACTCCATCCTAAGAGAAGGATGCAGGCATAAGCTTAATCACAAAGCCTTAAAGCCTTTAGGGTTTAGTCCCTGATTATGAGGTGAGAAGAGAAGACTCAAAAGAGACACAAAGGTAAAACTAAGAGGGGAAACTAATCAAAACCCTAATCATTATCATGCTTGGTTATTCCTAAGGTTTGTGAGGTTTTCAAGAGAAGTCTTCAATGGAACCACCAGGAAGCAGATGAAAGGATCAAGAGAAGCAAAGTGACTTGCTTCATTCAAGAAGTCAAGTCACTTGAAGAAAGAAAGTGGGAAGAAGAAGAATTAGCAAGCTCAAACTCAAACACAAACAAAAATGCAGCAATGGATGCAAGAGAGATGAAAAGAAAAGTTATGAGAAGTGAAGGCAAATTCACTTCTCAAGTTCACTTACCACCTGAAATGTTAGAAAAGGAATGCAATGCAATGCAAAAAGAATCAATGTCCAACTCCTCATGAATAGGCAGAAATGATTTTTTGAACTATGGATCAAATTAATGCAAAAAGAATCAATGTCCAACTCCTCATGAATAGGCATGAATTGGCAGAAAAATTCTCAAAATACATCAAGATCAAAAAAGAAATTTGGTTTGAAGGTTGGACAATGTTTTTAAATGTCTTAGAACATTTCATGAATTTTTTGGTGATTTTTAAATACCTAAAAGCATTTTTAATAAATTAATTTTCATTAATCAATTAAAAATAATCTTTTAAATATTTAAAAATACTTTTTAAATGCTAAAAATGAAAATAAAAATATTTTTGTGTTTTAAAAATTAATGAAACTCTTGAGAAAAAGTTTCATTATTTTTAAAACATTTTTGCTATTTTTAATAAATTATAGAAATTAAATGAAAGAAAAACGAAAATAAAATGTGAAGTATGCAGTATGAGTGGCTGTGATTGAGAGTTGAGTGATCAAAGGGCCCTGCGTGCAAGTCAACGAGACTGGGGGTATGCACAATCCAAGGCCCAGATTCAAAGTTCAAACACGCGCGTGATCTGATGGTTGTGCTTCCAAGTTAACCTAATTAACTATGATTAATTTAATTAAACAAAATTAGGGTTTAATGACCCATCTGAGCCGTCCACAAGCGCGCGGGAAGCAGCATCCAAGGGACCAGATTTAAAGTTCACTAATTAATGAGATTTAACCCTAATTACATTCAGGCGACCGGAGATGAGCTCCGGTCGTCTTCTCCGGCCGTGCCAAAACCCTAGCTTCTTATCTAGGCTACCCCAAGTCGGATTAAACGCCCAGAAACAATCCCCACACTTCCAGCAACTCAAATCCACAATCAATCATCATTTACCTAGCACAAACAGGCTGAATCGAAACAAAACAAAAATGGGGCCAAACTTTCAGACACTCATAGAATACTCATTTTTCCACCATTTTCGATTCTAAACATATCACAATGATCCTTAAAGCATGCACTTTCAATTTATAACAAAAAATCAAAGCTTTGTGAGGAAGTGTTCTTGGCCATACCTGAGCTGGAGACTTCTGTTTCTGGGCTTTCAGAGCTATCCTTTGGTGCAAGCTTACTCCACTGACTCCCCTAGTGCTAATGGAAGGCTTGGAATGAGCTTAAACAAGCTAGTTTGAGAAGTCCAACACTGGTGCAGCAGGTTTCACAGTCAGGAATGGTGAGGTTTCAGGCTACTCCAATGGTGGATTCTTGCTCCTTTGGGTGTGCTTGACTTGTTGGTGAAGAAAAATGATGTGTTTGATGGTTGGATAAAGGGATTCGAAGAGTTCTGGTTTTGAGGATGAGAAATGGTGAAGCTCAGTTCATGCTGGTTTCAGGCTTGAATCTTGTTGGTTTCTACTCAATGGAACATGGTGAAAAGGTTGATGAAACTTGTTGGAATGTTTGTGAGGTGAGGAGGCAGATTCGAAGGAAAATGCAAAATGGGATGGTTTTTGTGAATGTGATGCTCTGGCCTGTTTTTTCTTGGCTTGGTGTTATGTTTGGCTAGCAAATGGAAAGTATAAACAATCCCAATTGGCCAGATGATGTGACCTGGCCTGCTGTGATTGGGATGTTTGCTTTTGCCAAAAGTCAACTTTTTGTAAGAGAGGTATGGCTTGGTGCTAGGCTTGGTACAAGGGCTAGGGCTGGCGCAGCATGGTGTGTATGGGATGCTAGGAAGGTTCAGCAACCAATGCATCAAGTTGGTGAGATGTGATGATAGTTTTTGCAAGTGGTTTCATCCTTGGTTCACATGTGATTTCCCATTCCATAAGCCATGAAACATGAGAATTTTTGGTTCAATTCTGACTTTTAGGACTCATGTGATGTTTGTACATTGTTTTTAAGTGAACTAGAAGTTACAAATGGCCTTGGTTCATGGTTTTGCAAATTTGTCATTTGAGGCATTTCTTGAAAATAAGTGATTTTGGCCAACTTTGTCAAACCATAACTTTTGATCCATGAAGAATTAGATCATGTTCTTGTACTTTTTGAAAAGGGAAAAATGTGATCTACAACTTTCATGACCAAGGTTTTTCCATTTGAAGCTTTCTTGGATCAAAAATCAAGGCTTGAAAAATGACCTAAAATGACATATCCTTGAAAAGTCAACTATGCCCAAAAAAGTCAACTTTGCAAAAACTTCAAATTCTTGATTTTTGTGAACTTCAATCTTCTTCCATGATCAAATAAAGACCATATACACTCAAAATGATGAAGATCACCCCTTGGTTGGGTCATTGGGGGCCTCAGATGCCCTGATTTTACACTGACTTGTCTGAAAAGTCAACCCTTGATCAGATGACTTCCCCATGGAATTTCTTCATGAAAATTGATATGCATACTCCCTATACCATATAGAGACCAATGGAAACAAGAATGACCAAAAAAATTGGAGTTATGGCCTCTGAAACCAAAACCCTAATTTTTAGGTCAACTGTGCAGTCAAACTTGGCTCTGCATCCACACCAATCCCAGTTCTTGTGATTCTTTGGCATTTTTGACTTTGAGAGGATGTGATATGATATAAGAACACACATGGACCCCTTTGAAGTGATTGTTGACCTTTGGAGTGGCTCAAAAAGCTCTTGGATTGCTTAGAGCACAAACCCTAGGTGCAGATGACTTTGAATCTATGCAGTGGATCAAAAATGAGATATGAGATAATATGATTGAGTTTATGCATATGAAATGATCACAAGCCATGGTGTGAATGGGTGAGGGAAAATTTGGGGTGTTTACACTCTTCACCGCCGTCGGCTCCCCCTTCATCGTCGTTCTTCCTCTCTTCCTCTTCACCTCCCGCCGTCTCCCGTCCTCCCGCCGTCTCCCCTCCTCTCGCCGTCTCCCGTCCCCCTTCGCGCAACCGCGCGTCTTCCCTTGCCCCTTCGCGCAACCGCGTGTCTCCACCCCCTTCATGCCGCCGTCCGCCGTCGTCTCCACCACTGTGACCCTCCAAGGTACTTTTTACTGTTGTTTGAATATATATATATATAGTTTTGTATATATATATATAAATATATATATATATATATATATATATATATATATATTTATATATATATATATACAACATGTATACTAAATTATATATAAAACTATATAAAACTATATATATATATATATATATATATATATATATATATTTATATATATATATATATATATATATATATATAGTTTTATATAGTTTTATATATAATTTAGTATACATGTTGTATATATATATATATAGTTTTGTATATATATATATATTTTTTATTTTATACATGTTGTGATGATATTGTTTCTCGTAGAAATTGTGTGTCGACGAGAACTTCTGCATCGTCACCCGTGAGTCATCCGGTCGGCGACACGATATTAATTGCAGGTTCTTTTTTAATTATTTATAACTTCTCACTTCTTCTTTATGCATGTCACGTGTTTGCACGTAGAGAGCGACTATTATAGGTGTCTAAATGATTTATCTGATCTGTATGCATTAATTCCGGAACATAGGTATGAATCGTAGTTGGATAAAAGCTAATCGATTAAGTGTTGAGTACGAACATGGAGTGAAGGAATTTCTACAATTTGCTGAAAGCAATGCTAAAAAAAAAATTCCTCCTCCTAAAAGTAATGGTGAAAAAAGTGTTGATGTGCTTTTTCTCTGTCCATGTGTTCGTTGCGCAAATCGCGAACCAAAACTTAATAAGAAGGCAATCATGGATCATCTAATTTGTCATGGGATTTGTCAAAGTTATACACAATGGATATGGCACAGTGAGGTAGTAGAAAAGTTAAATGTGTCCCAAAAAGATAATATTGGTGTAGAAATGGATGATGATCGTCTGGAAGACATGATGCGTGATATTGGACAAGATTCGTTTAAAAAGGCACATGCATATGATACTTTATGCAGTGACAAGGATAAACCTTTGTACCCGGGATGCACTAATTTTACACGTTTGTCAGCTGTGTTAAAATTGTTTAATTTGAAGGCAAATAATGGGTGGACTGATAAAAGTTTTACCGAATTGCTTGAATTGTTGACACAGATGCTTCCAGAAGGTAACATATTGCCAAATCGTTATTACGAGGAAAAAAAGATATTGTGTCCAATGGGTTTGGAGAATGAAAAGATACATGCATGCCCTAATGATTGCATATTATACAGAAAAGAGTATGTAAACTATAATAATTTTCCGAAGTGCAAGGCGTCACGCTACAAAAAGAAAGATGGTGATTCTAGTGATGATGAGGTTGTCAAAAAGGGTCCTCCCGCGAAAGTGGTATGGTACCTACCAATAATTCCAAGGTTCAAGAGACTCTTCGCAAATGCAAATGACGCAAGGAATCTTAGATGGAATGCCGAAGAGGTTATACAAAAAATCCACACCGGCCAGAAGCATCGATTGTTGAGAGGTACATTGCAAAAGAGGCAATTGAGTTTTGTTCAAACTATTTGTCAGAAGTGGATGCTGTAGGGGTTCCTAAGTCTCGTCATGATGGAAGATGTGAGGGTATGGGTACACAAGGTTTAAATGTCAAGAGCTTAAGTATTGATGTGGTTGTTCAAGCTCATTTGTATATTTTGAATAACACGGATGAAGTTCAACCTTACTTATCTGCTCACAAAAGCATCATAAAGAAAAGGCACCCCAAGATGAATGAAAGATGGTTGTTAAAAGAGCACAATAAGAGTTTCTCTGAGTGGTTTAAAGAGAAAATTGCTAATGATGATAGTGCATCTAATACAATTAAGTGGTTGTCCTATGAGTCGAAATGTAACATAATAACTTGGAGTGGATATGATATTAATAAAACTTGCTTTTATACAAAGTCAAAGGATGATCGTAGTACCACACAAAATAGTGGGGTGATGATTGTGGCCGAGTCCATGCACTTCTCTAGTGCTAAAGATAAAAATCTGGTTATGGCATCTACACCCTACTTTGGGGTGATTGAAGAGATTTGGGAAGTTGATTATGTTGTGTTTAAAGTTCCTGTATTTAAATGCAAATGGATTGATATCAATAGTGGTGTAAGAATCAATGAATTTGGAGTTACATTGGTTAATCTTAGAAAGTTAGCTTATGCGGACGAACCTTTCATTATGGCGTCTCAAGCAAAACAAGTGTTTTATGTCACAGATCCTTCTGATAAAAGGTGGTCGGTGGTTATACAAGGAAAGATGCATGATAGTGATGAAAATCAAGATGCCAACCTTGATATTTCCGAAACTCCTCCTTTCTCAATAAATGTGCCTACCTTCATTGAAGAAAATGACGAGGATGATGTGCATGCTATTCGCACAGATCATGGAAAAGGGATATGGGAGGACTAGTAAGTTATTTATTTATTTATTTTGTGCTTGCTTTGATGTCTAATTGTTTATATTTTTGCTTAATTTAATGTCTAATTGTTTATATTTTGTGCTTAATTTAATATCTAATTGTTTATATTTTTTTGCCTAATTTGATGTCTAATTGTTTTTATTTTATGTGAACAGATACATGGCTGATTCAACAGACAACCCTTCTTCATCTAGTGACCCTACAAAAAAAAGAGTTAGAGGTCCCACTTTGATGACACAGATTGACAAAGTTCACCAAACAGGTGAGAAGATAAAGGAGAAGTTTGATCCAAGAACCCATGAATGTACGGGTGTTGGTAAAAATGCTTCAAATTTTAAGAGTTACATAGCATCTCTTGCTCGACAGAGATGTAGTATTTTGAAAGATGAGTGGAAAAACGTAGATAATGACATAAAAGAGGCTATTTGGACTGATGTTCAGGTATTTTTGCTTATTTTGATGTCTAATTATGTTTTATATTCATATGCTAATAACATATGCTATATATTATATGTGTAGGCTCATTTCACTATTCCAGAACCTCATGATGCAAAAAAGGATCCATTGAAGAAATAATGGATTAAATATGTTGGAGAGTGATGGAGAGGTTTTAAGACACATCTCACAAGTGAATATATTAGAAAGCCCAAAGATGGTCTCGCTCTTGCATATATCAGATATCCTTATATTAAAGAAGAAGTATGGAAAGAATTTCTGAAGTCTCGAGATTCATCTGAATTTAAGGTTAGTATGAGTTATAACATTTTTATAAATGTTTATTATGTTTATTGTTCTTAATAACATTGTTATTATGTTTAGTATGATTAGTAACTTTTTCAGTTTATAATAGGAAAAAAGTGAAAAGGGTGCAAAAAATGTGGCTAAGAATGCATACCCACATGTATTATCTCATGGAGGGTATCGTTTGCTTGAAGAGAAAATGATAAATGAAAGGAGATTATCGAGAGATGATTCTAATTTAGATGATACGGGTAGCCCATCTCCACCTTCACGTCATGAGTTATGGAAGAGAGCACGACAAAAGAAAGGGGGAGAATACACATCACAGGCTACACAAGTTGTTGCAGAGAAAATTGTAAGTAAAATTCTTCAAGTATCATTATAATTTTGTTTGATAAAAACTATATTGATAAAGTTGTGGTGCATTTGTAGGATTCTCTAGTTGAAGAAGTTGAAAAGGGTGCATTTGTTCCGGATGGACGTCACGATATCTTAACAGCAGCCATTGGAACATCTAAGCATGGCGGACGTGTTCGTGGTGTTGGAAAACACCATAAACAGAGCACTTTCTTTGGAAGATCACGTCAAAGACAAGATATCGATGTATCAGAACAATTTGCACAATTGTCATCTCAATTGGAAGCATAAATTAGAGAGGATTTAGCGTAACAGTGGGTCGAAGAGCATAAGGCAATGCAACAATCTTTCATGGAGACACTTAAGTCTATGGGTATCTCCCAAAGCACAGCAAATAATAATTGCATTGAACAAAGGGAAACTGTGGATGGAAGCGGAAAAGGAAGTTGTTCAGTTGTAAAAGTAAGCAAAATGGAAGAGGAAGACAATGTTGAGAGATTAGTAAAAATGGTTCTGAAAAGGAGTGACACACAAATGGATTACTTTGAATTAGAATTAAGTCATTGTGTGAATGTCTCAAATTTTTATATGTCAGCGAAATGTATTAGAGAGTTGTTGATGGGACAACATTGGCTTGACGTTTCTACTTTGCAAGTATGGTCCACGTAAGTATATTTTATTTTTTATTACTCTCAAATATTTTAATATGTTATAACTCTTGTCACTTTGATTCTAATGTTTATGTTATAATTATTAAGGTATATTCATCGTATGTGTATTGATACATCATAATCAGAAGTATATGGGATATTGGACTCTGCTTTGTGTTCGTATGTTGATAATGTGGCAAAAACTGAAGCAAAAGTTAGAAAATACATACAAGACAAGTTACGTGATCACGAAGAGAAAGTGTGTCACTTGCTACCATTTATTCATGGGTATGTGTATGAAATTCTATTTTATAACTTTATTAATATGAAATTCTGACTTTTGTACTTCAACACGCACATACAAATCTCATTGGCAATTAATAGTCATTTGTCCAAAAGACAATACGGTGGTCGTCTTCTGTTCACTTCATCAGGAACTTAATCAAACCATGACGAAACTTGTTACAAAGTAAGTTTATCTTTTATGTTCACTATATCTTATATACATAATTTGTTACAAAAGTAATTCCATATTTTATGTGACTTTATATGGATTTGTCCCTTCTTTATTAGTGCTTTAGGGGTTCATCAAGAGGCACATGGCATTAGAAGAAAGCCTACATGGCTTCGACCCATAGTAAGTGGTGTAAATTATAAGTATAAATTTAATTTTATCATATAAGTATTCACTAATAATGTCATATATTCATTTGTAGACAAGGAAACAAAATAACTCTGATGATTGTGGGTACTATGTGATGAAAAATATGTTGGATATTGTCTCTGCAAAGATAATAGATAATTGGATGACGGTAATAAATATAACTTTACTTTGTTATTTACTTTGCATTTTGCAACTTAATGTGAATTTTCCAAAATAACTCTATATTGTTATTTATGTGTTGTAGGTAAATAATGACCCAACAGAATTAAAAGAAGATGATTTGTATGATTTGCGACTCCGTTGGGCAACATGTTTCTTTGAGTTATATAAAAGTTAAGCTTTATCTGGTAAGATAAATAGAATTGTCTGATTTGATCCTATTGACTTTGGTGTTGTCTTTTGGTTAATTGGTGTTATTATTTATTTTCAGGAAATTTGATTTTTGTGTTTTCTACCGAAGTTACAACTCATATTCTTATGGATATTGTAAGTTGATATTCAAGTGGGGGGAATATTGGTTGAATGTGTATTTTTTGTTGTTGTTGTTGTAGTAGTAAATTTTAGTATAAACCTCCTATATATTGAGATGACTATATGTGTATACTAGTACATTTGGAAGAATATATGTGTACTAGATATTTGGTTTATTGAATATTGGTGAGAAATATATGAAAATAGCGACCTAAATGTGGTCTATGTGAAGGAAAAATTAGGTACCAAATTTTTTTACAGGAATTGCTAAAAAATTAGATACCAAAAACATTACAGGAATTGCTAAAAAATAGTCATATTATATAAAATTTCTACAATACTTTTTACATCAGGAGAATGGGGAACCGATGTAAAAAGTACTATATGGCACACTTTTTACATCGGGCGAAAGGGGAACCGATGTAACAAGTCCCCTGTATGCACACCTTTTACATCGGGCGAAAGGGAAACCGATGTAAAAAGTCCCATGTATGGCACACCTTTTACATCGGGCGAATGGGGAACCGATGTAAAAAGTCCCCTGTATGGCATACTTTTTACATCGGTTATAAGAAAGCACCGATGTAAAACCCCACCTATTACATCGGTTTTAGCATCCAACTGATGTAAAAAGTACCTTTTACATTAAAAAAAATTATATTTTTTTTTCACATCAGACTTAAAAATTAACCGATGTGGTTGACATATTTTTTACATCGGTCCTAAAACTGATGTAAAATGTCTTTGACTTATTACATCGGCTGCCTTTACATCGGACTCGGAACCGATGTAAAAAGTCATTTTCGCCCGATGTAAAAAGTCATTTCTGCACTAGTGGTGTATGCCTTCAGCCTTCCCGGAAAAGACTGTAAATGAGTGCAAGGACAGGAAGTTCCATTGTACTTCTCAAAACACGGGGGCTTGAATTTGTGGGGAATCCTTACCCCCTCAACTAGGCCCATGTCCATTACATCAAATCCCAAGGAGTTATGAGATTCCAAGGATCTTAACTTTTCTGATATCTCGTCTAGCCGACGGTCATAAGCTTCATCTGCTCCAGCTCCTAACACTGTAAACTGCTCATCCTGAGGGTCTTCTTGCAGAACACGATCTCCAGTGTTCCTTTGGCCATCCCCAAGGATATTAACTTCAGGATTGTTGTGAGGTCCAAACACTACCGGAGTCATTCGCGGATGATCATGCGCATTGTTACTTGTATCCCCAATGCCTGCATGGTTATCTTCTGGAGTTTGCCGCTCGACTAACTCCCTCAATCTTTCTTGGGTCTGTGCCAGCCCAGTCATCACAGCCATTAATTGATTCATCTGATTCCTCACTTCTGTCCTCACATCAGTCATCTGAGTCCTCACATCTGTCAGTTCTTGCTGTAGCTGATCCATTTGTAGACTCGGAAGGTTGTGTCGAGTTGGATATCCGTGGATGCGATTGACGGGAAAGACCCTCCTGCGAGCAATATTTCCTAAAACAATCAACAAAGTAAGAAGGCAACAACAAAATCTCCAGCCAAACAAAGGATATGAGATTAACATGCAATGCAATATGTCTATATGTCTTCAGAGGGTATCTGGTTTGGTTCTTGGTTTTGACCTTCCAGACCTCTCTTGAGAAGAAGATGTTGAAGCAAAAGAAAATTCAATACATAACCATAAAAATACAAGTGACAATGCTAAAGTACAAATAGTTCATGACTTACAACGAAACAAACTCCCATGGTGAATCAAGATACAACAAATTTAAGAATACAACAAACAAAATCACCATGGTGAATTAAAGTACAAAAACAAATACAAAGAGAAGATCAAACATCTAATCCATATGCATCCTCTCTGACTTCCTTCAGGAGAACATCAGTCACCGGTCCAACTGGGTGCTCTGTGATTGTTCGGATGAGAAGGTTTCTGGTTGCAATGACATTTGTCATGTTTTGATACTTATCGTGTTCTTTGGATCCCTTTAACCCTTCCCGGAGTTTCAATTCTGAGATCTCCTTCTGAGCTGCTAGCAGTGCTTCTTGTTTTCTCTTCTCATTAGCTTCTAACTACTCTATCTTGGATTGCATCCTATGGTCTTCTTTCAGACGAGCCTCAGTTATCCTGACCCATCTATCCTGACTTTCCTCCAGATAATGCTCAGCTCTTGCCCTTTGAATCTTTGCTTCCTTACATGCATTCTTCAACACAAGTTCTCCTGCTCGGGCTTTCCTGATGAAGTCTTCAGTCTTCTTAATTTTGGTTACATGCTCGATGCATAGCTTCTCTAACCTCTCAATGTCCAGAAGACCATCATTCCTTTCCCAAAGGGCCTTCCTCAAAGCTTCAGCCAACTAGGTGTTTCTTTCCTTCATCTTCACAAATTCTTCCAGGCTTACTGTAGTTGTGAGCTCAACTGCTGATGGCCCTTGTACATCTTTCAGGGTGAATGGCATACGAGTAATCTGTCCTCTGATGCATGACCATTCAGTGTACTGAGCAGAGACTATGTTGTTGCATTTCCACAAAATAGCAGTCCCTTTAGTCTGTATGTGGTCCCAAGCCCAGGCTGCTTGTCGGACAATGGCATGATTTTTCTAAAAAGCACAATAAAGAGACTCTGCTAAGTCCTGCTCCCTAGGTGGATGTATCAAGGCATACCTCAACTGTCTCTTGAAAAGTAAATGATTATAATTGATGCAACCTTTTACTCCAATAAGTGGCACATTTGGGTATTGCCCACAGCTTGTTATTACGTCCCGACCCTTGGTGTTCTGAGTACACCATCTGATATCTTCTAAAGTAAGGGCGATCATCCTCTTAGCCCAATTCCTTGACTGATGTGGGTTCATGAAAGCTTCCGTCTTCGGCATGTGGTTCATCAACCAACTATAGAAAAGAGGTGCACAGCACCTCACCAGTCTTCCTCTTTGTTTCTCATTCTTTAGCATGAAGATGTGGATAGCATTCTTGCTTACAAACTTGGGCTCGTCTGCAAACAAGATGATGCCATAAATGCTGAGGGCTAGGAGAGCACAAACAGTTTCCCAATTCCCTACAGCGGCATGCTTTGTAGCCTGAGTAACCAAGAAATCCAGATGGAGGCCTGGGATTCCAGCCTTGGAAGTGATGTGCTCATCAATGATAGTTACCTCCAGATGTAATGCCTTGGCTATGTCTTCATTCCTTGGAGGGGTCATTTCAGAGTTGAAAGGGATTCCTCTTCTGATAGGGACACCCAATAACATAGAGTATTCTTCCAGCAAAGGACCAATCTGAAAATCTGGGAAAGTGAAACAACGGAGAGGAGGGTCATAAAACTGAAGACAGATGTGAATCATGCTCCTCTGCAATGTGTCCAAGTCCATGATCATGTCCAGGATTCCACCATAATGCTCTCTGAATAAGGGAACATGATCAGGGGTGATAAGAGCCTGTATCTTCTTGATTCCTGCTAGAGGATACTGAAAGAAGTGGTAGGTGATGTTGCTTTTCCTGGTTGAATCCATGTTGAAGATGTGTGCTGAAGGAGATAACTGAAGAAGATAACTGAAGGAGTGTTGAAGAAGATATCTGAGCAGAAGAAAGGTCAAAACCAAACCAAGAGAAGATGGATACCTTGTAAAACAAATAGAAAAATGTTAAATAATGCAATATGATGTATGCTTATGATATGCAAGGGTTTGTGATCATGGGCTGGATTATCAGTTGCTCTTGGTAGGGTCCATGAGTGTTCATAGTTTCAGATGAAGGCTGAGAACCAGTAACCAGGTGGGGGACTCAAATAAAGAGTCAATGATCCAGGGTTTCGAAGAACTCGTCCAAAATAGTATAACCTTAAAACAAATTCCAGTAGCAAGGTATGTTGAGGTCAAGGATTCCTTCAAACCTGTAAACAACCCAACCCATTCACAGGTATTGTTCTAGAACAAAGATCCTCAGATTTGGATCTGTTATGAGAAGTGTAAACACTTCTAACCCGAAGGTACAATGTTTACCCTAATCATAAAGGATCCTCCTCTAATTTACTTCAGATGCTGAAGGTCATCTAAAAAGGTCATCCAGACTTAGTAGGCTTCCCAGATTGCCCTAGCACTACAGGAAATCCGTAGCATAAAGTTCTCAAAAGGAAACCCATGTTTGAACTGTGTTTTCATATTCCCGCACCAGACCGAAATGGAATGGGAAAGAATACAAAACCACTCTAATCCTAGGTGTCACTAAGGCCTTTGTGTTGAGCCTTTCTCACTGGAATACCCCACCCACCAAGGTAACAACCATCCAACACAGTGATATGATAAAGAACGAAATGCAGAAAGAAATAAATGAAAGTGATAAAGTGAATGCAATAAATAAAGTTGTACAATAAGTAGTAAATAAAGCAAAAACATAAACACAAATAGAACATAACACCCCCAATAAACACAAACAAACAAGCGCTAGGAGAAACCCACAAGAGAACCAGAAGCCATGGTTACAAAGGTCCCCAGCAGATTCGCCAAGCTGTCACTCCCCGAATTTTCATCCCGGTGCAAACGCGAACCGTCGGGGATGTTGGAGGTTGAGGTTGAATAGAGTCGCCAGCTAGACATTTTTATCCTGAAGGAAAGGTAATGATGCATAAACCTGGAAGGGTATAGATAAGACGGTTGCGAACTAAAGAGACTGAGTAAGGGGGTAGGTTACGACCTAGGAAGGTATTAGCACCCAGATCGTCCGTCGTACTCGACAGGATCCACGCTTACTTGATTGTGTTTAAAAGGGGGATAATATATGTGCTAAACTGTGCATAAAAAGCTAGGGAGGAGAGGATGCACAAAGTGTCAGTGCAAAAAGGAAGTGAGTGCTCAAAACTGAGGCTAAGGAGAGAGAAACTAGGGGGAGGAGAGGGGGGAGACAAAGAGACTTTTGTTCGATAACCGTTAAGTTATGCCTATGTATCCTCTCGTGCAATGAGGAAGTCAGAACACCGTAGTTCGACTCAAAGAGACTGGTTATTTTTTTGTGATCTGCTTTCTTGTCTATGCTCACTAGTATGACTCGTCTGGCTCGAATGCTGACTGTCTTGCATTAGACGGAAGAAGCGGGTTCTCGTTTTCAGAGAGAGTATGATGAGAAAAGAATCCCGGAGGAGACGTTTATTGTTTGTTTTTTGTGTTTTCAACTTTTTATTGTTTTTGGTGTTTTGCATAGGATAATGAGCTTAAGCCCTAATCAAGGGTTTGTAAACTCACTATATCACCCCTGATTTAGGGATAATGATTCTACTTAAGTATGAGATGAAAATCTCAACTTAATTACCCTAATGATGCAGGATTATTAAGTGTTTTTTGGATTTCTGTTTTGTGTTAAGTAATGAGTTTAATCTCTAATCATGGATTAGTGAACTCATTACACCATCCTAAGAGAAGAATAATAGATGAGAACACTTAAGATGAGGAAGACTCCTCAACTTAATCCATGGTTAGGGATTAAAATCATTATATAACAAGCCTTTATTAAAGTGGATTTTAATTAAATGTGGGGTTAAGAAATGGATTTTATGTTTGTAAGACTAAACCTGAGGGGGACTTGTCCATTAAACACTAGGGCTAGTCCCTCTGAACCAACAGGCAGAGATGTAACCCTAATATAAGACCCAAGTTACAAGCTTAAGTCTTAATGATTATTATGTGTTTTGATTAGGAGGTGTAAACAACTTAAAGGTTTAACACTAAGTATTAAAGTTATACACTCTATCCTAAGATAAGGATATAGACATAACCCTAATTTAGAGCCCCAAAACTTTATCTGTTTAGCCTTGATTATGAGATGAGAAGCAGAGACTCAAGGAGACTCAAAGGTAAAAACTAGGGGAGACTACGTACAATCCTAAAGTTATCATGTTTGGATGTTCCTAGGGTTTGTGAAGCTTAAAGAAAGATCTTCAAAAAGTCTTCAGATGGCCGCCAAGGAAGAAGAAGCAAATGCAAAGAGAAGAAAATAGAAGAATAGGTTACTTACTTCCTGAAGAAGTTAAGTAACCTAAGAGAAAGAAAATGAGAAAGAGAGAGAACAAGTGAGTCAAACTCACTTCAAAGACATGTAAAGATGCAAATGAAGAGATAAGAAGAGATTGGATGTGGATGCAAATCCACATCCTGATCAACTTACCATAAGCCCCTGCAATGGTTAGTATGAATGCATAAGGTGGAACAAGATGTAATGATGCAAAGATGAAGGTGCAATGATGAAAACCAGAAGTAACTACATGATGCAAATGTGTCATGGAGAGATGCAAAGTCATATACAATGCATATGTATGATCATACAAGGGATGGATGCAAAAACAAGCATGTTAGAAGCTTAAGATCACATGAACATACATAAGATGTAATGAATGCAAAACATACCAAATGAATGCAACAATGATCAACCAATATTCACACATGTCCTAAGGTGTCTAAGATGACATACAAATGCATGAGATGTCATGACAAGTTCATATGATGATGGTATGCAAAGATGAATGCAAATGAACATGACAAATTAGGGTTTTAAGAAAGTATGAGATGCATATGATCAAAACAGAAGCAAAACACATGATACAAAATTGAAATTGCAACCAAATGAACCCTAAACACACATAAGATCACTTCCCAAAGATGGAAGTCAGAAGCTAATACATGAAAAATGCCAAACAAATGGAAAATTCATTGAAAAAATGTGAGGTAAATACCCTAGATAATACATGCCAAGTATGAAAGAATGCAAAAAGAACCATCCACAAACTCATCTTGGTTGATCAGAAATGAAATTTTGAAGTTAGGGTTAGAAAAATAGGAAATTTAGAAACCCTAATTCATGGTTAATTGTCTAAATGTGATCAAACCCAAAAAGAAATTTGTAAGATGAGTTTTTAAATTGTTCTAAATATGTGATAATGCTACATGATTTTTTTTTGTGATTTTTAAAGACCTAAAAGTATTTTTAATTAATTAAAATGAATTAATTAATTAAATAATACAATTAAATTATTTAAGAATATATTTTTAATGCAAAAATTAAAAATAAAAATGTTTTTGGTTTCTGAAAATTAAATTGAACAATGATGCAAAAAATTAGAATTTTATAAAATGTTTTACTATTTTTAAATAAATGAAGAAAATAAAATGAAATAAAAATGAATTAAAATGCAAAGTAATTAGAAGGAGTGGTCCAGATTGCGTGAAAGAGAGATCAAGGGCCAGGATGAGAAGTCAGCTTGACTTGGGGTAGGATGATCTAAAGGCCTAGGTTTAAACTTAGCTTACGCGCGTGATCCAAGGGCCATGGTTCAATCTGACTAATTAATTATAAATTAACTTAATTAATTAGAATTAGGGTTTAATGATCTAATATGGACCATCCATGCGTTAACCTAATCAACATCCAAGGGCTGAGATTCAAACTGGGGACCTAAAACTAATGACCTTCAGGTGACCGGAGATGAGCTCCGGTCATCTTCTCCGGCAAGCCCCAACCCTAACTTCTTCTACAGGTCACTAAACACCAAACTAACTGCCCATAAATGATCCCCAAGCATCATACAATCAAAATCAATACTCAAACAAGATTTATAACACGTATATATGATGAATCGAAGCAAAAACACTTTCACAGGCAAAGTTTCAGAACAACCATACATGCTCATTTCTACACTATTTTCAATTCCAAACACATCAGCATGATCAACAAAGCATATAGAATCATTCTATAACAAGAAAACAAGGTTCTGGAAAAATTGTTCTTGAAGGTTACTTGAACTGGAGCTTTTCGAATTTGAGCTTTCAAAGCCTCCCTTTGGTGCAAAGTGGCTCCTTTGGTCCCCCTGAAGCTAATGGAGTGCTTGGATGAAGCTTATAGTAGCTGGTTTAAGGGTTCCAGTTCTGATATGGCAGAAAATGAGGTCTTGGTATTTTGTGTTTCAAGCCATGGTGATGGGTGGGAAATGATCCTTAGGTAATGTGTGATTGAATGGTGAAGAGAATTCTGAAGTTTGATGGCTGAGTAGTGAGAATCGAAGAAGGGAAGTTTTTGACAAATTTTGTGTAATTTGAGTGTTGGCTTGTTCTGAGCTCTTGTGTGATGTGTGTTGTGATCCTTAGGCTATGCATAAGAGATTAGAATGAGTCATAAGAGTGGTTGGGCACTGTGGGAATGGTATGACTCCATTGGCCAAAAAGTCAAAAATGGTGTACTTGAAGCATGTGCCATGGCAGAAGTGATTTGAGGTCTTGGGCTGCCTCAGGTGAGTTCAAGGAGAGCCTTTGGATCGAAAATGGTGAGTTGTATGGCTTGATTCATGAGTTTGTATGGTTTTTGCATTTTGACAACTTTGACATTTCTTGAGAAGCAAGTCATGAAATATTGTGGTTCAAAGCATAATTCTGGTTAAGTCATGTTGCATTATGTTTCTATGATGTATAGCAATGCATTAGAGGTCATGAGAAGGCTTGGAAATCAAAATTGCACATTTCCCTCTTTGGCATGAACTTGAAAATTACAAGATTTGTCCCAACTTTGACTTGCCATATCTTGATTTCTAGGATGAATCAAGAGGAGTTCTTGTATTTTTTGAAAATGGGAAGATTAAATCTACAACTTTCATGTTTGAGGAAAATTCATTTGAAGCCTTTTTTATAAAGAAAGAGGAGGTTGAAGATCTTTCCCAAAAATGAAAGTTTTCATTACAAGTCATGCCCGAAAATAGAAAATTTTGCAATGGCTCATAATTCTTCAATTTTGTGAACTTCCAAGCATTCCTAAGATTAAATAAAGATCATAGACCTCAAATTGATGAAGATGACCCCTTGGTACCCTTGATGGAGGCCTTAAATGCCCTAATTCTAACTTTTCTTGCATAACAAGTTACCACTTGATCAAATGACTTCCACAAGGATTTTTTTGCTTCAAATTTGATACACATGCTCCTTATAACATATATAGACCAATAGAATCAAGAATGGCCAAAAAATTTGAGTGTAGGGGCCTCAAACCCAAAACCCTAATTTCTAGGTCATCTGTGTAGGAGCTCCTAGCCTGCCTGGACAATTGTGCAATCCTCTGAGATTTTGTGACTTCAAAACAACCTTGGAGGTATAATATGATCATAGAACACTCATGGACCCTCTTGGAATGCTTCATGGCCTCTGAGATAGCTCAAACCTCCTCTAAGATTCATCTGACCACAAACCCTAGCTATGCAGCTTATGCAGTGAAATAACTTATGCAGTGAGATGTTATGCTTATGCAATGCAACATGAAGGATCACAAGCCAAGGTGTGAGAAAGAGAGGAGGGAAAATTTGGGGTGTTTACAAGTCTCTATCTCAATTGAACAAACTAAAATTGTTCAGGATGTTATCCAACATTCTATTCAGAAATTAATGATGACCGGATTCTAGAATCAGAGATGCTGGGACAGAAGTCATCTGTTCTGAGTTAAAAGAATTTAAATCACTAATATTATTCACCTATAAGAAATTAACAAATATTCTTTTCAGAAGCAGATATTCCTATTTTGGCTGCTATTTGCATTGAAGAAATTTTGAAGATCATTTAGAATTTATGGAAGAATCAAATCTAAATATTTTCAGTATCCAAGCCCAAACACTATTTGTATTATTTATTTTGTTATAACCCTAATTACAAAGTACAAAGATTGAGAATTATTGAGTAGGCTGCACATTCTGGTTTAGGGTTAGAATTGTCTTGTTCGTTGTGAGCCATTGCATCATCACCTAGATGTTGGAATTTGACTGACTCTTATTGAGTTATATTTTGTCCACTCTAAGCTTCTAAGTATGAGTGTTTATTCTTGATTGATGCTTTTAAGAAAGATCAAGTTTTTGTTTTGGAAGAGTGTTCTTCTATTTCCTTGTAAGGTTTTGGTTGATTATCACAGTGTGTGATTGAAGGGGAATGAAAGGGGGTTCTCTTATCTAAGTGTTCTTAGATAGAAATTGCATTGGGTAGTGATTAAGTGAAGAGTGTAAACTGGGATTGTTTAACTCTGAATTGATACTACTGATAGTGGATTTCCTTCTTGGTTTGTTAGCCCCTAGAGTAGTGTAAACACCCCAAATTTTCCCTCACCCATTCACACCATGGCTTGTGATCTTTCATATGCATAAGTTCAATCACATCATCTCATATTGCACATTTGATTCACTGCATTGCTTCTAAGTCATCTGCATCTAGGGTTTGTGATCTGAGCCATCCCTGAGCCAGTTGAGCCACTCCAAAGGTCTTCAATCACTTCAAAGGGGTCCATGTGTGTTCAAACATCATATCATATCCTCACAAAGTCAAGAAAGTCAAAGAAACACAAGAACTGAGAAAGGCATGGAAGCAGAGCCAGGTTTAACTGCAATGATGACCTAAAATTAGGGTTTTGGTTTCAAAGGCCATAACTCCAAATTTTTTGGTCATTCTTGTTTCTATTGGTCTCTATATGGTATAAGGATCATGCATATCAATTTTCATGAAGAAATTCCATGGGGAAGGCATCTAATCAAGAGTTGACTTCTTGGGCAAGTCAGTGCAAAATCAGGGCATCTGAGGCCCCCAATGACCCAACCAAGGGGTGTTCTTCATCATTTTGAATGTGTATGATCTTTATTTGGTCATAGAAGATGTTAGAAGTTCACAAAATTGAAGAATTTCAAGACATTTGCAAAGTTGCCTTTTTGGGAAAGTGACTTGTAATGAAAACTTGCCATTTTGGGAAAGTTTTTCAACCCTTTCTTTTTTATTCAAAAATGCCTCAAATGAGAAAACTTTGGTCATGAAAGTTGTAGAATGGATCATTCCCTTTTCAAAAATTACAAGAAATCATTCTAATTCATTTTGGATCAAAAGTTATGGCTTGTCAAAGTTGGCAAAAATCACTTAATTTTCACTTTTGTACCAAAGAGGCAAAGTTGCAAAACCTCTTGCCAAGCCTTTATGTGACTTCAAATTGACTTCTATGCTTTACACAAACATGAATCATGACCTAAAAATCAGATTGCACCAAAGAACCTCCCATTTTCATGACTTATGCCTCAAGTAATCACAAAAGGGCCAAAAGATCACAAAGTTGCAAAACATCACATAAACCCTAATCCACTTGCAAGTTGGCGTCAAATTCACTTCTATGGTCTGCCTTGATTCAAGATGCAGAAGACATGCTTTTGTTCTAGCCCTAAAACAGCCCATACCTCATAGTACACCTAGACTTGACTTTTTGCAAAAGTGGCCATACCAATCAAGCTGTGCCACCAACAACTCTCTGCCCTATCACAGCTTGATATGTGGACTAAAAGAGACTGAAAACACACAACAAGCAAGCCTGATCTCTCCCACAAGCCATAGTTCACAAAACTCTCCTCTTATGCACTTTCCTTCGAATATCATCACACAATCATCAAACCTCAAAACCAACTTCACCATTCATTCAGAAAGGCTTCATAGAGCATAAACCACCCTTCACCTTGCCTTGAAAGTCCCTGAAACTCATACACGATCCCCCCCCCCTCTGAACAGAACTCCATCAATCTCACAAACTAGCCACCATACACTCAAACCAAGCCTCAAAGCATATTCAGGGAGATCATTGGAGTAACTTTGAAGCAGGGAGGCAGTCTGAAAGCTCCAAACTGAAAGCTTCACTTCAGGTAGCTTCAAAAAAATATTTTTCCAGAAACCTTGTTTTAAGTTATTAAAATGATCTACATGCTCCCCTGAATGCAATGAGCTTTGAATTTTTGAAAATGATGGAGAGATGAGGATGTATGGCCTGTCTGAAACTTTGCCCGTGAAATAGGTTTTTGCTTGTTTCTCTTGATTCATGAAAAATAAATAGGTTTTGTTGTTGGATTCTTGTTTAAGATGTTTGGTTGAGTGAATCTGGAGATTTTGGCACGTTTTAGTGAGGTTTTGAGAGAGATAGGATGAAGGTCTCGCCGGAGAAGACGACCGGAAGTCTTCTCCGGCCACCTGAGGGTCATTAACCCTAATCTGAGTAATTAGCCAACTTTGAATTTGGACCATGGATTTTGTTGACCTATGTTGACTCCCGCGTGTTTGAAGAGCTCAGAGCACCCCATTAAGCCCTAATCCACGTCATTAGGTTAATTAATTAGGGTTTTAGGTTAATTGAGTCAGTTTGAATCTGGGCCAATGGATCTGGCGCCAGTCAACTCCCTCCAAAACCATTTGAATGTTAGCCCTTGGATTTGCATACTTCTCATATTTTCATTTTTATTTCATTTTCTTTTCATTTAATTTGCACGAATTATTTAAAATAGTAAAATACATTTAAAAATTCTGGAAATTTGTCAAGCATTTCATTAATTTTTTAGACCCAAAAATATTTTTATTTTTATTTTTTGCATTAAAAATTATTTTTAAATCATTTAAATGTTTATTTTTAATTAGATAATGAAAATTAATTAATTAAAATGCATCTAGGTATTTAAAAATCACCAAAAAATTCACATTGCATTTAGAAACATTTAGAAACATTATCAAATTCTCAAACCAAATTTCTTTTTTGTTCTTGATGCATTTTGACAATTTTTGTTGGAATTAAATTCATTTTTAGGCAATATTTTTGTGCAAACTTTGAAAAATCCATTCTTCCTAACCTTTGAGAGTTTGATAATGGTTCTTCTTGCATTGCATCCTTCATGGCATGTAGTTTATAGGGTAAAATTGGTTTGAATTGATCTTCCATTTTTAATTTGTTTTGCATTTTTTATAATGAGGTACCTTAAAACCCTAGCCAACTTGAGAAATTCATAACTTTCACTAGGTTAAGAGTTAGATCCCCTCCTTTGGGCAGTGAACTTGTATAGGTTTAGGGTATCTTTGATTGCATTTTCAATTTTTTATCATGCCATTTGCTTCGGATTTTGAATTTTGCTTTGTGTGTTGATCATAAACCCTAATTTGTGCCTTCCTTTGCATCCATCTTTCATTTGTTTGCATCCAACAATTAGCCATGACATTTTGTGCATCCACATGATTCATAATACATCTTAGGACATATTAGAATCATGTTTGTTCATTGCATCTTTCATTTGCCATGTTATATGTCCATTGCATTTCATAAGCTTTTCTTGAACTTCCATGATTCAAGCATGCTTCATCTGCACCCATATCCTTGTATGATCATTCTCATGTCTTGCCTTGTGTTTGCATCCCCTTTTAGCATCATTAACATCATGTCTATGCTTCTGGTTTTGGTTTGTACCATGGCATTTCATCTCATTTGCATTGCATCTCATTTCTTTTGGCTAACTTTTCAGGTGGTAAGTTATTTTGAGAAGTGAATTTGCCTTCACTTCTCACAATCTATTTTCATCCCTCTTGTGTATCATTACTGCACTTTATCTTGTGTATTTGAGTGAGCTTGCTCATTCATGTTCATCTCACTTTCTTTCTTCAAGCAACTTGTCTTCTTAAGTGAAGCAAGTTGTTTTGCTTCTCTTTGCTTCTTGCTCCTTTCATTTGCTTCCTTCCTGGTGGTTTCTTTGAAGATCTTTTGCAAGCCTCATTAACCCTAGGAACAACCAAGCATGATAACAATTAAGGTTTGATTAGTCCCCCATTTAGATTTTACCTTAGTGTCATCTTTGGGTCTTCTCTCCTCATCTCATAATCAGGGACTAAACCCTAAAGGCTTTAAGGCTTTGTGATTAAGCTTATGCCTGCATCCTTCTATTAGGATGGAGTGTATAACTTTAATCCTAAGTGTCAAACCCTTAATGTGTTTAAATCCTTTAATCAATTCACTTAATAATCATCAAGACATCAAGCTTGTAACTTGGGCCTTGCATTAGGGTTCTAATTCTTCCTTAATTGGTTAAGAAGGACTAACCCTAGTGTTAATGGACAAGTCCCCCTCAAGTTGTCTTACAAACCATAAAAATCACTTCTTAATCTTACCATTAACTAAAATCCACTTTAATAAAGGCTTTGTTTTGTCATGAGGTTAATCCCTAATCATGGATTAAGTTGAGGAGTCTTTCTCAGCTTAAATGTTCTCATCTATTATCCTTCTATTAGGATGGTGTAATGGGTCCATTAAATCCTTGATTATGGCTTAAACTCATTACCTAAAACTAAACAAAAATATCAAAAACATCTAAATAAATATAAGTAGGTTAATGATCTTAATCCTGCATCATGGTGATTAAGTGTGAGGTGCTTATTTCATACTTAAGGTATTCTCATTACCCCTAATCAAAGGGAGGATGTGATGAGTTTACTAACCCATTGGTTTAGGCTTAAGTTCATTAACTTATGACAAACACAAAAAAGCAATAAAAGATTAAAAACACAAAAACAAACAATAATCGTCTCCTCCGGGATTCTTCTCTCATCTCACTCACTCACAAACGAGAATTTGCTTCTTCCGTCTAATGCAAGATAGTTTGCACCTGAGCCAGACAGGTCATACACTTGAGCATAGACAAGCAAGCAGTTCACAAGTCAATTTACCTTTCAGTCTCTTTGGGTCGAACTACGGTGTTCTGACTTCCTCATTGCACGAGAGGATACGTAGGCATAACTTAACAGTTATCGAACAAAAGTCTCTGTATATTCCCCCTCTTCCAGCATTATTCTTTTAGCCTCATTATCTTGGGCTTTGCACTCCTGTTCTTACACTGACACTCCACATATTTCACTTCACTTTCTCCCAGCACTGACACTTGCATTCTTTCTAGCTTTGATACACAGATAGCACTGACACTACCCCTTTAAGCACAAATCTTTCAAGCGTCGATCCCGTCGAGTACGGCGGACAATCTGGATGCTAATACCTTCCCAGGTTGTAACCAACCCCCTTTCTCAGTTCCTCTGGTTCGCAACCGTCTTATCCATATTTTTCTAGGTCTATGCAGCATTACCTTTCCTTCGGGATAAAAATGCCTAGCTGGCGACTCTTGTCTTCTGAGTTCACCCATGTGTGTTCTCTCTCCTCTTTCGCCGACCGTTCGCGTCTGTACCCCTTCTGACCATGTGTCATTTGGTGGGAGCGACAGCCTGGCGACTCTGCTGGGGACCCTTATACTGTAACCAGGGCTTTTGGTTCTTTTTGTGGGTTCCTCCTAGCGCTTGTTTGATTTGTGTTTACTGGGGTGTTATGTGCTAATTGTGTTTATATAGTTGCTTTATTTATTGATTTATGTACAACTTTATTTATTGCCTTCCTTACAGTTTTTCATATTTCATACTGTCATTATCATTGCTGGATCTGTTCTTCTGTTTTAGTGGGTGGGGTTCCATTGAGAGTTTAAGGTCCTATACCTGGGACCTGAGTGACACCTAGGCTAGAGTGGTTCATGTTCTTTCCCATTCCATTTCGGTCTGGTGCGGGAATATGAAACACGGTTCAAATGTGGGTTTCTTCTTGAGAACTATGTGCTACAGATTTCCTGTAGTGCTAGGGCTATCTGGGAAGCTTGCTAAGTCTGGATGACCTTTATTGTGACCCTCAGAAGCTGAGGTGAATTAGAGGAGAATTTTTTATGGTTATTGTAAACACTGTACCTCCGGGTTAGAAGTGTTTACACTTCTCATAACTGATCCAAGTCTGAGGATCCTTGTTCTAGAACACCACCTGTGAGGGGGTCGGGCTGTTTACAGGTTTGCAAGTACCATTGGCCACATCATACCCTGATACTTGTTTTGATTAAGAGTACTCCATTTTGGGACAGTTCTTGTGATTAACCCTGGACATGTGACTCTTTATTTGAGTCCCCCACCTTGGTTACTGGATTTCGGAACCTCCATCTGGACTTCTTGAACATACATGGGCTTTATACCAAGACAGTAATCAGATCCAGCTTGATCACAAACCCTTGCATATCATTTGCATACATCATCATTGCATCATTTAACATTTGTTTATTTGTTTTTCAGGGTATCCACATTGTATCTGGCTTGGTTTTGACCCCTTCATCTGCATAGACCTCTGTTTCATCAGTTATCTACTTCAGCTATCTTCATCAGTTGTTTGCTTCAGTTATCTTCATCATTATCAGCTTATCAGTGGCTCATCTCCAGTACCAGTCTTGATTTTCATCAGCACTTGTCTTCAGCTCTTCATCAGCAGTCATGGCTCCTCCCAGGAAAAGCAACATTTCATACCATTTCTTTGAGCCTGTGTTGACTGGTATCAGGAAGGTCCAGTCACTTATCACTCCAGACCACATCCCATTATTCAGAGAGCATGATGGAGGTATCCTTGACATGGTTATGGACCTGGATCCTTCTCATAGGAGCATGATCCACACTTGCCTACAGTTTTATGACCCTCCTTTGAGATGCTTCACATTCCCAGACTTTCATCTAGGACCTCTTTTGGAGGAGTTTTCATCATTGATTGGGGTACCTGTCAGGGGTGGAGTCCCCTTCAACCCAGAGATGACTTCTCCCAGCAATAGAGAAGTGGCAAAAGCACTGTACCTGGAGCCTACTTTGATTGAGCAGAATATGACAACAAAGGTTGGGATCCCTGGTTTACATTTAGACTTCTTGATTTCTCAGGCCATCCTGAAGGCCTCTTTGGGAGAATGGAGGGAAGTTTGTGCATTACTAGCTCTCAGTATATATGGGGTTGTACTGTTTGCAGATGAGCCCAAATTTATCAGCAAGAATTCCATTCATCTTTTCCTTCTGAGGAACCCAGTACCTACATTGCTGGGAGACTTCTATTACTCCATTCATCAGAGGAATGAGAAACAAAGGGCGAAGTTAGTGAGATGTTGTGCTCCTTTGTTTCACACTTGGCTGCTCAAACACCTACCTAAGACAGATGCCTTCCTGAATCCTCACCAACAGAAGAATTGGTCTAAGAGACTTATTGCTTTGTCTTCAGATGATATCAGATGGTGGACCCAGAGCACCAAAGGCAAAGACATCATTACTAGCTGTGGGCAATACCCAAATGTACCTCTGATAGGAGTAAAGGGTTGCATCAACTACAATCCTTTGCTGTTTAAAAGGCAACTGGGCTATGCTTTGATTCACCCTCCTAGAGTGCAAGATTTAGCTGAGACCCTGTATTGTGAGATAAAGCATAATCTAGATGCTGTCAGACAAGCATCCTGGGCTTGGGACAACATCCAGACAAAAGGGATGGCTATTCTTGGAAGGTGCAATAATGTTGCTTCAGCCCAGTACTATGACTGGTCTCATGCTAGGGCTCAGATTACTGGAATGCCCTTCACCATTGAAGATATACCTGGACCATCCACAACACAGCTAGCAGCCACTGTCAGCCTGGAAGAATTTGAGAAGCTGAAGGAAAGGAATGAGAATCTGTCTCAAGCACTGAAGAAGACCCTCTGGGAGAGGAGTGATGGTCGTCTGGACATTGAAATGTTGGAGAAGCTTAAGGTAGAGCATCTGGCCAAGATTGAGAAAACAGAGGACTACATCAAAAAAGCAAGAGCTGGAGAACAAATATTGAAGAATGCCTGCAAAGAGGCCAAGTTTCAGAAGGCTAGGACTGATCTCTATCTGCAAGAAAGTCAGGCTAGGTGGGTCAGGATCACTGAAGCCCGTACTCAAGAAGATTAGAGAACTCAAGCCAGGATTTAGCAGATAGAGGCCAATGAAAAGCAGCAACAGGAAGCTTTGCTGGCAGCCCAGAAGGAGATTTCAGAGTTGAAGCTTAGGGCTGGATTGAAGAGGTCAAAGGACCAGGACAGGCACAAGAAGCTGACCACTGCCATTGCCACCAGAAACCTCCTCATCAGAGACATCACAGAGCACCCAGCTGGCCCAATGACTGAGGCACTTCTGAAGGAGGTTAAGGAGGATGAGTTTGGACTAGATGTCTGACCTTTTGATTGTTGTTGTTTTCATTTGATGTACTTTTCATTTTGTGTTGTATTTTGACCCTTTAAGGGCATGTGTTGTAAAAACAAACTATGTATTGTTCAGTATCTGTAATATATTTTAGTTTGTTTCCATTTTTGGGATTTCTTTTCTCAACAACATCAAAGCATCTTCCTCGGGGTCTGGAAAGGTCAAAACCAAGAACCAAGCCGGATACCTTGGAAAACAAATAAGCATACTGCATTGCATACTAACTTTTGTTTTGTTTTGTAGGTTTTGTTATTATTTTGTTTGTCTCTAACTCTGTTGTGCTTCAGGAAATATTGCTCGCCGCCGTGTGTTCCCTCTCAACCGTACGCACCGGTATCCTACTCGCAACAACCTTCCTGGTATCCAAATGGATCAAGTACAGCAAGACCTGACTGAGGTCAGAACACAGATGGCTAATGAAAGAGTGGAGATGAGAAACCAAATGGCCTAATTCATGACTGTAATGACTGGCTTGGCCCAGAGTCAGGAAAGGCTGAGGGCATTGGTAGAAAGACAAAACCCCGAGGAACCTCATCCTGGGACTGGAGGGACTAGTAATAATGAGGGAGGTCAGCCTCATGTTAACCCACCAGTATTTGGACCTCATCTAGATCCGGAAGTCAACGTCCCAAGAAATGTACAGGGCAACACTGCTGCAGGCAGGATCTTGCAAGAAGATCCTCAAGAGGTGCAGTTTACTGTAATGGGAGTTGGGGATGAAGTCTATGATAGGAGGTTTGATGAAATTGCTGAGAAGTTGAGATCTCTGGAGTCTCAAAATTCCTTACGCTTCGATGTAATGGATATGGGGTTAGTGGATGGGGTAAGAATTCCCCACAAGTTCAAACCCCCGTGTTTTGAGAAGTACAATGGAACTTCCTGTCCACGAACTCACTTACAGTCCTTCTTGGGAAGACTTAAAGCATATACTATGGATGAAAAGCTGTGGATGTTCTATTTTGAAGACAGTTTGACTGGGGCTTCAAAAGAGTGGTATTCACACTTGACCAGAGCTACTATCAGATGCTGGAAGGACTTAGCTGAAGCCTTCATCAGGCAGTACCAATACAATCTGGACATGGCCCCTAACAGCACCCTTCTGATGGGAATGTCTCAATCCTCCAGAGAAAGCTTCAGGGAATATGCCCAAGGGTGGAGACAGCTTGCTGCTGCTGTCCAACCACCCATGTCGGAAAGAGAAATGGCCGACATGTTCATGAATACTCTGCAAGGAACATATATTGATAGGCTAGCTGCCTTTTCTTCCACCAGTTTTGCTGACGTAGTTATAGCTGGGGAAAGGATTGAAAGCCTTTTGAAGATGTGTAAGATTTCTGATAATGGTGCAAGTTCGTCCAGTAATTCCAGGAAGCCTTTTGTGGGACCTCGAAGGACCAGTGAGACAAATGCCATTCATGCCAGCAGGGGCAGACCTCAGTATGTCCACAGATCAATAGCAGCTGTCACTATTCCAGCTCCGATTTCTCAGCAACCAGCATATCAACAACCACAACAACCACATTATCAACAGCAAGTTCAGTACCCGCCACAAATAACCTACAACAACAACAACAGCAATCAACAACAAAGACCTTTTCAACAAAGACCGTCACAGGCAAATAGGGTGATTGACCCTATCACTATGCCTTATGCTGCCTTATTGCCACAACTCCTGAAGCCCAACTTGGTTGAGTTAAGGACATTGGCACCACCAGATCCCTCCAATCTCCCAAGGAATTATGACGTCAACGCCAGATGTGCTTTCCACTCCAATGCACCTGGCCACAATACGGAAAAATGCAGGGCCTTACAAATGAAAGTCCAAGATCTGGTGGACTCTAAAGCCCTCAACTTTGCACCCCCTCCAAATGTCAACAAAAATCCCATGCCTAATCATGGCGGGCCAAGGATTAATGCCATTGAGGAAGACAAACCATCTATTTTGATTACCAGTGTTGCACAGATTCGAACACCTTTGGTTGAAATTAAAGCTCAGCTTCTAGAGTGTCAAGTGTTCCCCGGGTGTGAGCTCGGTTGTGGGTATTGCAACATTGCAGTCAACGGGTGTGATAATTTGAGAAGCGGCATAGATGGTCTTATCAAGGATGGAATCCTTCAAATCTCAACAACGGTGCCTACAAATCCAGCAATTCCTTTGACAACAATTCCTGACTCTCCTACAACTGCAGCAACAATCATTCCTACCAATTCATCAATATCATCAGCAATAGCTCCATCCATCACTTCAACAAATCAAATGTCAACAACCCTTTCTTCTACAACGTCAGCATCCATTACATCAGCAGAATCTTCTACAACGCCAACAACAATTAATGAAGATATCTCAGCAGTCACCATCTACTATGTTCCCTCAAATGTTCCTCCAAACAACAACTTTCAACAACAAACAGTGGCACCTCCTGCCATATCACCAGTCACCATTTACTACAATCCGCACACCATTTCAGTACCCTCCTGTGCTGCAGTCAGTCCAGTTACTATCACGGTGCCTGGACCAGTTCCATACGAAAGTAGTAATGCCATACCTTGGCATTATGGCTCTGACCTCTACTGCAACGGGGAGAAAATCACTTTGGATTCTTCAACCTCTTCTCCACAAATTGATAATGTTGGGGGAGGCGGAGGCTTCACCAGAAGCGGACGCCTTTTTGCCTCACAAACTCAGAGGCCTAATGTGGAAGCAGAAGCTGCTGCCAAAGCAAAAGGAAAGAGTGTGGTATCTGAAGAGCCGGCTGTCAAAGAAACTCAGAAGACATCTTTTGAACATGATGTAGACGAGTTTATGAGAATCATAAAAAGAAGTGATTACAAGGTGGTGGACCAGCTTCACCAAACTCCCTCAAAGATCTCCATATTATCCCTGTTGATGTGTTCTGAAGCTCACAGGAATGCATTATTGAAAGTCTTGCACGCAGCATACATGCCAAAGGAAATCACTGTTAATCAGCTAGAAACCGTGGTAGCAAATGTCAATACCAGTCATGGACTGGGCTTTACCAATGCTGACTTAACAACTGAGGGACGTAACCACAACAAGGCGTTACACATCACCCTAGAGTGCAAGGGTGCTGTTTTATCTCATGTACTGGTGGACATCGGGTCATCGCTCAATGTTCTACCAAAGAAAGCCTTAGTGAAGCTGGAGTATGATGGCTTGGCACTACGTCCGAGTAATTTGGTGGTGAGAGCATTTGATGGCTCTAAAAGATCAGTGCTTGGGGAGATTGATCTGCCCGTGATGATTGGCCCACAGACTTTTAAAATTACCTTCTATGTGATGGACATTCATCCGGCCTACAGCTGTTTGTTGGGTAGACCCTGGATCCATGCCGCTGGCGCTGTTACGTCTACCCTTCACCAGAAGCTGAAATTCGAGTGGGAAGGCCAGATCATCACCATCTGTGGGGAAGAAGACATCTTTGTTAGCCATCTGGCTACGTATAAGTACATAGAGATGGATGGAGAAATCCATGAAACCATGAGCCAGGGGTTTGAGGCCCTGAACATTAATGAAGCGTCTGCTGTACTGGGAACTTCCATGACGTCTTATCAGCAAGCCAGGAAGGTTGTTAAAGAGGGTACTGCCCAAGGCTGGGGCAAGCTGCTGCCCGTGGAAAAGAAGGAAGACAGATTTGGGTTGGGTTACAAACCAACTCAACAAGATCAATCAGGGGCTGCCAAAGAGCCCAATTTTGTCAGCGGAGGAATGCTCACCCCGGATGCTGTGAACAACTTGGAAGACGAAGAAGAAAGCAACCGCAACCTGGAGAGCTAGATACGTCCAAGGAGTCTTTTTTTTCTTCTTTTCCGCTCACTGTTTTCCATTTTTCTTTTTGTACAAAAATAAAATGGCAATGTTTTCCAAAATGATAACTTCATTCCACTTTTTCTAAACAAGATTAAAATCGATCACTAAAATAAACAATTAAAACCCTTGCAGAAAGTGCCTTCCAGACTGCACCGACAACAACACTGCTATGACTTCGTATGACTTTGACAATCCAATCAATCAAGATGATGAAGGGGTTGAAGAAGATTATGAGTTACCTGAAGAGCTATCCAGGTTGTTGAGACAAGAGGAGAAGGTCATCACTCCTCATCAGGAGGAGGTTGAGACGGTTAATCTTGGTACAGAAGAAGATGTGAAAGAGGTTAAGATCGGGGCCTGCCTACAAGATTCAGTAAAGGAACAACTGATTGACATGCTTCGTGAGTATGCGGATGTTTTTGCTTGGTCTTATCAGGATATGTCAGGGTTGGACACCGACATTGTCATGCACAAGCTGCCTCTAAAAGAATATTGCCCACTGGTAAAACAGAAACTACGCCGTACTCGCCTAGATATGGCAATGAAGATTAAGGAAGAGGTACAAAAGCAGTGGGACGCCGGGTTCCTTGTTGTAACTAGCTATCCACCGTGGGTTGCTAATATTGTACCTGTGCCTAAGAAAGATGGCAAGGTGAGGATGTGTGTGGATTACCGGGATCTGAACAGAGCCAGCCCGAAAGATGACTTCCATTTACCTCACATTGATGTATTGGTTGATAACACGGCTCAGTTCTCGGTGTTCTCCTTCATGGACGGATTTTCGGGATACAATCAGATCAAAATGTCACCTGAGGACATGGAGAAGACAACTTTCATCACACCCTGGGGCACGTTCTGTTATAAGGTGATGCCATTCGGACTGAAGAATGCGGGTGCCACTTATCAACGGGCTATGGTAACATTATTCCATGACATGATCCATAAAGAAATTGAATGTTATGTGGATGACATGATTGCCAAGTCCCTTACAGAAGAAGACCACCTGGTGAATCTGCTGAAATTATTCAAGCGTCTGAGAAAGTACCAGTTGAAGTTAAACCCCAACAAATGCACATTCGGTGTGCGATCCGGTAAGTTGCTGGGATTTATTGTAAGTGAAAAAGGGATTGAAGTTGACCCTGATAAAGTCAAAGCCATTCAAGAAATGCCTGCACCAAAATCAGAAAAAGAAGTTCGGGGGTTTCTAGGTAGATTGAACTACATTTCAAGGTTCGTATCTCACCTTACAGCAACCTGTGAGCCTTTGTTCAAGCTGTTAAGAAAAGAACAAACGGTCAGGTGGAACGAAGACTGCCAGAAGGCTTTTGACAAAATCAAGGAATACTTGCAAGAGCCTCCAATCCTTATGCCTCCAGTTGAAGGAAGACCTCTAATCATGTACTTGACAGTATTAGAAGAATCAATGGGGTGTGTGCTGGGCCAGCATGACGATTCTGGTCGAAAAGAGTATGCAATATACTACCTAAGCAAAAAGTTTACCGACTGTGAACAACGTTATTCACTGCTCGAGAAAACTTGTTGTGCTTTAGCGTGGGCTGCTCGCCGACTGAGACAGTATATGTTGACCCAAGATGGATCCAGTTAAGTACATTTTTGAGAAGCCAGCACTTACCGGACGGGTTTCAAGATGGCAAATGATCCTCACAGAATATGACATTCAATACACATCTCAAAAAGCCATCAAGGGCAGTGTATTGTCTGATTACCTCGCTGAGCAACCCATTGATGATTACCAGCCTATGAAATTTGACTTCCCTGATGAAGACATCATGTTCATAAAAGCAAAAGATCATGAAGAGCCTATTCACACTGAAGGGCCTGACCCGAAAAAAGAATGGACTATGATGTTTGATGGGGCTGTTAATATGAATGGTCGTGGTGTTAGTGCAGTACTCATTACACCTAAGGGAGTTCACATGCCTTTCTCGGCAAAACTCACCTTCAACTGCACTAACAACGAAGCCGAATACGAAGCTTGTATTATGGGTCTTGAGGAAGCCATTGACCTCAGGATCAAGACTTTGACTGTGTTCGGAGATTCAGCTCTGGTAATTAATCAAACCAACGGCAAATGGTATACCCACCAAGATCATCTGATACCTTATCGGGATTATACAAGGAGATTATTGACTTTCTTCACAACAGTCAAGCTTGAGTATATCCCTCGAGACGAAAACCAGTTTGCAGATGCTCTGGCTACCATTTCATCCATGATCAAAGTTCAAGCTGCCAACTTTGTGCCTCGAATTTCAGTGTTCAGACTTTACAGACCAACATATGTATTTGCATTAGATGTTGTTAAAGATGATAAGCCTTGGTTCCATGATATCAAATGCTTCTTGGAGGATCAAACATACCCACCTGGGGCATCATCCAATGACAAGAAGACTTTAAGAAGGCTAGCTGGTAGTTTCTTCTTGAATACTGATGGTTCTTTGTACAAGAGAAACTTTGATATGGTACTCCTCAGATGCGTTGATAGGACAGAGGCAGACTTGTTGATGCACGAGGTGCACGAAGGATCCTTTGGTACCCATGCAGGAGGACATGCAATGGCTAAAAAGTTGCTAAGATCAGGCTATTATTGGATCACAATGGATGCAGACTGTTGTGCTTATGCCAGGAAATGCCATAAATGCCAGATTTATGCGGATAAAGTGCATGTGCCTCCGAATCCTTTGAATGTGATGTCTTCACCCTGGCCATTTGCCATGTGGGGCATTAATATGATTGGCAAGATTGAACCGACTGCTTCAAACGGCCACAAATTCATCCTGGTTGCTATTGACTATTTTACCAAGTGGGTTGAAGCGGCTTCTTATGCAAATGTTACGAGGCAAGTGGTAGCCCGATTTCTGAAGAGAGATATCATCTGTCGGTATGGAGTGCCTGAGCGGATCATTACTGATAATGGTTCCAACTTGAACAACAAAATGATGGCAGAACTATGCCAGGACTTCAAGATCCAACACCACAATTCTTCTCCTTACAGGCCAAAGATGAACGGCGTTGTCGAGGCAGCTAATAAGAATATCAAGAAGATTGTGTAGAAGATGGTGGTTACCTATAAAGACTGGCATGAAATGCTACCGTTTGCCTTGCATGGGTACCGAACGTCAATCAGAACATCCACTGGGGCAACGCCGTATCATCTTGTTTACGGTATGGAGGCAGTCCTACCTGTTGAAGTTGAATTACCCTCCTTACGGGTACTAATGGATGTTAAACTGAATGAAGCAGAATGGGTCCGATCCCGATACGAGCAACTGAATCTGATTGAAGAGAAGAGATTAGCTACAATCTGTCATGGGCAGTTATATCAGAAGAGAATGAAGAAAGCCTTCGATCAGAAAGTCAGGCTCCGAGAGTACCAAGTAGGAGATCTTGTACTGAAAAGACTCCTCCCTCCTCATATAGACCACAGGGGCAAGTGGACTCCGAACTATGAAGGGCCATTCGTAGTAAAGAAAGTTTTCTCTGGTGGAGCACTGATGCTCAGTACTATGGATGGTGAAGACTTCCTGTCCCCTGTGAATTCAGATGCAGTTAAAAAATACTTCGCATAAAAAATGACCCGCTGGACATAAAAACAGAATGTAAGTCCAGGCAAAAATAGGGCATCCCGGCGAGTCAAAAACAGAATAAAAGACTCGGGAAAAAATAAGGGAAAATGGATTAAAAAAAATGTACACCCGCTGAGTTGAAAAGCCGCATTGGACAACTCAGGCAAAAATGGGATCCTGGTGGATTGAAAACCCGAAAGGGCGATCTGCACAAAATTAGGGAAATAAGCGAACAACTGCGTTCTGAATTCGTCTGTATCACTTACAACATGGTAAGCTTCGAAAGGTCCGAGCACCGGTCAGAATCAGCCTTCTTCAGAAAGCAAGACGAGAAGAACGTCAAAATTCATACGAGTCATAGCAAAAGGGAAGCTCCTTGAAGCGTCATTAGCATTGCCAGCATCTTTTGTTTCTCAATTTGTAACAATCTCCTCATTTCAGGGGATTTGTTTCTATGACTGTATCTTGCCAATTCAGGGCGCACGAATTAATAAAATCAGATTTTTAGTCATGTTTCGTCTCGTACATTTTATTTTCGTTTGCAAAAATGTCCGATGTCATTAAGATATTGATTTCATAAATACATATGCTTCCCCTCTAAAAATACGTGCTTACAGGAAATATACTTACTCCCGGGAATGTCTAAATTCCTATGATGGAATCCAGTAAGGGATACCTCGGGATACTTGTGCGTTTCTTTGTCTTTACAGGATTGCAGGTATCCAAAACGCAACATGGGGCATCGGAGCTTCTCCCCATTAGGCTGCCAAATCACTGTTTCCTCATCACACCGTCCAAGTAGCACCAGAGATGCTTCCTCCCCATCAGAGTTGCTATGCATCACTTCTCCAACATTTCCTTCAAAGGGCAGCCCCTGAAAGTGCTCATATCCCCAGCCGAGTTGTCAAGCATAATCCTCAGCAGGATCCTCACAGAGATCCTTAGGAAGATCTATCAGTGATCTCTCTCCTTCCTCAGCCAAGTGCAAGGACCGGGAACCATCACCCCACAGAGTTTCAGCCTTTATCCAGAAGAGCAACGACTGAAGATCTCACAACAGAGTAACGAAAGCTTCTACAAACCCCAGCTGGGTCCCTCATTACTAAGAAAGACCTATCAGGGATCTATTTGCCCCAAGCAGAGTCATATGTGCCAGATCTACCAATAATCTTATCCCCAACTGGGGAATCCACTTCAAGCCGATCAGCCAGAGATCTCCACAGCAGCGGGATCCGAATCCCGGATCAGTATCTTTGCATAATCATAGCATTCACATCATATTTTCCCCACAGAGCGTAGCATTCCGTCTAAAACGGAGCATTACGGCAAAAAATCAAACATATTGCATAATCACAAGCCATGAGTCGAATTGAACACTTGTAAATACTGACGACCCATCAGACAGTATACAGAATATTTCCCCAATTCCTCACCGGAGGGCCAAAACATTTCCCTTACAGATGCACACTCCTTTTGGCACTCGTCTGTGTCATCATTCCCCAGTAAAGTCGCCCGGGCGTTCTCTACAAACAGATACTTATACATTACAAATGCTTCTTGACACTCGTCCGTGTCATATCCCCAGCAGAAAGCCAAAGCGTCCCCTTTGCACTCACAACACATGTGTACATATTTATACAATTCCCTGACACCCGTCTGTGTCACCCCCAAGCATAGTTGCCTAAACATTTTGTAAATCAAATACTTGTTTATAATACTTTTTCTGACACCCGTCTGTGTCACACTCTCCCCAGCAAATTGAGCACTCGTCTGTGTCTCATTCTTACTTTTTACTCATGCAGATACTCATCCGTATCTTGTATATACCACTTAAATCCCCTCAGAATCAACACTCGTCCGTGTTCCTTGTTTCTATTGATACTCGTCCATATCATAGTCTTAAAGATGCTTTGTCCACATCTTTAATCTATACACCGTGTCAAAAACTTATGTCCTCTTGATTTTAGACACTCGTCTGCGTCTACCGTTCCCAGAAGAGTCCCCGGCAGATCTTGATAAACTATTACCTTTCTATCTGACATTCGTCCTATGTCAGGATACCTTTCGGCAGCCGTACCCTGCCAGGTGATCGTCCTTCACCTTTCTGATGATCGTCCTTCATCATTCCCAGCGGAGTCTCTATTCATTAGAACCCCTTCCTATCTGACATTCGTCCTATGTCGTGATATTTTCAGCAGTCGTCCCCTGCTAGGTGATCGTCCTTCACCTTTTTGATGATCGTCCTTCATCATTTTATCTGATGGTCGTCCCCATCGTTGATCTTGTTATCTGACACTCGTCCTGTGTCATGATAGACCCCAAGAGCAGCCGTACCCTGCTAGGTGATCGTCCTTCACCTCTTGATGATCATCCTTCATCTTGCTTATCCGATGGCCGTCCCCATCGTCGACCTTTTCTATCCGACATTCGTCCTATGTCGTGATACTTTCGGAAACCGTACCTTTCCAGGTGATCGTCCTTCACCTTAGATGACCATCCCTCATCTTATCCCCAACAGAGCAGCCGTCCCCTGCTAGGTGATCGTCCTTCACCTTTGATGACCGTACCTCATCATTTACTTCATTTATGCCTTGAATTTGATGGTCGTCCCCATCATTCACTATTACCTTTATATCCCCAGCTTGTCGGCCGTCCCCATCATTGCTTTATTTCCCGCATTTTCCCCAGTATGTCGGTCGTCCCCGTCATTGCTTTATCCCCAGCAGTCGTCCTCTGCTCGACGGTCGTCCTCCGTCGCCCGCACTTTAAATATACTTTATTCTCTTTAACAATTTATATCCCTTTTCTTCTTCATTCAGTGAGTGCAAATCTTGGACTGTCTTTGGTATTCAACCACAAGTTATCTTGTTTGCCTGTTAAGCCGTTGTTTACATCCTGCACAGCTAACTCATGTTTGAATAGGGGCAGCTGTAAACACCCCAAATTTACCCTCACCCATTCACACCATGGCTTGTGATCTTTTCATATGCATAAGTTCAATCACATCATCTCATATTGCACATTTGATTCACTGCATTGCTTCTAAGTCATCTGCATCTAGGGTTTGTGATCTGAGCCATCCCTGAGCCAGTTGAGCCACTCCAAAGGTCTTCAATCACTTCAAAGGGGTCCATGTGTGTTCAAACATCATATCATATCCTCACAAAGTCAAGAAAGTCAAAGAATCACAAGAACTGAGAAAGGCATGGAAGCAGAGCCAAGTTTAATTGCACAAATGACCTAAAATTAGGGTTTTGGTTTCAAAGGCCATAACTCCAAATTTTTTGGTCATTCTTGTTTCTATTGGTCTCTATATGGTATAAGGATCATGCATATCAATTTTCATGAAGAAATTCCATGGGGAAGGCATCTAATCAAGAGTTGACTTCTTGGGCAAGTTAGTGCAAAATCAGGGCATCTGAGGCCCCCAATGACCCAACCAAAGGGTGTTCTTCATAATTTTGAATGTGTATGATCTTTATTTGGTCATAGAAGATGTTAGAAGTTCACAAAATTGAAGAATTTCAAGCCATTTGCAAAGTTGCCTTTTTGGGAAAGTGACTTGTAATGAAAACTTGCCATTTTGGGAAAGTTTTTCAACCCTTTCTTTTTTATTCAAAAATGCATCAAATGAGAAAACTTTGGTCATTAAAGTTTTAGAATGGATCATTCCCTTTTCAAAAAGTACAAGAACTCATTCTAATTCATTTTGGATCAAAAGTTATGGCTTGTCAAAGTTGGCAAAAATCACTTAATTTTCACTTTTGTACCAAAGAGGCAAAGTTGCAAAACCTCTTGCCAAGCCTTTATGTGACTTCAAATTGAATTCTATGCTTTACACAAACATGAATCATGACCTAAAAATCAGATTGCACCAAAGAACCTCCCATTTGCATGACTTATGCCTCAAGTAATCACAAAAGGGCCAAAAGATCACAAAGTTGCAAAACATCACATAAACCCTAATCCACTTGCAAGTTGGCCTCAAATTCACTTCTATGGTCTGCCTTGATTCAAGCTGCAGCAGACATGCTTTTGTTCTAGCCCTAAAACAGCCCATACCTCATAGTACACCTAGAATTGACTTTTTGCAAAAGGTGCCATACCAATCAAGCTGTGCCACCAACAACTCTCTGCCCTATCACAACTTGATATGTGGACTAAAAGAGACTGAAAACACACAACAAGCAAGCCTGATCTCTCCCACAAGCCATAGTTCACAAAACTCTCCTCTTATGCACTTTCCTTCGAATATCATCACACAATCATCAAACCTCAAAACCAACTTCACCATTCATTCAGAAAGGCTTCATAGAGCATAAACCACCCTTCACCTTGCCTTGAAAGTCCCTGAAACTCAAACACAATCCCCCCCTCTGAACAGAACTCCATCAATCTCACAAACTAGCCACCATACACTCAAACCAAGCCTCAAAGCATATTCAGGGAGATCATTGGAGTAGATTTGAAGCAGGGAGGCAGTCTGAAAGCTCCAAACTGAAAGCTTCACTTCAGGTAGCTTCAAAAAAATATTTATCCAGAAACCTTGTTTTAAGTTATTAAAATGATCTACATGCTCCCCTGAATGCAATGAGCTTTGAATTTTTGAAAATGATGGAGAGATGAGGATGTATGGCCTGTCTGAAACTTTGCTCGTGAAATAGGTTTTTGCTTGTTTCTCTTGATTCATGAAAAATAAATAGGTTTTGTTGTTGGATTCTTGTTTAAGATGTTTGGTTGAGTGAATCTGGAGATTTTGGCACGTTTTAGTGAGGTTTTGAGAGAGATAAGATGAAGGTCTCGCCGGAGAAGACGACCGGAAGTCTTCTCCGGCCACCTGAGGGTCATTAACCCTAATCTGAGTAATTAGCCAACTTTGAATTTGGACCATGGATTTTGTTGACCTATGTTGACTCCCGCATGTTTGAAGGGCTCAGATCACCCCATTAAGCCCTAATCCACGTCATTAGGTTAATTGAGTCAGTTTGAATCTAGGCCAATGGATCTGGCGCCAGTCAACTCCCTCCAAAACCATTTGAATGTCAGCCCTTGGATTTGCATACTTCTCATATTTTCATTTTTATTTCATTTTCTTTTCATTTAATTTGCACGAATTATTTAAAATAGTAAAATACATTTAAAAATTCTGGAAATTTTTGTCAAGCATTTCATTAATTTTTTAAACCCAAAAATATTTTTATTTTTATTTTTTGCATTAAAAATTAATTTTAAATCATTTAAATGTTTATTTTTAATTAGTTAATGAAAATTAATTAATTAAAAATGCATCTAGGTATTTAAAAATCACCAAAAAATTCACATTACATTTAGAAACATTATCAAACTCTCAAACCAAATTTCTTTTTTGTTCTTGATGCATTTTGACAATTTTTGTTGGAATTAAATTCATTTTTAGGCAATATTTTTGTGCAAACTTTGAAAAATTCATTCTGCCTAACCTTTGAGAGTTTGATGATGGTTCTTCTTGCATTGCATCCTTCATGGCATGTAGTTTATAGGGTAAAATTGGTTTGAATTGATCTTCCATTTTCAATTTGTTTTGCATTTTTTATGATGAGGTACCTTAAAACCCTAGCCAACTTGAGAAATTCATAACTTTCACTAGGTTAAGAGTTAGATCCCCTCCTTTGGGCAGTGGACTTGTATAGGTTTAGGGTATCTTTGATTGCATTTTCAATGTTTTATCATGCCATTTGCTTCTGATTTTGAATTTTGATTTGTGTGTTGATCATAAACCCTAATTTGCGCCTTCCTTTGCATCTATCTTTCATTTGTTTGCATCCAACAATTAGCCATGACATTTTGTGCATCCACATGATTCATAATACATCTTAGGACATATTAGAATCATGTTTGTTCATTGCATCTTTCATTTGCCATGTTATATGTCCATTGCATTTCATAAGCTTTTCTTGAACTTCCATGATTCAAGCATGCTTCATCTGCACCCATATCCTTGTATGATCATTATCATGTCTTGCCTTGTGTTTGCATCCCCTTTTAGCATCATTAACATCATGTCTATGCTTCTTGTTTTGGTTTGTACCATGGCATTTCATCTCATTTGCATTGCATCTCATTTCTTTTGGCTAACTTTTCAGGTGGTAAGTTATTTTGAGAAGTGAATTTGCCTTCACTTCTAACAATCTCTTTTCATCCCTCTTGTGTATCATTACTGCATTTTATCTTGTGTATTTGAGTGAGCTTGCTCATTCATGTTCATCTCACTTTCTTTCTTCAAGCAACTTGTCTTCTTAAGTGAAGCAAGTTGTTTTGCTTCTCTTTGCTTCTTGCTCCTTTCATCTGCTTCCTTCCTGGTGGTTTCTCTGAAGATCTTTTGTAAGCCTAATTAACCCTAGGAACAACCAAGCATGATAACAATTAAGGTTTGATTAGTCCCCCATTTAGCTTTTACCTTAGTGTCATCTTTGGGTCTTCTCTCCTCATCTCATAACCAGGGACTAAACCCTAAAGGCTTTAAGGCTTTGTGATTAAGCTTATGCCTGCATCCTTCTATTAGGATGGAGTGTATAACTTTAATCCTAAGTGTCAAAACCTTAATGTGTTTAAATCCTTTAATCAATTCACTTAATAATCATCAAGACATCAAGCTTGTAACTTGGGCCTTGCATTAGGGTTCTAATTCTTCCTTAATTGGTTAAGAAGGACTAACCCTAGTGTTAATGGACAAGTCCCCCTCAAGTTGTCTTACAAACCATAAAAATAACTTCTTAATCTTACCATTAACTAAAATCCACTTTAATAAAGGCTTTGTTTTGTCATGAGGTTAATCCCTAATCATGGATTAAGTTGAGGAGTCTTTCTCAGCTTAAATGTTCTCATCTATTATCCTTATATTAGGATGGTGTAATGGGTCCATTAAATCCTTGATTATGGCTTAAACTCATTACCTAACACTAAACAAAAATATCAAAAACATCTAAATAAATATAAATAGGTTAATGATCTTAATCCTGCATCATGGTGATTAAGTGTGAGGTGCTTACTTCATACTTAAGGTATTCTCATTACCCCTAATCAGAGGGAGGATGTGATGAGTTTACTAACCCATTGGTTTAGGCTTAAGCTCATTAACTTATGACAAACACCAAAAATCAATAAAAGATTAAAAACACAAAAACAAACAATAATCGTCTCCTCCGGGATTCTTCTCTCATCTCACTCACTCACAAACGAGAATTTGCTTCTTCCGTCTAATGCAAGACAGTGTGCACCTGAGCCAGACAGGTCATACACTTGAGCATAGACAAGCAAGCAGTTCACAAGTCAATTTACCTTTCAGTCTCTTTGGGTCGAACTATGGTGTTCTGACTTCCTCATTGCACGAGAGGATACGTAGGCATAACTTAACAGTTATCGAACAAAAGTCTCTGTATATTCCCCCTCTTCCAGCATTATTCTTTTAGCCTCATTATCTTGGGCTTTGCACTCCTGTTCTTACACTGACACTCCACATATTTCACTTCACTTTCTCCCAGCACTGACACTTGCATTCTTTCTAGCTTTGATCCACAGATAGCATTGACACTACCCCTTGAAGCACAAATCTTTCAAGCATGGATCCCGTCGAGTACGGCGGACAATCTGGGTGCTAATACCTTCCCAGGTTGTAACCAACCCCCTTTCTCAGTTTCTCTGGTTCGCAACCGTCTTATCCATATTTTTCTAGGTCTATGCAGCATTACCTTTCCTTCGGGATAAAAATGCCTAGCTGGCGACTCTTGTCTTCTGAGTTCACCCATGTGTGTTCTCTCTCCTCTTTCGCCGACCGTTCGCGTCTGTACCCCTTCTGACCATGTGTCATTTGGTGGGAGCGACAAGTAGGTGAGTTTGCACCGATCTAGGTTAATAATTCTTTGTGTTATTACTATTTTACTTTATATTGTATTTACCTTGTTAATGTTCAAATATTAATTTTGTAACCTCTTATTCGAAATCACATATCTGATACCAGAATTTCAATTGGTATTAGAGCAGGCATCATGCTCTGTATCTCGTTGAGATCTAGGGAAGTTACTTTCTGGTATAATGGACAAGGATGTGGTATTTGTGAATAGACCACCCTTTCTGGATGGAATTAATTATGATTATTGGAAGCCAAGAATGGTTTCTTTTTTGGAATATTTGGACAACAAGGCTTGGAAAGCTGTTCTGAAAGGATGGGATCATCCTGCTGTGAAAAACAAAGATGGGAAGGCTATAACAGTGTTGAAGCCTGAAGAGGACTGGTCTAAAGAAGAAGATGATCTTGCTCTTGGAAAATCCAAAGCATTGAATTCCATATTCAATGGAATTGACAAAAATATTTTTCAAATTTGTTAACACATGTGTTGTGGCTAAAGATGCTTAGGATATTCTCAAAACTACTCATGAAGGTACTTCTATGGTTAAAATTTATAGACTTCAATTACTCACTACTAAATTGAAAACTTGAGAATGAAAGAGGATGAGAGAATTCATTATTTTCATATGAACATTCTTGAAATACCTAATGCCTCCAGTGCTCTATGAGAAACAATGTCTGGAGAAAAGTTGGTAAGAAAAACTCTTAGATCTCTGCCTAAGATATTTGACATGAAAGTCACTTCCATAGAAGAAGCTCATGACATTAGCGAGATGATAGTGGATGAACTTATTTGGATCTCTTAAAACCTTTGAGATAGGGATGAATGACATATCTAACAAGATGAATAAAAACATTGCTCTTTTCTACAACACTAAAGATGGAATAGAAGAATGTGATATGGATACTGATGAAGGCCTATCAAATGCCTTAGCGGTTCTTGGAAAGCAATTTATTAAAGCGATGAGAAGGATGGAAAAGAAGACAAGATATGAAGCCCCTTCCCATTAATCATGTGATCACATTGCAACTAGAGATAGTTGTTCACAACTGATGTGGATGAAACAAATTCTGGCTGATGGTAATGTCACACAGGATGTCATGACATCATATTGTGACAATCTGAATGCTATAAACATATCCAACCAACACAGCAGGTCCAAACACTTTGATATCTATGACCAGTTTATAAGGAAGTTTATTAAAGACAAGATGATTATCTTTGATTGTGAGACTACTAAGAAGAAATTGTCTGTCTGTATTACTAAAGCTATAAATTATAATCATTTGCATCCATGAAGGCTTATAGCAATTAATTATATATGGGAACATCATTAAGGACATATTATGGTTTCAAGATTTAAACTGTCAATTAATGTTTTGAAGGAATATGTTTGTATTTTCCATTTTTGTCCAACAAATTAATTTCCCTCTTTAAGTGCAATCATTTCAAAAAATCCTTACATGCTACCCTGTTTTTCTATTCATCGGCTTGATTAATCGGATTGTCAAAGTCATACGAAGTCATATCAGTGTCGTTGTCGGTGCAGTCTGGAGGGCACTCTCTCAAGGGTTTAGATTGGTTCATTTTAGTGATCAGTTTTATCTTGCTTAGAAAAAAGTGAAAATGAAGTTATTATTTTGAAAAACATTGCCATTTTATTTTTTGTACAAAAAATGAAAAATGAAAAACAGTGAGCGAGAAAAAAGAGACTCATTTGCAAAAGATGTCCTGATATTCATTAATTGATCGTTTGCACAAAATACAAGATGGTCCGATTACAAAATGAGCCCTGACATCTTGGGAAAGATGCAGGAATTGATGCATGCTTAAAGACAGGAAATAATAATTACTCTGTAGGAGTAACTCTTATAATTTCCTAGGAAGACCAGTTTGAGACTTGGTTCCCCGGGATCTTTGGACGTATCCAGTTTTCCAGGTTGCGTTCGTCTTTTTCCTCGTCTTCCAAACTGTTCACAGCATCCGGGGTGAGCATTCCCCCGCTGACAAATTTGGGCTCCATTGCAGCCTCAGGTTGATCTTGTCGAGTTGGTCTATAACCCAACCCGAATCTGTCTTCTTTCTTTTCAACTGGCAGCAGCTTGCCCCAGCCTTGAGCGGTACCCTCTTCAACAACCTTTCGGGCTTGTTGATATGAAGTGATGGAAGTCCCAAACACAGCAGATGCTTCATTAATGTTAAGGGCCTCAAACCCCAGACTCATGGTCTCATCGATCTCCCCATCCATCTCTATGTATTTGTACGTAGCCAGCTGGCTAACAAAAATATCCTCCTCCCAACAGATGGTGATGATTTGGCCCTCCCACTCGAATTTTAACTTCTGGTGAAGGGTAGACGTAATAGCGCCAGCGGCGTGGATCCAGGGTTTACCCAACAGACAGATATAGGCCGGTTGTATGTCCATCACAAAGAAGGTAGTTTTAAAGGTCTGTGGGCCAATCAACATAGGTAAATTGATCTCTCCAAGCACCGATCTTTTAGAGCCATCAAATGCTCTCACCACCAAATTACTCGGGTGCAATGCCAAGCCATCATACTCCAACTTCACCAGGGCTTTCTTTGGGAGAACATTAAGTGAAGACCCAGTGTCCACCAGTACGTGAGAAAGAACAGCACCTTTGCATTCCAAGGTGATGTGCAAAGCCTTGTTATGGTTGCGCCCTTCTGTTGTTAAATCAGCATTTGTAAAGCCCAGTCCATGACTGGTGTTGACATTTGCAACCATAGTTTCTAACTGATTAACAGTAATCTCCTCCAGCACGTATGCTGCGTGCAGGACTTTCAACAATGCGTTCCTGTGAGCTTCGGAACACATTAACAGTGATAATATGGAGATTTTGGAGGGTGTTTGGTGAAGCTGGTCCACCACCTTGTAATCACTCCTTTTTATTATTCTCATGAACTCGTCTACATCCTATTCAAAAGATGTCTTCTGAGTTTCTTTGGAAGTTGGCTCTTCGGATACCACATTCTTTCCTTTTTCCTTAGCAGCAACTTCTGTTTCAGCATTAGGTCTTTGTGTTTGTGAGGCAAAAAGGCGTCCGCTTCTGGTGAAGTCTCCGCCTCCCCCAACATTGTCAACTTATGGTGAAGAAGTTGATGAATCCAGAGTGATTTTCTCCCCATTGCAGTAGAGATCAAAGTCGTAGTGCCAAGTTATGGCATTACTGCTTTCATAGGGAACAGGCCCAAGTACCGTAATGGTAACTGGACTGATCGCTGTAGAGGAAGGAACTGTGATGGTGTGCGGATCGTAGTAGATCGTGACTGGAGATCAGGCAGAAGGTGTTGCAGTTTGTTGTTGGAAATTGTTGTTGTTGTGAACATTTGCTGGGTCATAATAGATTGTGACCGTTGAGACATCTTCATTAATGTTTGTTGGCGTTGTAGAAGATTCCGTTGATAACAGGGGTGCTGATGTTGTAGAAGAAAAATTTGTTGAACTCTGATCTGTTGAAATAATGGATGGAAAAACTTCTGGAGTTGTTGAAGAATCAGTAGGAATGATAGTTGTTGCGGTTGTAGGAGAAACTGTTGAAGGAAGAATTGTTGGTGTTGTAGGAGGATCCATTGTTGTTGAAACAAGAGTTGCTGAAGGAGCTGTTGAAGTAATTTGCAAGATTCCATCTTTGATGAGGCCATCTATGCCAAACCTTAGCTTCTCACAACCATTACTAGTTGTCTTGCACAATTCACAGCAGGCCCCACAGCCCGGGAACACTTGGCATCTTAAAAGTTGAACTTTGACTTCAGTCAGTGGTGTTTGAATCTGTGCAACATTATCAATTAGTGTAGATGGTTGGTCCTTTTCAATGGCATTAATGCTAGGCCCACCATGATTAGGCATAGGATTTCTCTTAACGTTCGGAGGAGGTGCGAAATTGAGAGCTTTGGAATCAACCAAATCTTGCACCTTCATCTGTAAGGCTCTGCATTTCTCAGTATTGTGACCAGGTGCGTTAGAGTGAAAGGCACACCTGGCATTAACATCATAATTTTTCGGGAGATTAAGAGGATCCGGTGGTGCCAACGTCCTTAACTCAACCAAGTTAAGCTTCAGGAGTTGTGGCAATAAAGCAGCATATGGCATAGGGATAGGGTTAATCACCCTATTTTCCTGAGATGGCCTCTGTTGAAATGGATGTTGCTGTTGGTTGCTATTGTTGTTGTTGTTGTAGGTTCTTTGTTGCGGAAAATGAGATGGTTGTTGATAGTGATGTTGTTGTTGTTGTTGCTGAGGATATAATGGTTGTTGTGGAACCGGAGCTGGGATGGTAACAGCTGCTACTGATTTGTGAGAATATTGGGGCCTGCCCCTGCTTGCATGGATAGCATTCGTTTCAACCACCCTCCGGGGTCCTGCAAAAGGTTTTCTGGGGTTGCTGGTGGAACTTGCGCCATTGTCAGAGATTTTTCCCATCTTCAAAAGACTTTCAATTCTCTCACCAGCTATAACTACATCAGCAAAACTGGTAGAGGAGAAAGCAGCAAGTCTATCAATATAAGTTCCCTGCAAGGTGTTCATAAACATGTCAGCCATTTCTCTTTCTGACATGGGTGGCTGGACAGCAGCAGCAAGTTGTCTCCACCTTTGAGCATAATCCCAGAAGCTCTCCCTTGAAGACTGAGACAGGCCCATTAGAAGGGTTCTATTGGGAGCCATGTCTAGGTTGTACTGGTATTTCCAGATGAAAGCCTCGGCCAAGTCCTTCCAACATCTTATGGTGGCCCTTGTCAGATGCGAATACCATTCTCTTGAAGCTCCAGTCAGGTTGTCCTCAAAATAGAACATCCATAACTTCTCATCCATGGTATAAGCCTTGAGTCTTCCTAGGAAAGATTGCAGATGAGTACGCGGGCAGGAGGTACCATTATTCTTCTCAAAGCAAGGGGGTTTGAATTTGTGGGGAATCCTCACCCCATCTACCAGCCCCATATCCATTACGTCGAAGCCCAAAGAATTCTGAGATTCCAAAGATCTTAACTTTTCAGCAATCTCATCCAATCTTCTATCATATACCTCATCTCCATCCCCTATAATAGTAAATTGTTCTTCTTGGGGGTCCTCTTGCAGGTTTCTTCCCCCAACAGTATTACCTTGAACGTTTCTTGGGATATTAACATCTGGATTCAAATGGGGTCCATACTCTGGTGGGTCAATACGAGGCTGCCCCCGTTCATTATTGCTGGTTCCTCCTGTCCCAAGGTGGGGCTCTTCAGGTGTCTGTCTTTCTACCAGCTCTCTCAGTCTTTCTTGGCTCTGGGCTAAGCCAGTCATGACAGCCATAAACTGAGACATTTGGTTTCTCATCTCGACCCTTTCGTTTGCCATCTAATTTCTGACCTCATTCAGGTCCTGTTGTACCTGTTCTATCTGAATGCTTGGAAGGTTGTTACGTGTAGGGTACCGGTGTGTGCGGTTGACAGTGAACACTCAGCGACGAGCAATATTTCCTGAGATCACAACAAAGTTAGACACAATAATGATAAACAAAACCTACAAAACAAATAAAAAAGTCAGTATGCAATGCAATATGCTTATTTGTTTTCCAAGGTATCCGATTTGGTTCTTGGTTTTGACCTTTCCAGGCCTCGAGGAAGATGCTTGATGTGTTGAGAAAAGAAACCCAAAGGAAACAAACTAAATATATTACAAATGATGAAAAATACATAGTCTGTTTACAATACATGCCCATGGTGGGTCAAAAATATAACAAAAAGGAAAAGTACATCAAAAGAAAAGAAATACAAGAAAAAGGAATCAGACATCCAGTCCATAGTCATCTTCCCTAACTTCCTTTAGGAGTGCCTCAATCACCGGACCAGCTGGGTGCTCTGTAATGGTCCTAATGAGGAGGTTCCTAGTAGCAATGGCATTAGTCAGCTTCTTATGCCTGTCATGATCTTTGGATCTCTTTAACCCCGCTCTAAGCTTCAATTCTGAAATCTCCTTCTGAGCTGCCAACAAAGCTTCCTGCTGCTTCTTCTCATTGGCCTCCAACTGATCAATCTTGGCCTGAGTCCTCTGGTCTTCTTGTGCACGGGCTTCGGTGATCCTGATCCACCTAGCCTGGCTCTCCTCCAGGTAATGCTCAGCCTTAGCTTTCTGAATCTTGGCCTCCTTGCAGGCATTCTTCAATATCTGCTCCCCAGCTCTTGCTTTCCTTATGTAGTCCTATGTCTTTTCAATCTTGGTCAGATGCTCAATCTTGAGCTTTTCCAATCTCTCAATGTCCAGACGACCGTCACTTCTTTCCCAAAGAGTCTTCTTCAAGGCCTGAGATAGCTACTCATTCCTTTCCTTCAACTTTTCAAATTCCTCCAGGCTAACTGTTGCTGCAGACTGTACTGTGGATGGTCCAGGTGTGTCTTCCAATGTGAAAGGCATCCTGGTGATCTGAGCTCTAGTACGGGACCAGTCTGAGTACTAAGCTGAAGCAACATTGTTACGTCTTCCAAGAATAGCTATCCCTTTTGTCTGGATGTTGTCCCAAGCCCAAGCAGCTTGCCTAACAACAACTGAATTAGGTTGCACTTCACAGTATAGGGTCTTAGCTAAATCCTGTCCTCTGGGAGGGTGAACTAAGACATAGCCCAATTGTCTCTTAAACAGTAAAGGGTTGTAGTTGATGCAACCTTTTACTTCTATCAGAGGCACATTTGGGTATTGTCCACAACTGGTGATAATGTCCCTGCCTTTGGTGCTTTGGGTACACCATCTGATATCATCTGAGGTTAAGGAAATGAACCTCTTGGCCCAATTCTTCTGCTGATGGGGGTTCAAGAAGGCATCTGATTTGGGCAGGTGTCTGAGTAACCAAGAGTAGAACAAGGGAGCACAACATCTGACCAACTTCCCCCTTTGTTTTTCATTCCTCTGATGGATGGAGTAGTAAAAATCCCCTAGCAATGTAGGCACTGGGTTCCTCAGCAGAAACAAGTGGATGGCATTCTTACTAACAAATGTAGGCTCATCTACAAATAATATAGCCCCATATATGCTAAGGGCTAATAGTGCACAAACTGCCTTCCACTCTCCCAAGGTAGCCTTCAGGATGGCCTGAGAAATCAAGAAGTCCAAATGTAAACCAGGAATCCCAACTTTTGTTGTCATGCTTTGCTCAATAAGGGCAGACTCCAAGTACAATGCCCTTGCTATCTCCTCACTTCTGGGAGCAGTCATCTCTGGATTGAAAAGGATCCCTCCTCTGATAGGTACTCCAATCAATAAAGAAAACTCTTCCAATAGAGGCCCCATCTGAAAGTCAGGAAAGGTGAAGCACCTGAGTGGAGGGTCATAGAACTGCAAGCATGTGTGGATCATGCTTCTCTGAGAAGAATCAAGATCCATAACCATATCCAAGATACCCCCATAGTGTTCTCTGAACAGTGGGATGTGGTCAGGTGTGATGAGTGACTGGACCTGCCTGATACAAGTGAATACAGGCTCAAAAAAGTGATAAGATATGTTTCTCTTCTTGGGGGTAGCCATGAGTGCTATTGAAGAATCTGAAGACAAATGCTGATGAAGATCACAAACTGGGAAGCTGGAAGTAAGTCTCTGGCAGACTGATGCTGGTGAGGATGGAGATAACTGAAGCAGATAACTGAAGAAGACAGTTGAAGCAGAGGTCTAAGCAATAGAAGGGGTCAAAACCAAAACCAAGATATAATGAGGTGGATACCCTGAAAAGCAAATAAACAAATGTTAAATGATGCAATGATGATATATGCAAATGATATGCAAGGGTTTGTGATCAAGAGCTGGATCTGATTATCTGTCTTGATATAAGGTCCATGTATGTTCAAAGGTCCGGATGGAGGTTCAGAAATCCAGTAACCAAGGTGGGGGACTCAAATAAAGAGTCACATGTCCAGGGTTAATCACAAGAACTGTCCAAAGTGGAGTACTCTTAAAAAAAATAGTAACAGGGTATGATGTGGCCAAGGGTTCCTGCAAACCTGTAAACAACCCAACCCCTCACATGTAATGTTCTAGAACAAAGATCCTCATACTTGGATCAGTTATGAGAAGTGTAAACACTTATAACCCGGAGGTGCAGTGTTTACAATAACCATAAAAGATCATCCTCTAATTCACCCCAGATTCTGAAGGTCATAATAAAGGTCATCCAAACTTAACAGGCTTCCCAGATAGCCCCTAGCACTACAGGAAATCTGTAGCACAGAGTTCCCAAGAAGAAACCCACATCTGAACCGTGTTTCATATTCCCACACCAGACCGAAATGGAATGGGAAAGAATATGAACCACTCTAGCCTAGGTGTCACTAAGGTCCCAGGTATAGGACCTTAATCTCTCAATGGAAACCCCACCCACCAAAACAGAAAACCAGATCCAGCAATGACAGTATGAAATATACATAAGACTGTAAAGAAAGCAATAAATAAAGTTGTACATAAAGCAATAAATAAAGCAAAATAAATAAACACACATAGCACATAACACCCCAGTAAACACAAATCAAACAAGCTCTAGGAGGAACCCATAAAAAGAACCAGAAGCCCTGGTTGCAGTATAAGGGTCCACAGCAGAGTCGCCAAGCTGTCGCTCCCACCAAATGACACCTGGCCAAGAGGGGTACAGACGCGAACGGTCAGAGAAAGGAGAACACGAGGGTGAACTGAAAAGAGTCGCCAGCTAGGCATTTTTATCCCGAAGAAAAGGTAATGTTGCATAAACCTAAGAAAAGATGGATAAGACGGTTGCGAACCAGAGAAAGTGAGAAAGGGGGTTGGTTACAACCTGGGAAGGTATTAGCACCCAGATTGTCCGTCTTACTCGACGGGATCCACGCTTGAAAGTTTGTGTTTAAAGGGGTAGTGTCAGTGCTAATTTGTGTGCAAAAGCTGGAAAAGAATGCAAATGTCAGTGCAAAAGAAGTGTGAAGTGAATAAAAGGAGTGTCAGTGCAAGGGAAAAGTGAAATGCTCAAGACAATGAGGCTTAAAGAATAATGTTGGAAGAAGGGGGAATATACAGAGACTTTTGTTCGATAAATGTTAAGTTATGCCTACGTATCCTCTCGTGCAATGAGGAAGTCAGAACACCGTAGTTCGACTCAAAGAGACTGGAAGATAAATTGACTTGTAAACTGCTTACTTGCCCATACTCAAGTGTATGACCTGTCTGGCTCAGGTGCAAACTGTCTTGCATTAGACAGAAGAAGCGAGTTCTCGTTTGTGAGTGAATGAGGTGAGAAAAGAATCCCGGAGGAGACGATTATTGTTTGTTCTTGAGTATTCAATCTTTTATTGCTTTTTGGAGTTTGTCATAAGAAAATGAGCTTAAGCCTAAACCAAGGGTTAGTAAACTCATCACATCTTCCCTCTGATTAGGGGTAATGAGAATACCTTAAGTGTGAAGTAAGTACCTCACACTTAATCACCATGATGTAGGATTAAGATCATTAACCTACTTGTATTTATTTAGATTTTTTTTGGAGTTTTTGTTTAGTGTTAAGTAATGAGTTTAAGCCATAATCAAGGATTTAATGGACTTATTACACCATCCTAATAGAAGGATAATAGATGAGAACATTTAAGCTGAGGAAGGCTCCTCAACTTAATCCATGATTAGGGATTAACCTCATGACAAAACAAAGCCCTTATTTAAGTGGATTTTAGTTAATGATAAGATTAAGAAGTGGATTTTATGGTTTGTAAGACAACTTGAGGAGGACTTGTCCATTAACACTAGGGTTAGTCCTTCTTAACCAATTAAGGAAGAATTAGAACCCTAATGCAAGGCCCAAGTTACAAGCTTGATGTCTTAGTGATTATTAAGATGGATTGATTAAAGGATTTAAACACATTAAGGGTTTAAAACTTAGGATTAAAGTTATACACTCCATCCTAATAGAAGGATGCATGCATAAGCTTAATCACAAAGCCTTAAAACCTTTAAGGTTTAGTCCTTGATTAAGAGGTGAGAAGAGAAGACACAAAGATGACACAAAGGTAAAACTATTGGGGGGACTAATCAAACCCTAATTGTGATAATGATTAGGTGTTCCTAGGGTTTATGAAGCTTGCAAGATATCTTCAAGGAAAAGCCACCAAGGAAGAAGAAAGATGGAAGGAGGAGAAGCAGAAAGAAGCAAGACAACTTACTTCACTTAAGAAGATAAGTTGCTTGAAGAAAGAAAGTTGGGAGGGAACATGAATGAGCAAGCTCACTCCAATACAAAAGTAAAATGCAGCAATGGATGCATAAGAGATATGAGAAGAGATTGTGAGAAGTGAAGGCAAATTCACTTCTCAAACACTTACCACCTGAAAAGTTAGCAAAAGGAAATGATGAAATGAAAATGAAATGAAAAGCAAAGATGAAAACCAAAACCAGAAGCATGTTCATGATGCTAATGATGCAAAGAAATGATATGAATGTATGTCATGAGATGAAGATGGTCATACAAAGGATGGGAATGCAAATGAAGCATTAAGGAAGCATGAAAGTTCATGAATGTACATGAAATGAAATGAAAGCATAACATGGCAAATGGATGATGAAATGATCAAACATGATTCTAATGTGTCCTAAGATGTCTTATATGTCATGTGGATGCACAAAATGTCATGGCAAGTTTGTGTATGCAAGCTTATGCAAGATGAATGCAAATGAAGATGCAAAGTAGGGTTATATGAACATGTGAGATGCAAAACTTAAAAACAGAAGCAAATCATAAGATAAAAAATTGAAAATGGACTCAAAGGAACCCTGAACCCATACTAGTTCACCATACAAAGGGGGAGGTCAGAAGCTAAACCTAAAGGAAGTTATGAATTTTCTAAGTTTCTAGGGTTTAAAGGGTGATCCTAAAGGTAAAATGCCAAACAAATTGAAAATGAAAGATAAAAATGAAACAAAAATGTTTTTAGATGCTTGAAACCATGTATAGCACAATGCAAAAATAATCATTCACAAACTCAACTTGGATCAAAAGTTATGAATTTTTGAAGTTAGGGTTAAGAATATGCAAATTTAAGAACCCTAATTCATTTGAAAAATGTCAAAGTATGATCAAAACCAAAAAGAAATTTGTGTGGTGAGTTTGTAAATGCTTCTAAATGTTTGAAAATGTTCTCTGAATTATTTTGTGATTTTTAAATACCTAAATGTATTTTTAATTAATTAATTCTCATTAACTAATTAAAAAATAACATTTAAATAATTTAAAAATAATTTTTTAATGTAAAAAAAAAATATATATTTTTGGGTTCTGGAAATTAATTAAAGGCTGGATAAAAAATTTCAGAATTTTTTGATGTCTTTTCCTATTGTTACAAATTCGTGAAAGATTAAATAAGAAAATGAAATAAAATTAAAATAAAATGAAAGGTATGCTGAATGGGTGGACCAGATTGAAACTGGGTTTAAAAGCTTTGATTGGGCGCGCATCTGGACGACCCAGGTTCAAACTTCAATAAACTGAATTAATTAATTATTAATCATAACATTAAAACTAAACAAGAGATCCAGGCCACACAAACATGCGCGGGAAGCTTAATCTAACGGCCCACGTTCAAAACAAGCCCTAACCCTAATTAATTACACTAATCACTTTCAAGTGGCCGGAAATGACCTCCGGTCATCTTCTCCGGCCACATCTCCCCTGAGAATTTTGCAACTCACTCCCTAGGCCATTTCTGGAGCTCTAAAGCTCCATATTCATTCCTTTCACTCCCCTAAGCCCAAATCCACCCTCAAACAGAATTTATGTTTAGCCATTAACAAGATTCGAATCAAAGAACAAAAAATGCAAAACTTTCAAACAAACCATACATCCTTATTTCTTCACTATTTTCAATAATTCAAAGTTCATTACACTCAGGGGATCAAACTTAACCATTTAAGAACTTAAAACAAAGATTCTGGAAAAATGTTTTCACATGGCTACCTGAGACGAAGCTTTCAACCCTAGAGCTTTCAGGCTGCTTCTTTGCTTCAAAAAACCTCCACTGACCTCCCTGAAGAAGCTTTGAAGCTTTGTTGAAGTGTTTGTGACCTCCTTTTGAAGTTTGATGAAGTTCAGTTCAAAGGGGGAAGAAATCGTGTTTTGTGTATGGTGGCTTTTAGGGCAAAGTGAAGGGTGGGAAATGCTCAGTGATTGATGCTGAGATGAATGGTGGTGTTGGTTTGAAGAATGAGTGGTTGAGTTGTGTGTTTCGATAGAAAATGCAAAGAGGGAGGTTTTTGTGAATGCTGAGTTATGGGAGAGTTCAGGCTTGCTCCTTGTTATGTTTGGCTTGCTTTTGATTAGTATAAGGTATTGTGATTGGTCAGAAAGTTGGTAATGGCATAGTGTGATTGGTATGGTTCAAAATGCAAAAAGTCAAGGTTTGTTGTCCTTTGAGGTATGGGCTGTTTCAGGCCAAGGACAAGGGGGTGTCTGGCGTAGCTTGAATCAAGGATGTCCATGGAAATCAGTTTGAGGCAATTTGGCAAGTTTGTGGGAAGTTGTGGGAGGTTTTGCAATTTTGTGACCTTTTGGCCCTTTTGGAATTTCTTCATGTGCAAGTTATGAAATCTTGGGATTCTTGGGCCAATTATGCATTTTAAGTCATGTGTTATGTTTTTATGATGGTTAGAAGTCAATTTGAGGTCACAAAATGGTTTGGCATGAGGTTTTGCAAAAAATCCCTTTTGGCATGAAACATGAAATTATGTGATTTTTGCCAACTTTGGAAAGCCATAACTTGAGTTCCAAAATGAATTAGATCTTGTTCTTGTACTTTTTGAAAAGGGAATGATCCAATCTACAACTTTCATGACCAAGAATTTTTCATTTGAAGCATTTTTGGTTAAGAAAGAGGAGGTTGAAAAACTTTCCCAAAATGGAAAGTTTACATTACAAGTCATTTCCATATTTGGCAACTTTTGGTTTAGCCCACTTTTCTTAAAATTTGTGAACTTCTAAACACTTCAATGATCAAATAAAGACCATATAACTTCAATTTGATGAAAAATCCACTATGGGTCCATTGATGGGGGCCTCAGATGCCCTAATTTGGCTCTGACTTGCTCAAGAAGTTACCCAGTGATCAGATGACTTCCACAATGAATTTTTCCATCAAACTTGGTATGCATGATCCTTATATCATATTGAGACCAATAGAAACAAGAATGGCCAGAAAATTTGGAGTTATGGCCTCTGAAACCAAAACCCTAATTTCAGGTCATCTGTGCAGTTAAACTTGGCTCTGCTTCCATGCCTTGCCAGTTCTTGTGATTTTCTGACTTCCTTGATCTTGGGAGGATATAATATGATGATTGAACATACATGGACCCTCTTGAGATGATTGGAGACCTTTGGAGTGGCTCAGAAGGATCTTGGATGGCTCAAATCACAAACCCTAGATGCAGATGAACTTAAACTAATGCAGTGAAGCAAAAATGCAACATGATATGATATGATTGAACTAATGCAAATGAAAAAAGATCACAAGACATGGTGTGAACTTAGTGAGGGAAAATTTGGGGTGTTTACAAGAATCAAGATCAGATTAGAATAGTTGGCACAGGTGTATTCTTGGAGTTTCCCACCAAATGGAGGGAAAATTCAAATTTTTCCTGCGTTAATCGGTTAACGCTTTGGTTAACCGGTTAACCGCTACGAATTTTGAATTCTTGCAGCAAGTTCAACATGTGTGTTTTGGCTCCATTTTCTCATTTTCAGATTTTATTTCATTTGAATTATTTGTGTATTATGGAGAAGGATCTAGAGAGTTTACCAAGCCTAATTCCAAAGCTAAACCCTAATCACCTTTCTAAGCTAACTCCAAACCAATTTTTTGGACTCCAAACCAATTCTTTTGGAACCCAAACCTAGATGTTATTTATCCCATATTCCTCAAACAAACAAAAAAGGAGCTCTCTCATAATTCACACTTTTCATTTCTGAATTTTTATCACTCTCTCACTATTCTCTCATTTTCTCTCCCAATTTCCAATCACTCAAAATTCCTCTTCTTTGAAGATCATCAAATTTTGCATTGAAGTTTGTTGATCTTGGAACTAGACCTTCATCCATTTCTTTCTTTGCATCCATTTTCTGGTTTTTCAATACTGGTTCAGATCTGATTTGGTGGCTAGATGTGCTTTTGGAATTAAGCTCTTGCATTAAGATCATTTACTTGCATTTATTTTGCATTGTGTGAAGAATAACACCAGATATTCGAAGTTTTCCGCGAGATTCATCATTTCCAGCTTGAACAACATTTACCAAAGCAGATCTCATCTTTGTAGGTTGGTTAAGTTTATATCTATCTCTGTTTTTGGCTTATTTGCATGCTTGTGTTGTAGATCGGCCATGTGTTTGTGCTAATTGCTTGTTTGCTTATGTTGTTTGGTTGATTTATGATTGGATTTATGTGTTATTGTTCATGAACATAATTGTGTTTGATTAATGTGAATTTATCTTATTCTCCCATGCATAATTGATCGCTGGACTGTTGGTGGATTATTGAAATAACACTACAACATTTGTTGTCTTTGGCAACACTTTTTTAGGTAACATGTAAAAATTGTTGCCTAAAATTCGTATAGGCAACAATTTATGGGTGTTGACAAAAATATATTTGCAACCTTTGATAATCGTTGCCTAAAATACTTTTGGGGACATTTTTGGACCGTCACTCTTTCAATTTCTTGGCAACGACTGTTAATTGTGCCCTTAACTATTTTTGGGGACGATTATGGAGCGTTATTATACCGTATCTTTAGCTATGTTTGATAATTGCCCCCTTAAATACTTTTGGGGACATTTTTAGATTGTTATATTTGTTCTAATAAAAGACTACATTTATTCATTGTTGCGTCAAATTTTAACAGCATCAGATTTTTTGTGGCAATTTTTCCTCCAAACTTATACATTAAAAAATAAATATTTTCCTATAAATATTATTAGAACAAATTTAAATATAAAAAATCATCTAACCAAGATATAATAATATACCACTATATTAAATGCTTATATTATTCTGAATAAAACACTACAATTTTCAAATGTTACATAAAAATTAAACAAAGAAAAAAAAATGACAAACTTCCCTCCAACATTAACATTTTTCAAATGCACGAACGAATTTTATATTATAAATATATTTTAGTTTAAAACATTAATTATAAATTAAAATATTATAAAAACAAAAAATATGAAAATGTGAACTAATAATTCTTTACATAATAAAAAATAAAATTAAAGAGCCGGTTAAATATGAGAATTATATAATAAAAATTACTGAACAATTTAAAAGGTTGAATATGAGAATTATATAATAAAAATTACTGAACAATTTAAAAGTAACATCTTAATTATCTATTATTTTATATATATCTAATGTCTAATAACAAATATAAAAATTAAAAATATAAATATTATTATTATTAATTTGTACAATTTTTTTGCAATAAAAAATAAACAAGTGAATTTAATAATTTAAATTTTAGTTATTTATTAATAGCGTAACAAAAAAAATTCTATAAAATAAAACATTCAAAAAGCAAATTTTTTTTCAAGTGGGCCATTTTAATTCTAAGTCCACAATCTATTTACACAATGAAAGAAAGAAAGGGAAAGACATGTTTGAAACATAAATTTTACAAACGAGAAAAGTACATCAACGTGATCGTGTTGTTGTGTGTCAGCGCCATTTCACTGCGAGTGTGTCGTTTGTGTCGTGTTATTGTGAGTTGCCACCGGTCATCGTCCGATTGTGTTGCTACATATGGTATTTTGGTCATCTTCGTTTCTTCTCTTCCTGTAAGTGCTACTACTTTTCAATTGTTTAGGGATTGTTGTTCTGTTATTTGTTTGAGGATTCAAAGTGTTGAAGCCCTTTCTACTGCTGCTACTTGTATGTTGTTGTTCTGCTACTTGTTACCCTCCTTTTTATTAATTTTGTTCCTTTTCTTCCATTAGGTTTGAAACATAAACGTTTGATGTAGAACCACCCTGTCAAAATTCATACGACCACTAGGCAACTTCACTTGTAAGGGTAAGTCCCATCCTTCCTAAAATTATTCATTTATGCTATCAATTTTGAAAACCCACTATATATTTTATTTTTGGGACCTCAAACTTTCATTTTCTCAAAATTTGAAATTAACTTATAAGATAGAAATTTGAAGTATTTTGATTGATTTTGATAATAGTTTTTAGAGTAAGAAGATTCTAATTTCTTATATATATATATATATATATATATATATATATATATATATATATATATATATATATATATATATATATATATATATATATATATATATATATATATATATATATTAAATCACTTGTATCAATTTCCCATCCAGAGTTGAAATGATTCTCCTACATGGTGAGTATATTTCTTCTAGTAAATTATGCAACACTCTCATTTTGCACATGTTAATTTTATCTTCATTTTTGGAACAATATTAATGATGATAAAGAACATGCACTTATAATAACCCCTGTTATGTTACTAATTTTAGATGTGTGGTGTATAATATATGATAAGATTTAGGCTCCATTTTACCTCTAAAAATTAACTTGTTCTAAAGGTATTATACTTTTCACCTACCTTAGGCTCCATTTTCAAGGTTCAGTTTTTGTGTTAAAATAGCAAATAGGACTAGAAATATCTCACGAATAATTTTGATAATATTTCAAGTGATGAAATTTCAAGGACTATAAATAAGGTAGCAAATAGGACTATAAATATCTCACATACAATTTTAATATATATTAACATTTTAAATAGGTTTTTGGTCCCATTTCAAGTGATAATAGTTTTAATAACTATAATTTTAATAATTTTTCAAGTGATAATAGTTTTTACTCAACATATTTTTTATAATATTTTTCTAAACACCTATAATTAATAATAAAAAAATTATGATATGATCATGTGTAACACCTCTATTTCGTTTTGAAGTACCCTTATAGTCTTATAATAATATATATATATATATATATATATATATATATATATATATATATATATATATATATATATATTATTTCATTTTAGAAAATCAAACATGATAAACAAGGAATGGGTGGATTTGTCTCCACACAGTCAAGGTTATAAGAATGGTGTCAATTACTTTTTGGATATTGCATTTACCAAAGGAATGGTTGAAGAAGAAGAGATTTTGTGTCCTTGTGCTATATGTTGCAATGATAGTTGGGAAGTAAGAGATGTAGTGTATGACCATTTATGTAGCAAAGGATTTGTAAAGGGATACAATGAATGGATTTATCACGGTGAAGATGAAAGTCTTATGGATCTTGATGGTGACGGTGATGATGAAACATCATCTCATGATGATATCGGTGGCTTGCTATTTGAGACATTTAAAGATGTAGCTGAAGGAGGTGAAGTACATGAAGGGCTAAATGAAGATGCAAAGAAATTTTATAAACTAGTTGATGATGCAAATCAAGAGTTGTATCCTGGTTGTGAAAAGTTTTCCTCGTTATCATTCACTATTCGAATTTATTTGTTGAAATGTCTCCATGGATGGAGTAATGCATCATTCACTGCTCTCTTAGAGTTGTTGAAAGAGGCTATGCCTGATTTGAACATCCCTATCTCTTTCAATAAAACAAAATCTATGATTAAAGATTTAGGCTTAGACTATAAAAAGATTGATGCATGTCCCAACAATTGCATGTTGTTTTGGAAAGATCATGGGAAAGATGATTCATGCCATATTTGTGGAGCATCAAGGTGGATTGAATATCCTGAAGTTTCTAATGGTCTTGAAGAATCTATAAAAGCTCACAAGGTTCCCGTCAAAGTTCTAAGACATTTTCCTTTGATTCCAAGATTGAAAAGACTTTTTATGTGTTCAAAGACAGCCGACACATTGAGGTGGCATGCAGACCATCGTTCAAGGGATGGGAAGTTAAGGCATCCGTCCGATGCCCAAGCATGGAAAGACTTTGATGCCAAACATTCAGATTTTGCTCGTAAAACTCGTAACATCAGACTTGGGTTGGCAAGTGATGGGTTTAATCCATTTAGGACAATGAGTCTTTCACATAGCACATGGCCTGTTGTATTAACAATATATAACTATCCACCAAATTTGTGCATAAAGGCTGAAAATTGTTTAATGTCGTTACTTATTCCAGGACCAAAGTCACCCGGAAATGAAATTGATGTGTATTTGCAGCCACTTATTGAGGAGCTTAAGATATTGTGGGATGTCGGTGTAGAAACATATGATATTTCAAAACACCAATCATTTAAAATGCGTGCAATTGTTATGTGGACTGTGAATGACTTCCCTACATATGTTATGCTATCTGGTTGGAGTACTAAAGGGAAGTTTGCTTGCCCTGCTTGTAATCATAAAACTTCTTCAAGATACTTAAAACATAGTCGAAAGATGTGTTATATGGGTCATCGAGTCTTTTTGGATTCAAATCATAGTTGGAGATCAAATTCAAGTTCTTTTGATGGAAAGCCAGAATATAGGTCTGCACCCTCCTTGTTAGATTCAACAATGATTTTAAAAGAGTTAGAAAATATCCCTGATGTAGTGGGGCAGAAATATAAGAAAAAAAGGCCCGGTCCATGGAAGAAAAAGTCTATTTTTTGGCAATTACCATATTGGAAGGATAATTCTTTGCGCCATAATGTAGATGTTATGTATGCAGAAAAGAATATTTGTGATAATATAATAGGGACTCTCTTGGAGATTGAAGGGAAGAAAAAGGATCATGCAAAAGCTCGTTTGGACCTACAACACATGGGGATTAGAAAAAAACTCCATTTGAAGGCAACAAGTGATGGTAAGAAAACCCAAATCCCTAAAGCATGTTTCTCCCTAACAAAGCAAGAGAAATCTATTTTTTGTAATGTTTTAAAGACAATAAAACTTCCTGATGGCCTTGCATCTAATATTTCTCGATGTGTTCAAGTTAATGAAGGAAAAGTTTCTGGATACAAGAGTCATGATGCTCATATTATATTGCATTACTTGTTGCAAGTAGCAATAAAAGGGATATCCCCTAATCAAGTTGTTATCCCTTTACTCCGGCTTTGTTCATTTTTTCGGTGTTTATGCCAGAAGGTTATTGATGTGAAAACTTTGGATTACTTGGAAGTAGAAATTGCTGAAACACTTTGCCAATTCGAGCGTATCTTCCCTCCAAGTTTCTTTGATATAATGGTTCACTTGCCAATTCACCTTGCAAATGAAGTCAGATTGGGTGGACCGGTTCAATTTCGATGGATGTATTACAGGGAAAGATATTTGGGTGATTTAAAATCATTTGTTCGTAATAGGAGTCGTCCAGAGGGTTCTATCGCTGAAGCATACTTGGTTAAGGAATCTCTAACATTTTGTTCAAGATATTTGTCTAGTTCTGTTGACACAAGGATGAATAGAATGACACGAAATAACGATGATATTCCAAGCATAGGGCATCCAATTGGGGGAAAGAAACTAATTTCCCTTGATAATAAGTCTCTAAACCAAGCTCACGGCTATATTTTATTCAATTGTGATGAAGTGCAAGAATACATTAGGTATAATCATCTACTTGATATAAAATTTCATTTTGTAACATTTCATTTTACAATAAGTTTTCAGTGGGTTCTTTCGTATAAAAAAATTAGTTATTTATTTTGTAGAGAGTATGAGGTTAATGTTTATAATCCTAAAAAGAAAAGGAAGTCCAGAAAAGCTAATAATCAAAGAGAAGATTTTATTCAATGGTTTGAAACACGTGTCATGGATGAGGAAGTTACCGAATGGTTGAAGATGTTGTCTAGGCGACCAAATGATGTTGTTAGAAGGTATTCTGGTTATGTTATTAATGGATACAGATTTCATACAACAAGCCGTGAAGCAAGGCTTAAAACACAAAATAGTGGTGTGACATTAGAAGCAGTGACTCAAGTTGTTAGAAATGCGAAGGATGAAAATCCCAAAAATATTTGTGTGACTTACTATGGGGCAGTGAAAGATATTATAGAGTTAGATTATTATGGTCATGAAAAATATGTATTGTTCAAATGTGATTGTTTTGTGGATGAAAAGGATAAATATGGATCGTCGTTCGTTTACTTCAGTAAAAAATGCTACAAAAATGATCCATTTGTGCTAGCATCTCAAGTTCAACAGTGCTTCTTTATTGAAGATCCTTTAAACAAGAACAAACACTATGTTCTTAAAGCACTTCCAAGGGAATCTTTTGACATGGGAGAATGTTTGAGTTCAGATGCCCAAGAATATGATATTTCAACAAATCCTGATACATTAAGGGATGATTGTGAAGTGGATTTGGTTAGGAAAGACGTGCCATATGATATCTTTGAAGTTCCTTTGTCAGAACTTCACAACCAAAAAGCCATAGAGAGTGATCATAGTGATACAAGTTATGAAAGTGATGATGAAATCGATTATGATTCTAGTACTGATTAGGAAGTGTTCACAATGTGTTTTACCAATTTTTTAATGAATATTGTTTATTGTATCTTTCTATGGTCTTAATTTATATTAGACTTTATAAATATTTGTACTGAGATCTTCCCTTTTGTTAATAGATTGTGTTTGAACATTAATTGTGTTGTATAATTATGTAAGTTTTCCCCTTTGTAGTTCTTAGTTTTTGGCCATAATGGACATTGTAAGAAGTGTAAAAGATGGTGTATCACATAAGAAGAGTGGTCGAAGTCCTACTAAAAGATTTGATTTTCCTCTTCAAGCAAGATCAAGTGCAGAATTGACAAAGAAAGTACTACAACAAGTTAAGAAGGAGAAAATTGACAAGTTGCATGAGATGTTGCAGAGAAACAGTAGAGAAAGGGTTCAGGAAGTTGTTGAAGTTATGGATGGTAAATCATTTTCTTGTTTCATAAGATTTTATAAAATTATGTATGTAAAATTTATGTTTTGCATTTACTTTAGATATATTATTCCTAATATTTTTTGTATGAATTATTACAAAAATTAGAAACACCAAAAAAAGGAACTCAACAAGAAAGAGTTCAAAAGGTTGATGGAAATTTAGACAAAGAGACTGTTACAAAAAAATGGAGAGAGACAAAGTCTTGCAACCAAAAATAATGAAAGATCATGCACATGGTGACAAAGAAGTTGTACATGGTAAGTGATTTTTTACTATGCAATATTACTTTAAATTATTCTGAATATCTTTTGATGAATTTTGACTAAAATTAGAAACACCAAAGAAAAGAGCACATGGGAAAACTACAATAAATAGAGAAAGAGTTCAAAATATTGATGGCAAATTGGACAACCACATTGCTATGAAGATAACAGAGAGACCTAAGCTTTTGCAACCACAAGCTAAGGAATTTTTACACATGGAAATAAAGAGGTTTCACAAGGTAATTAATATCTTTGCATATACTTTAAATTTATATATTCTTTTTATGACATTATTTTGATGAGAAAATTACATTAAAACCAGGAATGCTGAAAAAAAGAACTTATGAAAATCTACTAGAGAACAATAGAGACAAAATTCAGAAGGTGAAAAAAACTGTTGCATGGAAAATACTTATTCCTTCAAAAAATAAGAAACTAGAGAAATCTAATCTATCTTTGGAGACAATGATGTCAAAAACTGAATGCTCTAAAAAGGAAAAGAGGGTGCCAAAATGCCCATCAATGTTGATTGATGATTATGTAGAACTTCACAAGTCAAAGTAAATGGATGCAACCAAGTCAAACAATGCAGAGAAACCGGGCAACAACGTTAACCGGATCTCTATTCAAAATCAACCAAAAAAGGGAACGCAACAAGAAAGTGTTCAAAATCGGCCAGATGTCAATGAAGAAGAGGAAAACACAAATAGAGAAGAAGAAAAAAGTAATTAGTTTCGTATTTCATAATAATTATTTCATGTATTATTTACATATTGGTATCAAACTTGTGATATCATGTTGTTGTGTTGATTACTTTATAGGAACATCCCAAAGAAAAACTCGTGGGAAAACTTTGTGCAAAAAGATTCATGCAAGAACTTTGGAAGAACGGGCAGAAGTGACCTTTAATGAGGATGGTCAGCCAATTGGTCCTAGTGATAAAGTAGTATCTAACTTGAGCCTCTTTTTGGGAACACTAGCTAGGAACTCAACATTTTGTCCTCTACGTTACACCAATTGGTCAGGAATGCCAGATGATAATAAAAAACGTTTCTGGAGATATACTAATGTATGTGTGTATTTGAATTTGAATGTCTAATTGTTCAAAAAAAGTGTTTTATTTATTGATCTTGTTTAATAACCTTATAATTTTTGTAGCGAAAGTTTATCTTGCCGGTTGAAGCACAAGATTGGGTTGAGACCACTGTTAGAGATGCATGGAGAAGATATAAGCACAAAATTAAGAAGAATCATTTTTTGAAGTATTCCAAAATGACTGAGAGACTCAAAAATCGTCCGCCAAAGGTGCCGATAGCTCAGTTTAAGAGTCTTTGTGATTATTGGAGTAAGGAAGCTATACAAGTAAGATTAATAATTTTTTATGTATGTGTGAGATTTTTCAACTTTCTATGTATGCCATAATCAAGTAAGATTTATTAAAACAATTTTGTCAAATTTAAATGTAGGCAATCAGTGAAACTAACACTAGAAATAGAGCTCAACTAAAGTGGATGCATCGAATGGGTCCTAAAACTTTTGCTTTAACTCGTGAAAAAATGGTAACTTCCTTTTCTTCTCAATAAAGTATTATTTGTATGAATGGTTACTTTTTCAAATAAATTATTCCTTGGATGAATGGTTCTCTGAGCATTTTAATTCATGTCTTGTTTATGTAATAGGAATTTTAATTCATAGGTTGTTTTGTTATGGAATTATTTTAATTTATGCAGCGTGAAAAGGAAAAAAGAGAGCCCACTCAATCAGAAATGTTTGTTGAAACTCGAAAGGGAAATAAAGGAAAGGAGATGGATGTAGAAACTGGAAAAGTAACTGTATGTAACATTATTTATATAGTTTGTTTACTTAATATAGTCGACTTATATTGTCTATAATAGTAGCTAATATTTTCTTGTAATTTATGTTAGTCCCAACTTCAAGAAATGGTTGAAATAGAGGAAAGTGATACAGAAGCTTTTAAAGCTGTTTTTGGAAAGGAGTGTCCCGACAGGGTACGTTGTTATGGGAGAAACATAACTAAAACTTACTTTCGCTCCCGACAAATGAAACTGGATCATATGAAGGTACAGACGCGAACGGTCGGCGAAAGGGACAATGATAACACACAGCCGTGAACTCACTGGATATGAATAGAGTCGCCAGCTAGGCATTTTTATCCCGGAGGAAAGGTAATGCTGCATAAACCTAAGAGAAGATGGATAAGACGGTTTGCGAACCAGAGAGACTGAGAAAGGGGGTTGGTTACAACCTGGGAAGGTATTAGCACCCAGATTGTCCGTCGTACTCGACGGGATCCACGCTTAAAAGATTTGTGTTTTAAAGGGGTAGTGTCAGTGCAATCTGTGTGTAAAAGAGCTGGAAAAGGATGTACAGGTGTCAGTGTAAAAGAAGTGTAAAGTGTGATATATACAGTGTCAGTGTAAGGACAGGAGTGAAATGCTCAAGATCATGAGGCTAAAGAATAAAGCTGAAAGAGGGGGAATATACAGAGACTTTTGTTCGATAACCGTTAAGTTATGCCTACGTATCCTCTCGTGCAATGAGGAAGTCAGAACACCGTAGTTCGACCCAAAGAGACTGAAAGATGAATTGACTTATGAACTGCTTACTTGCCTATGCTCAAGTGTATGATCTGTCTGGCACAGATGCAAACTGTCTTGCATTAGACGGGAGAAGCAAGTTCTCGTTTGTGAGTGAATGAGATGAGAAAAGAATCCCGGAGGAGACGATTATTGTTTGTTTTTGTGTTTTCAATCTTTTATTGCTTTTGAAAGTTTGTCATAAGTTAATGAGCTTAAGCCTAAACCAATGGATTTAGTAAACTCATCACATCCTCCCTCTGATTAGGGGTAATGAGAATACCTTAAGTGTGAAGTCAGATTCTCACACTTAATCACCTTTGGTGTAGGATTAGATCATTAACCTACTTGTGATTATTTAGATGTTTTTGTTGTTTTTGTTTAGTGTTGAGTAATGAGATTAAGCCATAATCAAAGATTAAACAGACTCATTACACCATCCTAATAGAAGGATAATAGATGAGAATGTTTAAGCTGAGGAAAACTCCTCAACTTAATCCATGATTAGGGATTAAACTCATGACAAAACAAGCCTTTGATTAAGTGGATTTTATTTGATGGTATGATGATGAAGTGAGTTTTATGATTTGTAAGACAACTTGAGGGGGACTTGTCCATTAACACTAGGGTTAGTCCTTCTTAACCAATTAAGGAAGAATTAGAACCCTAATGCAAGGCCCAAGTTACAAGTGTGATGTCTTGATGATTATTATGTGAATTGATTAAGAGATTTAAACACATTAAGGGTTTAACACTTAGGATTAAAGTTATACACTCCATCCTAATAGAAGGATGCAGGCATAAGCTTAATCACAAAGCCTTAAAGCCTTTAGGGTTTAGTCCCTGATTATGAGGTGAGAAGAGAGGACTCAAAGAGAGACACAAAGGTAAAACTATGAGGGGAGACTAATCAAAACCCTAATTCATTGTCATGCTTGGTTGTTCCTAAGGTTTGTGTGGTTTGCAAGAACAATCTTCAATGGAACCACCAAGAAGCAGATGAACAAGACCAAGAGAAGCAAAGTGACTTGCTTCATTCAAGAAGTCAAGTCACTTGAAGAAAGAAAATGGGAGGAACAAGAATGAGCAAGCTCAAACTCAAACACATATAAGAAATGCAGCAATGGATGCAAGAGAGATGAAAAGAAAGGTTATGAGAAGTGAAGGCAAATTCACTTCTCAAGTTCACTTACCACCTGAAATGTTAGAAAGAAATGCAATGCAATGCCAAATGAAATGAAATGGTATGATGCTAAACAAAACCAGAAGCATGTTAATGATGAAAATGATGTTATGAGATGCTGCAAACATGAAACAAGGCATGGGGATGTTCATACAAGTTTATGAATGCAAATGATGCAAGTTAAGGAGCATGAACAAGCATGGAATGTTATGAAGCATATAAGGCAAATGACATGGCAAATATGTGATGCAATGATCAAACATGTTTCCTACATGTCTTAAGATGTCAAATGAAACACAAGCATGCATAAAATGCAAAGACAAGTCATGTTATGCAAGAGAATGCAAGAGGGATGCAAATGAAAGCCCAAATTAGGGTTTATGGATCAAACACCAAACAAAAACCAAAAACAGAAACAAACCCTAAGATAAAAAATGGAAAATTCCACCCAAAGAAACCCTAAATCTATACTAAACCAAGGTCCAAAGGGGAGGTCTCAACTCTTAACCAATCTCAAGATATGATTTTTCTAAGTTATTAGGGTTTTTTAGGGTTCCTAAACAAAAGAAATGCCAAACAAATTGAAAATGAGGAATCAAATCAAGGCCATTTAATCCTAGAAACTACATGCTAAACACAATGCAATGCAAAAAGAATCAATGTCCAACTCTTCTCAAATAGGCAGAAATGAATTTTTGAACTTATGATCAAAATAATGCACCAAAAATGATTTAATTCAATGAAAAATTCTTAAAATGCATCAAGATCAAAAAAGAAATTTGGTTTGAAGATTGGAAAATGTTTCTAAATGTCTTAGAACATTTCATGAATTTTTTTGTAATTTTTAAATACCTAAAAGTATTTTTAATTAATTAATTTCCATTAATCAATTAAAAATAATCTTTTAAATATTTAAAAATGCTTTTTTAATGATAAAAAATAAAATAAAAATATTTTTGTGTCATAAAAATTAATAAAACTCAGAGGAAAAAGTTTCATAATTTTTATGCATTTTTTGCTATTTTTAATTAATTGTGCAAGTTAAATGAAAATAAAAGGGAATAAAAATAAATAAAAATGAAAGTAAGCTAAATGAGAGGCTGAGATGCAATCTGGGAAAGAGACAGTTGACTTGGCGCGTGATCCAACGGTCAATATTTAAATCTGACTAATTAAACTATTAATTCCAATTAATTAGGTTAAATGACAATTAAAGGCTAATGAGGCAATCTGAGCCCTTGGCCCACACGCGGGAAACCTGATCCTATGGCTCAAATTTGAAATACGCTAATGACTGAACTAAACCCTAATTAGGGCATGCTAATCTCAGACGGCCGGAACAGTGGTTCCGGTCGTCTTCTCCGGCGGGTTGAAAACCCTAGAAAACGCCACAGGCCACCACTCATCAAATTAACTGCCCAGAAACGTTCCCCCCCCAAACTAAACCTTAATCCATGATCAAAAAACATTTATCCAGCATGAACAAAGAGAATCGAAACCAAATACATTCACGGACAAAATTTCAGAGAGGCACAAAATGCTCATTTTCACACCATTTTTAAATCTAAACACATCACCATGATCCTTGAAGCATGCACTTTCACTTTATAACAAAAAATCAGAGCTTTGAGAGAAAAGTTTCATGGCCATACCTGAGGTGACAACTCCTGTTTCTGGGCTTTCAGAGCAGTTTCTTGATGCAAGCTATCTCCAATGACTCCCCTTGTGCTAATGGCAGGCTTGGAATGAACTTTTGCAAGCTGTTTCAAGAGGTACCAAACTGATATAGCAGAAAGTGAGCTTTGTGTACAGGCTACTTTAGTTCAAAGTAAAGGGTGGTTTTGACTCCTTATGGTATGCTTGACTTGTTGGTGAAGGAAAATGAAGTGTTTGATGGCTGGATAGTGAGATTCGAAGAGAACTGGTTCTGAGGGAGGGGAATGGTGAAGCTCAGGTCAGGCTTGTTTCAGGCTTGAACTTTGGTGGTTTTAGGTCTATGAAGTGTGGTGAGATGATTGGTGAAGATGGTTCTTGTGTTTTCAAGCTGTGGAGGCAGATTCGAAGACAAATGCAAATGAGGAGTGTTTTGGTGTATGTGTTGAATGAGTGAGTTTCAGCCTTGCTTCTTCATATCTTTGGCTTGCCAAGGGATATTGTATTATAATCCTATAGGTCAGGTGATGTGACCTGGCCTATAGTGATTGGTAAGTTTGCTTTTGCACAAAGTCCACCTTTTGTGTAAGTGAGGTATGGCTCATGATCTAGGCAAGTACAAAGCATGGTTCTGGTGCAGCATGGTGTGGTGAGAGGCTAGCTTAGTGCAGTAACCAATGCAGCAAGTTGTAGGAAGAATGATCATGAGTTTTGCAACTTGTGGCTTTTTGGTTCACATGTGATTTCTTTGTCCAACCAACCATAAAACCATGGGCATTCTTGGTTCATTCTGAATTTTATGACTTAGAGGATGTTTGCATACTGGTTTGGAGTGAATTAGAAGTCACATTGGGCTTTGGTTCATGATCTTGCAAAATTTCCATTTGAAGCATGCCTTGAAAATCAATGATTTTTGCCAACTTTGTCACACCATAACTTTTGATCCAAGAAGAGTTTGATCATGTTCTTGTACTTTTTGAAAAGGGAAAGATGAGATCTACAACTTTCATGACCAAAGTTTTTTCATTTGAAGCATTTTTGGATCAAGAATCAAGGCTTGAAAAATGACCTAAAATGAAGCATTCTTGAAAAGTCAACTATGTCCAAAAAGTCAACATTTGCAAAACTTCCAAATTCTTGATTTCTATGAACTTCAACCTTCTTCCATGATCAAATAAAGATCATATACACTCAAAATGATGAAGATCACCCATTGGTTGGGTCATTGGGGGCCTCAGATGCCCTGATTTTGCACTGACTTGTCTGAAAAGTCAACCCTTGATCATATGACTTCCCCATGGAATTTCTTCATGAAAATTGATATGCATATTCCCTATACCATATAGAGACCAATGGAAACAAGAATGACCAAAAAATTTGGAGTTATGGCCTCTGAAACCAAAACCCTAATTTTAGGTCAACTGTGCAGTCAAACCTGGCTCTGCATCCACTCAAACCCTAGTTCTTGTGATTCTTTTGAAATCTTGTAATATGATAGATGAACACACATGGATCCCTTTGAAGTGCTTGGTTGCCTTTGGAGTGGCTCAAGATGCCCTTGGATTGCTCAGATCACAATCCTTAGATGCAGATGACTTAGAAACTATGCAGTGAATCAAAAATGAGACATGAGATGATATGATTGTGTTTATGCATATGATAATGATCACAAGCCATGGTGAATGGGTGAGGGCAAATTTGGGGTGTTTACAGCTGCCCCTATTCAAACATGAGTTAGCTGTGCAGGATGTAAGCAACGGCTTATCAGGCAAACAAGATAACTTGTGGTTGAATACCAAAGACAGTCCAAAATTTGCACTCACAGAATGAAGAAGAAAAGGGATATAGATTGTAAAGGAAAATAAAGTATATTGTAAAGTGCGGGCGACGGAGGACGACCGTCGAGCAGAGGACGACTGCTGAGTAAAGAGCAATGACGGGAACGACCGACATGCTGGGGCAAGTGTAGGAAATAAAACAATGACGGGGACGGCCGACATGCTGGGGATAAAAGGTAAAGCCAAGACGGGGACGGCCGACTAGCTGGGAAAAATAAGATATTATGATGGGGACGGCCATCAAGATAAAGCTGTAAAATTCTCTGGGGATTAATGAAACATGACGGGGGCGGCCATCAAGTCCATAAAGGTAAAGTAACCAACGATGGGGACGGCCATCGGGCTAAAAGGAAAAGGGACCACGACGGGGACGGCCATCGGGTTAAAGAATAAATGAAATAAACAGATGATGGGGTACGGCCATCAAAGGTGAAGGACGATCACCTAGCAGGGGACGGCTGCTCTGTTGGGGAATAAAGGAAGTATGATGGGGACGGCCATCAAAGGTGGAGGACGACCACCTGGCCGGGTGCGGCTGCCGAAAATATCAACGATGGGGACGGCCATCGGATAAAAAAGGTCAGCGATGGGGACGGCCATCGGACGAGCAAGATGGAGGACGACCATCAAGAAGTGGAGGACGACCACTCAGCAGGGAACGGCTGCTCTCAGGGTTTATCATGACACAGGACGAATGCCAGATAACCAAAGTCAACAATGGGGACGGCCATTGGATAAAATGATGAAGGACGATCATCAGGAGGTGGAGGACGACCACCTAGCAGGGGACGGCAGCTAAAATCAACGATGGGGACAGCCATCGGATGAGCATGATGGAGGACGACCATCAAGAAGTGGAGGACGACCACTCAGCAGGGTACGGCTGCTCTCAGGGTTTATCGTGACACAGGACGAGTGTCAGATAAAAAAAGGAAAATTCGTTTGCGATCTACTGGGGATATAGTAAACACGGACGAGTATTTACAACCAAGAAGAGAAAGTACAAGTGTTTGGTATTTGTATAGATTAAAGATGCGGACGAGCACCCTTAAGACTATGATACGGACGAGTATCACGTAGAAACAAACTGACACATGTTCAGAGATGATGATACGGACGAGTATCAACTGGTAATCAAAGAACACGGACGAGTGTTGCATCTGAAAGAATCCTTCTGGGGAATAGTAGACACAGACGAGTATCTATATTCAAGAAGACATAAGTGTTTGACACGGTGTATGGATTAAAGATGCGGACGAGCATCCTTAGGACTATGATACGGACGAGTATCATGTAGAAACAAACACTAGACGCAATGTTCTGAGATGATGGTACGGACGAGTACCAACTGGTTAACAAAGAACAAGGACTACTGTCGAATCTGTGGGGATATGAGTGATGGTGTATACAAGATACGGACGAGTATCTGTATAAGTGTAATCATGAGTAGTAAGTATATATAGATGAGTGTTTATCTGCTGGGGAGAGTGACACGGACGAGTGTCAAGAGAGATAAGTATATCATTATCAACAAGTATATGGGCTGTAGAAGTGTAAGCGACTGCGCTGGGGATACGACACGGACGGGTGTCAAGAAAGTGTAGATATACAAGTATAGGTGAGTGCAAAGATGATGTCTTTGGCTTTCTGCTAGTGGTTTGACACGGACGGGTGTCAGGAAGTATCTGTAATACGGGTGATTTGTTTGTAAAGTGTATTCAGGCAACCTGTTTGGGGAAGTGATGACACGGACGGGTATCAAAAGGAAATCTACTGGTATTTGTGAATACGAGGCAACTGTTTTTGCTGGGACTCTGGTGAGGATTTCTGTACAATGATGATGAACGGTTATTATTCACAAGTGTTAATTCATAACATGGCTTATGATTATGCTATGCGTTTGCTTTTTGCCGTAATGCTCCGTGTTAGACGGAATGCTACGCTCTGAGGGGAAAATATGATGCGAATGCCATGATTATGCAAAGATATCGAACCGGGATTCGGATCCCGTTGCCGTGAAGATCTTTGACTGATCTGTTTGGAAAGGGCCTCCCAGCTGGGGATGAGATCATTGGTAGATCTGGTGAGATGTATTCATTTGGGGATATAGGTCACTGGTTGACATATCCTTATAATACGGGACCCAGCTGGGGTTTGTAGAAGCTTTCTTCACTCTGTTGTGATCTTCTATGCGCCGCTCTTCTGGATAGAGGCTGGGGATTCTGTGGGGAGATGATTCCCTGACTCCTGTACTCAGCTGGGGATGAAATGGCAACTCGGCTGGGAAATTATGAGAGGCAACTCAACTGGGGAGAACAACAAGAGGAAACTCAGCTGGGGATAGAGAATTTCGGATGCTGAGATCTTTTGTTGATTTGCCAGCCTGCTGGGATGAAGCTTACATGCCCCAAGTTGCGTCCTGTATACCTGCAATCCTGTAAAGATAAGGAAACGCACAAATGGTCCCGAGGTATCCTTTACTGGATTCCGTCATAGGAGTTAAGTACTTTCGAGAGTAAGTATTTTCCCTGTGAGCATGTGTTTTATTATTATTATTTTTCGGGAGAAAAACATCTGTACTTATGCAATTGATTTTTTAGAGACACCAGACATCCTTTGCAAATAAAAAATATACAAAACGAAACATGACTGAAAAATCTGATTTTATTAATTCATGTGCCCTGAATTGGCAAGATACAGTCAAAGAAACAAGTCTCCTAAAATAAGGAGATTGTTATAAATTGAGAAACAAAATGCTGGCGGTGTTGACGACGCTTTAAGGAGCTTCCTCTTCTGCTATGACTCGTATGACTTTTGACTTTCTTCTCGTCTTGCTTTCTGGAGAAAGTTGATTCTGATTGAAGCTTGATCCTTTTGATGCTTTCCAAGTTGCAAGTGATACAGACGAATTCAGAATGCAGTTGTTCGCTTATTCCCTTATTTTGCATGGATCGCCCTTTCGGGTTTTCAATCCATCGGGATACCCATTATTGCCTGAGCTGTCCAATGCGGCTTTTCAACTCAGCGGGTGTACATTTTTTGTTTATTTTCCCTTATTTTTGCCCGAGTCTTTTATTCTGTTTTTGACTCGCCGGGATGCCCTATTTTTGCCTGGACTTACATTCTGTTTTTGTGTCCAGCGGGTCAATTTATGCGAAGTATTTTTTAACTGCATCTGAATTCACAGGGGATGGAAAATCTTCACCATCCATGGTGCTGAGCATCAGTGCTCCACCAGAGAAAACTTTCTTTACCACAAATGGTCCTTCGTAATTTGGAGTCCATTTGCCCCTGTGGTCTGTATGAGGAGGGAGGATTCTCTTCAGCACAAGATCTCCCACTTGGTACTCTCGGTGCCTGACTTTCCGATCGAAGGCTTTCTTCATTCTCTTCTGATACAACTGCCCATGACAGATTGCAGCCAATCTTTTCTCTTCTATCAGACTCAGTTGTTCGTATCGGGCCCGAACCCATTCTGCTTCACTCAGTTTGACATCCATTAATACCCGTAACGAGGGTAATTCAACTTCAACAGGCAGGACCGCTTCCATACCATACACAAGTTGATACGGGGTTGCCCCAGTGGATGTCCTGATTGATGTGCGATACCCATGCAAGGCAAACGGTAGCATTTCATGCCAGTCTTTGTAGGTAACTACCATCTTCTGCACAATCTTCTTGATGTTCTTATTTGCCGCCTCAACAGCACCATTCATCTTTGGTCTGTAAGGAGAAGAATTGTGATGTTGGATCTTGAAGTCCCGGCACAGTTCAGCCATCATTTTGTTGTTTAGATTGGAACCATTATCAGTAATGATTCGCTCGGGAACTCCATATCGACAGATGATATCTCTCTTCAGAAATCGGGCTACCACTTGCCTTGTAACATTTGCATATGAGGCTGCTTCAACCCACTTAGTGAAATAGTCGATGGCGACCAGGATGAATCTGTGGCCGTTTGAAGCAGTTGGCTCAATCTTGCCAATCATATCAATGCCCCACATGGCGAAGGGCCATGGTGAAGACATAATGTTCAAAGGATTCGGAGGCACATGCACTTTGTCTGCATAGATCTGGCACTTGTGGCATTTTCGGGCGTAGGCACAACAGTCTGCATCCATTGTGATCCAATAATAGCCTGATCTTAACAACTTCTTAGCCATGGCATGCCCTCCTGCATGGGTACCAAAGGATCCTTCGTGCACTTCGTGCATCAACAAATCTGCTTCCGTCTTGTCAACACATCTGAGGAGTAACATATCAAAGTTCCTTTTGTATAAAGATCCATCAGTGTTCAGAAAGAAACTTCCAGCAAGCCTTCTCAAGGTCTTCTTATCATTGGAAGATGCCCCAGGCGGGTATGTCTGATCCTCCAAGAAGCATTTAATGTCATGGAACCAAGGCTTATCGTCCTTGACAACATCTGCTGCAAATACATATGCTGGTCTATCAAGTCTCGACACTGAAATCTGAGGTACAAAGTTAGCAGCTTGAACTTTGATCATGGATGAAATGGTAGCAAGAGCATCTGCAAACTGATTCTCGTCCCGAGGGATATACTCAAGCTTGACTGTTGTGAAGAAAGTCAATAACCTTCTTGTGTAATCCCTGTAAGGTATCAGATGATCTTGGTGGGTGTACCATTTTCCGTTGGTCTGATTGACTACCAAAGCTGAATCCCCGAATACGGTCAATGTCTTGATCCTGAGGTCAATGGCTTCCTCAAGACCCATAATGCAAGCTTCGTACTCAGCTTCGTTGTTAGTGCAGTTGAAAGTGAGTTTTGCCGAGAAAGGCATGTGAACTCCTTTGGGTGTAATGAGTACTGCACCAACACCTCGGCCATTCATGTTAACAGCCCCATCGAACATCATAATCCATTCTTCCTCCGGGTCAGGCCCTTCGGCGTGAATAGGCTCTTCATGATCTTTTGTTTTAATGAACATGATGTCTTCATCAGGGAAGTCGAACCTCATAGGCTGGTAATCATCAATGGGTTGCTCAGCAAGATATTCAGATAGTACACTGCCCTTGATGGCTTTCTGAGAAGTGTACTGGATGTCATATTCTGTGAGAATCATCTGCCATCTTGCAACCCGTCCGGTAAGCGCTGGCTTCTCAAATATGTACTTAACAGGGTCCATCTTTGAGATCAATAAAGTGGTGTGGGTCAACATATACTGTCTCAGTCGGCGAGCAGCCCACGCTAAAGCACAGCAAGTTTTCTCGAGCAGTGAATAACGTTGTTCACAGTCGGTAAACTTTTTGCTTAGGTAGTATATTGCATACTCTTTTCGACCAGACTCGTCATGCTGGCCCAACACACAACCCATTGACTCTTCTAATACTGTCAAGTACATGATTAGAGGTCTTCCTTCAACTGGAGGCATAAGGATTGGAGGTTCTTGCAGATACTCCTTGATCTTGTCAAAAGCCTTCTGGCAATCTTCATTCCACCTGACCGTTTGCTCTTTCCTTAGCAGTTTGAACAGGGGTTCACAGGTTGCTGTGAGGTGAGATATGAACCTTGAGATGTAGTTCAATCGACCTAAGAACCCTCGAACTTCTTTCTCTGTTTTCGGTGCAGGCATTTCTTGGATGGCTTTGACTTTATCAGGGTCAACTTCAATCCCTTTCTCGCTTACAATAAATCCCAGCAGCTTACCGGATCGCACCCCGAATGTGCATTTGTTGGGGTTCAACTTCAGTTGGTACTTTCTCAGACGCTTGAACAGTTTTAACAGATTCACCAGGTGATCTTCCTCTGTAAGGGATTTGGCAATCATGTCATCCACATAACATTCTATCTCTTTATGAATCATGTCGTGGAATAATGTTACCATAGCCCGTTGATACGTTGCACCGGCATTCTTGAGCCCAAATGGCATTACCTTGTAACAGAACGTGCCCCAGGGCGTGATGAATGTTGTCTTCTCCATGTCTTCAGGTGACATTTTAATCTGGTTGTATCCTGAAAATCCATCCATGAAGGAGAATACCGAGAACTGAGCCGTGTTATCAACCAATACATCAATGTGAGGTAGAGGGAAATCATCTTTCGGGCTGGCTCTGTTCAGATCCCGGTAGTCGACACACATACTTACTTTGCCGTCCTTCTTAGGCACAGGTACTATATTAGCAACCCACGACGGGTAGCTAGTTACAGCAAGGAACCCGGCGTCCCATTGCTTTTGTACCTCTTCCTTGATTTTCATAGCCATGTCTGGACGAGTACGGCGCAGTTTCTGTTTAACCGGCGGGCATTCTTCTCTCAAAGGCAGTTTGTGCACAACAATGTTGGTATCCAACCCTGGCATGTCTTGATACGACCAAGCAAACACATCCACATACTCTTGAAGTAGATCAACCAGTTGCTTCTTCACTGAGTCTTGCAGGCAGGCCCCGATTTTGACCTCTTTCACGTCTTCATCTGTACCAAGGTTGATCACTTCAATCTCCTCCTGGTGAGGAGTAATAACCTTTTCCTCCTGTCTTAACAACCTGGCTAGCTCTTCAGGAAGCTCATATTCTTCTTCAACCCCTTCATCAGCTTGATTGATTGGATTGTCAAAGTCATACGAAGTCATTGCCGTGCTGTTGTCAGTGTTGTCTGGAAGGCACTTTCTGCAAGGGTTAAGTTGTTCATTTTAGTGATCTGATTTTAGTCTTATTTAGAAAAGTGAAATGAAGTTGTCATTTTGAAAATACCGCCATTTATTTTTTGTACAAAAAGAAAGATGGAAAAACAGTGAACGAAAAGAAAAAAGACTCGTTTGCAAAAAGATGTCTGATATTTCATTAATTGATCTTGTTTGCACAAAAAGTACAGATGGCCCGATTACAAAATGAGTCTTGTCATCTTGGGCAAGATGCAAGACTTTGATGCATGCTTATAAAAATACAGGAAATAATAATTACTCTGCATGAGTAACTCTTATAATTTCCTGGGAAGACCAGTTCGAGACACTGCTCCCCGGGATCTTTGGACGAATCCAGCTTTCCAGGTTGCGCTCCTCTTCCAGCTCGTCTTCCAGACAGTTGATAGCATCGGGGGTAAGCATCCCCCCACTGACAAAACCAGGCTCTCCAGCAGCCTTTGCTTGATGTTGAGTTGGTTTGTAACCCAACCCAAACTTGTCCTTCTTCTCCTCCACAGCTAAAACCTTGCCCCAGCCTAGGGCAGTTCCTTCCTCAACAACCTTCCGGGCTTGTTGGTATGATGACATGGAGATCCCAGATACAGCAGATGCTTCATTGACATTCAAGGCTTCAAATCCTTGGCTCATTGTTTCATGGATCTCCCCATCCATTTCAATATACTTATAAGTAGCCAGATGGCTAACAAATATATCCTCCTCTCCACAGATTGTAACAACTTGGCCTTCCCACTCAAATTTTAACTTTTGGTGAAGGGTAGACGTTATTGCGCCGGCGGCGTGAATCCAGGGTCTACCCAACAAACAGCTGTAGGCGGGCTGAATGTCCATCACATAAAAGATAGTTTTAAAGGTCTGTGGGCCAATTGTCACAGGTAGCTCAATCTCTCCCAGAACCGATCTCTTCGAACCATCAAAGGCTCTTACTACCAGGTTGCTGGGTCTCAATGCTAATCCATCATATTCTAACTTCACCAGAGCCTTCTTTGGTAAGACATTCAGGGATGAACCTGTGTCTACCAGCACATGAGAAAGGACAGCTCCTTTGCATTCCATGGTTATGTGCAAGGCTTTGTTGTGGTTGCGGCCATCCGCTGTCAAGTCAGTATTGGTGAACCCTAGCCCATTGCTAGCAGTAACGTTTCCAACCACGGTTTCCAACTGGTTGACAGTAATCTCTTCAGGCACGTAAGCTGCGTGCAAGACTTTGAGTAGTGCATTCCGATGGGCTTCGGAGCACATAAGCAGTGAGAGGATAGAGATTTTGGATGGCGTCTGGTGAAGTTGATCCACAATTTTGTAATCACTCTTTTTGATGATTCTCATAAACTCATCAACTTCTTGATCGAACGGGGTCTTCAAGGCTTCTTTAACAGTTTGATCTTCCTGCACCGGGCTCTTTCCTTTTGCCTTGGCAGCAGCCTCTGTTTCGGCAGTAGGTCTTTGAATTGGTGGAGCAAAGAGACGTCCGCTTCGAGTGAAGCCTCCGCCTCCCCCCACATTATCTACTTGTGGTGCAGGTGTTGATGTTTCAAGAGTGATTCTTTTTCCTTCGCAGTACACGTCAGAGCCATAGTGCCAAGGGATGGCCCTATTGCTTTCATATGGTATTGGTCCAGGCACCGTGACAGTGACTGGACTGATTGCTGCTGCTGAAGGGACTGTAATTGTTTGTGGATCATAAAAGATTGTAACTGGTGCTCTGACGGGAGCAGCACCTTCTGAATGGTAGGCAGAGTTGTTTTCGGGATCATAAAATATTGTGACGGTAGAGACATCTTCATGATTTGTTGCTGGTGTTGTAGGAGGTATTGTCGGAAGAAATGATGTTGTCGTTGTAGGAGTCTCGAAGTGGAGTGAAGCTGAAGTTGTAGCAGGAAGATTTGTTGTAAACTGATCAGTTGAGATGATGGATGACGTACTTGTTGATGAAACCGAAGAATTGTCAGGAACAATAGTTGCTGCAGTTGTAGGAGGTTCTGAAACCGTTGCTGACGATATTGCTGGATTTGTTGGAAATGATGTGGTGATCTGAAGTTGGCCACTCTGAATAAGGCCATCTATGCCATTCCGCAAATTATCGCACCCATTTACCGAGATATTGCAGTAAGCACAGCCTAACTCACACCCCGGGAACATTTGACATTCCAAGAGCTGAGCTTTGATTTCTACCAATGGTGTCCTGATCTGTCCCACACTGGTTATTAAATAAGACGGCTTGTCTTCTTCAATAGCGTTAATCCGGGGACCACCATGGTTTGGCATGGGATTTTTGTTGACATTGGGTGGTGGTGCGAAATTCAGAGCCTTGGAGTCTACCAGGTCTTGTACCTTCATATGCAGAGCCCTGCATCTTTCTGTACTGTGGCCAGGTGCGTTTGAATGAAAAGCACACCTAGCATTGGAGTCATAATTCCTTGGTAGACTGTTGGGATCCGGAGGTGCCAACGTTCTTAGCTCAACCAGGTTGAGTTTCAGAAGTTGTGGCAGCAAAGTAGCATATGGCATTGGAATTGGATCGATCACTCTGTTAGCTTGAGAAAGCCTCTGCTGAAATGGCCTCTGTTGACTGTTGTTGTTGGTGTTGCTGTTGTTGTAATTCCTTGGAGGATACTGATTTTGCTGATGGTACTGAGGTTGCGGCTGATAGTTTTGCTGAGGAGGTTGATAGACTGGCTGAGGATGAGCTGGAGCAGGGATGGTGACTGCTGCTATTGACCTTTGAGCACATTGGGGCCTGCCCCTGTTGGTGTGGATGGCATTGGTCTCGCCAGTTCTTCTCGGGCCTGCAAAAGGCTTTCTTGTACTACTGGACGAGCTTGCACCGTTGTCTGAGATCTTTCCCAATTTTAACAAGCTTTTAATTCTCTCCCCGGCTATGACAACATCTGCAAAGCTAGTGGAAGAGAAAGCAGCCAACCTGTCAATATATGTTCCCTGAAGGGTGTTCATGAACATATCTGCCATTTCCCGCTCAGACATAGGTGGTTGAACAGCAGCAGCCAGTTGCCTCCATCTCTGGGCATATTCTCGGAAACTCTCTCTTGAAGACTGTGACATTCCCATCAGGAGGGTCCTGTTGGGTGCCATGTCTAGATTATACTGATACTGTCTGATGAAGGCCTCTGCCAAGTCCTTCCAGCATCTAATAGTTGCCCTTGTCAAGTGAGAATACCATTCCCTTGATGCTCCAGTCAAGCTGTCTTCGAAGTAGAACATCCAGAGCTTCTCATCCATTGTATAGGCCTTTAATCTCCCGAGAAAAGATTGTAGATGGGTCCGAGGACAAGAAGTCCCATTATACTTTTCAAAACATGGAGGCTTGAACTTGTGGGGAATCCTAACCCCGTCTACCAAACCCATGTCCATGACGTCGAAGCCCAAAGAGTTTTGAGATTCTAAGGACCTCAACTTCTCAGCTATTTCATCCAATCTTCTATCATATGCTTCTTCCCCAGCACCCATTACTGTGAACTGGTCTTCTTGAGGGTCTTCCTGTAGTACTCTCCCTGCTGTGGCAGTCCCTTGTATATTGACAGGGATGTTGGCCTCTGGATGGAGATGGGGTCCAAAAACTGGGGGATTGACATGAGGTTGGACCCTCTCGTTGTTACTTGTGCCAGCAGTTCCCACATGGGGCTCTTCTTGATTCCTCCCTTCTACCAAAGCTCTGAGCCTCTCCTGGCTTTGAGCTAAGTTGTTCATTACTTCCATGAACTGTGTTATCTGAGTTCTCATTTCCAACCTTTCGTTGGCCATCTGGTTTCTGACCTCCGTAAGGTCCTGCTGCATCTGATCCATTTGAATGCCCGGAAGGTTGTTTCGGGTTGGATAGCGGTGCGGACGGTTGAGGGGAAATACCCGGCGCCTAGCAATAGTTCCTGAACATCACAACAGAGGTTAGCAACAATAAAACAAAACCTACAAAACAAACAAAGGGTTAGCATGCAATGCAGTTATGCTTATTTGTTCTCAAGGTATCCGGTTTGGTCTTCAGTTTTGACCCTTCCAGACCCTTGATGATGTTGTTGTTGTTGCTTGAAGAAAACTCAGATGAAGCAAACTAACACAAATATATTACAGAAGGTGAAATAATACAAATTGTTCATTTTACCACACAAGCCCTTTAAGGGGTCAAAATACAGTACAAGAAAATAAAAAGTACATGGAAAGAAAGCAACAACAAACAAATGGTCAAACACCGAGACCAAACTCATCCTCACGAACTTCCTTGAGAAGTGCTTCGGTCACAGGATCAGCCGGCCGCTCCGTGAGATTCCGGATAAGGAGGTTCCGGGTCGTAACAGCTGCTGCTAGCTTTTTGTGCTGAGTTTGGTCCTTGGACCTCTTCACCCCTGATTTGATCTTCAATTCTGATATCTCCCTCTGGGCTGCTGCCAGGGCTTCTTGTTGTTCTTTTGCACTTGCTTCTAGTTGCTCCATCTTGTCTTGAACTCTCTTGTCTTCCAGGGTACGAGCCTCGGTGATCCTGACCCACCGGGCTTGACTCTCCTTCAAGTACAAGTCTGTTCTTGCTCTCTGGAACTGGGCTTCTTTGCAAGCATTCTTCAGAATTTGTTCACCAGCCTTAGACTTTTTGATATAATCCCCAGACTTTTCGATCTTAGTTAAATGCTCCACTCTCAACTTCTCCAATCTCTCAATCTCCCTCATACCTTCACTCCTCTCCCGAAGGGTCTTCTGCAAAGCCTGGGTTAGCTTCTCATTTCTTTCCTTCAAGCTCTCAAACTCCTCCAAACTGATGGTGGCAGGGGGTGGTGCTGAAGATGACTCAGGCATGTCTTTTATGGTAAAGGGCATTCCAGAGAATTGGGCCCTGGCACGGGACCACTCATAATACTGTGCTGATGCCACATTATTACACTTCCCCAGAATGGTGACTCCCTTGGTTTGAACATTATCCCAGGCCCAGGCAGCCTGCCTAACAACAGCCAAACTAATCTTGTTCTCACAATAAAGGGTCTCCACCAAGTCCTGTGCCCTAGGAGTGTGGACCAGTGCATAGCCCAATTGCCTCCTGAACAGCAGGGGGTTGTAATTGATACTTCCCTTAACTCCTATTAAAGGCACATTGGGAAAATGCCCACAGCTGGTGATGATATCCCTGCCTTTGGTGCTTTGAGTGCACCATCTGATATCAGCTGAAGTTAGAACAGTGAGTCTCTTAGCCCAGTTGCTCTGCTGATGAGGGTTTAGAAATGCATCTGTCCTGGGTAGATGCCTGAGAAGCCAAGTGTGGAACAACGGAGCACAACACCTCACTAACCTTCCCCTCTGCTTCTCATTCCTCTGATGCACTGAATAGTAAAGATCTCCCAATAAAGTTGGCACTGGGTTCTTCAGAATGAACAGATGGATTGCATTCTTGCTAATGAATCGAGGCTCATCTGCAAACAACACAATTCCATATACACTTAGGGCCAACAAAGCACAAACAGCTTTCCACTCCCCCAGGGAAGCCTTCAGACTAGCTTGAGAGATTAAGAAGTCCAGATGAAGACCAGGGATTCCAGCTTTAGAGGTCATATGCTGCTCAATCAGGACAGGTTCCAGATGCAAAGCCTTTGCTATTTCTCCATCAGCAGGAAAGACCATCTCAGGGTTGAAAGGGATTCCACCCCTGATAAGTATACCAACTAATGAGGAGTACTCTTCCAATAGAGGGCCCAACTGAAAGTCTTGAAAAGTAAAACATCTCAGTGGAGGATCATAAAACTGAATGCAGGTGTGGATGAGGCTCCTCTGTGAAGGGTCCAGATCCATAACCATGTCCAGTATATCTCCATAACTCTCCCTGAACAAAGGTATGTGATCTGGAGTGATCAGGGTCTGAATCCTCCTGATGTCTGATAGCTCTGGCTGGAAGAAGTGATAGGTGATGTTGCTTTTCTTTGGAGCCATGATGACAAATGTTGATGAAGATACTGAAGAGAAGGGCCACTGATTGGCTGAAATAGATAGCTGGTAGCAAGTGCTGATGAAGGCAGGTCAAAAACTGAAGATGGGGTCAAAACCAAAACCAGATGAAGATGGATACCCTGAAACACAAATAAGCAAATGTCAATATGATGCAATGAGTATGTATGCAAATGAAATGCAAGGGTCTGTGACTGAGCTGGATCTGATCAAAATGCTGATATAGGTCCAAATGTGTTCAAGAATTCCAGATGGAGGTCTATAGATCCAGTAACCAGGGTGGGGGACTCAAATAAAGAGCCACATGTCCAAGGTTTTAGAATCACAAGAACTGTCCAACATGGAGTACTCTTAACAAACAAAGTAACAGGGTATTCTGAGGTCAAGGTACCTGCAAACCTGTAAACAGCCCAACCCCCTCACAGGTGGTGTTCTAGAACAAGGATCCTCAGACTCGGATCAGTTATGAGAAGTGTAAACACTTCCAACCCGGAGGTACAGTGTTTACAATAACCATAACAATTCCTCCTCTAATTCACCTCAGCTTCTGAAGGTCAATACTGAAGGTCATCCAGACTTAGCAGGCTTCCCAGATAGCCCTAGCATTGCAGGAAATCTGCAACACAGAGTTCTCAAGAAGAAACCCATATCTGAACCGTGTTTCATATTCCCGCACCAGACCGAAATGGAATGGGAAAGAATATGATTCACTCTAGCCTAGGTGTCACTCAAGTCCCAGGTATAGGACCTTAACTCTCAATAGAACCCCACCCACCAAAGGAAAACCAGATCCAGCCAGCAGTACAGTATGACAATATGGTATAATGCAAAAGCAATAAAGAAAGCAGTAAAGCAAACTGTACATAAATCAAAAATAAAATACATTCAAACACAAATAAGCACATAACACCCCAGTAAACACAAATCAAACAAGCGCTAGGAGGAACCCACAAAAAGAACCAGAAGCCCTGGTTGCAGTATAAGGGTCCCCAGCAGAGTCGCCAAGCTGTCGCTCCCGACAAAAGAAACTGGATCATATGAAGGTACAGACGCGAACGGTCGGCGAAAGGGACAATGAGAACACACAGCCGTGAACTCACTGGATATGAATAGAGTCGCCAGCTAGGCATTTTTATCCCGGAGGAAAGGTAATGTTGCATAAACCTAAGAGAAGATGGATAAGACGGTTTGCGAACCAGAGAGACTGAGAAAGGGGGTTGGTTACAACCTGGGAAGGTATTAGCACCCAGATTGTCCGTCGTACTCGACGGGATCCACGCTTAAAAGATTTGTGTTTTAAAGGGGTAGTGTCAGTGCAATCTGTGTGTAAAAGAGCTGGAAAAGGATGTACAGGTGTCAGTGTAAAAGAAGTGTAAAGTGTGATATATACAGTGTCAGTGTAAGGACAGGAGTGAAATGCTCAAGATCATGAGGCTAAAGAATAAAGCTGAAAGAGGGGGAATATACAGAGACTTTTGTTCGATAACCGTTAAGTTATGCCTACGTATCCTCTCGTGCAATGAGGAAGTCAGAACACCGTAGTTCGACCCAAAGAGACTGAAAGATGAATTGACTTATGAACTGCTTACTTGCCTATGCTCAAGTGTATGATCTGTCTGGCACAGATGCAAACTGTCTTGCATTAGACGGGAGAAGCAAGTTCTCGTTTGTGAGTGAATGAGATGAGAAAAGAATCCCGGAGGAGACGATTATTGTTTGTTTTTGTGTTTTCAATCTTTTATTGCTTTTGAAAGTTTGTCATAAGTTAATGAGCTTAAGCCTAAACCAATGGATTTAGTAAACTCATCACATCCTCCCTCTGATTAGGGGTAATGAGAATACCTTAAGTGTGAAGTCAGATTCTCACACTTAATCACCTTTGGTGTAGGATTAGATCATTAACCTACTTGTGATTATTTAGATGTTTTTGTTGTTTTTGTTTAGTGTTGAGTAATGAGATTAAGCCATAATCAAAGATTAAACAGACTCATTACACCATCCTAATAGAAGGATAATAGATGAGAATGTTTAAGCTGAGGAAAACTCCTCAACTTAATCCATGATTAGGGATTAAACTCATGACAAAACAAGCCTTTGATTAAGTGGATTTTATTTGATGGTATGATGATGAAGTGAGTTTTATGATTTGTAAGACAACTTGAGGGGGACTTGTCCATTAACACTAGGGTTAGTCCTTCTTAACCAATTAAGGAAGAATTAGAACCCTAATGCAAGGCCCAAGTTACAAGTGTGATGTCTTGATGATTATTATGTGAATTGATTAAGAGATTTAAACACATTAAGGGTTTAACACTTAGGATTAAAGTTATACACTCCATCCTAATAGAAGGATGCAGGCATAAGCTTAATCACAAAGCCTTAAAGCCTTTAGGGTTTAGTCCCTGATTATGAGGTGAGAAGAGAGGACTCAAAGAGAGACACAAAGGTAAAACTATGAGGGGAGACTAATCAAAACCCTAATTCATTGTCATGCTTGGTTGTTCCTAAGGTTTGTGTGGTTTGCAAGAACAATCTTCAATGGAACCACCAAGAAGCAGATGAACAAGACCAAGAGAAGCAAAGTGACTTGCTTCATTCAAGAAGTCAAGTCACTTGAAGAAAGAAAATGGGAGGAACAAGAATGAGCAAGCTCAAACTCAAACACATATAAGAAATGCAGCAATGGATGCAAGAGAGATGAAAAGAAAGGTTATGAGAAGTGAAGGCAAATTCACTTCTCAAGTTCACTTACCACCTGAAATGTTAGAAAGAAATGCAATGCAATGCCAAATGAAATGAAATGGTATGATGCTAAACAAAACCAGAAGCATGTTGTTGATGAAAATGATGTTATGAGATGCTGCAAACATGAAACAAGGCATGGGGATGTTCATACAAGTTTATGAATGCAAATGATGCAAGTTAAGGAGCATGAACAAGCATGGAATGTTATGAAGCATATAAGGCAAATGACATGGCAAATATGTGATGCAATGATCAAACATGTTTCCTACATGTCTTAAGATGTCAAATGAAACACAAGCATGCATAAAATGCAAAGACAAGTCATGTTATGCAAGAGAATGCAAGAGGGATGCAAATGAAAGCCCAAATTAGGGTTTATGGATCAAACACCAAACAAAAACCAAAAACAGAAACAAACCCTAAGATAAAAAATGGAAAATGCCACCCAAAGAAACCCTAAATCTATACTAAACCAAGGTCCAAAGGGGAGGTCTCAACTCTTAACCAATCTCAAGATATGATTTTTCTAAGTTATTAGGGTTTTTTAGGGTTCCTAAACAAAAGAAATGCCAAACAAATTGAAAATGAGGAATCAAATCAAGGCCATTTAATCCTAGAAACTACATGCTAAACACAATGCAATGCAAAAAGAATCAATGTCCAACTCTTCTCAAATAGGCAGAAATGAATTTTTGAACTTATGATCAAAATAATGCACCAAAAATGATTTAATTCAATGAAAAATTCTTAAAATGCATCAAGATCAAAAAAGAAATTTGGTTTGAAGATTGGACAATGTTTCTAAATGTCTTAGAACATTTCATGAATTTTTTTGTAATTTTTAAATACCTAAAAGTATTTTTAATTAATTAATTTCCATTAATCAATTAAAAATAATCTTTTAAATATTTAAAAATGCTTTTTTAATGATAAAAAATAAAATAAAAATATTTTTGTGTCATAAAAATTAATAAAACTCAGAGGAAAAAGTTTCATAATTTTTATGCATTTTTTGCTATTTTTAATTAATTGTGCAAGTTAAATGAAAATAAAAGGGAATAAAAATAAATAAAAATGAAAGTAAGCTAAATGAGAGGCTGAGATGCAATCTGGGAAAGAGACAGTTGACTTGGCGCGTGATCCAACGGTCAATATTTAAATCTGACTAATTAAACTATTAATTCAATTAATTAGGTTAAATGACAATTAAAGGCTAATGAGGCAATCTGAGCCCTTGGCCCACACGCGGGAAACCTGATCCTATGGCCCAAATTTGAAATACGCTAATGACTGAACTAAACCCTAATTAGGGCATACTAATCTCAGACGGCCGGAACAGTGGTTCCGGTCGTCTTCTCCGGCGGGTTGAAAACCCTAGAAAACGCCACAGGCCACCACTCATCAAATTAACTGCCCAGAAACGTTCCCCCCCCCCAAACTAAACCTTAATCCATGATCAAAAAACATTTATCCAGCATGAACAAAGAGAATCGAAACCAAATACATTCACGGACAAAATTTCAGAGAGGCACAAAATGCTCATTTTCACACCATTTTTAAATCTAAACACATCACCATGATCCTTGAAGCATGCACTTTCACTTTATAACAAAAAATCAGAGCTTTGAGAGAAAAGTTTCATGGCCATACCTGAGGTGACAACTCCTGTTTCTGGGCTTTCAGAGCAGTTTCTTGATGCAAGCTAGCTCCAATGACTCCCCTTGTGCTAATGGCAGGCTTGGAATGAACTTTTGCAAGCTGTTTCAAGAGGTACCAAACTGATATAGCAGAAAGTGAGCTTTGTGTACAGGCTACTTTAGTTCAAAGTAAAGGGTGGTTTTGACTCCTTATGGTATGCTTGACTTGTTGGTGAAGGAAAATGAAGTGTTTGATGGCTGGATAGTGAGATTCGAAGAGAACTGGTTCTGAGGGAGGGGAATGGTGAAGCTCAGGTCAGGCTTGTTTCAGGCTTGAACTTTGGTGGTTTTAGGTCTATGAAGTGTGGTGAGATGATTGGTGAAGATGGTTCTTGTGTTTTCAAGCTGTGGAGGCAGATTCGAAGACAAATGCAAATGAGGAGTGTTTTGGTGTATGTGTTGAATGAGTGAGTTTCAGCCTTGCTTCTTCATATCTTTGGCTTGCCAAGGGATATTGTATTATAATCCTATAGGTCAGGTGATGTGACCTGGCCTATAGTGATTGGTAAGTTTGCTTTTGCACAAAGTCCACCTTTTGTGTAAGTGAGGTATGGCTCATGATCTAGGCAAGTACAAAGCATGGTTCTGGTGCAGCATGGTGTGGTGAGAGGCTAGCTTAGTGCAGTAACCAATGCAGCAAGTTGTAGGAAGAATGATCATGAGTTTTGCAACTTGTGGCTTTTTGGTTCACATGTGATTTCTTTGTCCAACCAACCATAAAACCATGGGCATTCTTGGTTCATTCTGAATTTTATGACTTAGAGGATGTTTGCATACTGGTTTAGAGTGAATTAGAAGTCACATTGGGCTTTGGTTCATGATCTTGCAAAATTTCCATTTGAAGCATGCCTTGAAAATCAATGATTTTTGCCAACTTTGTCACACCATAACTTTTGATCCAAGAAGAGTTTGATCATGTTCTTGTACTTTTTGAAAAGGGAAAGATGAGATCTACAACTTTCATGACCAAAGTTTTTTCATTTGAAGCATTTTTGGATCAAGAATCAAGGCTTGAAAAATGACCTAAAATGAAGCATTCTTGAAAAGTCAACTATGTCCAAAAAGTCAACATTTGCAAAACTTCCAAATTCTTGATTTCTATGAACTTCAACCTTCTTCCATGATCAAATAAAGATCATATACACTCAAAATGATGAAGATCACCCATTGGTTGGGTCATTGGGGGCCTCAGATGCCCTGATTTTGCACTGACTTGTCTGAAAAGTCAACCCTTGATCATATGACTTCCCCATGGAATTTCTTCATGCAAATTGATATGCATACTCCCTATACCATATAGAGACCAATGGAAACAAGAATGACCAAAAAATTTGGAGTTATGGCCTCTGAAACCAAAACCCTAATTTTAGGTCAACTGTGCAGTCAAACCTGGCTCTGCATCCACTCAAACCCTAGTTCTTGTGATTCTTTTGAAATCTTGTAATATGATAGATGAACACACATGGATCCCTTTGAAGTGCTTGGTTGCCTTTGGAGTGGCTCAAGATGCCCTTGGATTGCTCAGATCACAATCCTTAGATGCAGATGACTTAGAAACTATGCAGTGAATCAAAAATGAGACATGAGATGATATGATTGTGTTTATGCATATGATAATGATCACAAGCCATGGTGAATGGGTGAGGGCAAATTTGGGGTGTTTACACTTACTTAAAGCGAAAGGCGGAGATTAATGCTTTGAAACAAGCACACAGTGAAGAGGTCTCTACATTAAGGCATGAGTTTCAAGATCAGATTGATAGATTGCAAAATGCTTTTAAGACCGTAATACAACAATGCAATCCTCAAATTAATTTGGAGTCAATAGAAGATTTGTTAGGATTATCTCATGGAGATGCTAATTGTTCCCCAAAGGATATGAGACCGGAAATGCATTCCTCTACATTAACTCATGCTCCATGTCATGGAAAGGTAACCATATATACCAATATTATTGATTTATGTTATTCTAATTGTGTTATACTATCTACATTTTATGGTTTAATGCTATCATAAATATTATATAAAATTATTTTTTATAAGTAAAATACTATAAAAATTCTATGGTTTAATAATTACTTGTTGATATTTGAATATGAACCATGAATTGAACACCTAATACTAACAGTTGTATAAAAAAAACCTGCTTCTGCAAATCTATGAAAATAAGATAAATTCTGCTTCTAGAAATCTATGAAAATGTTTGGTGATGATTCAAATTCTCATGTGAAGAAACAAAGACTTGTGGAATGGAATTTTAATTTATGTTTTTTTATTCATGTCGTGTATTTGACCTATCATTATAGTGTTATGAAAATTTTTAATAAAATATATATTTTTCTAAAAATGTTTTATAGGTTGAAAAATGGGTCGGTGAAGGAAGAGTTTTAACACCTAAACCGTATATTCATACGGTACAATATACTTTTTATAGCACTACTTTTTATTTTATCATTAAAAAATTTAATTTCAGACTTACACCTTTTGGAATAAAATATTCTTGAACTGATATTCATTGGCTCCCCCGTTAAAACGTAAACCACCAATATAAGCAGTTAGATGGTCAAATTTCTTAACTTAATAAGCTAGGAAATTTGTGTGTAATTTAATGTATGTTATGATGTCATTCAGTTCTTTTTAAGTATATTATATTTTTATAACAGTTTTTTAAAATAAAAGATTAAATTGTTATTTATGTAAATTGTTTTAAGATGAATATTCAATCATACAAAAACAATTATGATGTATTTTATTTTATTTTCTTATGCAGCAAGATATCAATGAAGATGTTGAAATGGATGATATAAATGATGAAATTCAAAAGGACGACGTTGATGATGGATTTCAAGAGGATGTTGCAGGTGACGAATTTCAAGAGGACGACATATATGTAGATGATGAATTTCAAGAGGATGATATAAATGGTGAATTTCAAGAAGATGAAGTAGATGAAGAATTTCTGGAGGATGACATGGATGATGAATTTCAAGAGGACGACATGGATGATGAATTCCAAGAAGATAAACTTGAATGAGTTGGATGATGTTTTTTTTGGCTTGTAGAAACATTAAACTTGAACTATATTTTTTTATTATTTTTCTAGGATCATACTTCAAAGTATTAAACTTATTATTATAAGTAATGTTGTGTTAGAAATTTTGTTTAATGGTACTATCTTGAATTAACGTTTGAACTCAAATTTATTATAATATAAATTTTTCGTACGGTTAAATTTGATCTTGTTTAAGTTATTTGACATTTTTTGAAGGAAGTCATAATCGACTATATTATTTTAAAAATAATTACAAAATTGTATATTTTATGGTGACACTATAAAAACAATCGTCCTGATTCAGAAGGTGGGGACACCGTAAAAACAATCTTCCTGATTCAGATTTAAAGCAATGCTTACTAATTGTAGCCATATTTGGAAACACTTTAAAAACATCGGCTTAGAGGCCACAAAAAATCGACCCCTATTCCTTTTTTAGAAACACTTAAAAAGCGTCGCCTCAGATGCCACAAATAATCGTCCCCTATTCCTTTTGTGGAAACACTTAAAAACGTCGCCTTAGAGGCCACAAATAATCATCCCCTATTCCTTTTATTTAGGCAACGTTTCTAAAAATCGTTCCCATAGATCATGAAAAAACGTCCCCTTAGACAACAGGCAACGCTCGCACAGGAGACGCTTAGAAAACGCCCCCTATTCTTTTAGGCAACGTTTTCCAGAGTTTTGGCAACATTTTTCAATTATTGTTGGAGAGTCTAAATGTTGTAGTGTAAGCTGGTTGGACTGATTTTTTCTGCAGGTTTTGTTGTTGTTCGCACAGTGTTAACCGGTTAACGCTTTAGGTTAACCGATTAACACGTCCTTTTTCTGACTTCTTTGCTGCAGGTTTAGGTTGGTTAACCGGTTAAAGTTTTGGTTAACTGGTTAACACTGAAGCAGAAGGGCATTTTTGGGCTGTTTTGAGTTTGTTTGCTTCTCATACTTTCCATAATCATCATGGATCATTGTGTGATCATCTTATATGTTTGTTTAGAGTAGTTTGCTTGCTGGTTGGTGTATGTTCTCATTTTCTTGAAACTTTGAGCATGTTAATTCCATGAATTGTGTTTATATGTTAGCATTTGATTAATGTGCTGAATATGTGCTGGAAATTTTGCTAACATTTGTAGGTGCAATGGTAAGTGAAGTGTGGATGATGTCCACATTTCAATGCTTCATCTCTTCTTTTACTTTGCTTTCTATTTTGTGATTGTTGATGTGCCTTACGCCATCTTGTGTTTCAACTTCTCTTTTCCCCCTTTAGAAGAAACTTATCTCTTTTAGAGGAGTAAGTTGTTCTCTTTACTTTCTTCCTCTCTTCTTCTTCTTTTCTTTTCTTTCTTAGTATAGTTCAAACCTCACTAACCTAGGACCAACTTTGCATGATAACTTTAGGATTAGACCTTCCCCATTAGATTTTACCTTTGAGATCCTCTTTTGTTTCTTTATCTTCTCATCTCAAAACAAAACCTAAAAAGAATTTAATAAGAATTGAAGTGGTCTCCTGTGCAATAGCTTTATTCCATGGGGCACTTGTAGTCTTTCTATCTTGGGATAGTACAAGTTTGTCTAGCATGATGCACAAGTCTGATCATGAGACCATTTTAATAAAGAAAACTTAAAAAGCACTTCATTTTAATTATTAAAACACCTAACAAGTTCAACAAGCTAGTGAGCTTATGCCCTAATCTCTAGAATCGAGTTTTGTGGATCTTCTCCTTACTTAAGTGTGCTTGTTCTATTATTCCATCTTGGAATGTAGTAGCAAGTACACATTCCATGGAAAAGAGCTTGAGTTCACTTTCTTGTGCCACGCTCATAAAAAACTCAAAAAACACTGGACAAACAATAAGCGTCTCTCCTTCGGGACTTCTCTTCTCATCATCCTCACTCTTTACGTACAAACTTGCTCCTACTTGTCACTTTGCAAGACGATTACACACTCGTCGTCCGAGCCTGCAACACCTGAGCATTGCCATAGGCAGTTCAAGCCGTAAGACACAAGCAATCTTTTCCACCCCTAGTTAGGGGAACTACGACGACTCTGATCCTCATGTCCAGTGAGGTACGTAGGCAACGGGGTAGGGCCCGTTCGAGCATAATCCTTATTTTCCCTACATTTTTCCTCTTCGTTTTCTTTTTCAGTTCCTTTCTCATTCCAGTTTCAGTTTCAGTTTTGCAGCAGCTTTCATTTCTTCACCCTTTGAAACAGTTTCTTTGCAAGCGTGAATCCCGTCGGGTACGACGGACAATCTGGGGTGCTAATACCTTCCTAGGTCGTAACCGACTCCCGAACCCAATCTCTTTGGTTCGCAGGACCTGTGTCCTTCCTTTTCTTTTCTTCTGGTTTGTGCAGCATTACCATTCCCATTCCTTCGGAATAAAAATTCCTGGCTGGCGACTCTAACCTTTTCCGCGCCATTTTCGCGTTTGTACCAGGATGGAAATCCAGGGAGCGACAGGATTCATCCTCAAATAATTGAAGTATCCCCTAGCAAGGTCCTCAAATCTAAATTCCAATTTATTTTGGCAAGCGCGACAATTCGAAATAGACGAATTGTACATTATTCTCCAGCAGAGATGTTATCCCCAAAGGAATTCTTAAGATCGAATCAGCGGTCATTTCATTCTCAGTAGAGTCAGTAGGAACTTGTTACTTCCTCATTAGGAGATCCCTTTACATTCGCATCATTTCATTTTCATACTCAAAACATAATGTTCCCAGTGTCATGGGGCATCATGTTATGCAATTCAAACATATGCATACTAAGCATAATCCAGGTTTGAGATATTTCGAAGTCCAACCGCATATTGGCGAAGGTTCATCCTCAGGGTGACAAGGCATTCAAAGTCCAACCACAAATTGGCGAAAGTCCATCCACATGGTGGAAAAGTATAGGAAGCCAACCGCAGAGTGGCGAAAGTCCGTCCTCAGGGTGGCACAACAGTGAAAAATCCAACCACTGTTTAGCAAAGGTCCACCCACAGTGTGGCAAGTCAATAGTCGTCTGATGTCAATCCAAAGACATTCTTAAATTCCAACCGCAGTTTGGAAAAATTCCACCCGCAATTTGGCAAGTCAGTAGTCGCCTTACCTCCATCTAAAAGACATTCTCAAAGTCCAACCACAATTTGGCGAAAGTCCACCCGCAATGTGGCAAGTCAATAGTTGTCTGACAACATCCAAAAGACATCATTAAGGCACTGTGGGAGCCTATCGAAAGTCCACCAACAGTGTGACAAGCCAGTAGTCACTTGGTGTTGTACAAAAGACAAGGTTTTCAAGACCAACCGCGGATTTGCAAGCTAGTAGTCGTCTGGCGTTGTTCAAAAAGACATTTTTAAAGTCCAACCGCAGCGTGGCAAGTCAGTAGTCTTCTAGAATTAATCAAAAGACATCCCTCATTTACTATTATGTCCCATCAAAATTATATCATAGCAGATTTCATATGGTTGGGTTTATATCACTTTTCTTCTTCTCCATAGAGTACAAATTTTCTGGTTGTTTCTGGTATTGAATCATTGCATACCTCAAATGTCTGAAAGCAACTGCTATCATCCATTCGTATCTATGGTGATTGAATAGGGGCAGCTGTAACACCCCAAAATTTTCCCTCCCTTTTTCAATCCATTTAACATTTCATTTGCATACATAGCATTGCATTCATAGCATATAAAATTAAGCATAACATCCATAGCTTGAGGCATAAGGCATGTGATTAGTGATTTATCAAAGTTATGATCATGCAAATACAAGGAAGAAGAGACAAGGGTCTCACAACAAGCCTCAATGATCTTTTATACCCCAAAAAATCTCAAATGATTCCTCAAGTCTTTAGAAGACGTGGATTCATCAAAAAGGTTGAAGCAGTACATCACCTCCTAACCTCCTAACAAAAAGGGCCAAAATTAGGGTTTCTGATTCAAAGGAATTCTTGACAAAATTTTGGTTCATACTTTATTTCAATGTTTTCCATATGATATCAAGTTTCTAAGGATGGGATATTGTCCATAAAATCATTTCAAAAGGTCTCGAATTGGTCAGTTACTTGAAAATCAAGAAATTTGGGAAAGGTCAACTATACATAGGAAAAAGTCAACTCCTGACTTTTTAAGGTCAAAATCATGGTCCAAAAGTTGAATATGTTCGATGGTTGAAATTTCATCAAGAAAAGTCAAGAGATTCATTGAAAAATCAAGAAATCACAAAACTGCCCAAAATAGAAACTTAGGGTTTTTATTTATGGTAAGTTTAAGCCATTTTGCACCTCACTTGCAAGCCCTCTTTCTTCAAGATAAAAGCCTTAAACTTCAGGCCTAAGTTGATCCAATTAAAGATCACATATTGAGCTTCAAATCTATAGCTAGAACATCTCCATTGGATTAAACTTGAGGGAGATATGATCAATCAAAGTATGACAAAACTTGGGCAAAATCGCTGGGTAGCCAAGGCATGGGCGTGCCAGGTGTATTGCATTTCATCAAGCAGGTGGTATGCCAAATGTCAAGCCATTTTTCTCCATCAAGAAAGCTTCGAATGAAATATTTTTGAACATCAAAGTTGTTCATCTTGATCTCCTCTACATCTTTGATGCTTATAAATTTTTCATATGATCAATGTATGAAGAGATATGATGGTTCAAATAGGGTACCCCACAACTGAATTTTCCCTAGGCCCAAGGCCAGGCCTGAGGCCAAAATCCCTCGCCCATGAGCAAACTTTGTCCATGTGTTTTCCAAGTCATTTTTCACCATCTTACAAGCTTCCATTCATCTAAATTCCAACTACAAACATGTTATATCATACATCCTTGGTCATTTGCATCCAAAATCATCCATTTGCATCCATTAAATTAAGAGAACTTCATCACTAAACCTCATATTTTTCATCATACTTTGATTGCCCATTATGTAAGCATTATGTGATCTTTATGACCTAGCTTCTTTAATTTGCACGCATAAAACATCACATTGCATTTCTTTGCTCCATTTGGACAAGCATAATCCTACATGATCATACCATGCATACACCTCATGCATAAAAATAGAAGGAAAGTTCAAAATTCAAATGAGAGGCCTATATCATTAAACTATACTGCAACAATATAATCCCATCATCATTCATCTCAACATAACATCACCATAGCTTACCATGAAGGCTCCATACACAAGCATAACAACCATAAGCACACGGATCACCCTCACTTTACCATTGCTTCAATCACCATTTTTTCTCTATTCACCCCTTGATCTAACTCAACCATGGTTTTAACTACCAAATGAGGTAGTTAGAACCTAACCAATGGTATATAAAGAGCTTTAACAAAATTTACAAGCTAGCTTTATCATTTTCCATATTTTTCACATTTCACATTCTCAAATCTCTCTGATTCTTTCAACACTTCTGCACGAGTTCTTCAATATTCTTCTTCAATCTTCATCATTCAATAAGATGGAAATATTGATGTAGTGAAGAGTTTAGAAGCTTCATCCATTTCAATTTTAGTTCTCTCAGTTTTCTCAATAATCAAAGCATTTCTAAACCTTTATTTGGCTCTGTTTGAAGCTCAATAGCATAAGGAAGATCACCTCTGGTTTTCTTTCAGTTTTGAAAAGCTTCAACATCAGGTTTCACTTCAAACTTTCCTTGCACGAATTCGCTGATTTTAAGCTTGTCTTGGTTTATTCTTGAGCTTAATGGAAGTTGTTGTTGATCTGGCTAATTGATAGGCATTGTAGATGCTTAGAATGAGAATTTAGGGAAAATTGTCTTTCTTGAATTCTCTTTGTATGTGTACGTTTCATGATTTTTGTTGGTGGATTCATGATCTCCTTGAGCTCAGCTTCTCTTTGATGTACGATTCATGAATTTATGGAAATATTTTAGTTATAGTCACCAGAGACTGGCCAGAGAGGATGAAAAAAATCTTCTATGGCTGGTAAGGGTTTCAGTTAGGGTTTTATAACCAGTTTAAATCACATCCATCAGATCATTTTCATCCTAGGGAGTGAAGCGTGCCAACACATTAATGAATATGCTCTCCCTAATGTAACTCTCTTTCCCTCTGAGTGTTGACTTGTTGATTGGCTTGATGTGCGTGTGTGCATCATAACAAACTTGCATATTCATTGTGATCCTTCTGATTGAACTACTTTGTGTTGATTGTTTGTTTGACTAGATATAATGGCTCTCAGTGGGTTAACGTTTTGACTAGGGTGCATCATAACCCCATAGATTCAATGCTTTATGTGGACCTAGATCTTATGCACTATTCACACCCCTTCTTTTGAGGTCCAAACTATTTTGCACTATGTTTTTACTATCCCTGAACCCCTGGCTTGTGATTGTCTCATTTTTATTTTGTTTCCATATAAATTTCATTTTAAATTTTTTAAAATCATTTCTGATCATCCAAAAATCATACAAAATATCATGACTCACATTTTCACATTTAACTAATTTTTGGAATTTTTAATTTCTGATTTCAATAATTTTTCATAGTATTTTGTTATTATTGTTTTCTTTCTTTTTTGAATTGTTTCCTTCTTAATACCTCAACTTCAAACTTTTATTTTGCATAGTTCTTTAAACATTTTCAACTCTTCTTTTTGCATTCATCCATCAACATCCTAAACCTTATAAAAACATTTTTTACATATTTTTCAAATCCTTTTTAATTGCATTTTGATCCCTACCTTTTACATCTTTGTTCTTTGATCCTTATGCAACTTTAACCAAATGCCTGACCTAGGTTAATATTGAGTTTTTGTGTGAGCTGTTGACGAGTCAATAGCCTATTACTTAGGTCACCTAAGGTACATTCTTACAATTTTTTAATATTGGTGTGTATGTGTTTGGTTGCTTGAGTTTGAAGGTACGTTTCATGATCTTTTCTTACCATCCTTTAACCCTAATTGCTTGAAGGAATTTATGAAATTGTGTGAGATCACTTGTTTGGTTTTGTTTGGTTAGTTTTGATGTTTTTAGGTATCCTTTGTTAATTTATAGTTTCATTGTGGTTTGTGCATCTTTATAGGTTCATTTATTCCATTTATGCATCTTTATTCAACTTTGACTTAATTCTTCCATGTACTCTCCCCTAATGTTTCTTGTGCTTGCTTGTATGCATCCCAACATGTTCATATATTCATCTCATTTTCCTTACACATCAAGTATTCTACTGACTTCATGCATAAGCATTCACAATTTTATATCATGTTGCATCTTTTGTCTTCCATCTTAAGTATGAAGCATCATTTCCTTAGGTGACTTTCTTTTGTATGATAGTTAAAGTTTTTGGACTTGTTTGCTATATGCATTAGATATGTTTATATGAGCATTTTTAACATGTCATTTTGGTCATATTCTATTGACTTTAATCATATCATGTCATCTTTTCATCTTTGACTTTCATCTTGACTTATGTTTCTTCTTACATGAACATGTGATTGTCTTCCTACTTCTTCTTCATCTTACTCCTTCTATCACTTGAACACTTCTTCTAATGCTTTGTATGATCATTCATAGGAATTATAGGACATTCATAAATGATGTATGCTACTGACTTTGGCCATTCATCAAGTTTTAATACATATTCATCTTGCATAATCATTCATTATTTCTATACTAACTTCATATGGAACTTCCTTGAGGTTTAGTACATAGTTTGAGCTTAATTGGATTGGGTTTAGTTTCTTATACTTAGAGATCAACCTTAGATATATTCTAATGACTTTAGAAGTCATGTGACCCTTAGGAACCTTCACCCTTAGACTTAGGCTTTATTTGAACCCTAGTTTCACTTTATAGGATGTGTGATGCTTAATTGATTTTCTTATTGATGATTTCATATGCATTTGTCACTAACCTTTTATGTAGGGGCTATGGTAAGTGATTGAGTATGTGGATTAATATCCATACTCATGCTTCTTATCACTTCTCTTTTAAAAGCTTTCTCTTATGTGATTTTGAAAAGCACTTTATGCTTCTTTGACGAGTAATCTCTTTTCATCCCTTTGAGTTCTCATCTCATCTTCAACCTTTGAAGTGAGTTAGAGCTTATTCTTCTTCCCTCTTCTTATAGGTTTAGATTTATTCAAACCTCAATAACCTTAGGATCTCCATTGCATAATAACCTAGGGTGAGTCTTAGTTTCCCTTAGAGTTTCCCTTTCTCTCCACTTCAAACTTTTTTCTCTCTCTCTCTCTCTCTCATCTATAGACAAAAGCAGAACATCTAATAAAAGATAAGCTTCCTCATGTGACAAGGGACTTTGCCATGGGATACTTGCACACATTCCATATAGGGATGAGGTGTAGGGTATCTATCATGATGAATAAGTCTTATATTGAGGATGATTCACAAACATAAACTAAAAAGCACTTTTTCATCAAAAACAACAAAACATTTAATGAGAAAAAGTAGGCTAGTGTGCTTGAGCCTCAATCATTTGAACTAAACATGGGGATCTTTTATATCCTTAGGTTTGCTTCTTACCCATTCTATTTCAGAGTGATGTAAGAAGTACACGCTCCATTGAATGAGACTTAAATACACTCTCCAATGCAAACTCAAACAAAAAGCTTATAAAAAGCTCCAAACCAACAAAAGTGTCTCTTATTCGGAATTCTCTTTTCATCTCCTTCATTATAAACTAAATAACTCACTTAGAAGTGTCTCTTGCAAGACAGTAAACGCACTTGTTCCAGACGAGCTTACAACACCTGAGCATAGGCATAAGCAGTTCAATCATAAAAAAAAACAGACAAGTTTCCTCCCCGGTTAGGGGAACTACATCGACTCTGATTCTCACTCTCGATGAGATACGTAGGCAGTGGGGTAGGGCCCATTCGAGCATAATTCTTTCTTTTCCCTACATTTTTTCTGTCCAGCAGCAGATGAAGCAGATTTTTATACCCTTTGAATAGTGCAAACAAGCATGGATCTCGTCGAGTATTGTAAACACCCCAAATTTTCCCTCCCTCATATCACACCATGGCTTGTGATCTTTCATTTTTTTTAACATAAGCATTACATCTCATTTTGCATATTTGTTTCATCTGCATAAGTTCAAGTTCATCTACATCTAGGGTTTATGATCTGAGCAATCCAAGATTCCATCTGAGCCATCCCAAAGGCCTCAAAGCTTTCCAAGAGGGTCCATGTGTGTTCTATCATCATATTATACTCCTCAAAGTTCATGAAAGTCAAGGGATCACAAGAACTGGCAAAGGCATAGAAGCAGAGCTAGGGTTTCACTACACAGATGACCAAAATTAGGGTTTTGGTTTCAGATGCCTTAACTCTAAATTTTTGGGCCATTCTTGTTTCTAATGTTCTTAATATCTCATAAGGATAATGTGTACCAATTTTGATGAAGAAACTCATTGTGGAAGTCATATGTTCACTGGGTAACTTCCTGAGCAAGTTAAGTCAAAATCAGGGCATCTGAGACCCCCAACAATGGAACCAAAGGGGTATTTTCATCAAATTGAAGTTCTATGATCTTTATTTGATCTTAGAAGAGGTTATAAGTTCACAATATTGAATAATTTTGAGCCATTTGCAAACTTGCCAAAAATGGAAATGACTTGAAATGCAAACTTTCCATTTTGGGAAAGTTTTTCAACCTCCTCTTTCTTAACCTAAAATGCTTCAAATGAAAAATTCTTGGTCATGAAAGTTTTAGATTAGGTCTTTCCATTTTCAAAAAGTACAAGAAAATGTCTTTATTCATCCTAGAACTCAAGATATGGCTTTCAAAGTTGGCAAAAATCACATAATTTCTAGTTTTATGTCAAAGAGGGATTTTGCAAATTGGCATGTTCAAGCATTCTAATGACTTCAAATGTACACAAACACTTCACAATATTTCAAACATGTGATAAATCTTCATCCAAGCCTTCCAGCACATCAAAACCAATCCCATGGCCATCCTTGAACCCACCTGAGGCCAGACACCCCATGAAATCTCCTATGACCCGTGACCATACCTCAAAGTACAAAATCTTGACTTTTTGCAAAAACTCCCATACCAATCATCCTGTGCCACAACAACTCTCTGGCCAATCAACATTGTTTATGTGGACAATAAGACACTCATTTCACACAACATTGAGGCTTGAATCCATACACACACTCAGAATCACAAAAGCCTCAAGAAACCTTCCCTTCATTGAATTTCATAATACAGCCAACAAAAAATACAAACTCTTCCACCAATCAACTCAGCATCACCCCAAGATCATTTCCCACCCATCACCATAGCTTAAAACACCTTCAAACACAAATACGATTTCTGCAACTTTAGAAACAAAGCACTCAAAATAGCCACTCTATGCTTCATTCAAGCTTGCCAATAGCTTCAGGAGGTCGAAGGGGAGTGGATTGCACAAAGGGAGAGCTCTGATAGTCCATATTGCAAAGCTCCAACTCAGGTAGTCATCAAGAACTTTTTTCCCAGAAATGTGTTTTCATGTTATAGAATGATTCCTCATGCTTCACTGATCATGCTGATGTCTTTACTTTTGAAAATGATTGAGTTTTAAGCATTTCACGATGTTCTGAAATTTTTTCCGTTTTGATGTTTTCATTCGAATCTTGTTGATGATGAATGATAAATGATTTTTGAGGCTGGATTATTGTTTAGGGTAGTTGGTTGATTAATTTTGGAGGTTTTGGGGGCTTGGGGTGGTGATTTGAGGAAGTTCAGGTAAGGGGTTGGTCGGAGAAGATGACTGGAGGTCTTCTCTGGCCACCTGAAAGTAATTAGGGCTAAACCCTGATTAAATCCCCAGATTGGTTCGTGGCCCTTAGATCTAGATTAGGGTTAGGTTTTGAGTGGTTCAGATTAGTCCATTAAGTTTAATCCAGATTAATTAATTATAAAACATAATTAAACTCAGTTTGAATGTGAGCCATCCAGATGCGCGCGTGGTCAATTCCCTCCAACCCCAGTTTAAATCCCAGCCACCAGATGAGCATACTTTCATTTTTATTGCATTTTAATCCATTTTAATTCATTTCTTTTGCATGATTTATTTAAAATAGCAAAAAGCATCAAAAAAAATTTTCTTTTGCATTCTGACTTTAAATATTTTTCTCATTCCAAAAATGATTTTTATTTTATTTTTTGCATTAAAAAAGTATTTTTAAAATAATTAAATGTTAGTTTTAATTAATTAAAGTCTTTTAATTAATTAAAAATGCATTTAGGTTTCTAAAAATCACCAAAAAAATCATGAAACATCCCAATGCATTTAGAAACATTTTCAAACTCTTCAAACAAATTTCTTTTTAGGTTTGATCATAGTTTGTGAATTTTCTTTGAATTAAGGGTCATTAAAATCATATTTTTGAACCCTAACTTTAAAAAATCATTTATGCCTAACCAAGAAGAGTTTGAAGTTGATTCTTTTTGCATTGTTTTGAATATTGCATGTAGTTTATAGGTATTTTTCCTCATGAATTTATCTTGCATTTTCAAATTGATTTGCATTTTTCCCTTTGAACCCCCCAAAAACCCTAGAAAACTTAGGAAAATCATAACTTTTGATTGGTGAGGCTTCTGACTTTCTCCTTTGGGGTGTGACCTAATATGGGATTAGGGTATGTTTGAGCTTGATTTCAAATTTTTATCATGTCATATGCTTCTGTTTTGTTCATTTGCATCTCATACTCCCATATAACCCTAATTTCTCATGTTTACTTGCATTCACCTTGCATATGCATCAATACATGAATTTGCCATGACATTTCTTGCACTCATATGTCATCTTAGACATCTTATAACATGTTATAACCATGCTTGATCATTTCTTCATCCATTTTCCATGTTTAGCATTCATTTCATCTCATTAACTTTCAAGTGTTTTCAAACTTCAAAGCATGCCTCCTTTGTATCTCATCTTTGTATGATCATACATATACATTGTGTATGACTTTGAATCATTCCACATGAAATTTACATTGCATAAGCACTTCTTACTTTGGTCATTTCATCTCATATCATCTCATTTCATTTCCTTATGCTTTATACCTTATGCATCCATGCTAACACTTTCAGGTGGTAAGTTATTTTGGGAGGTGAATTTGCCTTCACCTCTCACTTCTTATTATCTCTTTCATTTGCATTCTTACTTGTATTTTAAGTGAAATTTTTCGCTTGTGTTCCATCTCTCTCACTTTCTTTCTTTAAGTTACTTATCTTCTTCAATGAAGTAAGTAACTTATTCTTTTGTTTCTTCCTCCTTTCTTCTGTTTCTTCCATTGGTGGCTTCCTTGAAGATCTTTCTCAAGCCTTACAAACCATAGGATATCCAAGCATGATAACAATTAGGGTTATGATTAGTCCCCCTTAGCTTTTTACCTTTGAGTCTCCTTGAGTCTCTCTTCTCATCTCAATAATCAGAGACTAAACTCTTAAAGTTTTAGGACTTTTGAATTAGGGTTATGCCTGCATCCTTCTCTTAGGATGGAGTGTATAACTTTAATCCTAAGTGTTAAACCTTTAATTTGTTTAAACCTCTTAATCAAATCATCTTAATAATCATCAAGACTTCATCTTGTAACTTGGGCCTTACATTAGGGTTCTAATTCTTCCTTTATGGTTAAGAAGGACTAACCCTAGTGTTTAATGGACAAGTCCCCCTCAAGTTGTATTACAAACATAAAATCCATTTCTTAATCTCATCCCTTAATTAAAATCCACTTAATAAAGGCTTGTTATATAATGAATTTAATCCTTAACCATGGATTAAGTTGAGGTATCTTCCTCAGCTTAAGTGTTCTCATCTGTTATCCTTCTATTAGGATGGTGTAATGAGTCCTCTAATCTGTGATTAGAGATTAAAATCATTACTTAACACTAAACAAAAACCCAAAAACATCTAAATAACCACAAGTAGTTTAATGATCTTAATCCTAAATCATCATGGTAATTAAGTTGAGATTCTTATCTCATGCTTAAGTAAGCTCATTATCCCTACTCAAGGAGGATATAATGAGTTTATAACCCTTGATTTAGGCTTAAGCTCATAATCCTATGCAAAACATCAAAAACAATAACAAAACTGAAAATACAAAAAAACAAACAATAATCGTCTCCTTCGGGATTCTTTTCTCATCACACTCATTCATAAACGGGAACTTGCTTCTTCCGTCTAATGCAAGACAGTTAGCACTCGAGCCAGACGAGTCATACACTTGAGCATAGACAAGTAGGAAGTTCACAGTCAATTTATCTTTCAGTCTCTTTGAGTCGAACTACAGTGTTCTGACTTCCTTATTGCATGAGAGGATACGTAGGCATAACTTAACTGTTATCGAACAAAAGTCTCTCTGTCTTCCCCCTCTTTCAGCATTCTTTAAAAGCCTCAGTTCCTGAGCATTTCACTTCCTTTTGCACTGGCACCTGTATATTCTTTTCCAACTTTTGCACACAGATAGCACATACACCTACCCCCTTTAAACACAATCTTGTAAGCGTGGATCCCGTCGAGTACGACGAACAATCTGGGTGCTAATACCTTCCCAGGTTGTAACCAACCCCCTTTCTCAGTATCTCTGGTCCCCAACCGTCTTATCCATATCTTTTTAGGTTTATGCAGTATTGTAACACGGTGGGAGAACTGACTTTAAGTAATGTTGCGGATAGCAAGAGTCGCCACCGACTTTTATTTTATCCAAAAGGAAAGGGTATAAAAGAACAAGAAAGACCTTAAGAGATATTTTTGGGTCCGGGGGGTAGGTTATGTAAAGGGAAGGTGTTAGCACCCTTTACATCCATGGTTATCCATGGGCTCTTAGTTACTTAGCTCACTTTAAATTGTTTTTTGAAAGTGTAGTGTGTGAATAGAAAAATTTTCAGAATAGTTAATAATAATCCATGTACGGATGTGTAAAAACTTGTTTTTTGAAAATTTGTTTGAAATTGTGAAGAGTTTGAAAAGTTTTTGAAGTGAGCAAGTACATAAGAGGAACCTACCCTAGAGTTTAAAGTCTTACTTGTTCTTTATCCTTTCCTTGGTAAGACTATCCCTACTATTAAGGAGTAGGTAGTCCTTACCTTGGATGTAAAGGGACATGAGAGGGACATTCTGTTTTATGAAGGCAACTGTGGGGTGTATTAAGCACATAGGAGGGACTATCATCATTTATTCGAAGGGACTCGATTCGTAAAGGCAACCATGAGGGACTTGATGATTTTTCTTTTAAGGGACTTGCTTTATACACCCCACTTGACCTTATTCGTAGGCAACGTGAGGGATAACCTTAGAAATGTGAGACGGCGATTAAAATCGACTTACGTGTGTGTGAGTGTTTATTTTAATTATCTTATATTAAAAGTGATCTAATTTATTTTTTAAATAACATACATATTTTTCACTCCCTAATTACTAACCATAGCAAAAATAATTAAATAATTAAAAAAATTACATCCGGGAAGCAATTACAACATAATTATAATAAACAAAATAAATAAATAGCAAAAATAAATAAAATATAAATAAATAAGCAATAAATAATAACAAATAGGGGTTAGTAAATAATAATAAGTAAGATTAGCAAAATAATGAAAATAAGCATAATTAAAATATAAATGGATTAGTGATAATAAAAATTAATGAAATAATAATAATGTAAAATTAACAAAGCAAAATAAATAATATGGTTAGTAGTAATAATAATAAATAAAATTAATCAAAATATTATAAGAATAAGAAATTAACAATTTTTAATATGAACCATTATATTTAGAAACAAATATGAACAAACAATTATTTTAATTTACAAATTATTAAGTTATTTTTTTAAATATATTATAACTACAAAATTTAATTATTATAAACATATATTAACATTTATTTATTAAACAATATATACATATTATAAGAAGAAAATAGGTTTTAAATATCATATTTACAATATTAATCATGTTTATAAAATTTAATTCTATTAATTATTATATTTACAAATTATTTTAAACCATATACAAAAATATAATTATTATAAATTAAATTGTTTCTAAACATTAAAAGAAAAATAATTTGGATTATAAATATATTTACAAAATTTATAAGAATTATAATAAATATATATACATAATAACTATATTAGGAATTAGAAAATAAAATTACTAAAAAAATAGAATTAGGTTTTAAAAAAGAATAAATTAGGGTTTGTTAGAAAAAATATTTTTTAGGGTTTGATTAGCAATTCACTTAATTAAATAGGGCATATATACAATTTAATAATATTAACAAATTAGTATTTTTTAAGAAAAGAAAATAAAAGTGAGTTTAACCTAATATCAATATATTATTTTGAATTTTCTTTGGATTTTTTTTTAAAATAACATATTAATCAAAACAATAATAAGAAAAAATAAGGAAATAGAAAAAGGAACCTGCTGGGATTTGATCCCAAGACTTCACACTTGCAAGCAACAGCAACAACCACCAGGCCATTATACACACAAGTGAAAGAGAACGAAGGCTAGTTGCTTTTGTGCTTCATCCAAAAAATTCAAAAAAATAATGAGAACAAAAGGCCTGGGGTTGGATTCGTACCCAGGACCTTATAGTTACACACGCGCGCGCTTTACCGCCTGGCTGGGAGAGCCCTTCTGGTCATGGATTGGCAACAACACATAATATATTATGTTGGCTTTTACCTGGAAAAAATAAGAAAAAAATATACATGGCCTGGATTCGAACCCAAGCCAATCACCTAAACGCGCAGCAACCCTACCACCAGGACAAGCATTGGCTTGTGATAGTAAGCTGAAACAAAATTATATTATTTTAAAACAAAAATTCAAACACAGATTTCGCGCCACCTAGCTTCTCCTTCAACCTTTTACCTGCGAAATTACCTGCACAATTTCTTACACAATTTCCTGCGAATTTTTCAAAACATGAACCTACGAAAATTGGAATACTATCAAAATAGTGAAATATCTCAAAATTAATTTGTGCATAATGATTCCCAGAGGTCACACGATTGAGCTGTGTTCTTAGAAATTATTTATTTTAGGTTTATCATGGATTCATAAAAACTTGGCCGAAACCCTAGCAATGGTGGTTTCCTCATCTTGAACCTAAAACCAAATCAATTTATCCAGAAATCATCCAAACATCATTATAAACACAAACCAGAAGTTAGTTTTCATCAACAACATGTAAATCATCCAAATCGAAAATTTTCAAAACATGAGTAAAGTGCATTCGGTTTTTACGATTCAGAGTATGAATGCATGATGTTATGATTCAAAATCAATCACTGAACTTCAAGGAATCTATTGCCACCTTTGGTTTGTCTTGAAAAGGGCTACAAGTGCCAAACCGAATTGGAATTTTTTGCTTGAATTTTGAAGTATGAATCTTACCTTTGAGGCTGTGGAAATCGTCCATGAGGCTAGGGTTATGTTTTGTATATATATGAGAAGGAATTTAGGTCAAAAGACGATGGATTTATGGGCTTTTTGGAAGACTTCATGGTGAAGGAATGTCATGATCTTAAAGTGTGAAAAAAATCAAATATTTGCCTTCCAATTTGGTCTAGGACGAATTTGTACAAGATCAAATCATGTTAAACAGCATTGATTAATTTCTAGAAGAAGAATCATGTTCCAACTTTGATTTTTAGATTTTATTTTGATTTAATTTGATTTAAAATGAATAAAATTCAAATAAATATCAAATAAAAATATAAAAATCAGAATTTCTCACCATTGGGTCGTGCATGATATTGTTGTATGGATTGGATCATAACTTGGGCAGCCCATTTGGAAAGAAATGATTTTAAACCTCCATTTTAAACATAAACCATCACAAAATTGCCCAACTTTGCAAGGGCATATCTCCCTCAATTTTAAAGGTATAAGGGTGTTCTTGGACTTTTTGGAAAGCTTGAAGAGTCCTCTAAACAACCCCATTGGTTTCAGGTCCATATCATTTACCAATCTCAAGTTATGCCCTTTTGAAGTTGTTGACTTTTTGTTGACTTTTGAAATGACCTATAATGTCCTAGCTCATATCTTTCAAATGAAGCATTTTTGGGCTTAACTTTCAACATAAAAGTTGTAGGGAATTCAATTTCCTTCAAAATGAGCTTTGGATGGAGACTTGGTGATGAAGTATGTGAAAGTTATGGCTGGTCAAAGTTCAGTTGACTTTTACTAAGGAAACCCTAATTTAGAAACTCCTGATTATTGATGATCTGGAATCTCCTTGATGAATCATGATCAACCCTTGATCAAATGATGAATTTTACTTCATATACTTGATGTTGGCAAAAAATCATGAAGTTTGACTTTGGTTTGACCACAGTTGACCTCAGTTTGACTTTTTAACTGCTTTGACTGATTTTGACTTATCTGATCATCCGACTGAGCAAACTTTTGAGAAGAGTCTTGAAACTTGTCATGGGGGTTCTTACACACATATAAGATGTTATGAAGCTCACTTGAGGTATTGGAAGTCCCTTTAGCCTGATTAAAGTCAAAACCCTAGTTTTGGATGCACTGCTTAGGAGGTGCATTGTCTGAGGGAATTGTCAACTCTTCTGACCAATTGTGAACTTTGTGAACCTTGTGAACCATCATAAAATGTCTTGTGATACTCATGGGAGGTGTTGTGAAGCTTGTGAACCTTGTGAACCTCATGAAGTGGCTTTGTAGATCTCATAAACCTCAGGAAAGGTTATATAAGCATTGAGAAACTTGTGAACCTTGTGAACCTTCAAGAAGTAACTTATAGACTTCATGAACCTCATGAAAGGTTATGCAAGTGTTGGAGAACTTGTGAACCTTGTGAACCTTCAAGAAGTAACTTGTAGACTTCATGAACCTCATGAAAGGTCTTGTAAATGTAGAGAAACTTGTGAACCTTGTGAACCTTCATAAAGTAAGTTGTAGACTTCATGAACCTCATGAAAGGTATTGAAAGCATTATGGAACTTGTGAACCTTGTGAACCTTCAAGAAGTAACTTGTAGACTTCATGAACCTCATGAAAGGTCTTGTAAATGTTGGAGGACTTGTGAACCTTGTGAACCTTCTTAGAACACAAAGTCTTGTATTGTGAGGGCAAATTTTGGGGTGCAACAAGTATTACCTTTCCTTCGGGATTAAAATGCCTAGCTGGCGACTCTATTCAGTTCATCTCATTTTCTCTTTTCACCGACCGTTCGCGCTTGTACCGAGATGCAAATCTTCGCGAGTGACAGCTTGGCGATTCTGCTGGGGACCCTTATCTTGCAACCAGGGCTTCTGGTTCTTTTTGTGGGTTTCTCCTAGCGCTTGTTTGATTTGTGTTTATGGGGGTGTTATGTGCTACTTATGCTTATTGTTTATTGCTTTATTTATTGCCTTATTTACTGTTTTATGCATTTCATATTGTTATCATCATATCATTTGTGTTGGATCTGTTGTTTCCTTTGGTGGGAAGGTTATTGAGTGATTAAGGTTCCATATCGGGAGCCTGAGTGACACATAGGATATAGTGGCTTCATATTCTTTCCCATTCCATTTCGGTTTGGTGCGGGAATATGAAACACGGTTCAGACATGGGTTTCTTCTTGAGAACTTTGTGCTACGGATTTCCTATAGTAGTAGGGCTATTTGGGAAGCCTGCTAAGTCTGGATGACCTTTTATGACCTTCAGCATCTGAGGTAAATTAGAGGAGGATCCTTTATGTTTTTTGTAAACACTGTACCTCCGGGTTAGAAGTGTTTACACTTCTCATAACTGATCCAAGTTTGAGGATCCTTGTTCTAGAACAATACATGTAAGGGGGTTGGGATGTTTACAGGTTTGCAGGAACCATTGGCTTCATCATACCCTTGTTACTAATATTGTTTTAAGGTTGTATCATTTTGGACTCTTTATTTGAGTCCTCCACCTGGTTACTGGTTTTCTAAGCCTCCATCCGGACTTATGAACACACATGGACCCTATCAAGGCAGGTAACAGATCCAACACTTGATCACAATCCCTTTGCATATCATTCTGCATACATCATTATGCATCATTTAACATTTGTCTATTTGTTTTATAGGGTATCCAGATCTTATCTTTGGTTTGGTTTTGACCTGTTCTGCTGCTTAGATTCCTTCAGCTATCTGCACCAGCTACCTTCATTAGAGATTCTTTATAGCTCTCTTCACCAGTTGTCTTCATCAGAGACTCTTCTTCAGCATCTTCTTCATTTGCCTTTATCAGCAGTTATCTTCAATCTTCTTCGCCAGCATCCATTGTCAACATGGACACTTCCAGGAAGAGTAACATCACATATCATTTCTTTGAGCCCACTATAACAGGCATCAGACAGATTCAGTCTCTCATCACTCCTGATCATGTCCCTTTATTCAGGGAACATTATGGTAGCATTATGGACATGATCATGGACCTGGATGCCTCCCAGAGGAGTATGATCCACACCTGTCTCCAGTTCTATGACCCTCCTCTCAGATGCTTCACTTTCCTAGATTTTCAGTTGGGACCATTGATGGAAGACTTCTCCATGATGTTAGGTGTCCCTATCAGGAAGGGAATTCCCTTCAACCCTGAGATGGTTGCTCCTAAGAATGAAGATGTAGCTAAGGCTTTGCACTTAGAGCCTATCCTCATTGACCAGAATATGACCACCAAGGCTGGAATTCCAGGCCTTCATTTGGATTTCTTGGTTACTCAGGCCACCCTTCATGCTGCAGCAGGGAAGTGGGATATTGTTTGTGCTCTTCTAGCCCTCAGCATATATGGAGTCATTTTGTTTGTAGACGAACCTAAGTTTGTAAGAAAAAGTTCTATCCACCTCTTCCTATTGAGGAACCCAGTCCCTACCTTGCTTGGAGACTTCTATTATTCAGTGCATCAAAGGAATGAGAAGCAGAGGGGAAGATTGGTCAGATGTTGTGCATCCCTCTTCTACTGTTGGTTGTTAAGGCACTTGCCGAAGTTAGACACTTTCTTGAATCCTCATCAGCCAAGGAACTGGGCTAAGAGAATGATTTCCCTTACATCAGAAGACATTAGATGGTGCACTCAGAGCACCAAGGGTAAATATATCATCACTAGCTGTGGGCAGTATCCCAATGTACCCTTGATTGGAGTAAAAGGTTGCATCAACTACAACCCTTTGCTTTTCAAAAGGCAATTAGGGTATGCCTTGGTACATCCCCCAAGAGGGCAAGATTTGACAGAAACCCTCTATTGTGACATTCAGCATAACTTTGCCATTGTCAGACAGGAAGCCTGGGCTTGGGACAATATTCAGACTAAGGGGATAGCTATCCTTGGCAAGTGCAACAATATAGCTTCAGCTCAGTATCTTGATTGGTCTCGCATCAGGGGACAAGTCACCCGTATGCCATTTACCTTAGAGGATGTACCTGGACCATCGGCAGTGGAGCCTGCAGCTACTGTCAGTTTAGAGGAGTTTGAGAAATTGAAGGAAAGGAATGCTCAGCTCTCTAAAGCTTTGAAGAAGACCCTCTAGGAGAGGAAGGACAGCCGTCTGGATAATGAAAGGTTAGATAAGCTCCGGATTGAGAACTTGACCAAGATTGAGAAGACAGATGACTACATCAGAAAGGCTAGAGCAGGAGAGTTAGTGTTGAAGAATGCTTGCAAGGAAGCTAAGACTCAGAAGGCCAGAGCTGAGCATTACTTAGAGGAGAGTCAGGCTAGGTGGATCAGGATCACTGAGGCCCGTGCATAGGAAGATCAGAGAACCCAAGCTAGGATAAAGCAGCTGGAGGCTAGTGAGAAGAAGAATCAGGTAGCTTGGTTAGCAGTACATAAGGAGATCTCTGAGTTGAAACTCCGGGCGGGGTTGAAGAGATCAAAGGATCGGGATAAGCATAAGAAGTTGACCAGTGCCATTGCCACCAGGAACCTTCTTATCAGGACCATCACAGAGCACCCAGTTGGTCCAGTAACTGAGGCTCTCCTGAAAGAAGTCAGAGAGGATGATTATGGACTGGATGTTTGATTTCCTTGTACTTATATTTCCTTTTGTTTGTACTTTTGATTTTGTTGTTGTATTTTGACCCACCATGGGAAATTTGTTGTAACCAAACTATGTATCTTTACATTTTTGTAATATATGGTTTGTATTATTTCATGGGCTTTATCTCTCCACAACATCATCATTTCCATGAGGTCTGGAAAGGTCAAAACCAAAGAACCAAACCGGATACCCTTGGAAGACAAATAGGCATCCTGCATTGCATACTAATATCATTTATTTGTTTTGTAGGTTTTTGTTTTTGTTGTTTCTCACTTTGTTATGATTTCAGGAAACATTGCTTGTAGAAGAGTATTCCCCGTCAATAGAGTGCATCGGTATCAGACAAGAAACAACCTTCCAAGATTACAAATGGATCAGGTTCAACATGATTTGACTGATGTGAGGACCCAAATGGCCAATGAAAGGACTGAGATGAGGGCCCAAATGAATCAATTTATGGCAGTGATGACTGGTTTGGCTCAGAGCCAGGAGAGACTGAGAGAGTTAGTCGAGCGGCAGACTCCCGAGGAAAACCACCCAGGTACGAGGGGTACCAGTAACAACGATCACGTACAGCCTCGTACTGATCCCCTAGAGTTTGGACCTCATTTGAACCCAGAAATCAATGTTATAAGAAACACACAAGGTAACACTGGAGGGAGGGATTTGCAGGAGGACCCCCAAGAAGAGCAATTTACTGTGGTTGGGGCTGGGGACGAAGTCTACGATCTTCGGTTGGATGAAATAATAGAAAAGCTAAGGTCTCTTGAATCCCAAAATTCTATGGGTTTTGATGTCATGGATATGGGATTAGTGGAGGGGGTTGGAATTCCTCATAAGTTCAAACCTCCCTGTTTTGAAAGATACAATGGCACATCCTGCCCACGTACCCATCTTCAGTCTTTCTTGGGGAGATTGAAAGCCTACACCATGGATGAGAAACTGTGGATGTTTTACTTTGAGGATAGCTTGACAGGGGCATCCCAAGAATGGTACTCTCACTTGACCAGGGCCACAGTTAGGAATTGGAAAGACTTGGCAGAAGCTTTCATTCGTCAATATCAATATAATTTGGACATGGCTCCAAACAGAACCCTTCTGATGGGAATGTCACAGTCTTCCCGAGAAAGCTTTAGAAAGTACGCCCAAAGGTGGAGGCAATTAGCTGCTGTCATTCAACCCCCGATGTAAGAAATGGAAATGGCAGATATGTTCATGAACACCATCCAGGGGACCTATATTGACAGGTTGGCTGTATTTTCTTCCACCAGCTTTGCAGACGTGGTTATAGCTGGGGAAAGAATTGAGAGCTTATTGAAAATGGGAAAGATTTCTGACAACGGTGCCAGTTTAAGCAGTGCAAGGAAGCTATTTGCAGGGCCCCGCAGATCCGGTGAAACAAACTCTATACCTATGGGAAGAGGTAGACCCCAATATTTGCCAAGATCAGTTGTCGTCGTCACTGTTCCTACTCCACCTCCTCAATATACTCAACAACCACATCACTTTCCTCAACAACCACAGTTTCCTCAACAAAGATCCTACAACAACAATAACAATAACCAACAACAACGCCCTTTCCAACAGCGGCCATCTCAGATCAAAAGGGTGATTGACCCTATACCAATGCCATATGCCACATTGCTGCCACAACTCCTAAAGCCTAATCTTGTCGAGTTAAGGACATCGGCTCCACCGTATCCTCAGAACCTTCCGAGAAATTACGACGTCAACGCCAGGTGTGCTTTTCATTCTAATGCACCTGGTCACTCCACAGAAAAGTGCAGGGCTCTACATATGAAGGTCCAGGATCTGGTAGATTCAAAGGCCCTGAATTTTGCACCACCTCCTAATGTCACGAAGAATCCTATGCCCAGCCATGGTGGGCCAAGGATAAATGCAATAGAGGAGGACTCACCCATGAGTTTGATTGAAGATACTGCAAGTATTCAGACACCTCTGGCAGAGGTTAAAGCTCAGCTTTTGAAATGCCAAGTGTTTCCAGGTTGTGAGGCCTGTTGTGAATCTTGCAAGGTTTCTGAGAACGAGTGTGCAAGCTTGAGGAATTGCATCAATAGTCTGATCAAAGAAGGTATTCTGCAAATAACAACAACAACTCCTACAACACCAACAACTCCTTTGTCAACAACAAGTATTTCTCCTATAACTACAAAGACAATTGTTCCTACAGACTTGTCTACAAAATCAGGAACCACCTCTTCCATCACTTCAACAAACAACAGTTCCATTGCATCTACTTCTACAACTACAATAACCACCAATAATGACGTCTCCACGGTCACTATCTATTATGACCCTGCAACGGTCCCTGTTTCCAACAACTATCAACAACAATCTCAGCAACAGTTTCAGCAACAACCAAGCTTCAATCAATCACCACCAGCATCCACTATAAGTTTTGTCACCATCTTTTATGACCCACAAACAATAACGGTTCCAACCTCTACTGCAGTTAGTCCAGTCACCATCACGGTGCCAGGGCAAATTCCATATGATAAATACAATGTTGTACCCTGGCACTATGGTTCAGACCTTTACTGCAACGGAGAAAGAGTCCTTCTTGATTCTTTGGTTCACACTCCACAAGTGGATAATGTCGGGGGAGGCGGAGGCTTCACCCAAAGCGGATGCTTCTTCGCGTCACAAGCTCCAAGAACTAATACTGAGGCAGAGGTTGCTGCTAAAGCCAAAGGGAAGAGTATGGCACCTGAAGAACCTGCACCAAAAGAGACCCATAAATCATCCTTTGATCAGGATGTGGATGAATTTATGAGGATAATTAAAAGAAGTGACTACAAGGTTGTGGATCAGCTCCACCAGACTCCTTCCAAGATCTCCATTTTATCCTTGCTGTTGTGTTCCGAAGCTCATCGGGATGCACTACTGAAAGTCTTGCACGCTGCCTACGTGCCAGAGGAGATCACAGTGAATCATCTTGAGACAGTAGTGTCCAATCTTAATACTAGCCATGGGCTAGGTTTCACTAATGCTGACTTGACAACGGAAGGACGTCACCACAATAAAGCTTTACACATCACCCTGGAGTGTAAAGGGGTTGTTCTCTCTCATGTTCTTGTTGACACTGGGTCCTCACTCAATGTCTTGCCAAAGAAGGCTCTTGTCAAGCTCGAATATGATGGAATAGCTCTCTGACCCAGCAATCTGGTGGTCAGGGCTTTTGATGGCTCCAAGAGGTTTGTTCTTGGGGAGGTGGAGCTGCTTGTGATAATCGGTCTGCGGTTCTTTCAGACTACTTTCTATGTGATGGACATTCAGCCGCCCTACAGTTGTTTGTTGGGTCGACCATGGATTCACGCCGCTGGCGCAATTATGTCGACCTTTCACCAGAAATTGAAATATGAGTGGGAAGGATAGATTATCACCATCTGTGGTGAAGAGGACATCTTTGTTAGACATCTGGCTACGTACAAATACATTGAGATGGATGGTGAAATCCATGAAACCATCAGCCAAGGGTTCAAAGCTTTGAACGTCAATGAGGCGGCGAATGAAGTATTTGCTGCATCCCAGGAGGATAGGATGGGTACTTCAATTGTCTCCTATCAGCAATCCCGGAAGGTTATTGAAGATAGTAATGCCCAAGGCTTGGGCAAGCTGCTACCGATGGAGAAGAAGGAGGACAGATTCGGTTTGGGTTACAAACCATTCCGACAAGATCAAACAGAGGTGCTAAAGAGCCCAAGTTCATCAGTGGGGGGATGCTCACCCCAGATGCTGTTAACAACATGGAAGATGAGGCGGAAAGCAACCTCAACCTGGAGAGCTGGATTCGTCCAAGGATCCCGGGTCACCAAGTCCTTAACTGGTCTTCCCAGGAAATTATAAGGGTTACTCCTGCAGAGTAATTATTATTTCCTGCTTTTTTCAGCATGCATCAAGTCCTGCATCTTGCCCAAGGTGTCAGGACTCATTTTGTAATAGGGCCATATTTGTAATTTTGTACAAATGGAATATCAATGAATATCAGACATCTTTTGCAAATAATTCTCTCTCTCGCTCACTGTCTTTTCATTTTTCACTTTTGTACAAAACAATAAAATGGCAATGTTTTCAAAATAATAACTTCATTTTACACTTTTTCTAAACAAGATTAAAATTGATCACTAAAACAAACAAATCTCAACCCTTGTAGAGATTATCCTCCAGATTGCACCGACAACAGCACTGCTATGACTTTGTATGACTTCGACAATCCAATTAATCAAGCTGATGAAGGGGTTGAAGAAGACTTTGAGTTACCTGAAGATTTAGCCAGGTTGTTGAGGCAAGAAGAGAAAGTGATTACTCCTCATCAGGAGGAGGTTGAAATAGTCAATCAGGAGGAGTTATCCATGTTCTAATCAAAATCACGCTTTAATAAACCCACTTATAATCTTACTTCGTCTGATTCTTTCAACTCAATTCAATCCTATAATCTTGAAAATCTTGGTCTTACTTTTCCATATACTTTAACCTCGAATCATCTCAAGAAACTCCAAGCCTCATGCCACTTAATTTATCATCAAACAATAATTTTATTATCCATAGTTTAACTATAAATTTCCACAATACTATTTACTCCCAACGTAACTTCATACCATCATTCTTAAATCTGACTAACATTCTTATATATGATTCTTCATCGATAATTCAAACAATACTCAAATGCCCAGCTCGACTTCAACTGATTTAACTCATATACTATACTAGTTAGCATGACGCATCTATTCCTCAATTATGATTTCGTCTATTATCAACAATAGATTAAGGGTGATCAGTTCCTCAATTTGTCAATAAATATCCGACAACCATAATAGCGGCATAAATAGTCGTTACCCAACACAATAGCGTACTTCAACTTATGTATAAAGTCCGTAGGCATAATTCCCCGCTAACTCTCTAAGACTTATCAACATCTTCTTAGTTTCCTTAATTTCGACTTAGTCGATTTAACCAAGACATCCAAAATCCAATACACAATCCATCATACATGCCCTTGTATAACACTTCTTTAATTATTCTTATAACACCAGAGTCACTACAACATTAAGCACAATCCAATTTGGTTCTCTTCCATTCATGACTTTCATTCAAATTATAATTCTTAACAACACAATTCAAACATCCATCTTCCTCTCAACATTACTATCATCTAACATCAGAACTTTAATCATCCTCATTACACATTTATGCATTCTCCAAATACTTATGCATTCCCTCTAATACCGACATCTTATTATTTTTCAATATTTCATCTTCCTAAAATTTCCAGCAAAACACTCCCCACTTTGAACGCAATTATCTTTCCCAATAAAGACCTCCAAATCAAAAATATACATTCTAACATGAAGAGAGTTTTGTGCAGATTTCAGAACATCAAGAATCACTCAAATTCGGCTTACGAGTAAAAAGTTATTCCCCTTGCAATGGGACTGGTCAAGAATTCTCGTATGCAGAATTTTCCAAAATCAGCAGCAGACCCGACTATTAAAACACAATTATCTTCCTTATCACAAATATCAAGAATGCAAATCTTCTATGTAAATTGTAGGGAATTCTGTAAGCTTTCCAAAAAGTCCAGAACCGCTTCATTTCAAGTCACGAGCAAAACGTTATGCCACTTCTCATGACAGCTGCTCCAAGATTTCAAAAACCAGAATCTTGAGATTGATGAACATAAGTTCAATCTCTCTCCTCCTTTTCTTCCAAACTCTACCAAGGATTTTACTCTAACTTCAGCTTCAAAAATTACTCAGCTTAATCCAACTACACTCAAAGCGAAACAATCTAGCGACTTGATCTGTCAACTTATCATTTCCAGCAAAGTAAATATTCCTTCTCAAACAATTCCCACTTAAAATATACACACTTCTCTAACCCGACCGATACGAATTCAGGAGTCCAAACTACTGCCGGTCCACAACAACATCGTCTTCGCAACCTTGCACTCTCACAACCAACATCAACTCGAACCAACTTCTTCATACCAATAACATTTCGAAAGCAAGCCTCTCCCCCACTTAATTCCAAACTAATCTTTGCAAACAACAACTAGAAACCAACAAACAAGTGCCGACAGTGTTTCACACACATATCACGCACTAGGGAAATAAACGACATTAACGACACTGGCCGTACAGACCGACCTGCTCTGATACCACTAATGTAACACCCTTTTACCCCAAAACAAAACATTTAAATAATATCAGAGTAATCATCGAGAAGGGTATCACATTTCATCAAATTTTCAAAACAAACAGTGTCTTGTCCCGTAACACGGGTTAATCAACATCAAGAATAACATATAGAATTTCGCAGCGGAATTTAAACTTCATATTTCAAAATCATAATTTTCACTTCATAAACCTAATTTTCACCATCCTGAATTTAACATCATAAAATGGGAAAATATTTATCCAAATAATAACATAACTGAAAACAGTTTAACAAATAAACCCCGTCCCAGTGTTACATGACACAGAGCAGGATACATAGACCACAACCACTTCTAAAGAACACTAAAGCATACTCTGAGACTCATGAAAAACTCCTCAATGCACTGCAAGCCTATTCTTTATCATCTGTAAGTTACCCACGAAAGAGGCAACATTTCCAAGCAGGCAGGGTGAGTAATCATAATATATCATAAATTTATTAGAATATGGAATATAAATAAATTAGCATAAGCATGTCATAACATCTTCAACCGTATAATTCAGCAACAACAACTCAATCATGAACACATCATAAAAATTCAGCAACACAGCACAATCGTGAATTCATCCAGAAATATGCAATTCCAACTATCATGATATGCAATTATGCATGTGGTACCAATTTCATCTTGAGGTGGATACATGACCATCAATCCTCCACATGGGAGCACACTGTAATCATCGAGACACTCCAATCCACACAATGGGATTGAAGCTACTAAATAGGCCGAAGCCCCATCGTGAATATCATGAAATGCAATGATGCGTTACACCGTAAAATTCATCGAGAAATCAATTGTGCATCATTCATTTCATATCAAAAACTAAACATCAATTAATCATATATTTCCATCGTAATAACACGTCAAAACCTCATTTCATTAGCTACCTCAACTCATCAAGACATTACCCCAACCCGGTAAAAATATAATGTAATTTAATCATTTCCCTAAAAACTCCGTTCAGAAAATTACATCGTTTTCTCTCATTTTCATTCATCAAAACAAAGATTATTTTATTCTCTTTCCTACGCTTCAAACAGAATGCAAATCGGGCTTACGGTTAAAAAGTTACGAATTTTTAAAGCATTAAAATTTGCCTCCCAAACAGTGTTAATCGGTTAACCCATAGTGTTAACCGGTTAACGCCTGTCGCTCCCACCTGATGACACATGGACAAGAGGGGTACAGACGCGAACGGTCGGCGAAAGAGAGAACATGAAGATGAACTGAAAAGAGTCGCCAGCTAGGCATTTTTATCCCGAAGGAAAGGTAATATTGCATAAACCTAGAAAGATATGGATAAGACGGTTGCGAACCAGAGAAACTGAGAAAGGGGGTTGGTTACAACCTGGGAAGGCATTAGCACCCAGATTGTTCGTCGTACTCGACGGGATCCACGCTTGAAAGTTTGTGTTTAAAGGGGTTGTGTCAGTGCTATCTGTGTGTAAAAGCTGGAAAAGAATGTACATGTGTCAGTGCAAAAGAGATGTGAAGTGAAATGCTCAGGAATGAGGCTTAAAAGAATAATGCTGGAAGAGGGGGGAAGAGATAGAGACTTTTGTTCGATAACAGTTAAGTTATGCCTACGTATCCTCTCGTGCAATGAGGAAGTCAGAACACCGTAGTTCGACTCAAAGAGACTGAAAGATAAATTTACTGATGAACTGCTTACTTGCCTATGCTCAAGTGTATGACCTATCTGGCTCAGGTGTAAACTGTCTTGCATTAGACGGAAGAAGAAAGTTCTCATATATGAGTGAATGAGATGAGAAAAGAATCCCGGAGGAGACGACTACTGTTTGTTTTTGGTATTTTCAATCTTTTATTGCTTTTTGGGGTTTGTCATAAGAAAATGAGTTTAAGCCTAAACCAAAGGTTAGTAAACTCATCACATCTTCCCTCTGATTAGGGGTAATGAGAATACCTTAAGTATGAAGTAAGCACCTCACACTTAATCACCATGATGTAGGATTAAGATCATTAACCTACTTATAATTATTTAGATGTTTTTGGAGTTTTTGTTTAGTGTTAGATAATGAGTTTAAGCCATAATCAAGGATTTAATGGACCCATTACACCATCCTAATAGAAGGATGATAGATGAGAACACTTAAGCTGAGGAAGGCTCCTCGACTTAATTCATGATTAGGGATTAACCTCATGACAAAACAAAGACTTTATTAGAGTGGATTTTAGTTCATGGTAAGGTTAAGAAGTGGATTTTATGGTTTGCAAGAAAACATGAGGGGGACTTGTCCATTAACACTAGGGTTAGTCCTTCTTAACCAATTAAGGAAGAATTAGAACCCTAATGCAAGGCCCAAGTTACAAGATTGATGCCTTAGTGATTATTAAAGTTGATTGATTAAAGGATTTAAACACATTAAGGGTTTAACACTTAGGATTAAATTTATACACTCCATCCTAATAGAAGTATGCAGGCATAAGCTTAATCACAAAGCCTTAAAACCTTTAAGGTTTAGTCCTTGATTAAGAGATGAGAAGAGAAGACACAAAGATGAATCAAAGGCAAAACTAATGGAGGGACTAATAAAACCCTAATTGTGATCATGCTTGGGTATTCCTAGGGTTTATGAGGCTTGCAAGAGATCTTCAAGGAAAAGCCACCATGGAAGAAGAAGGATGAAGGAAGGAGAAGCAGAAAGAAGCAAGCCAACTTACAACACTTAAGAAGATACGTTGCTTGAAGAAAGAAAGTGAGGAGGGAACATGAATGAGCAAGCTCACTCTAATACAAAAGTAAAAATGCAGCAATGAATGCATAAAAGGGATGATAAAGTTAGTGAAAGGAAATGAAAATGGAATGAAAATGAAAAGTATGCAATGATGCAAACCAAAACCAGAAGCATGTTCATGATGTTAATGATGCAAAGAGAGGATATAAATGTATGTCATGAGTGGAGATGATCATACAAAGGATGAGAATGCAAATGAAGCATATAAGAGGCATGAAAGTTCATGAATGCACATGAGATGAAATGAAAGCATAACATGGCAAATGGATGATGCAATGATCAAACATGATTCTAATATGTTCTAAGATGTCTTATATGTCATGTGTATGCACAAAATGTCATGGCAAGTTCATGTATGCAAGCTTATACAAGATGGATGCAAATGAAGATGCAAATTAGGGTTATATGATCATATGAGATGCACAATTCAAAAACAGAAGCAAGACATGGGATAAAAAATTGAAAATGGACTCAAAGGGACCCTACACCTATACAAGTTCACTACCCAAAGGGGAAGGTCAGAAGCTAAACCCTAAGGGACTTATGAATTTTTTAAGTTTCTAGGGTTAAAAGGGTGATCCTAAAGGTAAAATGTCAAACAAATTGAAAATGAAAGATAAAAATGAAACAAAAATGTTTTTAGATTCTTGAAACCATGCATAACACAATGCAAAAAGAATCATTCACAAAATCACTTTGGTTTAAAAGTTATGAATTTTTGAAGTTAGGGTTAAAAATATTCAAATTTAAGAACCATAATTCAAATGAAAATTGTCAAAGGGTGATCAAAACCAAAAAGAAATTTGTGTTGTGAGTTTGTAAATGTTTATAAATGTTTGAAAAGGCTCTCTGAATTTTTTTGGGATTTTTAAATACCTAAATGTATTTTTAATTAATTAATTTCCATTAACTAATTAAAAATAATCATTTAAATGATTTAAAAATATTTTTTAATGCAAAATATAAAAATAAAAATATTTTTGGGTTCTGAAAATTAATTAAAGCTTGGATAAAAAATTTCAGAATTTTTTGACTAATTTTGCTATTTTTAATAAAATGTACAAGATTAAATAAAGAAAATGAAATAAAAAGAAAAGTATGCAAAAGGGAAGGCTCAGATTGATTCTGGGTTTTGAAATGGTTGACTGGCGCGTATCTGAACGGCTGGCATTTAAACTGAACTAATCCTAATTAATTAATATTTAATCCATAATTAAGAGTTAATGAAATGATCCAGGGCCTTCATCACACGTGGGAAAGCTTCATCCAAGGGTCTAGATTTAAACAAAGCCGTAAACCTAATTAGAAACCCTAATCACTTTCAGGTCACCGGAGAAGAGCTCCGGTCATCTTCTCCGGTGACATTCTCCCCTGAAAAATCTCAACTCACTCCCCATGCCATTTCTGGAGCTCTAAAGCTCCAGATTGCTTCCTCTCACCTTCCTAAACCCAACCCTAACCTCAAATGGAATTTATTTTCAGCCATTAACAAGATTTGAAGCCAAGAACAAAAACTGCAAAATTTTCAGACAAGCCATACACTCTCAATTCTTCATCATTTTCAAAAGTAAAAGGTTCATTGCACTCAGGGGATCAAACTTAACCAATTGAGAACTTAAAATAAAGCTTCTGGAAAAATAATTTCGTATGGCTACCTGAGGTGAAGCTTTCAACCCTAGAGCTTTCAGGCTGCTTTCTTGCTTCCAAATGCCTCCAATGAACTCCCTAAAGAAGATTTGATGCTTGGTTGGAGTGTTTTGTGGCTATTTTGTGAGTTTGATACAGTTCAGTTCAAAGGGGGGGAGGAAATCGTATTTTTGATATGGTGGTTTTTAGGGCAAAATGAAGGGTGGGAAATGATCAGAGGTTGATGGTGAGTTGTTCTATGAAGTTTGTTTGGATGTTTGTAGCTTGTGTGATGAGTTTCAAAGGAAAATGCATAAGAGGGAGTTTTTGTGAATGCTGACTTGTGGGAGGATTCAGGTTATGTTCTTGTTATGTTTTTTCTTGCTTTTGCTTTGTATAAACAAATGGGATTGGTTCAGAAAGTGGTTGTGGCATAGTGTGATTGGTATGGGTGAAAATGCACAAAGTCAAGGTTAGGTGTCTTTTGGGGTATGGGCAAGTTCAGGCCAAGGACAAAGGCATGTCCTGCGCAGCATGATTCATGGGCAACCATGGAAATGAGATTGAGGCAAATCAGCAAGTGGATTGAAGTTTATGGGGGGTTTTGCAATTTTGGCAAAGTTTGGCCCTTTCTTGATTTCTTCATGTACAAGTCATGGAATGGGATGATTCTAAGCACAAATCTGATCTTTAGAGGTCACATGAGTATGTTGTGAAGTATTTGTGCATATTTGAAGCCTTTAGAATGCCTTATCATGCCTTTTTTCAAAATGCCTCTTTGGTGCAAAAGTGAATTTTATGTGATTTTTTCCAACTTTGGAAAGCCATAACTTGAGTTCCAAAATGAATTAGATCTTGTTCTTGTACTTTTTGAAAAGGGAATGATCCAATTTACAACTTTCATGACCAATAATTTTTCATTTGAAGCATTTTTGGTTGAGAAAGAGGAGGTTGAAAAACTTTCCCAAAATGGAAAGTTTACATTACAAGTCATTTCCATATTTGGCAACTTTTGGTTTAGCCCACTTTTCTTCAAATTTGTGAACTTCTAAGCACTTCAATGATCAAATAAAGACCATATGACTTCATTTTGATGAAAAATCCACTTTGGTTCCATGTTGGGGGGCCTCAGATGCCCTAATTTTGCTCTCACTTGCTCAGGAAGTTACCTAGTGATCAGATGACTTCCACAATGAATTTTTCCATAAAACTTGGTATGCATGATCCTTATATCATATAGAGACCAATAGAAACAAGAATGACCAAAAAATTTGGAGTTATGGCCTCTGAAACCAAAACCCTAATTTTAGGTCATATGTGCAGTTAAACCTGGCTCTACTTCCATGCCTTGCCAGTTCTTGTGGTCTTCTGACTTTCTTGATCTTAGGAGGATATAATATGATGATTGAACATACATGGACCCTCTTGAGATGATTTAAGGCCTTTGGAGTGGCTCAGATAGCTCATGGATTGCTCAGATCACAAACCTTAGATGCATATGACTTTGAACCAATGTAGTGAAACAAAAATGCAACATGATATGATATGATTGAACTTATGCAAATGAAAAGATCACAAGACATGGTGTGAACTTAGTGAGGGAAAATTTGGGGTGTTTACAACGCCTGCGAAACTTCAGAAAAACACTAAAATTGTAATGGTTAACCGGTTAACCCATAGCGTTAACTGGTTAACACACGCTTTACAGCAGTTCTCTGCTACTCAATGCAGACTGCACTCCAACCATCAAAACTCTAAATTTCACTACGGGTTTCATATCAATCCACCCCAAAACCATTCCAATACATCAATCAAAACACAATAACATCAAGACAACAAGTTATACAATCAATTATATGATTCAACACATTTTTATCACTCTAATTCATCAAGATTTTACTCATAAACTCAACCTAAATCAAAAACCCCTAAACTCACAAAAATCATACAAATCTAATCTAATTATAATCCAATTCTTATATAATTATAATAGATTATGAAAACTTCCCATACCTTAGAGAATTTTGCCGATTAATACACCTCTCCAAGGTCCTTCATAACTTCCTGACTCTGAGCTTCTTCTCCTTCCTTTCTTCAGAGCGCTTCTCCAAAAACACGATAGATCCAATTTTGATCGTATACTCACTTTTACAAAAGCTATCCCAGTTTATGTTTTTCCCAACTTAACCTTACTCTTTCCTCATAAAGACCATCTTGCCCTTTTCCTCAATATTTTTATTAAATAATACTAATATAATAATACACTAATTATTCATGTTATATAAAAGTACTCCTCATATTCTCAAATGACCAACATAACTTCCACACTCCCATTTCTATAATTATTAAATAATAAACAATAATTTCAAATAATGCTACATGATTATTATTCTTATTATTAATATGATTAAAATAATTTCACCATAATGCATCGGGCCACATAACCACCTATTTGCCAAAATCATCATATATCCTCAAATAGGCAACAATTACTCATAATCGAATTTGGGGGTGTTACACTGCTCGCCGACTAAGACAGTGTATGCTGACTCACACTACCTTGTTGATTTCAAAAATGGACCCCGTCAAGTACATATTCGAGAAGCCAGCACTTACCGGAAGGGTTGCAAGATGGCAAATAATTCTGACAGAGTATGACATTCAGTACACATCTCAAAAGGCCATCAAGGGCAGTGTACTGTCTGACTATCTAGTTGAGCAACCCATTGATGATTATCAACCCATGAGGTTTGACTTCCCTGATGAAGACATCATGTACCTAAAAGCAAAAGATCATGAAGAGCCTATTCACACTAAAGGGCTTGACCTAGAAGAAGAGTGGACAATGATGTTTGATGGGGCTGTCAATATGAATGGTCGTGGAGTTGGTGCAGTGCTCATTACACCTAAAGGAGTTCATATGCCTTTCTCGGCAAAACTCACCTTTGCCTGCACTAACAATGAAGCTGAATACGAAGCATGTATCATGGGTCTTGAGGAAGCCATTAACCTCAGGATCAAGACATTGAATGTATTCGGAGACTCAACTTTGGTAATCAATCAGACCAACGGCAAATGGTACACTCACCAAGAGCATCTAATCCCATACCGTGACTACACGAGGAGATTATTGACTTTCTTCACAACAGTCAAACTTGAATATATCCCTCAAGACGAAAATCAGTTCACAGATGCTTTGGCTACCATTTCCTCCATGATCAAGGTTCAAACTGCCAATTATGTGCCTCGGATTTTGGTATCCAGATTGGACCGACCAGTATACGTATTCTCTGTGGACATTCCTAAAGATGACAAGTCGTGGTTCCATGACATCAAAAGCTTCGTAGAGGATCAAACATACCCACCTGGGGCATCATCCAATGATAAGAAGACATTAAGAAGGATGGCTGGTAGTTTCTTCCTTAATGTGGATGGTTCATTATACAAGCGAAACTTTGACATGGTTCTGCTCAGATGTGTTGACAAGAAAGAAGCAAACTTGCTGATGCACGAGGTGCATGAAGGTTCTTTCGGTACCCATGCTGGAGGACATGCAATGGCTAAGAAATTGTTAAGATTAGGATACTACTAGATCACAATGGATGCAGACTGTTGTGCCTATGCCAGAAAATGCCACATGTGCCAGATCTAAGCAGATAAAGTGCATGTGCCTCTGAATCCTTTGAACATGATGTCTTCACCTTGGCCCTTTGCCATGTGGGGCATCGACATGATTGGAAAGATCGAACTGACTGCTTCCAATGACCATAAATTCATCCTGGTAGACATTGATTACTTCACCAAATGGGTTGAAGCAGTTTCATATGCAAACGTCACCAGACAAGTGGAAGCCAGATTCCTGAAAAGAGACATCATCTGTCGATATGGAGTGCCCGAGCGAATCATTACTGATAATGGCTCCAATTTCAACAACAAAATGATGGCAGAACTGTGTCGGGACTTCAAAATCCAACATCACAACTCTTCTCCTTACAGGCCAAAGATGAATGGCGCTGTTGAGGCAGCTAACAAAAACATCAAGAAGATTGTGCAGAAGATGGTGGTTACTTACAAAGACTGGCATGAGATGCTACCATTTGCCTTGCATGGGTATCGAACCTCAATCAGAACGTCTACTAGGGCAACACCTTATCAGCTGGTGTACGGTATGGAAGTTGTGCTACCTGTTGAAGTTGAACTACTCTACTTACATGTAATGATGGATGTAAAGCTGGACGAAGCAGAATTGGTCCGGTCTCGGTACAATCAACTGAATCTGATCGAAGAAAAGAGATTAGATGCAATTTTTCATGGGCAGTTATATCAGAAAAGGATGAAGAACGCCTTCGATCAGAAAGTCAGGCTCCGAGAATACCAAGTGGGAGATCTTGTGCTAAAAATACTTCTTCCTCCTCATACAGACCACAGGGGAAAGTGGACTCCAAACTATGATGGTCCATTCATAGTAAAGAAGGTTTTCTCTAGTGGAGCACTGATGCTCACTACTATGGATGGTGAAGATTTCTTATCCCCTGTGAATTCAGATGCAGTTAAAAAATACTTCGCATAAAATGACCCGCTGGACATAAAAACAGAATGTAAGTCCAGGCAAAAATAGGGCATCCCGGCGAGTCAAAAATAGAATAAGAGACTCGGGCAAAAATAAAGGAAAATTGAAAAAAAAATGTACACCCGCTGAGTTGAAAAACCGCATTGGACAGCTCAGGCAAAAATGGGTATCCCGGTGGATTAAAAACACGAAAGGGCGATCCACGCAAAATTAGGAAATAAGCGAACAACTGCATTCTGTATTCGTCTGTATCATTCACAACGCGGCAAGTTCCGAAAGGATAAAGCATCAGTCATAATCAACCTTCTTCAAAAGCAAGATAAGAAGAACGTCAAGGTCATACAGGTCATAGCAAAAGGGAGCTCACTAGAGCGTCATCGTCAACATTGTCAACATTTTTATTTTCTCAATTTATAGCAACCCCCTCATTTCAGGGGATTTATTTCTTTGACTGTATTTTCCAATTCAGGGCACCCAGATTAATAAAATCAGAATTTTCAGTCACATCTCATTTTGTACATTTTTGTTTCGTTTGCAAAAATGTCCAATATTCATGATACAACGCTTAGGCAAAACAAATAAGCCATTTTTAAATAAATACTTGCGAAAAATATATTTATTTTCAGGAATATCTAACTCCTATGACAGAATCCGGTAAGGGATACCTTGGGATACTTGTGCGTTTCTTTTGTCTTAAACAGGTTGCAAGTATTCAATACACAACATGGGGCATGTCAGGCATTGAATCCCCAGCATGCTACTTCCCAGGAGTTATCACCTCCCCGAGCAGTACCTGACAACTCTTCCACAACAAGATGGGCAAGGAACTTCCTATTCCCTACCAGAGTGCCAGATCTCCCATCCTCAACAAAGTTAACGGGAACGGTCTCCCCACAGAGTCTCCATTCTCTCCCTAGAGGAGAAATACATACATACTTTCCCAGCGGAATTGCTGAAGCTTCCTTCTCCCTAGCTGGGTCCTCTCACCAGATTAGATCTACCAATGATCTGTTTCCTCGAGCAGAGTTCTTCCTCCTGACAGATCTACCAATGATCTCTTTCCCAGCCGGGTCATCCCTCCAAGCAGATCAGCCAGAGATTTTCATCGGGATCTGAATCCCAGATCGTTTCCTCTTTTGCATAATCATAGCAGTTGCATCATATTCACCGAATAAGCGTAGCATTCCGTCTAATATGGAGCATTACGGCAAAAAAATCAAACATTTTCATGATCGCAAGCCAGGTTCGAGCCAGTCACCTGCAATTACCATCAATATTTCATCAGTAATATAAAAATACATCCCCTGCAAATAAAAGCCAAAGTGTCCCATTTGCACTCTCAAATACAGATACCTATACATGCTCTTTTGGACCCTCGTCCGTGTCATACTTCCCCAGCAAGGTTGCCAGAACACCTTCTGCAAACAAACACTTGTTTATACACACTCTTTTCGACACCCGTCCGTGTCATCCTATCCTCATAGAAAGCCAAGGCATATTCTTCTCATTCCCGAAACAGATGCCTGTTTATATATAGTATTTATTTGACACTCGTCTGTGTCATACATTCCCCAGCAAGTCGAACACTCATCTGTGTCTTGCTCTTACTTTACCAACAAACCAATACTCACTCATACTTATACAGGAATCTTTGATACTCGTCCGTATCTTGTATATATATCACTCCACAACAGATTCGACACTCGTCTGTGTTCTTTGTTAACCAGTTGATACTCATCTGTATCATCATCTCTAAACACGCGTCAGCGTTTGTTTCTACTGATACTCGTCTGTATCATGGTCCTAAGGATGCTCGTCCGCATCTTTAATCTATACACAGCGTCAAACACTTATACCTTTTATTCTTAAGCGTGAACACTCGCCCATGTTTACCGTTCCCCAGTAAGTCGTCAACAGAACAACTTCCTCATATCCGACATTCGTCCTATGTCGTGATACTTCCGGCAGTCGTCCCCTGCCAGGTGATCGTCCTTCGCCCTTGGATGACCATCCCTCATCCCTTTCCCCAGTGGAGTCCCTATTAATGGAACCTTATATCCGGCATTCGTCCTATATCATGATATTTTTAGCAGCCATCCCCTGCTAGGTGATCGTCCTTCACCTTTTGATGACAGTCCCTCATCATTCTATCTAATGGCCATCCCCATCGTTGATTTTGTTATCCGACATTCGTCCTATGTCGTGATAAACCTCGAGAGCAGCCGTACCCTGCTAGGTGATCTTCCTTCACCTCTTGATGATCTTCCTTCGGCATGCTTATCTGATGGCCGTCCCCATCGTCGACCTTTTCTATCCGACATTCGTCCTATGTCGTGATAAAGAGCAGTCGTCCCCTGCTAGGTGATCATCCTTCACCTTTGATGACCGTCCCTCATCATTATTTCATTTATTCTTTAAACCGATGGCTGTCCCCATCGTTGTTTTACTTTACTTTGCAAACCTGATGGCCGTCTCCATCGTTTCCTTTACTTTAATCCCCAGAGAATCTTGTTTATTTACCTGATGGCCGTCCCCGTCATGGTCTCTTTATTTTCCCAACTTGTCGGTCGTCCCCGTCATTGCTTTACCGCTTTATCCCCAGCAGTCATCCTCTGCTCGATGGTCATCCTCCATCGCCTTCGTTAGATAATCATACTATACTACCTCTTACAATTTATATCCCTTTTCTTCTTCTATCCAGCGAGTGCAAATTTTGGACTGTCTTTGGTATTCAACCACAAGTTATCTTGTTTGTCTGTTAAGTCAGGCGCTTACATCCTGCACAGTTAGCTCATGTTTGAATAGGGGCAGCTGTAAACACCCCAAATTTTCCCTCCCTCAAATCACACCATGGCTTATGATCTTTCATTTTTTGTTTTAACATAAGCATTACATCTCATTTTGCATATTTGTTTCATCTGCATAAGTTCAAGTTCATCTGCATCTAGGGTTTGTGATCTGAGTAATCCAAGATTCCATCTGAGCCATCCCAAAGGCCTCAAAGCTTTCCAAGAGGGTCCATGTGTGTTCTATCATCATATTATACTCCTCAAAGTTCATGAAAGTCAATGGATCACAAGAACTGGCAAAGGCATAGAAGCAGAGCTAGGGTTTTACTACACAGATGACCAAAATTAGGGTTTTGGTTTCAGAGGCCTTAACTCCAAATTTTTGGGGCCACTCTTGTTTCTAATGTTCTTAATATGTCATAAGGATCATGTGTACCAAGTTTGATGAAGAAACTCATTGTGGAAGTCATATGTTCACTAGGTAACTTCCTGAGCAAGTTAAGTCAAAATCAGGGCATCTGAGGCCCCCAACATTGGAACCAAAGGGGTATTTTCATCAAATTGAAGTTCTATGATCTTTATTTGATCTTATAAGAGGTTAAAAGTTCACAAGATTGAATAATTTTGAGCCATTTGCAAACTTGCCAAAAATGGAAATGACTTGAAATGCAAACTTTCCATTTTGGGAAAGTTTTTCAACCTCCTCTTTCTTAACCAAAAATGCTTCAAATGAAAAATTCTTGGTCATGAAAGTTGTAGCTTAGGTCTTTCCCTTTTCAAAAAGTACAAGAACATGTCTTTATTCATCTTAGAACTCAAGATATGGCCTTTCAAAGTTGGCAAAAATCACATAATTTCAAGTTTTATGTCAAAGAGGGATTTTGCAAATTGGCATGTTCAAGCATTCTAATGACTTCAAATGTACACAAACACTTCACAATATGTCAAACAAACCTCAAAAGATCAGAATTATGCATTGAGCCTAGGGTTTCCATGACTTATGATCCAAGAAACTTCAAAGAGGGAATTTTGCAAAACATGTGATAACTCTTCATCCAAGCCTTCCAGCACATCAAAACCAATCCCATGGCCATCCTTGAACCCAGCTGAGGCCATACACCCCATGAAATATCCTCTGACCCGTGCCCATACCTCAAAGTACAAAATCTTGACTTTTTTCAAAAACTCCCATACCAATCAGTCTGTGCCACAACAACTCTCTGGCCAGTCAACATTGTTTATGTGGACAATAAGCAACTCATTTCACACAACATTGAGGCTTGAATCCATACACATACTCAGAATCACAAAAACCTCAAGAAACCTTCCCTTCATCGAATTTCATAACACAACCAACAAAAATCACAAACTCTTCCACCAATCAACTCAGCATCACCCCAGGATCATTTCCCACCCATCACCATAGCATAAAACACCTTCAAACACAAATACGATTTCTGCAACTTCAGAAACAAAGCACTCAAAATAGCCACTCTAAGCTTCATTCAAGCTTGCCATTAGCTTCAGGAGGTCAAAGGGGAGTGGATTGCACAAAGGGAGAGCTCTAACAGTCCAGATTGCAAAGCTCCAACTCAGGTAGTCATCAAGAACGTTTTTCCCATAAATGTGTTTTCATGTTATAGAATGATTCCTCATGCTTCACTGATCATGCTGATGTCTTTACTTTTGAAAATGATTTAGTTTTAAGCATTTCATGATGTTCTGAAATTTTTGCTGTTTTGATGTTTTCATTCGAATCTTGTTGATGATGAATGATAAATGATTTTTGAGGCTGGATTATTGTTTAGGGAGTTAGTTGATTAATTCTGGAGGTTTTGGGGGCTTGGGTGGTGATTTGAGGAAGTTCAGGTGAGGGGTTGGCCGGAAAAGATGACTGGAGGTCTTCTCCGGCCACCTGAAAGTAATTAGGGCTAAACCCTGATTAAATCCCCAGATTGGTTCGTGGCCCTTAGATCTAGATTAGGGTTAGGTTTTGAGTGGTTCAGATTAGTCCATTAAGTTTAATCCAGATTAATTAATTATAAAACATAATTAAACTCAGTTTGAATGTGAGTCGTCCAGATGCGCGCGTGGTCAATTCCCTCCAACCCAGTTTAAATCCCAGCCACCAGATCAGCATACTTTCATTTTTATTGCATTTTAATTCATTTTAATTCATTTCTTTTGCATGATTTATTTAAAATAGCAAAAAGCATCAAAAAAATATTTTCTTTTGCATTCTGACTTTAAATATTTTTCTCATTCCAAAAATGATTTTTATTTTATTTTTTGCATTAAAAAAGTATTTTAAAAATATTTAAATGTTATTTTTAATTAATTAAAGTCTTTTAATTAATTAAAAATTCATTTAGGATTCTAAAAATTACCAAAAAATCATGAAACATCCCAATGCATTTAGAAACATTTTCAAACTCTTCACACAAATTTCTTTTTAGGTTTGATCATAGTTTGTGAATTTTCTTTGAATTAAGGGTCATTAAAATCATATTTTTGAACCCTAACTTTAAAAAATCATTTATGCCTAACCAAGAAGAGTTTGAAGTTGGTTCTTTTTGAATTGTTTTGAATATTGTATGTAGTTTATAGGTCTTTTTCCTCATGAATTTATCTTGCATTTTCAAATTGATTTGCATTTTTCCCTTTGAACCCCCCAAAAACCCTAGAAAACTTAGGAAAATCATAACTTTTGATTGGTGAGGCTTCTGACTTTCTCCTTTGGGGTGTGACCTAATATGGGATTAGGGGTTGTTTGAGCTTGATTGCAAATTTTTATCATGTCATATGCTTCTGTTTTGTTCATTTGCATCTCATACTCCCATATAACCCTAATTTCTCATGTTTACTTGCATTCACCTTGCATATGCATCAATACATGAATTTGCCATGACATTTCTTGCACTCATATGTCATATTATACATCTTATAACATGTTAGAACTATGCTTGATCATTTCTTCATCCATTTTCCATGTTTAGCATTCATTTCATCTCATTAACTTTCAAGTGTTTTCAAACTTCAAAGCATGCCTCCTTTGCATCTCATCTTTGTATGATCATACATATACATTGTGTATGACTTTGCATCATCCCACATGACATTTAAATTGCATAAGCACTTCTGACTTTGGTCATTTCATCTCATTTCCTTATGCTTTATACCTTATGCATCCATGCTAACACTTTCAGGTGGTAAGTTATTTTGGGAGGTGAATTTGCCTTCACCTGTCACTTCTTCTTATCTCTTTCATTAAGACTTAATAATCAAATCAAATCATCTTAATAATCATCAAGACTTCATCTTGTAACTTGGGCCTTACATAGGGTTATAATTCTTCCTTTATGGTTAAGAAGGACTAACCCTAGTGTTTAATGGACAAGTCCCCCTCAAGTTGTCTTACAAACTTAAAATCCATTTCTTAATCTCATCCCTTAATTAAAATCCACTTAATAAAGGCTTGTTATATAATGAATTTAATCCCTAACCATGGATTAAGTTGAGGTATCTTCCTCAACTTAAGTGTTCTCATTTGTTATCCTTCTATTAGGATGGTGTAATGAGTCCACTAATCTGTGATTAGAGATTAAACTCATTACTTAACACTAAACAAAAACCCAAAAACATCTAAATAACCACAAGTAGTTTAATGATCTTAATCCTAAATCATCATGGTAATTAAGTTGAGATGCTTATCTCATACTTAAGTAAGCTCATTATCCCTACTCAGGGAAGATATAATGAGTTTATAACCCTTGATTTAGGCTTAAGCTCATAATCCTATGAAAAACATAAAAAACAATAACAAAACTGAAAATACAAAAAAACAAACAATAATCTTCTCCTTCGGGATTCTTTTCTCATCACACTCATTCATAAACGGGAACTTACTTCTTCCGTCTAAGGCAAGACAGTTAGCACTCGAGCCAGACGAGTCATACACTTGAGCATAGACAAGTTGGCAGTTCACAGTCAATTTATCTTTCAGTCTCTTTGAGTCGAACTACGATGTTCTAACTTCCTCGTTGCATGAGAGGATATGTAAGCATAACTTAACTGTTATCAAACAAAAGTCTCTCTGTCTTCCCCCTCTTTCAGCATTCTTTAAAAGCCTCAGTTCCTGAGCATTTCACTTCCTTTTGCATTGGCACCTGTATATTCTTTTCCAGCTTTTGCACACAGATAGCACATACACCTACCCCCTTTAAACACAATCTTGTAAGCGTGGATCCCGTCGAGTACGACGGACAATCTGGGTGCTAATACCTTCACAAGTTGTAACCAACCCCCTTTCTCAGTATCTCTGGTTCGCAACCGTCTTATCCATATCTTTCTAGGTTTATGCAGTATTACCTTTCCTTCGGGATAAAAATGCCTAGCTGGCGACTCTATTCAGTTCATCTCATTTTCTCTTTTCTCCGACCGTTCACGCTTGTACCGGGATGCAAATCTTCGGGAGCGACAGCTTGGCGACTCTGCTGGGGACCCTTATCTTGCAACCAGGGCTTCTGGTTCTTTTTGTGGGTTTCTCCTAGCGCTTGTTTGATTTGTGTTTACGGGGGTGTTATGTGCTACTTGTTCTTATTGTTTATTGTTTTATTTATTGCTTTTTGTACAGCTTTATTTATTGCTTTATTTACTGTTTTATGCATTTCATATTGTTATCATCATATCATTTGTGTTGGATCTGTTGTTTCCTTTGGTGGGAGGGTTATTGAGTGTTTAAGGTTCCATACCGGGAGCCTGAGTGATACATAGGATAAAGTGGCTTCATATTCTTTCCCATTCCATTTCGGTCTGGTGCGGGAATATGAAACACGGTTCAGACATGGGTTTCTTCTTGAGAGCTCTGTGCTACGGATTTCCTGTAGTACTAGGGCTATCTGGGAAGCCTGCTAAGTCTGGATGACCTTTTATGACCTTCAGCATCTGAGGTGAATTAGAGGAGGATCCTTTATGGTTATTGTAAACATTGTACCTCCGGGTTAGAAGTGTTTACATTTCATAACTGATCCAAGTCTGAGGATCCTTGTTTTAGAACAATACATGTAAGGGGGTTGGGATGTTTATAGGTACGCAGGAACCCTTGGCCTCATCATACCCTTGTTACTAATATTGTTTTAAGGTTGTATCATTTTGGATTGTTCTTGTGAAACCCCGGACTTGTGACTCTTTATTTGAGTCCTCCACCTGGTTACTGGTTTTCTAAGCCTCCATCTGGACTTATAAACACACATGGACCCTATCAAGGCAGATAACAGATCCAGCACTTGATCACAATCCCTTTGCATATCATTCTGCATACATCATTATGCATCATTTAACATTTGTCTATTTGTTTTACAGGGTATCCACATCTTATCTTTGGTTTGGTTTTGACCTGTTCTGCTGCTCAGATTCCTTCAGCTATCTGCACCAGCTACCTTCATTAGAGATTCTTTATAGATCTCTTCACCAGTTGTCTTCATCAGAGACTCTTCTTCAGCATCTTCTTCATTTGCCTTTATCAGCAGTTATCTTCAGTCTTCTTCGCCAGCATCCATTGTCAGCATAGAAACTTCCAGGAAGAGCAACATCACCTATCATTTCTTTGAGCCCACTCTGACAAGCATCAGACAGATTCAGTCTCTCATCACTCCTGATTATGTCCCTTTATTCAGGGAACATTATGGTAGCATTATGGACATGATCATGGACCTGGATGCCTCCCAGAGGAGTATGATCCACACCTGTCTCCAGTTCTACGACCCTCCTCTCAGATGCTTCACTTTCCCAGATTTTCAGTTGGGGCCATTGATGGAAAAGTTCTCCATGATGTTAGGTGTCCCTATCAGGAAGGGAATTCCCTTCAACCCTGAGATGGTTGCTCCTAAGAATGAAGATGTAGCTAAGGCTTTGCACTTGGAGCCCACCCTCATTGACCAGAATATGACCACCAAGTCTGGAATTCCAGGCCTTCATTTGGATTTCTTGGTTACTCAGACCACCCTTCATGTTGCAGCAGGGAAATGGGATATTGTTTGTGCTCTTCTAGCCCTCAGCATATATGGAGTCATTTTGTTTGCAGACGAACCTAAGTTTGTAAGAAAAAGTGTTATCCACCTCTTCCTATTGAGGAACCTAGTCCCTACCTTGCTTGGAGACTTCTATTATTCAGTGCATCAAAGGAATGAGAAGCAGAGGGGAAGATTGGTCAGATGTTGTGCACCCCTCTTCTACTGTTGGTTGTTAAGGCACTTGGCGAAGTCAGACACTTTCTTGAATCCTCATCAGCCAAGGAACTGGGCTAAGAGAATGATTTCCCTTACATCATAAGACATCAGATGGTGCACTCAGAGCACCAAGGGTAAATATATCATCACTAGCTGTGGGCAGTATCCCAATGTACCCTTGATTGGAGTAAAAGGTTGCATCAACTACAACCCTTTTCTTTTCAAAAGGCAATTAGGGTATGCCTTGGTACATCCCCCAAGAGGGAAAGATTTGACATAAACCCTCTATTGTGACATTAAGCATAACCTTGCCATTGTCAGACTGGCAGCCTGGGCTTGGGACAATATTCAGACTAAGGGGATAGCTATCCTTAGCCAATGCAACAATATAGCTTCAGCTCAGTATCTTGATTGGTCTCGCATCAGAGGACAGGTCACCCGTATGCCATTTACCTTAGAGGATGTACCTGGACCATCGGCAGTGGAGCCTGCAGCTACTGTCAGTTTAGAGGAGTTTGAGAAATTGAAGGAAAGGAATGCTCAGCTCTCTAAAGCTTTGAAGAAGACCCTCTGGGAGAGGAATGACAGCCGTCTGGATAATGAAAGGGTAGAGAAGCTCCGGATTGAGCCCTTGACCAAGATTGAGAAGACAGATGACTACATCAGAAAGGCTAGAGCAGGAGAGTTAGTGTTGAAGAATGCTTGCAAGGAAGCTAAGACTCAGAAGGCCAGAGTTGAGCATTACTTAGAGTAGAGTCGGGCTAGGTGGATCAGGATCACTGAGGCCCGTGCACAGGAAGTTCAGAGAACCCAAGCTAGGATAGAGCAGCTGGAGGCTAGTGAGAATAAGAATCAGGTAGCTTTGTTAGCATCACAGAAGGAGATCTCTGAGTTGAAACTCCGGGTGGGGTTGAAGAGATCAAAGGATCAGAATAAGCATAAGAAGTTGACCAGTGCCATTGCCACCAGGAACCTTCTTATCAGGACCATCACAGAGCACCTAGTTGGTCCAGTAACTGAGGCTCTCCTGAAAGAAGTCAAAGAGGGTTATTGTGGACTAGATGTTTGATTTCCTTGTACTTATATTTCCTTTTGTTTGTACTTTTGATTTTGTTGCTGTATTTTGACCCACCATGGGAAATTTGTTGTAATCAAACTATGTATCTTCACATTTTTGTAATATATGGTTTATATTATTTCATGGGCTTTATCTCTCCGCAACATCATCATTTCCTCGAGGTCTGGAAAGGTCAAAACCAAAGAACCAAACTGAATACCCTTGGAAGACAAATAGGCATCCTACATTGCACACTAATATCATTTCTTTGTTTTGTAGGTTTTTGTTTTTGTTGTTTCTCACTTTGTTATGATTTCAGGAAACATTGCTCGTAGAAGAGTATTCCCCGTCTATAGAGTACATCGGTATCAGACAAGAAACAACCTTCCAAGATTACAAATGGATTAGTTTCAATAGGATTTGACTGATGTGAGGACCCAAATGGCCAATGAAAGGACTGAGATGAGGGCCCAAATGAATCAATTTATGGAAGTGATGACTGGTTTGGCTCAGAGCCAGGAGAGACTGAGAGAGTTAGTCGAGCGGCAGACTCCCTAGGAAAACCACCTAGGTATGGGGGTACCAGTAACAACGATCACGTACAGCCTCGTACTGATCCCCCAGAGTTTGGACCTCATTTGAACCCAGAAATCAGTGCTATAAGAAACACCCAAGGTAACACTGGAGGGAGGGCTTTGGAGGAGGACCCCCAAGAAGAGCAATTTATTGTGGTTGGGGCTGGGGACGAAGTCTACGATCGTCGGTTGGATGAAATAGCAGAAAAGCTAAGGTCTCTTGAATCCCAAAACTCTCTGGGTTTTGATGTCATGGATATGGGATTAGTGGAGGGGGTTGGAATTCCTCTTAAGTTCAAACCTCCCTGTTTTGAAAGATACAATGGCACATCCTGCCCACGTACCCATCTTCAGTCTTTCCTGGGGAGATTGAAAGCCTACACCCTGGATTAGAAAATGTGGATGTTTTACTTTGAGGATAGCTTGACAGGGGCATCCCGAGAATGGTACTCTCACTTGACCAGGGCCACAATTAGGAATTGGAAAGACTTGGCAGAAGCTTTCATTCGTCAATATCAATATAATCTGGACATGGCTCCAAACAGAACCCTTCTGATGGGAATGTCACAGTCTTCCCAAGAAAGCTTTAGAGAGTACACCCAAAGGTGGAGGCAATTAGCTGCTGTCGTTCAACCCCCAATGTCAGAAAGGGAAATGGCAGATATGTTCATGAACACCGTCCAGGGGACCTATATTGACAGGTTGGCTACATTTTCTTCCACCAGCTTTGCAGACGTGGTTATAGCTGGGTAAAGAATTGAGAGCTTATTGAAAATGGGAAAGATTTCTGACAACGGTGCCAGTTCAAGCAGTGCAAGGAAGCCATTTGCAGGGCCCCGCAGATCCGGTGAAACAAACTCTATACCTATGGGAAGAGGTAGACCCCAATATTTGCCAAGATCAGTTGTCGTCGTCACTATTCCTACTCCACCTCCTCAATATACTCAACAACCACATCACTTTCCTCAACAGCCACAGTTTCCTCAACAAAGATCCTACAACAACAATAACAATAACCAAAAACAACGCCCTTTCCAACACCGGCCATCTCAGATCAATAGGGTGATTGACGCTATACCAATGCCATATGCCACATTGCTTCCACAACTCCTAAAGCTTAATCTTGTCGAGTTAAGGATATTGTCTCCACCGGATCCTCAGAACCTTCCGAGAAATTATGACGTCAACACCAGGTGTGCTTTTCATTCTAATGCACCTGGTCACTCCACAGAAAAGTGCAGGGTTCTGCATATGAAGGTTCAGGATCTGGTAGATTCAAAGGCCCTGAATTTTGCACCACCTCCTAATGTCACGAAGAATCCTATGCCCATCCATGGTGGGCCAAGTATAAATGCAATAGAGGAGGACTCACCCATGAGTTTGATTGAAGATATTGCAAGTATTCAGACACCTCTGGCAAAGGTTAAAGCTCAGCTTTTGAAATGCCAAGTGTTTTCAGGTTGTGAGGCCTGTTGTGAATCTTGCAAGGTTTCCGAGAACGAGTGTGCAAGCTTGAGGAATGGCATCAATGATCTAATAAAAAAAGGTATTCTGCAAATAACAACAACAGCTTCTACAACACCAGCAACTCCTTTGTCAACAACAAGTATTTCTCCTATAACTGCAAAGACAATTGTTCCTACAAACTCGTCTACAAAATCAGCAACCACCTCTTCCATCACTTCAACAAACAACAGTTCCATTGCATCTACTTCTACAACTACAGCAATCACCAACAATGACGTCTCCACAGTCGCTATCTATTATTACCTTGCAACGGTCCCTGTTTCCAACAACTATCAACAACAATCTCAGCAACAGTTTCAGCAACAACCAAGCTTCAATCAATCACCACTAGCATCCACCAGAAGTTCTGTCACATGGTGTTGCTCAGATTCATGGACAAACACGAAGCACACATGTTGATGAAAGAAATCCATGAAGGCTCCTTCGACACTCACGCCAATGGACATATAATGGCAAGAAAGATATTAAGAGCAAGATATTATTGGTTAAGAATGGGATCTGACTGCTACAAGTACATTAGAAAGTGTCACAAATGTAAAATTTATGCCGACAAGATTCATGTGTCGCCAAATCACCTCAACATTCTCTCTTTTCCATGGCCATTTTCTATATGGGGAATCAACATGATCGACATGATCAAATCAAAAGCATCAAATGGACATCGCTTTATCCTTGTAGCTATCAACTATTTCACCAAATGGGTCGAAGTAGCATCATACGCCAATGTGACTAGACAAGTGGTGGTCCGATTTATCAAGAACAACCTCATTTGTCATTGCGGTATCCCAAGTCAGATCATTACTGATAATGGGTAAAAATTGAATAACATGACGATGAAGGAATTATTTGCTGAATTCAAGATTGGATACCATAACTCATATCCCTATAGGCTGAAGAAGAATGGCGCAATTGAAGCAGCCAATAAAAACATCAAGAAAATCATTTAGAAAATGGTTGTGACCTACAAGGATTAGCACAAAATGCTCTCATTTTCTCTTCACGGTTATCGCACATCCATCCGCACTTCAACAAAGGAAACTCCCTTTTCTCTGGTATATATCATGGAAGCCATACTCCTCGTATAAGTTAAAATCCTGTCAATAAGAGTCTTGATAGAAGCAAAGCTGACCGAAGTTGAATGGTATCAAAGCAGGCACGATGAATTAAACCTGATCAAAGAAAAGAGAATGACAGTTTTATGCCATGGTCAACTCTATCAACAAAGGATGAAAAAAGCTTTTGAAAAAAAGTCGGACCTCACGTATTCAGAGAAGAAAACCTCGTTCTTAACAAGATCCAATCATTCCTCATAGATTCCAGGGACAAATGGACTCCAAATTATGATGGCCTCTATGTTGTTAAGAAAGCCTTCTCATGTGGTGCATTGATACTTACAACTATAGATGGAGATGAATTCACTTATCCCACAAATGTGGATGCATTCAAGAAATACTTCGCCTAAATACAAAAAAGAACAACTCACTAAGTTGAAAACCTGAAAAGGGCAACTTAAGCAAAAAAGAGAATCTTGGTGGATTGAAAAGCTGAAAGGGCGGTCCAGGAAAAAATTAGAGACATGAAAACAAATCTTCTTGGTAGATTGAAAACTCGAAATGGAAATCTAGGGGAAAATTAGGGATTTTATGGCAAGTAACTGCATCCAACGAAACTGGATCATCTAAAGCAACGTTATCTGAATGCTCAATCAAAGTCATCATCCACAAAAGCTCAAGAATGACATTTTTTTATCTATTTTTCATTCTTGAAACAAAAAAAAATCGAATTTACTTTTGATTTTCAAAATAAAGATGGAAAATTTCCTTTGATTTGGGAACATAAAAGGGAATATCAATAGTTACACCGAGTGTGATTTAACTCCAAAATGGAAAGTTAAGTACTTTTACAATCAAATGTCCCTAAGAGACAAATCATTGCTTCAAATTAATGAGAGGTAATACCTCATCCATTATCCCGAGTAAGGGTCGACTTCACATCTTCTCTAGTTAAAGTTGAAATTAAGATTTGGTTCCCATTCCCCAAGTAGAGTGGTACTCTAGGAATTGAGAACATAAACCAATTCCTTAATAGAGCGATGCATTCAAGAACCCCAATGAAGGTTTTCACTCCCAAGGAATCACACCTTTTCAAGACCAAGAGCAAGTAACCTCATCAGCAGGACTTTGCTCCGACATTACACACTAATGATACTTTCATCCCCTCATAGTGGCCGAGTATTCAATTTTATTCATCACTAGTTTGTATGTCGTGTCTATTTTGTCAGCATAAGCTTTCAATCATACATCATGCATGTTCATATTTCATAATTTAAATATATCAAATATAATTTGATATATTAATATAATTTAAAGTATATTTTAATTTAATATATTTTAAATTATATATTAATATAATTTATATATATATATATATATATATATATATATATATATATATATATATATATTAAATATAATTTAAATAAATTAAAAAGATTGTATTTAAAACATATATATTTACATATATTATTTGAATAATTTTAAATAAATTAAAATGTAATTTAATATAATTTAAATATATTAAATATAATTTGATATATTAATATAATTTAAAGTATATTTTAAATTAATATATTTTAAATTATATAATAATATGATTTATATATATTAAATATAATTTAAATAAGTTAAAATGTTTGTATTTAAAACATATATATTTAAATATATTGTTTGAATAATTTTAAATATAATTTAAAATAAATTAAAATATAATTTAATATAATTTAAATATATTAAATATAATTTGATATATTAATATAACTTAAAATTCATTTTCCTACCTAAAGGACGTGGGTTCGACCCCCCCCCCCCCCCCCCACACACACACACACACCTTTTGCCATTTTTTTTTTTTGTGATTCTTGATGTTTTTCAATATAATTGTGCCAAACAAGAAAGACAACGCTTTTATTAAAAAGCGCTGCTATATGCTTTAAAAAAATCGTTAAAAAAAACGCTTTTAAAGGGTCACCTTAGAAAGCACTTTCATAGATTGGACCAACTTAAGGCCTTTAGTAGTGCTTTCTAAAAGCGCTTTCTAAGGTGACCCTTTAAAAGCGCTTTTTTTGAGCGAATTTTCCAAAGACCTATAGCAGCGCTTTTTGAAGAAAAAAACGTTGTCTTTGTTGTGTTGTGTAATGCCAATTTTGGCGTAGTGGTTAAGAAAAAAGTATCTACCCTTTCTTCAAATCCCCACTGAGTTCGATCCTCGTGGAACTCTTTTTCAGTTATCCTATCCACACTTGGATAAACTCTCAGTTTGAGTTCTTTCCTCGATGGGAAATCTCTTGTAGACAGTCTCACATCAGTTGTTCTTGAATTGAAATCGACCCTTGACCATTTTGATAACTTGAACCTCTAAAGGGAAAAAAGGAAATTTGTACCTTTCTTCCCCTACGGAGATCAATTTTTGATTTCCCGAGAAAAGGATAAATCCCAATGAAAGCCTCTCATCAAAACATCTTGGTAATATGGATGCCACATCCCCAAAAAAATTTGATTAACAAGCAGTCTTTTAAGAAGCTTGTTCTGTTATCAGAAATCTCCGGCAGGAAAACAAGTGGCAAGCTCTCAATAAGTTTTTTTCGCCCAAACTATTTTCCCCCAATTGAGTCGACAAATGAAATTATCTTCCCGAGAAGTTTATCCCTCTTTCAATACAGTCATCAACCCTTCAAGACTATCCCACATCACATGGCATCTCTCTGAAGAAGTCTCAAAAATAAGTATGATGGACATTTCTCTAGCAAAGGGCATCTCAATAAGAGACATTTTCAAACCTCTACATGTTCGGGCAACAATTTTCCTCAATGAGTAAGATATTACTCATCTTATGGCATCTCTCCGAAGAAGTCTTGAAGAGAAGTATAATGATGAATATTTCCACAAATGGCTATCTCTCTGAAAAATACAGGCGAGAAGTTTGATGAAAGACCTCATAGATTATGTCTAATTGAACCTTGTCAAGAAATAACCTTGATAAGAAGAAGCTGAGACCAATTCCATGGCTGAAGACCATGATCGAGGGGAAGTCTTACCATTTCTAAGTAAGGATTAATTAGTCAAACAAGATGAGTAAACATATTCCAGCAAAAGGGATTTGTTACTTTTCAAGTTATGAGAGTCACGACTATGATTCCCAGCGGAGTTCTTATCTCCCCAAACCAGTCGTATTTGTTCCCCATCAAAGTTAAAATCATAATCATATTCCCTAATAGAGTTTCAATCATGTTTTGTATCATCTATTTCCCCGGAGGATAATCCTTTAAATCCCCATGAGTCTTCCATCTCGCACCTATGGCATCTTAGGATCTAAAATTTATGTATTTTGTTTGTATTTAAGTCTCTCCTATCGGGTCGAGACCAAGATGTCAATCTTAACCTCTCTGGATAGGAGAACCTTAAATAGTGGCATTTGTCATACCCTAATTTTTGACCCTAAGATCTCACATCATTTGCATCTCATTAACATAATTTGTATACACTTTTTATACATTACTAACCCATTGGAGAAAACCAAAGTTTGATTCTTGTCTTATGCGTACAATGAACTAGGGGTTTGAGACTCATAAGAAGACTCCGACAAATGATCAACCAAGAATTGGCATGATGTTCAACTCCTTAAGATTCTTAATAATCCATAGAAGTCAAGAGGTCCTCAACATCAAAGATCAAGCACATGATTGCACAATCTCAAGAGGATCAAGCCTCAAGGTCATCAGTGTCACCAAACTAGGGTTTGACTAATCAGTGCTCCAAAGTGAAATTTTCATATGGACATGAGCCAATATCTTAGGATATGGATAAATTAGATCACAAGTTTAAAATAGCCTCAAGGGATGAATTTGTCAAAAATGAAGAATTAGGGTTTCTCTACACCCAATCCATCTGAGACCAAAAGTCAAAGGTTGAGTTTTTGGCAAAAAAAATGTTCATCATGGCCTATATTTCAAGAAAACATGACCCATTGTTGCATTTGAACAAGGATTAATCAAGAAATCAAGGTTACTTGCAAAAGGGGAAATCTTAAGAAAAGTGAAAATTTCACTAAGTTAAGGAAAAAAATGTTCAAGTACCTAGCTTCCAAAGGCCATAACATGCAAACCAAGCAAAAAATATTTTCTCCAATGCTCAAATGATAGATCTTGATACATACAAAAAAGTTAATGGGTAGTTAACCCCAAAAAAAACTTCATGGATTTTAAGTTTTGGATTGATCAAAATATTAAAAAAAAATAAGAATTGAACTTTGACACTTAGTGAAAAATCTTCCAAGTTTTTCAGCGTGAAACACCAAAATGTAGAGAGGTTTTTCACCATGATCCAAAGAGAATTTAAACCAATGGAGGACATCAAAGTTTTAGTACATCCTATCAGCTTTCCAGAAAGTCCAAGAACACCATCAAATTCCATTTGAGCAAAAAAGTTATGAGCTTCACAACATGACATGATCAAGCTGATTTCTCAAAACAGATTTTGTGCATTACTTGTGGCACATGATTTTTGAGTCCAAAATTAGTGACTATGCAAGTCTGATCTTCATCCAATTCAACAAGAATCTTAGCTAATCATGGAATACCTGCAAGTGTGAGCAAAAAGGAAATATTCTAGCTCTTTGAACGTCATGAAGCACCATTGCAAGTTATGGAACTTAATTTTTGTTTGCAAGCTTTAATGTGGAGAACTTAATTAGTTCATATCAGTCCAAACACGTCAAGAAACATGAGTGTTCAAGCCTGAAGATATGGTTGAGTCAAGATAAGAATCAGGCCAAAAGAGACTTTGGTACCTTGGCATTTAAGTAAAGTGAAACATAGTAAACGCCATTGGATAATAGAGTGAACCTTCATCCACTCACTATTCCTACCAAAACAAACTTCTTCTATTATAAATAAGGATCATTTTTTATTGTTTTTTAGACACCAAACCATCATAACACATGTTTTCTACCATTTCACTCCTCACTCCAAAATTCCAAATTCTTAAGAAGTGAGAATCGAATTTTCAAATACAAAGAATGTATTCCCATACCAATGATGCAAACACCTCACATACATCATATATGAGTGATCCAAACACTTAGATCACATCTGTAGCACCAGATTCATCAAGTTCATATCTCACTCAAAGACAAATTGCATTTGGAATTAAGTCTATCATCTCATAAGGTTTCAATTCATTCTAAGAATATCAACACACTCCTTGAGGTCTAAGGAAGCTGTTCAAATCATCAAAACACTTTTGTAACACCTACAATTGAGGATTTAGATTCCTCGTGTGCAAGTAAGTCTGAACCTCTCAAACTCTATGAATCATGCATCATAAAATTATATTCAAGTTATCAACATGATTTTGGTAGTTCATGTAAGAACAATAATTGGTTATGCATCTTATCTCTATGTTTTGATGATAACAATTGAGTATTTGTGTAAGAAAATTTTGATGTTATAATGTTTGTTATTGTCCAGATCATTTTAAAGAAGTTTTTAGATCTAAAAATCAAGAGTCAAATGATCGTTAAAGACTATATGTGAGTTATTATGTGTAACACAAGTCACATGTGTGATAAAGAAGCAAGGCTGCTTTTGTATTTGATCACAATCAGAATGATCCTAAGATGACTTTATGTTGTTGCTGCAATGTTGTCTTGGATTTTGTTCTATGTGTGGTTCAAATGTTCTACTTCTAAAGTGTGTGAAGCTTCTGACGTCATTATCTGATGGCTAAGTGTTGAAGAGTTTTGAAGACTTAAGTTTCTGCTGAACAAAGTGCTGAAGGTTTTGAAGACTTAAGGTTTCTAAAGATTAAAGTTCTGAAGACCAAGTGTTGAAGACTCTGAAGACAAGGTTCTGATTAAACGAGGTTATGATGACTCTGAAGACTTAAGGTTCTATAGACCAAGGGTTTCAAAGATAAGTGTTGAAGTTCTGAAAACAAGGTTCTGGTGAACAAGTTTCTGAAGACACTGAAGACTTGAGATTTTGAAGACTCGGTTATCACTTTCTATTCATGCTTCAGTCATATCAATATCAGAAGCCTCTGAAGATCAGAAAACAAGGTTACCGTTGACAAGGAAAGTACATAGTACAAAACACTTAGAACAAAATTTTTAATTCAAAATTTTTAATTATTATTTTTTGGTCAAAAAATAAAAAAGAAGCAATTTCCAAGAAAGAAATAACTTTTTTTCTATGAAATTTTTTTATTTTTAAGAGACTTCATTTATTTTAATATTTTTTAATAGTAATTTTTCATAATACTATGGGTCTTTTTTACTATGATAATATAATTTTTTAAAGATATTTATAATATAAATTTATAATTTTATAAGCATGAATTTTAATTTTTAAGGATAAAAGTTTTCTACTTTTCAACAATATGTAAATATATTTTTAATTTATAAAGTTTCATATAAGTCTTTTTTTTAAATTTCATTATCATGTTTTTGGAAGGAAAAAAATGACGTGTATATTTTTTAATAACTCATAACTTATAGTTTTCTATCTTTAAAATTTTATTAAAATTTTTGTATGATAATTATTTACATTTTATATACTACACTTCATTTAAAAATATAAAAGTGAAAAAAAAAACTAGTTAACTTTAAAATAAATTCAGTTATATTTATCAAAATTCATGAAGGTGTGTCGGAATCTGGCGGAGTAGGCCTTTTATTACAACTATCATGGAAAAAGAGCGATTAATAAGCCAAAGTGTTAAAAAAAGCTTAACAAATGAAATAAAATAGTGGATTAAAACATTAAAAAAACATATTTTAAATATATTTTAAATTATAAATTATTATAATAAATAAATGAAGTTCAAAAACTTTATTTAAATTGTCTAAAACTCTCTATAGTAATTCTTTAATAAAGTTTTTAAGTCTCAATTTTAGATTACTTGTATTCCGGGTTGAAACTAAGTCGAGTCGAGTCGAACTCGCCTCAACTCGGCTCGACTTGTTTAGAATTGGTTTAGTTTGAATCTGAGTTTGAGTTCGACTCGAACTTTTTTGAAGTTCAAACTCTACTCTTTATAAGTTCATGAACAATTTTGTTCATCTTGTTAGATTCAACTAATTTGATTCACAGATTTAAAAATCTATTTTTAACTTTAATTTTATTTTATGTATTTGACATTTTAAATTAATATTTTATTTAAAAATAAAATATTAAAATAAAATAAAAATTATCAGATTAAAATTTAATTTTTTTTTAAAAAATCTACTAATTTAAAATCTACACAACATTCAAGAAATAGATTAGAAAGTCTTATTCAAAAACTACTCCATTAAAGTTTAAATTTATCTAGAGAATCTACAACTTCATCTAAATTATGATTTTTACAAATTTAATGAAATAATACACGAAAAATTATTAGAAATAGATACATTTATATCAAATAATGATTTCAACTTTACAACACTTGCAATCTTCATTACACATGTTATTTTAACAAATATAATAATGGATCTAACAAAGACGAATCTAAATTGAATTGTCAGATTTACTGCCATAACTAGTACGAAAGCGACAATATAGGGTTAAGATTTGGAGTAAATCTTTAAACATACTCTTAAAGACTAATTCTTCTCATAGATAATCGAGTTGACTTATGAACCTAACATATCGAACTATGTATAATTCAAGTTCAATTCAATTAATAACGAACTTGGTTTTTCGCTAATATTCAACTTTTTTGGTTCATGAACATAGTTCAATAATTTAATCGTCGAACCTAATTCCGAACTATTTTTAAGTTGGTTTGATTCATTGTCAATCCTACTAATATTGTATTATCGTGAAAAACAACTCTCATACTCGTGTTAAGAAGTCATTGTTTAACTTATAAAAAAGGTCATTGTATATTTTATTTATGTTTCTTTATTCTCTGAACCAAAACCCTTTCTTTCCTTCTAAACTCGTAAAGTAAATTTTAAATTACACTCCATTTAATAATTATGAGAAAATATTTAATTTAACATTTACTAATTATTTTATATTAGTTTTTTTGTCAAAATAAAAGCAAAGTTCTTAGAAAACAAACTTTTTTTCCACGAATAAAGTTATTTTAATTAACCTCATTTAATTTTAATAATATTATTTTTATTATATTATATTACTTTTTTTTAACTATGATAATATAATTTATTAAAGACATTTTTTATTATTTAAATTTTCAATTTATAAGTATAATTTTAAATTTTTATAGATACAAATTTATGCTTTTTAATAATTCTGTGTTTAAACATTGTATTTAAATAACTATTTGTTATTTTTTATGACTTGCTCATTAAATTAATAAATTAAAAAAATATTATTTTATATTTTATTATTTATAAAATAATTGTTTTTAGATTTTATCTAAAAATAATAAATTTAATGATACATAAAATTCAAAAAGTGGTCAAAGTAGTTTAAAATATTGGTAGCTAAAGATAAAAAAATATTATAAACATTTGAACGAAGAAAAAACAGACAATTGTTTCTTTGTTTTGATTATGCTGTTTACAATTTGACCCTTATTTTTCAGCATATGAATCAGCAAAAGATTTCATCTTTTGAGTTGTAAGATTAAATTCTGAATGAATTGGGAATTGAAAAAGAAAAAAAGTATCTTTTGGGGATTTATTAATGATAATTACTGATATGAAAAAGGGGAATAAAAAGGAAGAATTTGATTTATTTATTTTTTTAATTATAGGAATTTTTTAGTATTTAAAGGGTGTTTGAGGATAATTTCTTGTGTTTTTTTTTTGGATTTGAAGTTTTAGAAATCAATTTTTGTGTGTTTTTTATTTGAGATTGTGTAAGGATGGAACAAGGTCAGAATAGTTTAAACTCTGTACCTCTTTTTCTGTCTAAGACTTATATGATGGTCAGTGATCCTACAACTGATGCCATTGTTTCATGGAGTGCTACCAATAGGAGTTTTGTTGTTTGGAATCAATATGAATTTTCGAAGAATTTGTTGCCTATATTCTTTAAGCATAACAACTTCTCGAGTTTCATCAGACAACTTAACATTTATGTAAGCAAATTTAATGCATTTCATAATTTTCATTGATTTGTCCGCTTGATTGATTCTTTTTTTAATATTGTTTGTTAAATTATTTTTTATCACTGTCACTAAATTTATTTGATTGTTGAATGAACTTTTTTATGGTTTTTGATTTGATGAGGTTTTAGAAAAATTTATTGTTGATTTGTTATCTTCAATCGACTTATTTGAGATTGTTTACTTATTTGAGCTTGTTAACTTCGATCGACTTATTTGAACTTGATTATTTTCGTTAACGCTTGTAAAAAACATTAGGCGAGCTTTTGAAACCTGCGAGATCCAAATAGAGTTTCTTATTTTCTTGTTGTTGATGTTTTGTTTTTAATTAATTAATTAATTTAACTGTGTTTTGATTTTCTGTTTCATCAGGGCTTTAGAAATATTGGTCTAAATCAATATGAATACTATAATCAAGATTTTGTCAGAGATCAACCAGATCTCCTGAAGAATATCAATAGGCGCAAACCAGTTTTTAGCCATTCTATGCCTAATGCTCATAGACAACGTGCGACGGCTTCTGGTACTGGTGTTGGTGTTGCTGCTGCTCCTTTAACAGAATCAGAGCGACATAATTATAAAGCTCAAATAGAAAAAATTAAACATGAAAAAGAACAACTAGTTATGGAAAGTCAGAGGCAACAAGAGGTGTGGAATGAAAATGAGATGCGGTTACTTCACTCGAAGGATCGTTTTAAACAGTTAGAAATTAATCAACAATCTTTTCTCTCTTCTGTCGGTCAAGTGCTACAAAAATTCGCAGAAGAGGCAAGTCTCTTGCCATCTACGGTAAACACGGGGACAAAACGAAGTTATCTGGGAAATAATCCCTATAATAATTTAGCCAAGATTGATTTTCAGAAGGAAACACCAGAAGAGTTAGTTGGTGCAAATGCTGGAAGGGCGTCCATTAATAGTTTAAACATGGAACAATTTGATCTACTCGAGTCATCATTGATGTTTTGGGAGAAACTTGTAAAAGAAGTTACCGAAACATCTGATGAAACTAGTTCGAACTTAGTCTTTGATGATTTGATTAATCGTCCACATAGTCCTGGAACACAACTAGATTTTCATGATCCTGATCCTGTTGAAGTTGAGCCAACATATATCTTTGTTCATGATCCTATTCTACCACAACCAGCATTTATACCCGTTCCTGATCATGTTGCACATGAGCCGGTTGTTACAGTTGTTCCCGACTCTGCTACCCTGCAAGAACAACCTATTGGAATAATCCCAGGCACTAATGAATTTAATATACTATATTGGAAAAAATACTTAGTGGAAGATCCTGATGAGGATGAATCTGAAATTAGCAAATATTGTTGGATCCTCAAGAATGAAAAAAAACCTCAAATTGATCAAGCAGAGAGAGCTTAGTGGTAATTGATTATTCTTATTAGCTTTTGATGCTTCAGAATTAAATGTAACTAGATTAAGACCATCGTGATGTGCGGCTATTAAGTAATTTTTATTTTTATTTATGTATCGATTTTTTATTATTTTAAGAATTTTTATTTAGTAAATATGGAAAAATATATATTTTAATTATTTAAAATGAATTATAATTGAGGCAATTATATGAATTAATTACAAATAAAAAAGTGTAGGTTTGTAAGTTGAGAGTGGCATACAAAATTTTATTTTGATTTTTAAATAATTTTTAGAGATATCACTAACGATTTATTTTTTATTTTGATTCTATTTTTTTATATACATTTTTCTCTCCTTTAGATATTTAATTATATGTTGTTAAAGATATGTATTCATTATTAGTCTTAAATAAAAATTAAACTTTATTTTCGGTTATTATCGAATAAAGCATTCGATAGCATTACAAGTTTATATGTATAACGTTAAATTTGAGTTATATGTGAGAAATTGAGAATTTTGTAGTTTTTTTAATTTATTTCTCTTATATTATAAGTAAAGTATAAAAAAGAATTATATAAATTTGGAAAATATTATTGCATTCTCTATTATATATTTAGATCAATTGAGAGTAATTTAACCCTTAGAAATTGCAGAATATATATATATATATATATATATATATATATATATATATATATATATATATATATATATATATATATATATATATATATATATATATATATATATCATAATATTAAATATAATTTTCAAGGGTTTATTTTGTTGCTATGGTTTTAAGAAAATTAAAAAATATTTTAAAATGTGAGGACGTAGGCATCTCTTTTAATTTTAAATTTTTTGAAGAATACATTTAGTTGAAGTAATTGAAAAGGGTTGAACCTCAAACTATTTTTCAATATGCAATAAAATAATATATGTATTGTATCATAATTAAGTTTGTGCAATGTGATATTAAAATTAAAATATAAAAAAAGTAAATACATAATGTTTAAAAAAAATTAATAATTGAATTTTATATTTAATTAATACATTTAATTAAATTTATATATTTTGAAATTTAATATAACTTTATTTAAATTTATTTATATAACTTATATTATATATATATATATATATATATATATATATATATATATATATATATATATATATATATATATATATATATATATATATATATATATATATATATATATATATATATATATATATATATATATATATTAATTTAATTTAGCTCTTTTTTATTAATTTTATTTTTATCTCTTTTTTATACACTTATCTCTTTCTTATCTTATAAAATAATATATTTGATCTCTTTTTTATTATAAATTTTAAAATTAAATGTTAACTCAAATAAAATATTTAAATATTAATATTCTTTATTGTAAAATATATGATGAAGAAATACTATTGCATTTATTTTTTTTAAAGTGAAAATTTATAAAATTATGTAAGATAAATATAAATATTATTCTATAAATTTTGTAACACCTACATTCGAGGATTTAGATTTTTCTTGTACAAGTAAGCCTGAACCTCTCAAACTCTATGAATCATGCATCATAAATTTATATTCAAGTTATCAACATGATTTTGGTAGTTAATGTAAGAACAATAATTAGTTATGCATCTTATCTCTATGTTTTGATGATAACAATTGAGTATTTATGTAAGAAAATTTTGATTTTATAATGTTTGTTATTGTGCCGATCATTTTAAAGAAGCTTTTAGATCTAAAAATCAAGAGTCAGATGATCGTTAAAGACTATATGTGAGTTACTATGTGTGACAAAAGTTACATGTGTGATAAAGAAGCAAGGCTGCTTTTGTATTTGATCACAATCAGAATGATCCTAAGATGACTTTATGTTGTTGCTGCAATGTTCTCTTGGATTTTGTTCTATGTGTGGTTCAGATGTTCTACTTCTTAAGTGTGTGAAGCTTCTGACGTCATTATCTGATGGCTAAGTGTTGAAGAATTCTGAAGACTTAAGGTTTTGCTGAACAAAGTGTTGAAGGTTCTGAAGACTTAAGGTTTCTAAAGATTGAAGTTTCTTAAGACCAAGTGTTGAAGACTCTGAAGACAAGGTTCTGATTAAACGAGGTTCTGAAGACCAAGGGTTTCAAAGACAAGTGCTAAAGTTCTGAAGACAAGGTTCTGGTGAACAAGTTCTGAAGAACCGAAGACTTGAGATTTTGAAGACTCAATTATCACTTTATATTCATGATTTAGTCATATCACAATCAAAAGCCTCTGAAGATCAGAAAACAAGGTTACCGTCGACAAGGAAAGTACATAGTACAAACACTTAGAACAAAATATTTAATTCAAATTTTTTAATTATTATTTTTTGGTCAAAAAATAAAAAAGAAGCAATTTCCAAGAAAGAAATAACTTTTTTTCTATGAAAATTTTTTATTTTTAAGAGACTTCATTTATTTTAATATTTTTTAATAGTAATTTTTCATAATACTATGGGTCTTTTTTACTATGATAATATAATTTTTTAAAGATATTAATAATATAAATTTATAATTTTATAAGCATGAATTTTAATATTTATGGATAAAAGTTTTCTACTTTTTAACAATATGTAAATATATTTTTAATTTATAAAGTTTCATATAAGACTTTTTTTTAAAATTTCATTATCATGTTTTTGGAAGGAAAAAAATGACGTATATATTTTTTAATAACTCATAACTTATAGTTTTCTATCTTTAAAATTTTATTAAAATTTTTGTATGATAATTATTTACATTTTATATACTACACTTCATTTAAAAATATAAAAGTGAAAAAAAAAACTAGTTAACTTTAAAATAAATTCAGTTATATTTATCAAAATTCATGAAGGTGTGTCGGAATCTGGCGGAGTAGGCCTTTTATTACAACTATCATGGAAAAAGAGCGATTAATAAGCCAAAGTGTTAAAAAAAAACTTAACAAATGAAATAAAATAGTGGATTAAAACATTAAAAAAAACATATTTTAAATATATTTTAAATTATAAATTATTATAATAAATAAATGAAGTTCAAAAACTTTATTTAAATTGTCTAAAACTCTCTATAGTAATTCTTTAATAAAGTTTTTAAGTCTCAATTTTAGATTACTTGTATTCCCGGTTGAAACTAAGTCGAGTCGAGTCGAACTCGCCTCAACTCGGCTCGACTTGTTTATAATTAGTTTAGTTTGAATCTGAGTTTGAGTTCGGCTCGAACTTTTTTTAAGCTCAAACTCGACTCTTTATAAGTTCATGAACAATTTTGTTCATCTTGTAAGATTCAACTAATTTGATTCACAGACTTAAAAATCTAATTTTAACTTTAATTTTATTTTATGTATTTGACATTTTAAATTAATATTTTATTTAAAAATAAAATATTAAAATAAAATAAAAATTATCAGATTAAAATTTAACTTTTTTTTAAAAATCTACTAATTTAAAATCTACACAACATTCAAGAAATACATTAGAAAGTCTTATTCAAAAACTACTCCATTAAAGTTTAAATTTATCTAGAGAATCTACAACTTCATCTAAATTATGATTTTTACAAATTTAATGAAATAATATACGAAAAATTACTAGAAATAGATACATTTATATCAAATAATGATTTCAACTTTACAACACTTGCAATCTTCATTACATATGTTATTTTAGCAAATATAATAATGGATCTAACAAAGACGACTCTAAATTTGAATTGTCAGATTTACTGCCATAACTAGTACGAAAGCGACAATATAGGGTTAAGATTTGGAGTAAATCTTTAAACATACTCTTAAAGACTAATTCTTCTCATAGATAATCAAGTTGATTTATGAACCTAACATGTCGAACTATGTATAATTCAAGTTCAATTCAATTAATAACGAACTTAGTTTTTCGCTAATATTCAACTTTTTTGGTTCATGAACATAGTTCAATAATTTAATCGTCAAACCTAATTCCGAACTATTTTTGAGTTGGTTTGGTTCATTGTCAATCCTACTAATATTGTATTATCGTGAAAAACAACTCCCGTACTCGTGTTAAGAAGTCATTGTTTAGCTTATAAAAAAGGTCATTGTATATTTTATTTATGTTTCTTTGTTCTCTGAACTAAAACCCTTTCTTTCCTTCTAAACTCGTAAAGTAAATTTTAAATTACACTACATTTTATAATTATGAGAAAATATTTAATTTAAAATTTACTAATTATTTTATATTAGTTTTTTTGTCAAAATAAAAGCAAAGTTCTTAGAAAACAAACTTTTTTTTCCACGAATAAAGTTATTTTAATTAACCTCATTTAATTTTAATAATATTATTTTTATTATATTATATTACTTTTTTTTAACTATGATAATATAATTTATTAAAAACATTTTTTATTATTTAAATTTACAATTTATAAGTATAATTTTAAATTTTTATAGATACAAATTTATGCTTTTTAATAATTCCGTGTTTAAACATTTTGTATTTAAATAACTATTTGTTATTTTTTATGACTTGCTCATTAAGTTAATAAATTAAAAAAATATTATTTTATATTTTATTATTTATAAAATAATTTATTTTTAGATTTTATCTAAAAATAATAAATTTAATGATACATAAAATTCAAAAAGTGGTCAAAGTAGTTTAAAATTTTGGTAGCTAAAGATAAAAAAATATTATAAACATTTGAACGAAGAAAAAACAGACAAATGTTTCTTTGTTTTGATTATGCTGTTTACAATTTGACCCTTATTTTTCAGCATATGAATCAGCAAAAGATTTCATCTTTTGAGTTGTAAGATTAAATTCTGAATGAATTGGGAATTGAAAAAGAAAAAAAAAAGTATCTTTTGGGGATTTATTAATGATAATTAATGATATGAAAAAGGGGAATAAAAAGGAAGAATTTGATTTTTTTTTTAAATTATAGGAATTTTTTAGTATTTAAAGGGTGTTTGAGGATAATTTCTTTTGTGTTTTTTTTTTGGATTTGAAGTTTTAGAAATCAATTTTTGTGTGTTTTTTATTTGAGATTGTGTAAGGATGGAACAAGGTCAGAATAGTTTAAACTCTGTACCTCTTTTTTTGTCTAAGACTTATATGATGGTCAGTGATCCTACAACTGATACCATTGTTTCATGGAGTGCTACCAATAGGAGTTTTGTTGTTTGGAATCAATATGAATTTTCGAAGAATTTGTTGCCTATATTCTTTAAGCATAACAACTTCTCGAGTTTCATCAGACAACTTAACATTTATGTAAGCAAATTTAATGCATTTCATAATTTTCATTGATTTGTCCGCTTGATTGATTCTTTTTTTAATATTGTTTGTTAAATTATTTTTTATCACTGTCACTAAATTTATTTGATTGTTGAATGAACTTTTTTATGGTTTTTGATTTGATGAGGTTTTAGAAAAATTTATTGTTGATTTGTTATCTTCAATCGACTTATTTGAGATTGTTTACTTATTTGAGCTTGTTAACTTCGATCGACTTATTTGAACTTGATTATTTTCGTTAACGCTTGTTAAAAAAATTAGGCGAGCTTTTGAAACCTGCGAGATCCAAATAGAGTTTCTTATTTTCTTGTTGTTGATGTTTTGTTTTTTAATTAATTAATTAATTTAACTGTGTTTTGATTTTCTGTTTCATCAGGGCTTTAGAAATATTGGTCTAAATCAATATGAATACTATAATCAAGATTTTGTCAGAGATCAACCAGATCTCCTGAAGAATATCAATAGGCGCAAACCAGTTTTTAGCCATTCTATGCCTAATGCTCATAGACAACGTGCGACGGCTTCTGGTACTGGTGTTGGTGTTGGTGTTGCTCCTTTAACAGAATCAGAGCGACATAATTATAAAGCTCAAATAGAAAAAATTAAACATGAAAAAGAACAACTAGTTATGGAAAGTCAGAGGCAGCAAGAGGTGTGGAATGAAAATGAGATGCGGTTACTTCACTCGAAGGATCGTTTTAAACAGTTAGAAATTAATCAACAATCTTTTCTCTCTTCTGTCGGTCAAGTGCTACAAAAATTCGCAGAAGAGGCAAGTCTCTTGCCATCTACGGTAAACACGGGGACAAAACGAAGTTATCTGGGAAATAATCCCAATAATAATTTAGCCAAGATTGAACTTCAGAAGGAAACACCAGAAGAGTTAGTTGGTGCAAATGCTGGAAGGGCGTCCATTAATAGTTTAAACATGGAACAATTTGATCTACTCGAGTCATCATTGATGTTTTGGGAGAAACTTGTAAAAGAAGTTACCGAAACATCTGATGAAACTCGTTCGAACTTAGTCTTTGATGATTTGATTAATCGTCCACATAGTCCTAGAACACAACTAGATTTTCATGATCCTGATCATGTTGAAGTTGAGCCAACATATATCTTTGTTCATGATCCTATTCTACCACAACCAGCTGTTATACCCGTTCCTGATCATGTTGCACATGAGCCGGTTGTTACAGTTGTTCCCGACTCTGCTACCCTGCAAGAACAACCTATTGGAATAATCCCAGGCACTAATGAATTTAATATACTATATTGGAAAAAATACTTAGTGTAAGATCCTGATGAGGATGAATCTGAAATTAGCAAATATTGTTGGATCCTCAAGAATGAAAAAAACCCTCAAATTGATCAAGCAGAGAGAGCTTAGTGGTAATTGATTATTCTTATTAGCTTTTGATGCTTCAGAATTAAATGTAACTAGATTAAGACCATCGTGATGTGCGGCTATTAAGTAATTTTTATTTTTATTTATGTATCGATTTTTTATTATTTTAAGAATTTTTATTTAGTAAATATGGAAAAATATATATTTTAATTATTTAAAATGAATTATAATTGAGGCAATTATATGAATTAATTACAAATAAAAAAGTGTAGGTTTGTAAGTTGAGAGTGGCATACAATATTTTATTTTGATTTTTAAATAATTTTAAGAGATATCACTAACGATTTATTTTTTATTTTGATTCTATTTTTTTATATACATTTTTCTCTCTTTTAGATATTTAATTATATGTTGTTAAAGATATGTATTCATTATTAGTCTTAAATAAAAATTAAACTTTATTTTCGGTTATTATCGAATAAAGCATTCGATAGCATTACAAGTTTATATGTATAACGTTAAATTTGAGTTATATGTGAGAAATTGAGAATTTTGTAGTTTTTTTAATTTATTTCTCTTATATTATAAGAAAAGTATAAAAAAGAATTATATAAATTTGGAAAATATTATTGCATTCTCTATTATATATTTAGATCAATTGAGAGTAATTTAACCCTTAGAAATTGCAATATATATATATATATATATATATATATATATATATATATATATATATATATATATATATATATATATATATATATATATATATATATATATATATATATATATATATATATATATATATATATATATATATATATATATATATATATATATATATATCATAATATTAAATATAATTTTCAAGGGTTTATTTTGTTGCTATGGTTTTAAGAAAATTAAAAAATATTTTAAAATGTGAGGACGTAGGCATCTCTTTTAATTTTAAATTTTTTGAAGAATACATTTAGTTGAAGTAATTGAAAAGGGTTGAACCTCAAACTATTTTTCAATATGCAATAAAATAATATATGTATTGTATCATAATTAAATTTGTGCAATGTGATATTAAAATTAAAATATAAAAAAAGTAAATACATAATGTTTTAAAAAAATTAATAATTGAATTTTATATTTAATTAATACATTTAATTAAATTTATATATTTTGAAATTTAATATAACTTTATTTAAATTTATTTATATAACTTATATTATATATATATATATATATATATATATATATATATATATATATATATATATATATATATATATATATATATATATATATATATATATATATATATATATATATATATATATATATATATATATATATATATATATATATATATATATATATATATATATATATATATATAAATTTTAATTTAATTTAGCTCTTTTTTATTAATTTTATTTTTATCTCTTTTTTATACACTTATCTCTTTCTTATCTTATAAAATAATATATTTGATCTCTTTTTTATTATAAATTTTAAAATTAAATGTTAACTCAAATAAAATATTTAAATATTAATATTCTTTATTGTAAAATATATGATGAAGAATTACTATTGCATTTATTTTTTTTAAAGTGAAAATTTATAAAATTATGTAAGATAAATATAAATATTATTCTATAAATTTTGTAACACCTACATTCGAGGATTTAGATTTTTCTTGTACAAGTAAGCCTGAACCTCTCAAACTCTATGAATCATGCATCATAAATTTATATTCAAGTTATCAACATGATTTTGGTAGTTCATGTAAGAACAATAATTAGTTATGCATCTTATCTCTATGTTTTGATGATAACAATTGAGTATTTATGTAAGAAAATTTTGATTTTATAATGTTTGTTATTGTGCCGATCATTTTAAAGAAGCTTTTAGATCTAAAAATCAAGAGTCAGATGATCGTTAAAGACTATATGTGAGTTACTATGTGTGACAAAAGTTACATGTGTGATAAAGAAGCAAGGCTGCTTTTGTATTTGATCACAATCAGAATGATCCTAAGATGACTTTATGTTGTTGCTGCAATGTTCTCTTGGATTTTGTTCTATGTGTGGTTCAGATGTTCTACTTCTAAAGTGTGTGAAGCTTCTGACGTCATTATCTGATGGCTAAGTGTTGAAGAATTCTGAAGACTTAAGGTTTTGCTGAACAAAGTGCTGAAGGTTCTGAAGACTTAAGGTTTCTAAAGATTGAAGTTTCTTAAGACCAAGTGTTGAAGACTCTGAAGACAAGGTTCTGTTAAACGAGGTTCTGAAGACCAAGGGTTTCAAAGACAAGTGCTAAAGTTCTGAAGACAAGGTTCTGGTGAACAAGTTCTGAAGAACCGAAGACTTGAGATTTTGAAGACTCAATTATCACTTTATATTCATGCTTTAGTCATATCACAATCAAAAGCCTCTGAAGATCAGAAAACAAGGTTACCATTGACAAGGAAAGTAAATAGTACAAAACACTTAGAGCAAAATATTTAATTCAAATTTTTTAATTATTATGTTTTGGTCAAAACATAAAAAAGAAGCAATTTCCCAGAAAGAAATAACTTTTTTTCTATGAATAAATTTATTTTTAAAAGACTTCATTTATTTTAATATTTTTTAATAGTAATTTTTCATAATACTATGGGTCTTTTATACTATGATAATATAATTTTTTAAGGATATTTATAATATAAATTAATAATTTATAAGCATGAATTTTAATTTTTTTGGATACACGTTTTCTACTTTTCAACAATATGTAAATATACTTTTAATTTATAAAGTTTCTTATAAGTTTTTTTTAAAAAAATTTCATTCTCATGTTTTCGGAAGAAAAAAAATGACGTGTCTATTTTTTTATAACTCATAACTTATAGTTTTCTATCGTTAAAATTTTATTAAAATTTTTGAATGCTAGTTTGTTTACATTTTATATACTACACTTCATTTAAAAATATAAAACTGAAAAAAACTATTTAAATTTAAAATAAATTCAGTTATATTTACCAAAATTCATGAAGGTGTGTCGGAATTTGGTGGAGTAGGCTTTTCGTTACCTCTATCATGGAAAAAGAGCGATTAATAAGCCAAAGTGTTAAAAAAAACTTATCAAATGAAAAAAAAATAGTGGATTAAAACATTAAAAAAAATATTATTTTAAATATATTTTAAATTATAAATTATTATAATAAATTAATGAAGTTCAAAAACTTTATTTAAATTGTCTAAATCTCTTTATAGTATTTCTTTAATAAAGTTTTTAAGTTTCAATTTTAGATAACTTGTATTCCGGGTTGAAACTGAGTCGAGTCGAGTCGAACTCACTTCCACTCGGCTCGACTTGTTTAGAATTGGTTCAATTTGAATCTGGGTTCGAGTTCGACTCGAACTTTTTTTAATCTCAAACTCGACTCGTTATAAGTTCATGAACAATTTGATTCATCTCATTAGTTTCAACTAATTTGATCCACGGACTTAAAAATCTATTTTTAACTTTAATTTTATTTTATGTATTTGACATTTTAAATTAATATTTTATGTAAAAAGAAAATATTGAAATAAAATAAAAATTATCAGATTAAAATTTAACTTTGTTTCAAAAATCTACTAATTCAAAAGCTACACAACTTTCAAGATATACATTTGAAAGTCTAATTCAAAAACTACTCCATTATAGTTTAAATTATCTCAAGAATCTACAACTTCATCTAAATTATGAATTTTACAAATTTAATGAAATAGTACACGAAAAATTACTAGAAATTGATACATTTATATCAAATAATGATTTCAACTTTACAAAACTTGCAATCTTCATTACACATGTTATTTTAGCAAATATCATAATGGATCTAACAAAGACGACTCTAAATGGAATTGTCAGATTTACTTCCATAACTAGTACGAAAGTGACAATATAGGGTTAAGATTTGGAGTAAATCTTTAAACATACTCTTAAAGACAATATAATTCTTCTCATATATAATCGAATTGACTTATAAACCTAACGAGTCGAACTATGTATAATTCAAGTACAATTCATTTAATAACGAACTTAGTTTTTCGCTAATATACAACTTATTTGGTTCATGAACATAGTTCAATAATTTAATCGTCGAACCTAATTCCGAACTATTTTTGAGTTGGTTTGATTCATTATCAATCCTACTAGTATTGTATTATCGTGAAAAACAACTCTCATACTCATGTTAAGAAGTCATTGTTTAGCTTATAAAAAAGGTCATTGTATATTTTATTTATGTTTCTTTGTTTTCTTTACCAAAACCCTTTCTTTCCTTCTAAACTCGTAAAGTAAATTTTAAATTAAACTCCATTTAATAATTATGAGAAAATATTTAATTTAACATTTACTAATTATTTTATTTTAAGTTTTTTTGTCAAAATAAAAGCAAAGTTCTTAGAAAACATACTTTTTTTCCATTAATAAAGTTATTTTAATTAACCTCGTTTAATTTTAAAAATTTAATTATATTATTTTTATTATATTATATTACTTTTTTTAACTATGATAATATAATTTATTAAAAATATTTTTTTTTATTTAAATTTACAATTTGTTAAGTATAATTTTTAATTTTTATAGATACAAATTTATGCTTTTTAATAATTCCTTGTTTAAACATTGTATTTAAATAACCATTTGTTATTTGTTATGACTTGTGTAAACACCCCAAATTTTTCCTCACTCTTTCTCACACCATGGCTTGTGATCTTTCATATTGCATTGCATAAGCATTACATCTCACACTGCATAGTTTATTTCACTGCATAAGTTGCATAGCTAGGGTTTGTGATCAGATGAATCCAAGAAGTGATCTGAGCCATCTCAAAGGGCTTTAAGCATGCCAAGAGGTTCCATGAGTGGTCTATGATCTTATTACATCCCCAAGGAGTCTTTGAAGTCACAAAATCACAAAGGATTGCACAGAGGTCCAGGCAGACTGAAGATTTCCGGCACAGATGACCTAAAATTAGGGTTTTGGGTTTGAGGCCCTTAATCTCAAATTTTTTGGTCATTATTGATTCCATTGGTCTTAATATGTTATAAGGAGCATGTGTACCAAATTTTATGAAGAAATTCATTGTGGAAGTCATCTGATCAACTGGTAACTTGTTGTGCAAGAAAAGTCAGAATCAGGGCATCTGAGGCCCCCAACAATGGAACCAAAGGATCATTTTCATCAAATTGAGGTTCTATGATCTTTATTTGATCTTATAAGTGGTTATAAGTTCACAATATTGAATAATTTCAAGCCATTTGCAAACTTTCCATTTTTGGACATGACTTGTAATGGAAACTTTCCATTTTGGGAAAGATTTTCAACCTCCTCTTTCTTGAACAAAAATGCTTCAAATGAAAAATCCTTAAACATGAAAGTTGTAGATTGGATCTTCCTATTTTCAAAAAGTACAAGAAATCCTTTTGATTCATCCTAGAACTCAAGATATGATGTTTGAAAGTTGGGAAAAATCTTGTAATTTTCAAGTATGTGCCAAAGAGGGATTTTTGCAAAATCAAGTTTCAAGACCTCTTATGACCTCTAATCCACTTCTAAGCTTCATTACATGATAACAAAACATTGCTTGACCAAAATCATGCCTTGGATCACAAGTTTCTATGAGCAATCTTCACAAAATTTCCAAAGGGGCCAAATTGCAAAACCACCTCAAACTCTTGCATCAAGTGGTACAGATCCTCAAATCTCATCTAAAGGCCCTCCATGAATCAAGCTGAAGCAAGACAAGCCTTGAAACAACCCCTGACTCGTTCCATGCCTCAAGTACACATTCTTTGACTTTTTTGCAACTTGGCCCATACCAATCACACTATGCCACACTAACTCCTCTGATCACTCCTATTGGCTTATACAAACCTCAAGCAACTCAAAACACAACACACACAAGACTGAATCAAGCCACAAGCTCAGATTACCAAAAATAACCAAAACTTTCATTCCTTCGAATCTCTCAACACAACCATCAAAACTCAAAACTTTTTTCACCAATCATCTCCACATAACCTATAGAACACAAACCAACCATTACAATGGCTTGAAAACCTCTCAAACCAAAACACGATTTTTGAGTTATCAGAACTGAAACTCATAAACCAGCCACCATAAACTTGTTCTAAGCCTTCTAGAAGCATCAAGGTGATCATTGGAGTGGGTTAGCCCCAAAGAAGAGGCCAGAAAGCTCAGATTGGGAAATCTCCAACTCAGGTAGTCACCAAGAACATTTTTTCCAGAACTTTCATTTTAAGTTATAAATTGATTATATGTGATGTGCTTATCATTTTGAGCTTTGAATAATTGAAAATGGTTGAGTATGTAAGATGTATTTAGCTTCTGAAACTTTCGTATTATTTTCCGTTTCGATTCGTTTCTAATGATTCATATAAAATAAATGGATTTTGTTGCTGGATTCGTGTTTAGGGTTGTTAGATGAGTGATTCTGGAGAGTTTGATGTGTTTTCATGGCCTGGGGAGGGAGTTAGGGTAAGAGAGCTGTCGAAGAAGACGACCGGAACAATGTTCCGACCGTCTGAGAGTCATTAGGATTAATTTTAGGGTTAGTTAGTCAGTTTAAATTTGGACCCTTAGATCTTAGGTTGCCGCGTATTTGGATGGCCCAGATTCACTACGTTAGCCCTAATTATAATTAATTAATTTAATTAATGTAAATTAGCCAGATTCAATCCCATCCTTTCATCTGTGCGCGCGGTCAACCCCACTTTGAATCTGGACCATAGATCTTGCTGACTTTCATTTTCTTCTCATTTTTATTTCATTTCTTTCACATATTTATTAAAAATAGCAAAAATACTTTTAAAAATCTCATTTTCTACATTTTCACTTCAAATATTTTTCTAAACTCAGAAATATTTTTATTTTTAATTTTTGCATTAAAAAAGTATTTTTAAATAATTTAAATGTTTTATTTAATTAATTCATTGATTTTAATTAATTAAAAGTACATTTAGGTTTCTAAAAATCACCAAAAATTCATGATGCATTCTCATACATTTAGAAACACTTACAAACTCATCACACAAATTTCTTTTTAGGTTTGATCATGTTTTCACAATTATCTTTGAATTAGGGTTCTTAAAAATCACATTTTCTAACCCTAACTTGAAAAAATCATTTCTGATCAACCATGATGAGTTTGAACTTGATTCTTTTTGCTTTATTTCACATATTGCATCTAGTATCTATGTTATTTATCTCAAGATTTTGAATTGCATTTTCAATTTGATTTGCATTTCTCCTTTAGGATCACCCAAAAACCCTAGCAAACTTAGGAAATTCATAACTTTCACTAGGTTTTGCTTCTGACCTTCTCCTTGGGGATTTGATCTTGTGTATTTTTAGGGTTTGTTTGAGTTCAATTTAAAATTTTTATCATGATGTATGCTTCTATTTTGATCATTTGCATCTCATACTTCCATAAAACCCTAATTTCTCATGTTCATTTGCATTCATCTTTGCATATCATCATCATATGAACTTGCCATGACATTTCAAGCATTTGTATGCCATCTTAGACATCTTAAGACATGCTTGAACATTTCTTGATCATTTCTTCATTCATTTGATATGCTTTGCATTCATTACATTCCATGTACATCCATGTGTTTTCATGCTTCTAACATGCCATCTTTGCATCTCATCTCATGTATGATCATTCATAAACATCTCATATGACTTTGCATCATTCCATAACACATTTGCATTGCATATACACTTCTGGTTTTTGTCTTTGCATCTTTATTTATCTCATTTCCTTTTGCTTTGCATCTTATGCATTCACACTAACATTTCAGGGGCTTATGGTAAGTTGTCTGGGATGTGGATTTGCCTTCACATCTCACCTCTTCCCATATTTTCATTTGCATTATTTATTTGTCTTTGAAGTGAACTTGCTTCACTTGTGCTCTCTTGTTCTTACTTTCTTTCTTTTAGGTTACTTATCTTCTTCAGGAAGTAAGTAACCTATTCTTTCTCTCTTCTCTTTTTCATCTGTTTCTCTTCCTTGGTGGCCTCCTGAAGATCTTTCTTTTAAGCCTCACAAACCATAGGATATCCAAGCATAATAATTTTTAGGGTTATATATAGTCCCCCCTAGATTTTTACCTTTGAGTCTCCTTGAGTCTCTCTTCTCATCTCATAATCAGAGGCTAAACTCTTAAAGCTTTAGGACTTTGAATTAGGGTTATGCCTGCATCCTTATCTTAGGATGAAGTGTATAACTTTAATCCTTAGTGTTAAACCTTTAATTTGCTTACACCTCTTAATCAAAACACCTAATAACTAAAGAATTAAGCTTGTAACTTGGGCCTTATGTTAGGGTTTTATCTCTTCCTTTTGGTTAAGAGGGACTAACCCTAGTGTTTAATGGACAAGTCCCCCTCAAGCTAGTCTTAGAAACATAAAATTCACTTCTTAATCTCATCTTTAATTAAAATCAATTTAATAAAGGTTTGTTATCTAATGAATTTAGTCCCTACCCATGGATTAAGTTGAGGTATCTTCCTCATCTTAAGTGTTCTCATCTATTATCCTTCTCTTAGGATGGTGTAATGAGTTCACTAATCCCTTATTAGAGATTAAACTCATTACTTAACACTAAACAAAAATCCAAAAATATCTTAATAATCACAAGTAAGTTAATGATCTTAATCCTACATCATCATGGTAATTAAGTTGAGATGCTTATCTCACACTTAAGTAGGCTCATTATCCCTAATCAGGGAGGATATAATGAGTTTACAAACCCTTGATTTAGGCTTAAGCTCATTATCCTATGCCAAACACCAAAAACAATAAAAAAACTGAAAACACAAAAACAAACAATAATCGTCTCCTCCGGGATTCTTTTCTCATCACACTCATTCACAAACGAGAACTCGCTTCTTCCGTCTAATGCAAGACAATTAGCACTCGAGCCAGACGAGTCATACACTTGAGCATAGACAAGTAAGCAGTTCACAGTCAAAATCATCCAGTCTCTTTGAGTCGAACTACGGTGTTCTGACTTCCTCATTGCACGAGAGGATACGTAGGCATAACTTAACAGTTATCGAACAAAAGTCTCTTTGTCATCCCCCTCTTTCAGCTTTATTTTCTAAGCCTCATTTTTGAGCACTCTCCTTTTCTTTTTGCACTGACACACTATACATTCCTTCATAGATTTTCATACACAGTCAGCACATATACTACCCCTTTTAAACACAATCTCTTAAGCGTGGATCTCGTCGAGTACGACGGACGATCTGGGTGCTAATACCTTCCCAGGTCGAAACCAACCCCCTTTCTCAGTTTCTTTGGTTCGCAACCGTCTTATCCATATCTTTCTAGGTTTATGCAGCATTACCTTTCTTTCAAGATAAAAATGCCTAGCTGGCGACTCTATTCAACCTCAACCTCCAACATCGCCGACAGTCCGCATCTGCACTGGGACGTAAAAGTTCGGGGAGCGACAACTTGGTGACTCTGCTAGGGACCTTTGCAACCAGGGCTTCTGGTTCTTTTGTGGGTTTCTCCTAGCGCTTGTTTGATTTGTGTTTATGGGGGTGTTATGTGTTATGTGTGCTTTTGTTTTGCTTTATTTATTTCTTTCTGTATAGCTTTATTTAATGCATTTACTTTATCGCTTTCATTTACTGTTTTATGTATTTCATTTATTTATCATATCATCTATGCTGGATTTGTTGGTTTGCCTTGGTGGGATAGGTATTCCAGTGAGAAAGGTCCAACACAAAGGCCTGAGTGATAGACATAGGATTATAGTGGCTTCATATTCTTTCCCATTCCATGTCGGTCTGGTGTGGGAATATGAAACATGGTTCAGACATGGGTTTCTTCTTGAGAACTCTGTGCTACAGATTTCCTGTAGTGCTAGGGCTATTTGGGAAGCCTGCTAAGTCTGGATGACCTTTAGCATCTGAGATGAATTAGAGGAGGATCCTTTATGATTAATGTAAACACTGTACCTCCAGGTTAGAAGTGTTTACACTTCTCATAATAGATCCGAACCTGAGGATCCTTGTTCTAGAACAATACCTGTGAGTGGGTGGGGATGTTTACAGGTTTACAGGAACCCTTGTCCTCATCATACCCTGTTACTGGAACTTTTTTAAGGTTATACTGATTATAGACTGATTCTTATGAAACCCTGGACAAGTGACTCTTTATTTGAGTCCCCCACCTGGTAACTGGTTCTCAGACCTTCATCCGGATTTCTAAACACTCATGGACCCTACAAGAGCAACTGACAATCCAGCCCCTATTCACAAACCCTTGCATATCATTCAGCATACATCATACTGCATCATTTAACATTTGTCTATTTTTTTTACAGGGTATCCACATCTTCTTTAGTTTGGTTTTGACCGTTCTTCTGCTTAGGTATCTTCTCCAACACTTCTTCAGCTGTTTTCTTCAGCTATCTGCATCAGATATCTTCTTCAGCTGTTATTTTCTCCAGCTATCTTCATCAGCACCCATTGTCAGCATGGATTCAACTAGGAAGAGAAACATCACTTACCATTTCTTTGTGTATCCCCTGGCAGGCATCAGGCAGATACAGGCACTCATCACTCCTGATCATGTCCCCTTATTTAGAGAACATTATGGTGGTATCCTGGACATGATCATGGACCTGGATGCATCATAGAGGAGCATGATCCACACTTGCCTTCAGTTATATGACCCTCCTCTCCGATGTTTTACTTTCCCAGATTTTCAGATAGGTCCTTTGTTGGAAGCATTTTCCATGTTGTTGAGTGTCCCTATCAGAAGAGGAATTCCTTTCAACCCTGAGATGACTGCTCCTAAGAATTAAGATATAGCTAAGGCTTTACATCTGGAAGCAACCATCATTGATCAACATATAACCACCAAGGCTAGAATCCCAGGCCTTCATTTGGACTTCTTAATCACTCAGGCTACCAGTCATGCTGCAACAGGGAAGTGGGAAACTGTTTGTGCTCTCCTGGATCTCAGTATCTATGGTATCATCTTGTTTTCAGACGAGCCTAAGTTTATAAGCAAGAATTCCATCCACATCTTCATGCTCAAGAATCCAGTTCCTACCTTTTATGATATTTCTATTACTCAGTGCATCAGAAGAATGAGAAGCAGAGAGGGAGACTGGTCAAATGTTGTGCACCCCTCTTTTACAGTTGGTTATTGAGACACATGACGAAGACAGAAGCCTTCCTGAATCCACATCAGTCAAGGAACTGGGCTAAGAGGATGATTGCCCTTACTTTAGAAGACATCAGGTGGTGTACTCAGAGCACTAAGGGCGGGGACATAATTACAAACTGTGGACAATATCCTAATATACCTCTTATTGGAGTGAAGGGTTGCATCAATTACAATCCTTTGCTTTTCAGAAGACAATTGGGGTATGCCCTGGTGCATCCACCTAGAGAGCAAGACTTAGCATAGTCTCTTTACTGTGCTATCTTGAATAATCATGCCACCGTCTGACAAGCAGCCTGGGCTTAGGACCACATACATACAAAAGGAACTGCTATTCTGGGTAAATGTAACAACATAGCTTCAGCTCAGTATATTGAATGGTCTCGCATTAGAGGACATATCACTCGCATGCCATTCACCCTAGAAGATGTGCCATGGACATCAACAGTAGAGCCCATAACTATAGTGAGTCTAGGGGAATTTGAGAAGTTGAAAGAAAGAAACACCCAGCTTGCTGAAGCTCTGAAGAAGACCCTTTGGGAAAGGAATGACAGTCTTCTGGACATTGAGAGGTTAGAGAAGCTTCGTATCGAGCATGTGACAAAGATTGAGAAGACAGAGGACTTCATCAGAAAAGCCCGAGCGGGAAATCTGGTATTGAAGAATGCTTGCAAAGAAGCCAAGATTCAGAAGGCCAGAGCTGAGCATTATCTGGAAGAGAGTCAGGCTAGATGGATCAGGATCACTGAAGCTCGTTTGCAAGAAGATTAGAAGACACAGGCTAAGATAGAACAGTTGGAAGCCAATGAGAAGAAGAGTCAAGAAGCACTTTTAGCAGCACAGAAATCTCCGAGTTGAAACTCCGGGTGAGGTTGAAGAGATCAAAAGAACAAAACAAGTATCAGAAGATGACAAGTGCCATTGCAACCTGGAACCTTCTTATCAGGACCATCACAGAGCATCCAGTTGGACCAGTAACTGATGCTCTCCTGAAGGAAGTTAAGGAGGATGACTTTGGGCTGGATGTTTGATTTCTCTTTTGCTTGTATTTTATTTTGGTTGTACTTTAATTCTCCATGGTGATTTTGTTTGTATTTTTGACTTGATTGTATTCTGACCCACCATGGGAACTTGTTGTAATCATAAACTATGCATTTTGGCATTTTGTAATGTATGGTTTATGTATTACCTGGACCTTCTTTTGAGCTTCATTTCTTTTCAACATCTTCATCATTCCCAAAGGTCTGGAAGGTCAAAACCAAAGAACCAAATCGGATACCCTCTGAAGACAAATAGACATACTGCATTGCATGCTAACTTCATATCATTTGTTTTGCAGGTTTTTTGTTGTTTTCTCACTTTGTTGTTCATTTCATGAAATATTGTTCGCAGGATAGTCTTTCCCGTCAACTGCATCCACCAATATCCAACCAGAAACAACCTTTCAAGCTTACAGATGGATCAACTTCAGCAAGAATTGACAGATGTAAGGACCCAAATGACTGATGTGAGGACATAAGTGAGGACTCAGATGAATCAGTTAATGGTTGTGATGACGGGGCTAGCACAAACCCAAGAAAGATTGAGGGAGTTAGTCGAGCGGCAAACTCCAGATGAGAACCATGTTGGTACTGGGGGTACAAGTAACAACGCGCGCGACCAGCCGCATGCAAATCCACCAGAGTTTGGACCCCACATCAACCCTGAAGTCAATGTTGTTGGAAATACCCAGAGAAAAACAGGAGATCATGTTCTACAGGAAGATCCTCATGACGAGCAGTTTACAGTGTTAGGTGCTGGAGCTGATGAAGTGTATGATCGTCATCTAGATGAGATATTTGAGAAGCTGAGATCTTTGGAATCCCAAAAATCTTTGGGATTTGATGTGATGGATATGGGATTAGTGGAAGGAGTCAGGATTCCTCACAAGTTCAAACCTCATTGCTTTGAGAAGTATAACGGTACCTCATGTCCTCGTACCCACCTTCAATCTTTTCTGGGAAGATTGAAAGCTTATACCATGGATGAGAAATTATGGATGTTCTACTTTGAAGACAATTTAACCGGGGCATCCAGAGAGTGGTATTCTCACCTATCTAGAGCTAGAGTCAGGAACGGGAAGGACTTACAATGGTGCTAGCTTCAGGGCCTCGTAGGACGGGTGAAACTAATTCAATATATATGGGCAGAGGTAGGCCTCAATACATGCAAAGATCAGTAGCTGCTGTCACCATTCCCACTCCAGCACCTCAACAGCAGTATCCTCAGCAACAACACTTCCCACAGTAACAACAGTTTCCTCAACAACAGAGATCCTATGGCAACAACAACAATAATCAACAACAACGTCCGTTTCAGCAAAGGACTTCACAGATCAACAGGGTTATTGATCCCATCCCGATGCCCTGTGCAGCTCTACTCACACAGTTATTGAAGCTCAATCTGATTGAATTAAGGACCTTGACTCCACCTGATCCTCAGAATCTTCCAAGGAACTATGATGTCAACGCCAGATGTGCCTTCCATTCTAATGTACATGGCCATACAACAGAGAAATGTAGGGCATTGAACATGAAAGTTCAGGACCTAGTTGATTCAAAAGCTTTAAATTTTGCACCTCCTCCTAATGTCACGAAGAATCCAATACCGAACCACGGTGGACCGAGGATTAATGCCATTGAAGAGGACCAACCATCTGTTCTTATTGATGACATTGCAAGTATTCAAACACCACTGGCCGAAGTTAAAGCTTGACTCTTGAAGTTCCAAGTGTTCCCGGGTTGTGAGGCCCATTGTAAAGCTTGCAAAGTCTCTACCAATGGTTGTGAAAATCTGAGGGATGGTATCAACAGTCTTATCAGGGAAGGCATTCTACAGATCACTTCAACGGTTCCGACTTCTACAAACATCTCTCCTACAACATCAGCAAACACCATTTCAAAGGAATCTCCTACAAATTCAACAAACATCATTCCAACGGAGTCTACTACAACAACAACAACCATCAATGAAGACATTTCCACAGTCACCATTTATTATGATCCAGCGATAGTTCATGTTCCAGAATCTCTCAACAACTTTCAGCAACATCAACATCAACAACTCCCTGCACCTGTACCATCTCCAATTAGATCTTCTGTCACCATCTATTATGATCCACAAAGTATCACAACTCCTTCTTCCACAGCAATCAGTCTGGTTACCATCACAGTGCCTGGACCAGTTCCATATGACATCAGCAGTGTCGTGCCTTGGCACTATGGCTCAGATCTTTATTGCAACGGAAAGAAAGTCACTCTTGATTCATCAACTACACCATAAATTGTTAATGTCGGGGGAGGCGGAGGCTTCACTCGAAGTAGACGTCTCTTCGCGTCGCAGTTCCCAAGAGTTAATGCTGAAGCAGAAGCTGCTGCCAAAGCAAAAGGAAAAAGTGTGGTGCTTGAAGAACCAATTGCCAAGGAAACTCAGAAGACATCCTTTGATCAGGATGTGGATGAGTTCATGAGAATTATCAAGAAGAGTGACTACAAAGTTGTGGACCAGCTCCATCAGACACCCTCCAAAATCTCTATTCTATCACTGCTAATGTGTTTCGAAGCTCACAGGAATGCACTTCTCAAAGTCCTGCACGCAGCTTACGTGCCTGAGGAGATTACAGTTAATCAGCTAGAGACGGTGGTTTCAAATGTTAATACTAGTCACAGGCTAGGTTTCCCTGATGCTGATCTGACTACGGAGGGCCGTAACCACAATAAGGCTTTACATATCACCTTACAGTGCAAAGGTGTTGTACTTTCTCATGTCTTGGTTGACACTGGATCCTCACTCAATGTTCTTCCGAAGAAAGCCTTGGTAAAGATGGAATATGATGGTCTTGCACTACGTCCGAGTAACCTAGTTGTGAGAGCCTTTGATGGTTCTAAGAGATCGGTTCTTAGAGAAATTGAGCTACCTATGGTAATTGGCCCACAGATTTTCAAAACTACCTTCTATGTGATGGACATTCAGCCTGCCTACAGCTGTTTGTTGGGTCAACCCTGGATTCATGCCACTGGCGCCGTAACATCGACCCTTCACCAGAAGTTAAAATATGAGTGGGAAGTCCAAATTATCACCATCTGTGGAGAGGAAGACATCTTTGTCAGTCATTTGGCCACTTATAAGTACATTGAGATGGATGGGGAGATCCATGAAACAATGAGTCATGGTTTTGAGGCTTTCAATGTCAATGAAGCAACAGTTGAAGTGTCTGGTACTTCAATCTCATCTTACAAACAAGCACGAAAGGTTGTTGAATACGGGAATGCCCAAGGCTGGGGCAAGTTGCTACAAGTTAAAATCAAGGAAGACAAGTTCGGTTTGGGTTACAGATCATCCCGACAGGTCCAGGAGGAGGCTGCTGAAGCTCCCAAATTTATCAGTGGGGGAATGCTGACCCCGGATGCAATCAACAATGTGGAAGACGAGGATGAAAGCGACTACAACCTGGAAAGATGGATTCATCCAAGAGTCCCAGGCCAATAAGTCCTCAACTGGTCTTCCCAGGAAATTATAAGGGTTACTGCTGCAGAGTAATTATTATTTCTTGTTTAAGCATGCATCAAGTCCTGCATCTTTCCCAAGGTGTCAGGACTCATTTTGTAATAGGGCCATATATATATATATATATATATATATATATATATATATATATATTATGCAAATGGAATATTAATGAACAATGGACATCTTTTGCAAACAATCGTTTTCGCTCACTGTCTTTTCATTTTTGTTATTTTTCGCACAAAACAATAAATGGAAATGTGTTCTTAATAAACTCCATTCACTTTTTCTAAATAAGATAAAATCAATCACTAAAATGAACAAATCTCAACCCTTGCAGAGATAGCCTTCCAGAATGCACCGATAACGACATTGTTATGACCTTGTATGACTTCGACAATCCGATTAATCAAGCAGAAGAAAGGGTTGATGAAAACTATGATTTGCCTGAAGAATTGGCCAGGTTGTTGAGACAAGAGGAAAAGGTGATTGCTCCTCGTTAGGAGGAAGTTGAAACTGTCAATCTTGGTACCGAGGAAGATGTGAAAGAGGTGAAGATCGGGGCTAGTCTGCAAGCTCCAGTGAAAGAACAACTTATCAGTATGCTTTGGAAATATGTCGACGTGTTCGCTTGGTTTTATACAGATATGTCGGGTCTGGATACAGATATTGTCATGCACAAGCTGCCATTGAAAGAAGATTGTCTGCCAGTTAAACATAAATTGTGTCGTACTCGCCCATATATGGCCATGAAAATCAAAGAAGAAGTACAAAAGCAGTGGGACGCCAGTTTTCTCACTGTAACTAGTTACCCGCTGTGGGTTGCTAACATTGTACCCGTACCTAAGAAGGATGGAAAGGTGCGTATGTGTGTCGATTACCGGGATCTGAACAGAGCAAGCCCGAAAGATGATTTCCCATTACCTCACATTGACGTATTGGTGGATAACATAGCTCAGTTCTCGGTATTTTCTTTTATGGATGGATTTTCTAGATACAATCAGATTAAGATGTCACCTGAAGACATGGAAAAAAAACATTCATCATACCTTGGGGCACGTTCTGTTACAAGGTAATGTCGTTCGGTTTGAAGAACGCCGGTGCAACATATCAACGGGCTATGGTAACATTATTCCATGATATGATCCATAAAGAAATCGAATGCTATGTGGATAATATGATTGCCAAGTCCCAAACAGAAGAAGATCATTTGGTGAATTTGCTAAAACTGTTCAAGCGTCTGAGGAAGTATCAACTGAGATTGAACCCCAACAAATGCACATTCAGGGTACGTTCTGGTAAGCTACTGGGTTTTATTGTAAGTGGAAAAGGAATTGAGGTTGATCCCGACAAAGTCAAAGCAATTCAAGAAATGCCTGCACCTAAGACTGAGAAAGAAGTTCGAGGGTTGTTAGGTAGATTGAACTACATTTCAAGGTTCATATCTCATCTCACTGCAACCTGCGAACCCTTGTTCAAGCTGTTAAGAAAAAAGCAAACAGTCAGGTGGAACGACAACTGTCAGAGAGCTTTTGACAAGATCAAAGAATATCTGCAAGAACCTCCAATTCTCATGCCTCCAGTCGAAGGAAGACCTCTAATCATGTACCTGACATTATTAGAAGAGTCAATGGGGTGTGTGTTGGGCTAGCATGACTAGTCTGGTCGAAAAGAGTATGCAATATACTACCTAAGAAAAAAGTTTACCGATTGTGAACAACATTATTCATTGCTCGAGAAAACTTGTGGTGCTTTAGCGTGGGATGCTCGCCGACTAAGACAATATGTTGACTCATACTACCTTGTTGATCTCAAAAATGGGTTCAGTCAAGTAAATATTTTTGAGAAGCCGACACTTACCGGAAGGGTTGCAAGATGGAAAATGATTCTAACAGAATACGACATTCAGTACACCTCTCGGAAAGCCATCAAGGGCATTGTATTGTCTGCTTATCTGGCTAAGCAACCCATTGATGATTACCAGCCTATGAGATTTGACTTCCCGAATGAAGACATCATGTTCTTAAAAGCAAAAGATTGTGAAAAGCCTATTCACACTAAAGGGCCTGACCTAGAAGAAGCATGGACTATAATGTTTGATGGGGCAGTTAATTGCAACGGTCGTGGGGTTGGTGTAGTGCTTATTACACCTAAAGGAGTTCATATGCCTTTCTCAGCAAGGCTCACCTTTGCCTGCACTAACAACGAAGCAGAATACGAAGCTTGTATCATAGGTCTAGAGGAAGCCATTATCCTCAGGATCAAAACCCTGAATGTATTTGGAGATTCAGCTTTGGTGATCAATCAGACCAACGGCAACTGGTACACTCATCAGGAACATCTGATTCTCTACCGTGACTATACGAGGAGATTGTTGACCTTCTTCACAACAGTTAAGCTTGAACATATCCCTCGAGATGAGAATCAGTTTGAATACGCTTTGGCTACCATTTCATCCATGATCAAAGTACAAGCTGCTAATTATGTACCTCGGATTTTGGTATCCAGACTGGACAGACCGGCATATGTATTCTCTGTGGACACTGTCACTGATAACAAGCCTTGGTACCATGACATCAAATGCTTCTTGGAAACTCAGAAATACCCACCTGGGGCATCGTCAAATGATAAGAAGACATTAAGAAGTCTAGCCGGTAGCTTCTTCCTCAATACTGATGGTTCTTTGTACAAGCGAAACTTCGACATGGTCTTGCTCAGATGTGTTGACAAGAAGGAAGCAGACCTACTGATGCACGAAGTACATGAAGGTTCTTTCGGTACCCATGCCAGAGGGCATGCAATGGCAAATAAATTGTTAAGATCAGGTTACTACTGGATCACATGGATACAGACTGTTGTGCCTATGCCAGAAAATGCCACAAATATCAGATCTACATAGATAAAGTACATGTGCCGCCGAATCCTTTGAATGTAATGTCTTCACCTTAGCCCTTCTCCATGTGGGGCATTGATATGATTGGAAAGATTGAACCGACTTCTTCAAATGGTCACAGATTCATCCTGGTAGCCATTGATTACTTCACCAAATGGGTTGAAGTAGCTTTGTATGCAAATGTCACCAGAAAAGTGGTAGCTCGATTTCTGAAAAGGGATATCATCTGTCGATATGGAGTTCCCGAGCGAATCATTACTGATAATGATTCCAATTTGAACAACAAGATAATGGCAGAACTTTGTCGGGACTTCAAAATTCCGCATCACAACTCTTCTCCTTATAGGCCAAAGATGAATGGCGTTGTTGAGGCAGCTAACAAGAATATCAAGAAGATTGTGAAAAAGATGGTAGTCACCTACAAAGACTGGCACAAAATGCTACCATTTGCCTTGCATGGGTACCGAACCTCTATCTGAACGTCTAATGGGGAAACACATTATCAACTTGTGTATGGTATGGATGTGAAACTGGATGAAGCAGAATGGGTCCGATCTCGATATAATCAACTGAGTCTGATTTAAGAAAAGAGATTAGCAGTCATCTGTCATGGGCAGTTGTATCAAAAGCGAATGAAGAAAGCCTTCGATCAGAAAGTCAGATCTCGGGAATACCAAGTGGGAGAGCTTGTTCTGAAAAGACTTCTTCCTCTTCATACATACCATAGGGGCAAATGGACGCCAAACTACGAAGGCCCATTCATAGTAAAGAAAGTTTTCTCTGGTGGGGCATTGATGCTCACTACTATGGACGGCGGGGATTTCTTATCTCCTGTGAATTCAGATCCAGTTAAAAAATACTTCGCATAAAAGACCCGCTGGACATAAAAACAGAATGTAAGTCCAGGCAAAAATAGGGCATCCCAGCGAGTCAAAAACAGAATAAGGGACTCGGGAAAAAATAAGGGAAAAATCAAAGAAATGTACACCCGCTGAGCTAAAAAGCCACATCGGTCAGCTCAGGCAAAAATGGGTATCCCGGTGGATTGAAAACCCGAAAGGGCGATCCATGCAAAATCAGGGAAAAGCGAACAACTGCATTCTGAATTCGTCTGTATCACTCACAACACGACATGCTCCGAAAGGATAAAGCGTCGGTCAGAATCAACCTTCTTCAGAAAGCAAGATAAAAAGAACGTCAAGGTCATACAGGTCATAGCAAAGGAAGCTCACTTGAGCGTCAACTTCAACATTGCCAACACCTTTACTTTCTCAATTTTATAGCAATCTCCTCCTTTTAGGGATTCGCTTCTTCATGGTACTTGCCTATTTAGGGCACACAAATCAATAAAATCAGAATATTCAATCACACTTTGTTTTGTACATTTTTGTTTCATTTGCAAAATGTCCAAAGTTCATAATATAACACTTGCATGAAAACATATAAGCCATTTTCAATATATGCTTGCAGGAAATATGCACTCTTGAGAAAATCTAACTCCTATGACGGAATCCGGTTGAGGATGCCTCGGGACACTTGTGCATTTCTTGTTAATAGGTTGCAGGTACTCAAGACAGACAATCTCACAGTATGGGGTATATCAAGTCTCATATCCCAAGCCAAGTCAGCAATCACCTCATTAGCAGGGTTACTTGACGGAAGTATTCCTCCACGAAGCTGTTATCCCCTCAGAGGATCCTTCGAGAAACTCATTGAATCCCCAACATGTCGCTTGGACAAAGGAATTACAACAGATTACTTCCCAGAAGTTCTCTTCTCCCCGAGCAGGATCTCTCGAGCAATGTCTGAACTGCTCTTCCCCATCAGAGTTGCCAAGATTTTCTCATCCTCAGCAGAGTCGGCATATTTGCTTTCCCGCAGAGTTGCCAGTTTCTCCCCAGTAGAGTTGTCAGGGTTTTCTGTTCCCCAACAGAGTTGCCGAGGCCTCCTCATCCCCAACATTGGTCTCTTCAACTGAAGCTTCCCCATCCAGTATCCCCACAGATTTCTTCCCCCAGAGCGCCGCAGAATTCCCTAGGAAGATCGTTCGGTGATCCTCTCTCCCCACAGATCGGCCAATGATCTCTTTCCCCAGCGGAGTTCTCCCTCTGGACAGATCGCCCAAAGATCTTTATCCCCGCAGGATCCGGATCTCGGATCGGTTCTCTCATTTTGCATAATCATGGCATTCACATCATTTTTCCCCATGCAGAGCGTAGCATTCCGTCTAATACAGAGCATTATGGAAAAAAATCAAACATTTGTATGATCATAAGCCAGGTTCTAGCCAATCACCTGCAAATACCATCATCACTTCACCAGCAACACACAAAACTTATCCCCCGCAGACAAAGCCAGAATACATTTTGCACTCTCAATACAGATACTTGTTCATACTTGTACATATTCTTTTTTACATTCGCCCGTGTCTTGCACATATTTCCTCAGCAGGTCAAACACATGTACATACTTATACACAATCCTCTGATACTCGTCCATATCTTGTATATATCACCTCCTCAGCAGATCAACACTCGTCCGTGTTCCTTGTTTAACCGATTGATACTCGCCCGTATCACATGTTAGCGTTTTCTTTTATCAATACTCGTTCGTATCATGGTCCTAAGGTTGCTCGTCCGCATCTTTAGTCTAGACACACTGTCAAACACTTATACCTTTTATTTCAAAGCGTAAGCACTCGTACGTGTTTACCATTTCCCAGTAAGACAAAACAACTTTCCTATCCCACATTCGTCATATGTCGTGATATTCTCGGCAGCCGTCCCTTGCCAGGTGATCGTCCTTCACCTTTTGATGACCGTCCCTCATCATTTTATCTGATGGCCATCGCCATCATTGATCCTCTTATCCGACATTTGTCATATGTCGCAATATTTTCAGCATCCGTACCCTACTAGGTGATCGTCCTTCACCTTTGGATGACCATCCCTCATCCTTTCCCCAGTGGAATCCCCATTGTTGGAACTTTCTATCTGGCATCTGTCCTATGTCGCGATATCTTTTTAGCAGCCGTCCCCTGCTAGGTGATCGTCCTTCACCTTATGATGACTGTCCCTCATCATTTATCTGATGGCCATCCCCATCGTCGACCTTTGTTATCCGGCATTCGTCCTATGTCGAGATAATCCCCAAGAGCAGTTGTACCCTGCTAGGTGATCGTCCTTCACCTCTTGATGATCGTCCTTCATCATGCTTATTCGATGGTCGTCCCTATCGTTGATCTTTTCTATCCAGCATTCGTCCTATGTCGTGATATTTTCAGCAGCCTTCCCCTGCTAGGTGATCGTCCTTCACCTTTTGATGATCGTCCCTCATCATTATTTCATTTATTCTTTTACCCGATGACCGTCCCTGTTGCGGTTTATTTACCCTTTAACCTAATGGTCGTCCCCGTCAGTGCTTTCCTCACCTTTTGATGATAGAACACACATGGACCCTCTTGGGAAGCTTTGAGGCCTTTGGGATGGCTCAGGTGAACTCTTGGATTGCTCAAATCACAAACCCAAGATGCAGATGAACTTGTACTATGCAGTGAAGCAAATATGCAATATGATATGTAATGTGTCATACCCCAAATTTGTCCCACTTTTTCGAATTCTCATGATATTTGGTAGACTAGTGAAAATGTTGCTTTAAATCATCATTTGTTCTCTAACCATAATATTCAAATCATGAAGTTCTTGTTGGTGTTAAGGTAAAATGCAAATTGTGTAAAAATTGATCACACATGGTTATTGGTTAAATATGGGTGTTGCCTCCTTGAAAAGTTGAAGATGTTTAAGAGGGTATGAAGTTTGAAAGACATGATGGATATTTGAACTCATTGACTCATTCATACAAAGAGCTCAAATGGAAAACGTTAATGTGTAGGCAAAGTTTGTCTATGAATCATCACTCATTTGGAAGTTAAAGAGTATAGGGTGCAAGAATAAAATTGGTCCTTTTGTTGAATATGTCCTTGACTATGTTTCTTTGACATTCAATTTTCTCCTTACACTCAATCCATAAATGGTTGGCTAATCCATTATCATTATTGGTTGATTAATTCATTGAGTCTATTATCCCATGCGTTTGTTCTTGAAAACTCAAGATGTGTTGGATTCAATGGCGTTTGTTTTTGTAGCTCAAGTTATAATCACTCATTTGCTAAACTTCGTCCATTTTCAAGTGATATTTTGAGTTTGTTTCTAACTATCATTTACATTTGGTTTAAGCCTTGGGATCAAATTAGCCAATGTCATTGTTTTTTTTTATATAGTCAATAGTATTTAATTGCAAGTCATGGGTAGAAGTGTCAAGCTGCGTTCGGATTTGGTTCGAGATGTGTTTGGAAATTACAATTTGTTTCAAGTCATAGTTGAAGAAATTGTGAGATCAATTTGTGAGACCAATTTGTACGGAGACTGATTTTCATACGCGATAGTAATAAAGCCCTGATGCTGAGTTGCAATCCAATCAACACACAGTAGCATTACAACCCTTTTGTTCATGATCACAGCAATAACTGAATTTAAACATAAAAAAAACATACATGAAAAATTTGTTCGTTTGGGCCTGTAGGAGACTGGTGGTAACTAGTCGAAAAAGGCTATGCAAACATCAGTAAATACAAATTTGAAAGCAGCAGATCAGTACAAGCAGGGTGATCTTACTCCAAGGGTATCCTACCACCAACGCCCATCATACTAACTCGAGGCAGCTAGCTTGTTTGCACTGCCAAGAAACAGGGCACTCTTCTAATGATTGTCCTTCACAGACTTGTATGCTCCAACAACATTTGGAACTGCTTTCCCGTACCTGTCAGCAGTAGGGGAAATATTCTAACAATAGCTAGCAGAAGATTTCCAGAAGAACTTTTCAAGTCTTTAAGTTCACCTTTATTCATTATCCAGGGCTTCGTCAACTTTCAACTTGATAAAACGGGAAGTGGAAATCAGTAGAAAGGAACCGTTCCGCAAGAGACCAATGCAATAGTTTGAGCCATCCGTGTTATTGATCTCATCAACATCATTCCATGTTTTATGGGTGTCGTGAGAACGTCGCAAGATCTCTACCTGAAGTGCAATGAAGAGAGGGAGTAAAGGTAAGGTAATAATTAAGACGAATATCGATGGAGTTCAACAAAAATTCAACTGTTAAGCCAACATAACACATGGCATGAAATTCAAAGTAAAGTGTTAGATTGAGTGTCATAAGTTATGACCTTATTCCTGTCGTTACGACAATTCCCCGCAGTAAAAGCAACGCCAATCCTTTGATCTGTTACTTTCATAAAGAAACTTGTCTTCATCCAAGGCCATTTGCCACAAATATGCGAGAGAATCATGATTCATTAATGCATCACACCATGGCTCTGATCTTCCTCATCATCGTGACAGGTTTTTCGTATTTAGTTTGATCCCTTACAAGAACAAAAAAAAGTTTAGTACTGAGCCAGCAATCACAAAAACAAATTCCAAGCCAATGAATCATGTCATACCTTATCAATATTCATCAATCCAAGCTTTTCATGTCAAAATCTCACCACTGCAGCAAGAAAAACAAGAGGGATACAATGTTACAAGTGTTACAGCTTGATGAATTCAAAGCTACATGTTCATGACAATGAGATCCGAAAAATGGGAATCCTAATAATCAAGTATTGAAAATTATCCACACCTAAACTGATATTGAACCATTTCCATAAGTTATTTGGCTTGAATTCCTCATACCAATCACATTCATTAATGTTCCACTTGAGACTTGCAAAGCAGCAAACATGGATCATAGAGAATGCAGTTTTGTTTTAGCCTCATTAGCTTCATTGGTCTTAATTGCTAGACTATACCATATTGGAAAGTCCTTTGGCAAAAAGATCTCTGTTCACAGAAAAAAGAGAAAAAGCTTATGACAGAACCATGATGACAGAAATCAGACTAATAGCAAAATCATTTGACAAGAGATATCGAAAAAACTCAGAGCTTAGTGCATTACCGTTGAATTGTGATTCTGGGAGGCCATATTAGTTCACTGTGGGCATTAAGAGTGCAGATGCCAAGTTGAGTTTTGTTTCCATCACACCAAACTTCAAGTTGATAGCCTTTATTGTTCCAAGCTATCATCATGTCTTGCAAAACCAGTAGAATCCTGAGGTTAGACTGATTATGAACAAACTGTGAGATAATTTCAAGCCAAGTCATGAAGGACTTCATCATCAAGCTCCTGAATCAGGTTTTCATCCTACCCATTAAATTCTTCGATGATGTCTTTGGGATATGATATGCCAACTTCTATGATAATGAATGTTTTCGGTAACGCTTTAAATCAGCAACAGGATGAGATCCAGTCAAGCTTCTTGCAGAGTATCTTTTCCCTTCAAGTTTCCTTTCAGTCAATGCATTCAGCTCCACAGTTGCAGTCTCTACAATCACCTCAAGCCCCATGTTGTGAAAACTGGATCTACAAGCATGTATACATCAATTTCTGCATCAAATAAGAATAGGCAGACATCAAAATTATGCAAGCTATCAATCTCAAGGCACCAAAGCTAACAGGATGTAGTTATTGCAAAAGAGGAAGGAATAAGAATCAATACTCAGTTTCATCCGCAAGAACTCAATCATGTCATACAAAACTCTGAGCTTGGTGATAGAATCCTCCCAAGGATGTACATGAAAGAAAAGAAAAGTTGAATAACAGGGCAAGTTAAAAGTCAAGCAATTTCGAAATTTATAAACCGTAAAAAAAAGAAGCTGAGTTTATCACAGTCAAAATTCAAAGCAAATTCACAAGGGCCCACTCTCCCTCCAGAAAATCGCTACAGACAAAAACAAAAAAATGACTCACCCTAAGCTGGCCCACAGGATATTGACGGCAAGCAGAATCTTCGTACAATCCCAACGGATTGATTTCCACAGCTCACTACTCTAACTCTAAAACGTATTTTATCACGCATACGAGGGAGCTCCCAGATTCACCTATAAAAGAAGAGCAATTATTAGCAAAAGGAGAACGAACACAGAACAACGATTGGAAAATCCGCAAGAATAATCACCCAAAAAAAACCCTAATTACTAAGAGTTCAAAATCGGTACATTTCAACTATGATTTTCACATTGAAATTCATAGTTTGAAAGAGCTATACCTCACATATCAAGATTCGCAAAAGAAAAGATAAGAAGAAGATCAAATTCGAACGAAAACAAGACCACACCTTGAATCAGATTCGCATTATCTTCAGTTGAGGTAGTTTACTTCATCTCCATTTACATGCTTCTGGGATTTGCTTTGTGTAATGAAAATCAATTGAATATTTAGAAATTGGGGGTTTAGGGTTTGATTGGGATCGGGGTTTAATATGTGATTATGTTTGATGTTCATTTTCCTACATTTGTTGGAGGTGATGAGGATACGATGAGGTTCATGTTTGCAAAAACACCGTAACTGAGTTAGTCACGGATAAGGAGGTAGTAGGATGTTGATGAACACACGGTGAGACCAACGGTTTCTCTTTGAGAAATGTGAGGTTGAGTGTGGAGACTGAGAGAGAGAGAGAGAGAGAAACAGAATTCATGAGATTCCCTTCATATTTGTTTTTCGTCGTTTACGCTTTATCAAATAGGAAGTGTATTTTTTTTATTTTATTATTTCATTAAGACATAAATGAGTCGTTTAGTCTACGCCTGTATTTTCCTCATCAATGTTATTAATGATTCAGCAGTCCCTAAGAGATTGGTGCATTGACCGATGAAGCCTTAACGACTAGGTCATTCATTCGGCACCTCTTTTTTTTTTTAACTTGATTAAAACAAGATTTAGACTCAATAACCCAGCTGGTGTGATGATCTTTTGATTTGAATTCAGACCGTCACCCATTGAGTTTATGGAGTTCTCTCTACTAGAGTTTAGTTTTAGTTTATTTTGATTATATTTTTATCTTTCTTAAAAAATATATAAAAAAAATGTTTTTATTTGATTACTCTAATTAACCTTATTTAGTTAAATTAATAAACTAATTAATTTATTTAAATAAACTTTATTTAAAGTAATTTTTTTTCCTTTTCATGTCTAAAAAATCTCAAAACTTAAAAATAGTTTCTCAACTTTATTTTCAAATTTATTTATCAATTTATCATTTGGGTATTTCAAAGCTAACATTATTTTCTTTGATTAATTTAATTAAATATTATTATTTAATTTGATTAATTAATTTGATAATTAATCTAATTAAATATTTATATTTACTTTGGTTAATTAACATTTTCACCTTTGTTTGATTTTATGTGCGTGATATTAGTTTTGCGTATGCTCGATTCCTCTTTGCTTGTGATTTGATATATTGCTTACTTGTGTGATTTACTTTTGCGTTTGGACGATAAAATTGTTAAGTAAAAACGGACGCGCATTAAGATTAATCATTTTCAAAGATAAACGAAATCTTTGGTCCAACGCCAAATAAATAATCCGTACGTACTTCACTTCATGCACACATGTAAGTCGATCATGCCTCGATCGTCATCTGCACGAACTTTGCACTTTACATCTTTAGCAACATTTTTCAACTTAACGAATCAACGCATTTCGCTTGTTTGCCATAACTGGTCTTTAGTTTAGTTCCTCAACTTTGCGAGCCGAGCGCATTGTGCCTCGCTAACAAAACCAACAAATAAGCTTCCATTTGCATTCACCTTAAACTTCAAAAACCGAAATGCTACTTTTTAGATCCAAACCCTTGATCCAACATCAAGCGGTCTTAGGAAACAAAACACTTCAATAAATACGAGGAAAATTGCACGCCACGAGCCTTAAGCGGTAGAAAGGAGGATAACGAGCTCTCGTTACTCGCTCCGATTATTTCGGCGCAAGACATTCGTCTTGTTGGACAAAATAAACTATCCATAGTCTTTAGTGCAAATGGACTCTTAAATCCTTTCATCGAAGAAAGGTAATAAAATCAACAACCAATACCCATATTAGGCCGAACTACGAAGCTCTGACTTTCCCATTGCACAAGGGAATACGTAGGCACGAGGATCTCAATCCTTGCCGAGCCCCTAGGATCAATAAACCTTTTAGTTCAACAAATAATCATAAGTATAGATATCCCTTCGCGCGTGATAACCTAGATGGTTCCCATCGAGTACGATGGATGTAGGAGGTGCTAATACCTTCCTCCTATATAACCGACTTCCGAACCCCGACAATGGTTTGCGATGACCTTGTTTTATCCCTTCTTGGTGGTTTTATCTATATTTACCATTTCCCTTTTCGGGAATAAATTAAAATTAGGTGGCGACTCTCATGTCAGCCCAGCCGCGACCGCGTTCGCGAGGATCGTATTTTTCGAGGTACGACAGCTGGCGACTCTGCTGGGAATGGTTCACCCCTATGCAAGTCAGGCCTAGTCTAGGTTGCCACGCTTGTTTGGATGTTCGCTTATGTGTTAATGGTTTATCGCTTTCTTTATCGCTTTCCATTTTATATCCTTATTGTGGATCTTTGGTACTGGAACGATACTTTAATTAAAGCAACTTGAGGGAAAGGCTCTATACCCGGGTCTATGAGTGTAAACATAAGTTAGCGGGGTTGTGTAGTATGGGCTCCCGAGCGAACCTCTCTCGTGGGTTGTCGATACGAAAACCTCACTCGGAGTAGATTTTAATGGAAATACTGACAACCGTCAAGCTCTTGGCGTGTGTGCTCAGTTGTTTTCATTAGAGTCATCGACTCTGAGGACCTTTAGAACCTTTTGGTTAAAACATCAGTTGATGGTTGCGTAGTATTAGGGCACCAGGGTTCGCCCTCGCGTGGCTCGATATGAAAACCTCACTTGGAATAGACTTACTCAATGGAGTTGATTGACTGTCAAGAATATGTAAAATTGACACGTACATCAAACAGTTGAGAAAGTTCCATAACTCCAGGACTTTGTTTTAAACCTCGTGTCGACGATCACGTAGTATGGGGTACCAGGAGATTTCCCTCTTGTGTGGCTCGATACGAAGATCTCACCCAAACAAAATTCATATGGTGGATTCAATTAACCGTCATGTTAATGGCATGTGTAATGAACATCCATATGAATTATTAACTTTGGGATCCCTAAAACTGTTGAGGTCACCCAGTGAGGTCCTTGTGAGGAGAGTGATCAAAGTATCTTTCATCCGTACTAGTTGTTTTTGGAACATTGCATTTTGGGTTTACCTGTTAATTGTTGCATACATTCATTCATAAAAGTGATACAGAGCTCTCAGGTTCTTATATTTATTGCAGATTTGAAGTATTTGTCAAAGCAATCAAGATGAATCAAATTTCCAAGAAAAGCACGTACAATTTCAAGTTCTTGGAACCAAAGGTTGACACGCTACTGGCCTTGAGAGCTAAGATCACGCCTATCAAACACAACAACTTTCAGGCTCGCTTCGGAAAAATCCTGAGTATACTGGACGAGACAGCTAACATTGATGCTCTTAGTGCTCTTGCTCAATATTACGACATTCAACTGCGGTGCTTCACTTTCCCAGACTTCCAGATTGCTCCTACTTTAGAAGAATTCGAGTTTCTTGTGGGCCTTCGTATTAGGGACCGCAATCCTTTCCCAAAGCTAGAAGAAGAAGTCACTATGACTAAGTTGGCTACTGTGTTGGGACTTCCCGCAAGTTTGTTAGTGGACAACAAGTCAGACAAGGAGGGATTCACGAGACTGTTCTTAGAAAAACAAGCCTGGCAGTGTGCTGAAAAGGGAAACTGGTCCTCCTGCGGAGCTATCCTAGTTCTTCTTGTGTATGGGATCGTGTTGTTCCCAAAGTCAGATAAGTTTGTTGATCGTGCTGCTATAGAGATTTTCATGACAGGAAACCCAGTTCCATTCTTATTGGCAGATATTTATCATACTTTCCATACCCGACATACAAAGAGAGGAGGTGTATTTCTTTGTTGCGCTCCGTTGTTGCACATGTGGATGAAAATGCACATGCCTAAGGAGGGTTACTTTGTGTCTAGGCATTTGACGTGGCCTCACAGATTTGCTTCGCTCAGGGCTAATGACATCACATGGTATTCAAGAGATTGGAAAATTGGGGGTATTGTGCTTAGATGTGGAAGTTTCCTTAATGTCCCTCTGATAGGAAATCATGGTTGCATAAATTACAACCCGATGCTGCTTAAGAGACAACTTGGGCTCCCTATGGAAGCTCCTCCCGAGGAAATACATTTGATACCTTTTGTTGCTGATAACCCATCTAAAGAAGAGTTGAAGAAATTCAAGGCGGCTTGGAAGAAGATCGTTACGAGCGACCCTAGTGTCCGCAAGAATATCGTTGTGAAGGAACCTTATGTCTTGTGGGTAAAAGAAAGAGCTCGTATCGTTAAGATTCTATTCTTCCTCGATCCAATAGCTTTCCCACCCCTTCCTAAGAAAGCACCATTATTACCTGAAGACATAGATGAGCTCAACGAAAGGATCAAAGGTTTAGAATTGGAGAACGAACGCATGCGAATCGAACTCCTTCGAACCAAAGGAAAACAAGAAGTATGGGAGGAGAAAAGTAAAAAGATGACGGAAAGAGTGGAAAGCAGTAACAAAAGATGCAGAATAGAAGAAGATAAGAGAGAGCATTTCCTGGGTGCTCTTTATGGAGCCATCATGGATCTGGATCATCGTAACGAGCAATTAAGAAGGGCTGAAGTTCGAATTATCAATTTACAGAAGGACATGGAGGTGTGTCTTAAGAACAAGAAGGATGATAGAATCACTTTAGAAGAAAAGATCAAGAGTTTAGAATATTCTCTCAAGAGAGAAGAGGACAAGCTAGCAGCAGAAAAGTTGGAAAAGGAAAGTTATCAGCGAAAGTATGACCGTGAGAAATTTCAACATGAGCAAGCTGTGGAACAAATTGACTACCTGAGATCTCAGAAAGCTTATCAAGACCTGGAAGATACTTGCATCCAATGGATGAACAAGTGTCAAGATGCTGAAAAAGCCATAGGAGAAAGAGATGTTGCAATTGCGAATCTCCAAGATCTGTACGAAGAGTGGAAGCAGAAGTTTGTAAACCTGGCTAGCATGTTGAACCTTGTAAGTCAAGACCTCCCTGAGAAGCTTGAAGATGCAAATCGTGTTATGTGCCCAGAAAACACGCCTGAATAAGTCTATAGGTGTGTGAAAGTTTGCAAAAGAACCATCAAGGAGCTTACCACAAATCTAGTAGCAGTCCGCAAAGCTCAAGGGGTCATTTTCAGGGTTGCACCGTAGTTTATGTTCAAGAAAGTTGTTGTTATAATATGAAAACTCGTGGAATCTTTAATGTACTTGTTTGAATTAGATGAATGAAAGTTGTTGCTTTTGGATTTTAAATCTTGTCTTATTTGCAATGATAAATACATTAAATATATCTGGTAATAAATCGGTAAGACAACTGAGAGCTTTGTAATCAAACATATGCATTCATATGCTCATTTTCACAACCAAACAAAAACACAAACTCATACACTTTACCTTTCCTCTCCAGAAAAGCTGACTTTCCGGATTTTCCGACGGAGGTACGAGACCAGAAAGATTTACAAAATGACTTTGGAGCAAATCCAAGAGGAGCAGAACGCCATGAGATCTGATATTGATTCACTCAAGGGAAAGCTGGACCAAATCCTCGAGGTCATCACTATGGCTAAGAGAGAAGAAGAAGCTAAGAAGCTCGCCAGACAAGCCGACACTTCGGGGACTGCCAAAGAGAACTTCATTCTTGCTGGGGTGAATCCACCCAATGTACCATCTTTAGCAGTTCACCATGGGTCATTTAAGGACATGGATGAGCAGTCTGACGTCTTTTATGCGGACCCAACGATTCACCGTACCGAAACTCTCCTTGAACCAGTAACAGAAAGGTTGCGCTCAATGGAGGAAAAGCTTAAGGCAATGAATATTAATACCATTCCGGGTCTAGATGCTGAGGAGATGTGTCTTGTGCCAGGATTAGTAATCCCGCATAAATTCAAGGCTCCAGACTTTCCCGATAAATATAAAGGGAACAGTTGTCCTCACACTCATCTTCGGGCTTACTGCAGAAAGATGACTCTATATGCTAGGAACGACCAGCTCCTGATTGATTGCTTCCAGGACAGCCTGTCCGGGGCATCATTGGAGTGGTACGTCCAGTTGGAGAGAGGCCGAATCAAAACATGGAATGACCTCTCCCGTGCATTTCTTGAACATTATCGGTACAATGTTGATCTTGCACCCAATCGTACTCAACTGCAAAACATGACGCAACATAGCAACGAGTCGTTCAAAGAATACTCACAAAGGTGGAGAGAACTCGCTGCAAGGGTTCAGCCGCCGTTGCTTCCTAAAGAGTTAACAGACATGTTTCTAAATACGCTGGAGGACAAATATATGGACCGGATGATGGGGGCTAGTTTTCCTAGTTTCTCTGAGATCGTGTCCGTAGGAGAAAGAATTGAGAGCCAGTTGAAAAAGGGCAAAGGAGCAGCCACTTCTGCAAATATTGGCAAGAAACCTTATCCTAATTTCCAAAAGAAGAGAGAAGGAGAGGCCAATGCCATTATGAGAGGAAGAGCTAGTTTGCCGTATAACATGTCTTATGGGCATGTAGCTAACGTTGCGCCAACTCCATATCAACCACAGGCTCCACAACACCAACAATATCAGCAGGCTCCTGCACAGCTTCCCAATCAACAGTACAGACGAAGTGGTCCGGGGCAAAGGCAACCTAGACCAAGAAGGCACATTGATCCAGTCCCCATGCCTTACAGGGATATCTTTAATCAGCTGAATCAAAGAGGACAATTAACTCTAAGGGATCTAAGGCCAGCCACCTTCCCGTATCCTCCAAATTATGATGCTAATGCCACTTGAGAATTCCATAAAGGTGCGTCGGGACACACTATAGACAAATGTTATGCCTTTCAAAATCACGTGCAGGACTTGGTGGAGTCGAAGGATCTAACTTTTACTCCAAGAGGCCCGAATGTCAAAAACAACCCATTGCCACCCCATGGAGGAGCGGCTGTTAATGCCGTGGAGGAGGAAGACGAGTGTGAGTTAATTCTAAAGGCAGAAGACGTTCAGACTCCAATGGCTGTGATTGGGGAACAGTTGGAGAAATTAGGTTTGATGCTGGTAAAGGATGAAGGGGTTGATCATTCTGAGGAAGATATCAGGGAGTGCCTGCAAAGACTCCTCAATCAAGGTTTGATACAGGTCGAAAGAAGAGGGAAGAAGAAAAGAATGGTAGCTGCAATAGAGATGTATTATGATGCACCTCAGACTCCAAACAATGTTACTCCTATAGTTATAGAGTACCCAACTCCCTACACTGGGGAAAATAACCAAGTTGTACCGTGGAGTTATGAACCAGCGAACGCTAGACAAGGCCGGAGAAGGAAGCCCATTAATATTGAATTTCCCGTTGTCACATCCATTGTCGGACCAAGTGGTATGACTCGCAGTGGATGATTGTTTACACCAAGACCAGTGGATTCGTCATCCAATCAAAAGCAAAAGACAACGGCTACACCGGTTGTCACTCCTATTCCTCAAAGGTCACCAGAAGAACCGTCATCGCCCAAAGCTGCATTCACTCAGAAAGAAGCAGAAGAGTTCTTAAGGATTATCAAGAAAAGCGACTACAAGGTGGTCGATCAGCTGAATCAGACTCTCGCCAAAATATCTATGTTAGCTTTACTACTTAGTTCTGAAGCACATAGATCTTCTTTGCTGAAAGTGCTAAGTGCGGCCCACATTACCAAAGATATCACTGTAGCCCAATTCGATGATGTCATAGCCAGCGTTACTACTGGAAACTTCCTCGTTTTTAATGATGAAGAGCTCACTACTGATAAGAAGAATCATAATAAGGCTTTGCACATCTCCATAAGATGTGAAGATACGTTGCTGTCGAGGGTGTTGGTGGATACTGGTTCCTCCTTAAATGTGATGCCGAAAACGACGTTGGAAAGAATGCCCGTACAAGGAGTAGTGATGAAGCCAAGTGCATTGATAGTAAAAGCTTTCGATGGTTCCAGGCGTGCGGTTATAGGAGAGGTGGATCTCCCGATCAAGATAGGACCTGCCTTGTTCACTATTACTTTCCAAGTAATGGATATCCATCCGGGGTACAACTGTCTCCTGGGAAGACCATGGATTCATAACGCAGGGGCTGTTACGTTCACTCTTCATCAGAAACTAAAGTTCCCTATGCAGACCCGAATAGTGGTGATTGGAGGTGAAGAAGATATCCTGGTGAGTCATTTGACCTCTTTCCGATATATTGATGTGGAAGGCGAGACTGTCGAGACACCGTTTCAATCTTTTGAAAGAGTGAGTATGCTGGCAGTACAACGAGAATCTGAGCGTCCACAGCCATCAATGTCAATGGCATCACTGAAGGAAGCTTTGGCTGTCTTGGAAACTGGGAACACACAGGGCTGGGGCAAAGTTGTCGAGATGCAAGACAAAAGAGACATGTATGGCATTGGCTACCAACCATCTTCCAGTGCAACAACGATCTCTGCATATGAAGAACATGGTCAATTTCCTCGGGTGAGTGATACATTTACAAGCGCCGGATACATCTTTGAGGATCACACTGCAATGGTCTCAAACGAAGATTAACACGAAGTGACTTGTAATTGGTTTCGTCAAGCCAGTCAAGGGGAGGAATTAGAGATTTGGAGAACTGTCGAGATTCCTCAGTTTATTTACCCTAAAAAGTAATTCTACTTCTTTTTCAAAAACCATATGCTCTGCCCAAGGCATAATGGGATGTTGTCGGGCCACCAATGTTTTAAAACTTTGATTATCAATATAATAAATCAGCAATTTGCATTCAATATTTGTTCTCTTTCTTTCATTTTTCTTTTCTTTTATAATAAAATGGCAATGTCTTAATGCACATCACTTTCTAAAATAAATGCATAAATCATAAACATGCAGAGACACCACCGAAGTCCTTGATGATGATGCTGCTATGGTCTTGTATAACTTCGATTGTCCGATCAACCAAGCGGAGGAAGAAGGCGAGGAAGATTGTGAACTTCCTGAAGAGTTAGCCCGACTACTCAAGCAAGAAGAGAAGGTCATTCAGCCTCACCAAGAGGACATTGAAGTCATCAACCTGGGATCAGAGGAGGATAAACGAGAAGTGAAGATAGGTGCTTCTTTGCAAACCGAAGTGAAGGCAAAATTAATAGAACTCCTCCACGAGTACGCCGACGTGTTCGCATGGTCATATCAGGATATGCTGGGGCTAAATACAGATATTGTCGTGCACAAGTTGCCACTCAAAGAAGAATGCCCAACAATCAAGCAGAAATTGAGAAGGACTCGCCCATACATGGCCCTCAAAATTCGGGAAGAAGTAAGAAAGCAATTTGACGCCAGATTTCTAGCAGTGGCTAAATACCCACAGTGGATCGCCAACATCGTACCAGTTCCAAAGAAAGATGGAAAGGTCCGCATGTGTGTCGACTACAGAGACTTGAACAGAGCTAGTCCCAAGGACAATTTCCCACTACCTCATATCGATGTATTGGTAGATAATACAGCTCAATTTTCAGTGTTCTCCTTTATGGACGGCTTCTCCAGATATAACCAAATCAAAATGGATCCAGAAGACATGGAGAAAACCACGTTCATTACACCGTGGGGAACTTTTTGCTACAAGGTGATGCCATTCGGACTCAAAAATGTTGGGGCAACATATCAATGTGCCATGGTAACTCTCTTTCATGATATGATTCATAAAGAGATTGAAGTATACGTCGATGATATGATTGCTAAATCCCAAACCGAGGAAGAACACGTTGTTAATCTGCAAAAATTGTTTGTACGACTAAGAGATTTCAAGCTCAGACTTAATCCGAATAAGTGTACATTTGGGGTTCGATCCAGAAAATTGCTAGGATTCATTGTGAGTCAGAAGGGGATTGAGGTCGATCCTGACAAAGTCAGAGCCATTCAGAGCATGCCTGCGCCAAGAACTGAAAAGGAAATCAGAGGTTTCCTTGGAAGGTTGAACTACATCGCCAGATTTATTTCGCATCTCACTGCTACCTGCAAACCAATCTTCAAGCTCTTAAGAAAGGATCAAGCAATTGAATGGGATAATGAATGTCAAACAGCCTTCGATAGAGTTAAGTAATATTTGCAAGAACCACCAATCTTGGTGCCTCCTGTTCCGGGGAGACCTCTCATCATGTACATGACAGTTCTTGACGAATACATGGGTTGTGTGCTGGGGCAACAAGATGAGACTGGCAAGAAGGAGCATGCCATCTACTACTTGAGCAAGAAGTTCAACGATTGTGAAACAAGATATTCAGCATTAGAGAAGACTTGTTGTGCTCTTGCATGGGCTGCCAAACGTCTCCGACAATACATGTTAACCCATACGACATATTTGATTTCCAAGATGGATCCTCTTAAATATATATTTGAGAAACCAGCTCTCACTGGTAGGATTGCCCGATGGCAAATGCTTTTGTCAGAATACGATATTCAATATGTCACTCAAAAGGCTATAAAAGGCAGCATACTAGCAGACCATCTTGCTCACCAGCCTGTGGAAGATTACCAACCTCTGAGGTTTGACTTTCCGGACGAGGATATCATGTTGATTAAAGACTATGAAGAGCCTGGACCTGATGAAGGGCCTTAACTAGGGGAGCGATGGACTCTCATGTTCGATGGTGCTGCCAATGATCAAGGTTGTGGAATTGGGGCAGTATTGACATCTCCTAAGGACTTTCATTTGCCTTTTACAGCTAAGCTTTGTTTTCTGTGTACGAACAATGTGGCTGAATATGAAGCATGCATCATGGGATTAGAGGAAGCCATTAATCTGAGGATTAAAACACTCGATGTATATGGTGACTCAGCTCTAGTGATATATCAAACTACATGAGATTGGGAAGTAAGATGTGATCATCTGATTCCGTATCGAGATTATGTGTTGAAGTTACTTCCTAGGTTTGATGATATTACTTTCACCCATGTGCCTCGTAGTGCAAACCAGATGGCTGACGCTCTGGCAACTTTGGCATCTATGTACCAGCTGATTTGGCCTAATCATCGGCCTTCCATTGATCTCAAGCGTTTTGAGGAACCTGGTCATTGTCTGACTACCGAAGAAGAATCAAGTGCCAAGCCTTGGTTCTATGATATCAAGCGCTACTTGGAGAAGAAATAATACCCAGAAGGTGCTTTGAGTATGGATAAAAGAACACGAAGGAGATTGGCCTCAAATTTCTTTCTAAATGGGGAAGTCTTGTACAAGAGAAATCATGACATGATCCTACTCCGATGTGTAGATGAACAGGAGGCCGAGCGAATCATAAAAGAGATACATGAAGGACTGTTTGGTACCCATATGAGTGGGCATACGATGGCAAAGAAAATCCTTAGAGCAGGATACTATTGGCTAACAATGGAGGATGATTGTTATTCTCATGTTCCAATGTGCCACAAATGCCAAATTTATGCTGACAGGGTACACGTGCCTCCCACTCCGTTGAACGTCTTGACTTCACCATGGCCTTTCTCCATGTGGGGAATATATATGATTGGGATGATTGAACCAAAAGCCTCAAATGGGCATAGGTTTATACTTGTTGCCATAGATTACTTCACAAAGTGGGTCGAAGCTGCCTCTTACGCTAATGTTACCAAGCAAGTGGTTGCTCGCTTCTTGAAGAATAACATCATATGTAGATACGGGGTTCCTCACCGGATCATTACTAACAATGGGTCAAATCTCAATAACAAGACGATTGAAGAGTTATGTACCAGTTTCAAAATTGAGCATCATAATTCAACACCATACAGACCCAAGATGAATGGAGCTGTCGAAGCTGCGAACAAGAATATCATTCAGAAAATGGTGATCACGTATAAAGATTGGCATGAGATGTTGCCTTTCGCGTTGCACGGTTACCGTACTTCAGTACGTACTTCGACAGGGGCAACACCTTTTTCTTTGGTATATGGCATGGAAGTTGTCCTCCCGATAGAAGTTGAAATTCCTTCGATGAGAGTTCTGATGGAAGCTAAATTAGACGAAGCAGAATGGGTCCGAACAAGGTTTGATGAGCTCAATCTTATTGAGGAAAAGCGTATGACGGCACTATGTCATGGACAACTTTACCAGAGACGTATGAAGAAAGCTTTTGACAAGAAAGTACGTCATCAGACTTACCAGGAAGGTGATTTGGTGCTCAAACAAATCACTACCATGCACAGAGAGCCCAAGGGCAAGTGGGCGCCTAATTATGAAGGACCGTTTGTGGTGGTGAGAGCTTTCTCCGGAGGTGCCTTGATTCTTGCAAGAATGGACGGTGAAGAACTTTCTACCCCCGTGAATGTGGATGCAGTTAAAAGATATTATGTCTAAAAGATTGGAATAAAAGACGCTAAGTCGAAAACCTGAAAAGGCGACTTAGGAAAAAATAGGCTATCCCGGTGGACTGAAAACCCGAAAGGGCGGTCCAGGCAAAAATTAGGGATAAAAATAAAAATTTAGCCCGCTGAGTTGACAACCTGAGAGGGCGGCTCAGGAAAAAAATGGCGTCCCGGTGGATTGAAAACCCGAAAGGGTGATCCAGGCAAGAGTTAGGGACTAATTCCAAGGAAAATATTATATTCTGTACATTCATTTGATTATGGGGAGCTATGAAAGAGAAGGATCCATCCAATCGTCTTCCTACAAAGTTTAATTGATGAGATTTTCAGAGATATAGGGACCATAGTGTCGCTCCCACCAAAATGACACCTGGTCAGAAGGGGTACAGACGCGAACGGTCGGCGAAAGAGAAAGAAATGAATAGAGTCGCCAGCTAGGCATTTTTATCCCGAAGGAAAGGTAATGCTGCATAAACCTAGGAAAAGATGGATAAGACGGTTGCGAACCAGAGAGACTGAGAAAGGGGGTTGGTTACAACCTGGGAAGGTATTAGCACCCAGATTTTCCTCCGTACTCGACGGGATCCATGCTTAAAAGATTTGTGTTTTAAAGGGGTAGTGTCAGTGCAATCTGTGTATCAAAGCTGGAAAGAATGCAAGTGTCAGTGTAAAAGAAATGTGAGGTGTATAAGAGAAGTGTCAGTGTAAGAACAAGAATGAAATGCTCAAGACTGTGAGGCTAAAAGAATAAGGCTGGAAGAGGGGGAATATACAGAGACTTTTGTTCGATAACTGTTAAGTTATGCCTACGTATCCTCTCGTGCAATGAGGAAGTCAGAACACCGTAGTTCGACTCAAAGAGACTGAAAGATAAATTGACATATGAACTGCTTGCTTGTCTATGCTCAAGTGTATGACCTGTCTGGCTCAGGTGCAAACTGTCTTGCATTAGACGGAAGAAGCGAGTTCTCGTTTGTGAATGAATGAGATGAGAAAAGAATCCCGAAGGAGACGATTATTGTTTGTTTTTTGTGTTTTCAGTCTTTTATTGCTTTTGAAGTTTGTCATAAGAAAATGAGCTTAAGCCTAAACCAATGGGTTAGTAAACTCATCACATCCTCCCTCTGATTAGGGGTAATGAGAATACCATAAGTATGAAGTAAACACCTCACACTTAATCACCATGATGTAGGATTAAGATCATTAACCTACTTGTGATTATTTAAATGTTTTTGTAGTTTTTGTTTAGTGTTAAGTAATGAGTTTAAGCCATAATCAAGGATTTAATGGACTCATTACACTATCCTAATAGAAGGATAATAGATGAGAACATTTAAGCTGAGAAAGACTCCTCAACTTAATCCATGATTAGGGATTAACCTCATGACAAAACAAAGCCTTTGTTAAATGGAGTTTAATTAATGGTAAGATTAAGAAGTGGATTTTTATGGTTTGTAAGACAACTTGAGGGGGACTTGTCCATTAACACTAGGGTTAGTCCTTCTTAACCAATTAAGGAAGAATTAGAACCCTAATGTAAGGCCCAAGTTACAAGCTTGATGTCTTGATGATTATTAAGTGGATTGATTAAAGGATTTAAACACATTAAGGGTTTAACACTTAGGATTAAATTTATACACTCCATCCTAATAGAAGGATACATGCATAACCTTAATCACAAAGCCTTAAAACCTTTAGGGTTTAGTCCTTGATTAAGAGGTGAGAAGAGGAGACTCAAAGATGACACAAAGGTAAAACTAAGTGGGGGACTAATCAAACCCTAATTATTATCATGCTTGGTTATTCCTAGGGTTAGTGAGGTTTGCAAGAAGATCTTCAGAGAAACCACCAGGAAGGAAGCAGATGAAAGGAGAAAGAAGCAAAGAGAAGCAAAACAACTTGCTTCACTTAAGAAGACAAGTTGCTTGAAGAAAGAAAGTAAGATGAACATGAATGAGCAAGCTCAATCCAATACACAAGATAAAATGCAGCAAAGATGCAAGAGAGATGAGAAGAGATTGTGAGAAGTGAAGGCAAATTCACTTCTCAAAACAACTTACCGCCTGAAAAGTTAGCAAAAGAAATGAAATGCAATGCAAATGAGATGAAATGTCATGATGCAAACCAAATTCAGAAGCATGAACATGATGTTAATGATGCTAAGAGATGATACAAACATAAGGCAAGACATGATAGTGATCATACAAGGGCATGGATGCAGATGAAGCATGCCTTGAACCATGGAAGTTCAAGAAGAGTTTATGAAATGCAATGGACATATAGCATGGCAAATGAAAGATGCAATGATCAAACATGATTCTAATATGTCCTAAGATGTATTATGAATCATGTGGATTCACAAAATGTCATGGCAAGTTATTGAATGCAAGCACATGTGAGATGGATGCAAAGGAAGGCACAAATTAGGGTTTATGATCAACACACAAAGCAAAATTCAAAATCAGAAGCAAATGACATGATAAAAAATTGAAAATGCAATCAAAGATACCCTAAACCTATACAAGCTCACTGCCCAAAGGAGGGGACCTAACTCTTATCCTAGTGAAAGTTATGAATTTCTCAAGTCAATTAGGGTTTTAAGGTACCTCATCATGAAAAATGCAAAACAAATTGAAAATGCAAGATCAATTGAAACCAATTTTATCCTATAAACTACATTCTATGAAGAATGCAATGCAAGAAGAACCATCATCAAACTCTCAAGGGTTAGGCAGAATGAATTTTTCAAAGTTTGAACCAAAATGTTGCCTTAAAATGAAATTAATTCCAATGAAAATTGTCAAAATGCATTAAGAACTAAAAAGAAATTTGCTTTGAGAGTTGGATAATGTTTCTAAATGCAATGTGAATTTTTTGGTGATTTTTAAATACCTAAATGCATTTTTAATTAATTAATTTTCATTAATTAATTAAAAATAAACATTTAAATGATTTAAAAATAATTTTTAATGCAAAAAATAAAAAATAAAATTATATTCAGAATGAGAAAAATATTTTAAGTTAGCATGCAAAGAATAAAATTTTTATAATGGGTTTTGATATTTTAAAATAAATGAGAAAGAAAATGCAATAAAAATGAATTAAAAATATGAATTAATGGAAGTAATCCAATCCAGTGGCTGAGATTCAAACAAAAAGGGGAGGGAATTGACCTGCGCGCGCGAATGAACGGCCCAAATTCAAACTTGCCTAATTATGTTATTAGCCCTAATCCTAACCCTAATCACTTTCAGATGACCGGAACAGTGTTCCGGTCATCTTCTCCGGCAAGCTCCTCACCCCATCTCCCTCAAAACGCATCAAAACTTCACCAAAATCTCCAGAATTAAACCCTAAACATCACTGAATCTAAACCCCACCCCATAAATCATTTATTTTTCATGAATCAGAAGAATCAAACCAAAACGCATTTCACGGGCAAAGTTTCAGAACAAGCATACATGGTCATTTCTCACTCATTTTCAAAATAAATCACATCAAGATAATCAGTGAAGCATAAGGAAGCATTTAGAAACTAAAAATGAGAGTTCTGGAAAAAAGTTCTTGAGCTCAGCTGAGATGGAGCTTTCATCCTGAGAGTTTTCTGCCTGCTTCTTTGCTTCCAAATGTCTCCAATGATCCTCTTGATGAAGCTTTGAAGCTTGGTTGGAGTTTAAAGTGGCTGGTTTGTGAGCTTGATGAAGTTCTGTTCAATGAGGGGTGAGAATCGTGTTTCTGAATGAGGTGGTTTCAGGGACAAATGAGGGTTGGGAAATGATCAGGGGAACATGTTGAGTGATTCTATGAAGTTTGTTTTGACGTTTGATGCTTGTGTGATGAGTTTCGAAGGAAAGTGCATAAGAGGAGAGTTTTGTGAACTATGGCTTATGAGAGAGATCAAGATTGTGTGTGTTATGTGTTGAGTCTCTTTTGGTACATGTATCACACTTGGATAGGTCAGAGGAGTTGGTGTGGCCTAACTTGATTGGTATGGGCCATTTTGCATAAAGTCAATGTTTTGTGTAAGAGAGGTATGGGTCAATGGCAGGCCAAGGACAAAGGGGTGTCCTGCGCAGCAAGGATTAAGGAGAGCCATAGAATCAGTCTTGAGGCCAATTAGCAAGTGGATTAGGGTTTGTGAGATGTTTTGCAACTTTGTGATCTTTTGGCCCTTTTGTGATTACTTGAAGCATAAGTCATGAAAATGGACAAACCCTTGGTGCATTCTGATTTTTAGGTATTGGTTTATGTTTGTGCAAAGGTTAGAAGTCCATTTGAAGTCACATTTTGCCTTGGCAAGGGGTTTTGCAACTTTGCCTCTTTGGTGCAAGACCTGAAATTATGTGATTTTTCCCAACTTTGACAAGCCATAACTTTTGATCCAAAATGAATTAGAATGTGTTCTTGTACTTTTTGAAAGGGAATGATCCAATCTACAACTTTCATGACCAAAGTTTTCTCATTTGAAGCATTTTTGAATCAATTTGAGGAGGTTGAAAAACTTTCCCAAATGGCAAGTTTACATTACAAGTCACTTTCCCAAAAAGGCAACTTTGCAAATGGCTTGAAATTATTCAATTTTGTGAACTTATAACATCTTCTATGATCAAATAAAGATCATACATGTTAAAAATGATGGATAATGCCCTTTGATTGGGTCATTGGGGGCCTCAGATGCCCTGATTTTACACTGACTTGCCCAAGAAGTCAACTCTTGATCAGATGCCTTCCCCATTGAATTTCTTCATGAAAATTGATATGCATGATCCCTATACCATATAGAGACCAAAAGAAACAAGAATGACCAGAAAATTTGGAGTTATGGCCTTTGAAACCAAAACCCTAATTTTATGTCATCTGTGCAGTTAAACATGGCTCTGCTTCCATGCCTTTCTCAGTTCTTGTGATTCTTTGAATTTCTTGACTTTGTGGGGATATAATATGATGCTTGAACATTCATGGACCCCTTTTAAGTGATTGATGACCTTTGGAGTGGCTCAAATGGCTCTTGGATTGCTCAGATCACAAACCCTAGATGTAGATGACTTAGAAACAATGCCGTGAAGCAAAAATGCAATATGTGATGATGTGATTGAACTTATGCATATGAAAAGATCACAAGCCATGGTGTGAATGGGTGAGGGCAAATTTGGGGTGTTTACAGCTGCCCCTATTCAAGCATGAGCTAGCTGTGCAGGATGTAAGCGACGGCTTAACAGGCAAACAAGATAACTTGTGGTTGAATACCAAAGACAGTCCAAAATTTGCACTCACAAAATGAAGAAGAAAAGGGATATAGATTGTAAAGGAAAATAAAGTATGTTTATAAAGTGCGGGCGACGGAGGACGACTGTCGAGCAGAGGACGACTGCCGGGGATGAAGCAATGACGGGGATGACCGACATGCTGGGGAAAATGCAGGAAGTAAAGCAATGACGGGGACGGCCGACAAGCTGGGGATATAAGAGATTAAGATAGGGACGGCCATCAAGGTTTTCTGGGGGTTATAGGTAGATGATGGGGACGACCATCAAGTTCGAAGCATAAATGAAATAAATGATGAGGTACGGTCATCAGAGGTGAAGGACAATCACCTAGCAGGGGACGACTGCTTCTGTTGGGGATAAGATGAGGGACGGTCATCTAAGGTGAAGGACGATCACCTGGCAAGGTACAGTTGCCAAAAAGTACTACGACATAGGACGAATGCCGGATAGAAAAAGTCGACGATGGGGACGGCCATCGGATAAACATGATGAAGGATGATCATCAAGAGGTGAATGACGACCACCTAGCAGGGTACGGCTGCTCTCAGGGTTTATCATGACATAGGATGAATGCCAGATAACAAGGTCAACGATGGGGATGACCATCAGATAGAATGATGAAGGACGGTCATCAAGAGGTGAAGGACGATCACCTAGCAGGGGACGGCTGCTGAAAATATCACGACATAGGACGAATGTCGGATAAGAAGGGGTTCTAATGAATAGAGACTCCACTGGGAATGATGAAGGACGATCATCAAAAAGGTGAAGGACAATCACCTGGAAGAGTACGGCAGCCAAAAGGTATCATGACATAGGACGAATGTCAGATAGAAAGGAAATAAATCATTGGGATTTGCTGGGAATCTTCCGGGGGATGGTAGACACAGACGAGTGTCTAAATTCAAGAAGACATAAGTGTTTGACACGGTGTATAGATTAAAGGTGCGGACGAGCATCCTTAAGACTATGATACGGACGAGTATCAGGTAGAAACAAACGCTTGATGCATGTTCAGAGATGATGATACGGACGAGTACCAACTGGTTAACAAAGAACACGGACGAGTGTCGGATCTTAGGGGATTTAAGTGATATGTACAAAATACGGACGAGTACCTGTACGAGTAAAAAGGTGATGAGTAACAAGTATGAGTGAAACACGGACGAGTGTTTAACCTGCTGGGGAGAGTGCGACACGGACGAGTGTCGGAAAAGCGTATTATAAACAAGTGTTTGATTTCCAAGGTGTTTGGATAACTATGCTGGGGAAGGTGACACGGACGGGCGTCAAGGAATTGTGTATATATGTATCTGTGAGTGCAAAGGGGATGCTTTGGCTTTCTGCTGGGGGTATGACATGGACGGGTGTCAGGAAGCAACGGTAATATATGGGTCGTCTGTTTGTAAAGAATGCTCGGGCGACTTTACTGGGGAATGCTGACACGGACGAGTGCCAAATGGAGTGTGTATCTGTATCTGAAAGGGGACAATTCTGTCTCTCTGGTGAGGGATTGGGGAAACATTTTGTATACTGTATTCACAGGTGTTCAGTTTGACACATGGCTTATGATTATGCAATATGTTTTATTTTTGCCGTAATGCTCCGTATTAGACAGAATGCTACACTCTATGGGAAATATGATGCGAATGCTATGATTATGCAAAAGATACCGATCCGGGATTCGGATCCCGTTGCTGTGGAGATCTCTGGCTGATCTGCTTGAAGTGGACTTCCCAGCTGGGGATGAGATCACTGGTTGATTTGACATATGTGATTCTGCTCGGGGAAGTAGATCACTAATAGATCCTTTTCAGTAATAGGGGACCCAGCTGGGGCTTGTAGAAGCTTTTGTCACTCTGTTGTGAGATCTTCAGGTGTTGCTCTTCTGGATGGAGGCTGAAACTCTTGTGGAGAGATGGTTCCCGGTCTTTGCACTTGGCTGAGGAGGAATGATGATTGGCAACTTAACTGAGGAGAAAGCACCTCTGGTGCTAATCAGAAGATAGACTGAGTAGATAATGTTTAGACAGCTTGATGGGGAGAAACTTTCATGCCCCATGTCGTGCTCTGAACACCTGCAATCCTGTAAAGACAAAGAAACGTACAAGTATCCCTAGGTATCCCTTACTGGATTCCATCATAGGATTTTAGACACTCCCGGGAGTAAGCATATTTCCTGCAAGCACGTACTTTTTAGGAGAGAAGCATATGTATTTATGCAATCAATATCTTAAAGACATCGGACATTTTTTGCAAACAAAAAATAAAATGTATAAGACGAAACATGACTAAAAATCTGATTTTATTAATTCATGTGCTTTGAATTGGCAAATACAGTCATAGAAACAGATCCCCTAAAATGAGGAGATTGTTACAAATTGAAAAACAAAAGATGCTGGCAATGCTGATGACGCTTCAGGGAGCTTCCCTTTTTACTATGACTTGAATGACACATGACGCTCTTCTCGTCTTGCTTTCTGAAAAAGGCTGATTCTGACCGATACTTGAACCTTTCGGAGCTTGCCAGGTTGTAAGTAATACAGATGAATTCAGAATGCAATTGTTCGCTTATTCCCTTATTTTGCGTGGATCGCCCTTTCGGGTTTTCAATCCACCGGGATACCCATTTTTGCCTGAGTCGTCCAATGCGGCTTTTCAACTCAGCGGGTGTACATTTTTATTTATCTTCCCTTATTTTTGCCCGAGTCTTTTATTCTGTTTTTGACTCGCCGGGATGCCCTATTTTTGCCTGGACTTACATTCTGTTTTTATGTCCAGCGGGTCATTTTATGCGAAGTATTTTTTAACTGCATCTGAATTCACAGGGGACAGGAAGTCTTCACCATCCATAGTACTGAGCATCAGTGCTCCACCGGAGAAAACTTTCTTTACTACGAATGGACCATCGTAGTTCGGAGTCCACTTGCCCATGTGGTCTGTATGAGGAGGGAGGAGTCTTTTCAGCACAAGATCTCCTACTTGGTACTCTCGGAGCCTTACTTTTTGATCGAAGGCTTTCTTCATTCTCTTCTGATATAACTGCCCATGGCAGATTGCATCTAATCTCTTCTCTTCAATCAGATTCAGTTGCTCGTATCGGGATCGGACCCATTCTGCTTCATTTAGTTTAACATCCATCAATACCCTCAGGGAGGGTAATTCAACTTCAACAGGTAGGACTGCCTCCATACCATAAACAAGCTGATACGGTGTTGCTCCAGTGGATGTTCTGATGGAGGTACGGTACCCATGCAAGGCAAACGGTAGCATTTCATGCCAGTCTTTATAGGTAACCACCATCTTCTGCACAATCTTGTTGATATTCTTATTAGCTGCCTCGACAGCGCCATTCATCTTTGGCCTGTAAGGAGAAGAATTGTGGTGTTGGATCTTGAAGTCCCGGCATAGTTCTTCCATCATTTTGTTGTTCAAGTTGGAACCATTATCAGTAATGATTCGCTCGGGAACTCCATACCGACAGATGATGTCTCTTTTCAGAAATCGGGCTACCACTTGCCTTGTAACATTTGCATAAGAAGCTGCTTCGACCCACTTGGTGAAATAGTCAATAGCAACCAGGATGAATCTGTGGCCGTTTGAAGCAGTCGGTTCAATCTTGCCAATCATATCAATGCCCCACGTGGCAAAGGGCCATGGTGAAGACATCACATTCAAAGGATTCGGAGGCACATGCACTTTATCCGCATAAATCTGGCATTTATGACATTTTCTGGCATAAGCACAACAGTCTACATCCATTGTGATTCAATAATAGCCTGATCTTAGCAACGTTTTAGCCATGGCATGCCCTCCAGCATGGGTACCAAAGGATCCTTCGTGCACCTCGTGCATCAATAAGTCTGCCTCTATCCTGTCAATGCATTTGAGAAGTACCATATCAAAGTTTCTCTTGTACAGGGAACCGTCAGTATTCAGGAAGAAACTACCAGCTAACCTTCTTAATGTCTTCTTATCATTGGAAGATGCCCCAGGTGGGTATTTTTGATCCTCCCAGAAGCATTTAATGTCATGGAACCAAGGCTTATCATCTTTAACAACATCTGCTGAGAACACATATGCTGGTCTGTCAAGTCTAGACACTGAAATCCGAGGCACAAAGTTGGCAGCTTGAACTTTGATCATGGATGAAATGGTAGCCAGAGCATCTGCAAACTGATTTTCATCTCGAGGGATATACTCAAGCTTGACTGTTGTGAAGAAAGTCAATAACCTTCTTGTATAATCCCTGTAAGGTATCAGATGATCTTGGTGTGTGTACCATTTGCCGTTGGTTTGATTAATTACCAGAGCTGAATCTCCGAACACAGTCAAAGTCTTGATCCTGAGGTCAATGTCTTCCTCAAGACCCATAATACAAGCTTCGTATTCAGCTTCGTTGTTAGTGCAGTTAAAGGTGAGTTTTGCCGAGAAAGGCATGTGAACTCCCTTAGGTGTAATGAGTACTGCACCAACACCACGACCATTCATATTAACAGCCCCATCAAACATCATAGTCCATTCTTCTTCCGGGTCAGGCCCTTCAGTGTGAATAGGCTCTTCATGATCTTTTTTTTTATGAACATGATGTCTTCATCCAGGAAGTCAAATCTCATAGGCTGGTAATCATTAATGGGTTGCTCAGCAAGATAATCAGACAATACACTGCCTTTGATGGCTTTTTGAGATGTGTACTGAATGTCATATTCTGTGAGGATCATTTGCCATTTTGCAACCCGTCCGGTAAGAGCTGGCTTCTCAAATATGTACTTAACTGGGTCCATTTTTGAGATCAACAAAGTGGTGTGGGTCAACATATACTGCCTCAGTCGGCGAGCAGCCCACGCTAAAGCACAACATATTTTCTCGAGCAGTGAATAACGTTGTTCACAGTCGGTAAACTTTTTGCTTAGGTAGTATATTGCATACTCTTTTCGACCAGACTCGTCATGCTGGCCCAGCACATACCCCATTGACTCTTCTAATACTGTCAAGTACATGATTAGAGGTCTTCCTTCAACTGGAGGCATAAGGATTGGAGGCTCTTGCAAGTACTCCTTGATTTTGTCAAAAGCCCTCTGGCAGTCTTTGTTCCACCTGACCGTTTGTTCTTTTCTCAACAGCTTGAACAAAGGCTCACAGGTTGCTGTAAGGTGAGATATGAACCTTGAAATGTAGTTCAATCTACCTAAGAAACCCCGAACTTCTTTTTCTGATTTTGGTGCAGGCATTTCTTGAATGGCTTTGACTTTATCAGGGTCAACTTCAATCCCTTTTTCACTTACAATAAATCCCAGCAACTTACCGGATCGCACCCCGAATGTGCATTTGTTGGGATTTAACTTCAGTTGGTACTTCCTCAGACGCTTGAATAGCTTCAACAGATTTACCAGGTGGTCTTCTTCTGTGAGGGACTTGGCAATCATGTCATCCACATAACATTCTATTTCTTTATGGATCATGTCATGGAATAATGTTACCATAGCCCGTTGATAAGTTGCACCCGCATTCTTTAGTCCGAATGACATCACCTTGTAACAGAACGTGCCCCAAGGTGTGATGAAAGTTGTCTTCTCCATGTCTTCAGGTGACATCTTGATCTGATTGTATCCTGAAAATCCGTCCATAAAGGAGAACACCGAGAACTGGGCCGTATTATCAACCAATACATCAATGTGAGGTAAAGGGAAGTCATCTTTCGGACTGGCTCTGTTCAGATCCCGATAATCCACACACATCCTCACCTTGCCATCTTTCTTAGGCACAGGTACAATATTAGCAACCCACGGCGGATAGCTAGTCACAGCAAGGAAACCGGCGTCCCACTGCTTTTGTACCTCTTCTTTTATCTTCACTGCCATATCTGGGCGAGTACGACGCAATTTCTGTTTCACCGGTGGGCAGTCTTCTTTCAGTGGCAGCTTGTGCATGACAATGTCGGTGTCCAACCCTAGCATATCTTGATAAGACCAAGCAAAGACATCCACATACTCCCGAAGCATATCAATCAATTGCTTTTTTACTGAATCTTGCAAGCAGGCCCCGATCTTAACCTCTTTCACATCTTCTTCCGTACCAAGATTAACCGTTTCGACCTCCTCCTGATGAGGAGTGCTAACCTTCTCCTCTTGCCTTAACAACCTGGCTAGCTCTTCAGGCAGTTCATAGTCTTCTTCAACCCCTTCATCAGCTTGATTGATTGGATTGTCAAAGTCATACGAAGTCATAGCTGTGTTGTTGTTGGTGCAGTCTGAAAGGCACTCTCTGCAAGGGTTTAGATTGTTCATTTTAGTGATCGATTTTAATCTTGTTTAGAAAAAGTGAAATGAAGTTATCATTTTGGAAAACATTGCCATTTTATTTTTGTACAAAAAGAAAAATGAAAAACAGTGAGCGGAAAAGGAAAAGACTCATTTGCAAAAGATGTCCGATATTCATTGATTGATCTGTTTACACAAAATTACAAGATGGCCCGATTACAAAATGAGTCTTGACATCTTGGGCAAGATGCAAGACTTGATGCATGCTTAAAAATACAGGAAATAATAATTACTCTGCAGGAGTAACCCTTATAATTTCCTGGGAAGACCAGTTAAGGACTTGGCTCCCCGGGACCCTTGGACGTATGCTGCTCTCCAGGTTGCGGTCGCTTTCTTCCTCGTCTTCCAAGTTGTTTACTGCATTCGGGGTGAGCATTCCCACGCTGACAAAATTGGGCTTCTTGGCAGCCTCTGATTGATCTTGTTGAGTTGGTTTGTAACCCAACCCAAATCTGTCCTCCTTATTCTCCACGGGTAGCAGCTTGCCCCAGCCTTGGGCAGTACCCTCTTCAACAACCTTCCTGGCTTGCTGATAAGACGTCATGGAAGTTCCCAGTACAGCAGATGCTTCATTTATGTTCAGGGCCTCAAACCCTTGGCTCATAGTTTCATGGATTTCTCCATCCATTTCTATGTATTTGTACGTAGCCAGATGGCTAACAAAGATGTCTTCTTCCCCACAGATGGTGATGATTTGGCCCTCCCACTCGAATTTCAGCTTCTGGTGAAGGGTAGACGTAACAGCGCCAACGGCATGGATCCAGGGTCTACCCAACTAACAGCTATAGGCCGGCTGAATGTCCATCACATAGAAGGTAATCTTAAAAGTCTGCGGGCCAATCATCACAGGCAGATCAATCTCCACAAGCACTGATCTTTTAGAGCCATCAAATGCTCTCACTACCAAATTACTCGGACGCAATGCCAAGCCATCATACTCCAGCTTCACTAAGGCTTTCTTTGGTAGAACATTGAGTGACGACCCAGTGTCCACCAGTACATGAGATAAAACAGCACCCTTGCACTCTAGAGTGATGTGTAAAGCCTTGTTGTGGTTACGTCCCTCATTTGTTAAGTCAGCATTGGTAAAACCTAGTCCATGGCTGGTGTTGACATTTGCTACCACAGTTTCTAGCTGATTAACAGTGATCTCCTCATGCACGTATGCTGCGTGCAGGACTTTCAGTAATGCGTTCCTTTGAGCTTCAGAACACATTAACAGGGATAATATGGAGATCTTTGAGGGAGTTTGGTGAAGCTGATCCACCACCTTGTAATCACTTCTCTTTATGATTCTCATAAACTCGTCTACATCTTGTTCAAAAGACGTCTTCTGAGTTTCTTTGACGGCTGGTTCTTCAAGCACCACACTCTTTCCTTTTGCTTTGGCAGTAGCTTCTGCTTCAACATTAGGTCTTTGCATTTGTGAGGCAAAAAGGCGTCCGCTTCTGGTGAAGCCTCCGCCTCCCCCAACATTATCAATTTGTGGAGAAGAGGTTGAAGAATCCAAAGTGATTTTCTCCCCGTTGCAGTAGAGATCAGAGCCATAATGCCAAGGTATGGCATTACTACTTTCATAAGGAACGGATCCAGGCACCGTAATGGTAACTGGACTGACTGCTGCAGAGGATGGTATTATGACGGTGTGTGGATCGTAGTAGATTGTGACTGGTGACCTGGCAGGAGGTGCCACTGTTTGTTGTTGAAAGTTGTTGTTTGGAGGAACATTTGATGGATGATAGTAGATGGTGACTGCTGAGATGTCTTCATTAATTTCTGCTGATGTTGTAGAAGATTCTGCTGAATAAATGGATGCCGATGTTGTAGAAGAAAGTGTTGTTGACATTTGATTTGTTGAAGTGATGGGTGGAGCCATTGTTGATGATATTGATGAATCGGTAGGAATGATCGTTGCTGTAGTTGTAGGAGAATCAGGAATCGTTGTCAAAGGAATTGCTAGATTTGTAGGCGTTGTTGTTGAGATCTGAAGGATACCACCTTTGATAAGACCATCTATGCCGCTTCTTAAGTTATCACACCCATTGACTGCAATGTTGCAATACCCACAACCGAGCTCACACCCGGGGAACATCTGGCATTCTAGAAGCTGAGCTTTAATTTCAACCAGAGGTGTTCGAATCTGTGCAACACTGGTGATCAAAGTAGAGTGCTTGCCCTCCTCAATGGCATTAATCCTTGGCCCACCATGGTTAGGCATAGGATTCTTGTTGACATTTGTAGGGGGTGCGAAGTTGAGGGCTTTAGAATCCACCAGATCCTGTACTTTCATTTGTAAAGCCCTTCATTTCTCAATATTGTGGCCAGGTGCATTGGAATGGAAAGCACATCTGGCGTTGACATCATAATTCCTTGGAAGATTGGAGGGATCTGGTGGTGCCAATGTCCTTAATTCAACCAAGTTGAGTTTCAGGAGTTGTGGCAATAAGGCAGCATAAGGCATAGGGATATGGTAAATCACCCTATTTGCCTGTGACGGTCTTTGCTGAAAAGGTCTTTGTTGTTGATTGCTGTTGTTGTTGTGGTTGGTTCTTTGTGGCGGGTACTGAACTTGCTGTTGATAATGTGGTTGTTGTTGTGGTTGATATGCTAGTTGTTGAGGGATCGGAGCTGGAATAGTGACAGCTGCCACTGATCTATGAACATACTGAGGTCTGCCCCTGTTGGCATGAATGGCATTTGTCTCACCGGTTCTTCTAGGTCCCACAAAAGGCTTCCTGGGATTACTGGACGAACTTGCACCGTTATCATAAATCTTACCCATCTTCAAAAGGCTTTCAATCCTTTCCCCAGCTATAACTACGTCAGCGAAACTGGTGGAAGAAAAGGCAGCTAGCCTATCAATATATGTTCCTTGCAGAGTATTCATGAACATGTCGGCCATCTCTCTTTCCGACATGGGTGGCTGGACAGCAGCAGCAAGCTGTCTCCACCTTTGGGCATATTCCCTAAATCTTTCCCTGGAGGATTGAGACATTCCCATCAGAAGAGTCCTGTTAGGGGCCATGTCCAGATTGTATTGGTACTGCCTGATGAAAGCTTCAGCTGGGTCCTTCTAGCATTTGATAGTGGCCCTGGTCAAGTGTGAATACCACTCTCTTGAAGCTCCAGTCAAGCTATCTTCAAAGTAAAACATCCAAAGTTTCTCATCCATGGTATATGCTTTAAGTCTCCCCAGGAAGGACTGTAGGTGAGTTCGTGGACAGGAAGTTCCATTGTACTTCTCGAAGCACGGGGGTTTAAACTTGTGGGGAATCCTTACCCCATCCACTAACCCCATATCCATTACATCGAAGCCTGAGGAATTTTGAGACTCCAGAGATCTCAACTTCTCGGCAATTTCATCAAACCTCCTATCATAAACTTCATCTCCAGCTCCCATTACAGTAAACTGCTCCTCTTGAGGATCTTCTTGCAAGATCCTACCTGCAGTAGTGTTGCCCGATACATTCCTTGGGATGTTGACTTCCGGATCTAGATGAGGTTCAAATACTGGTAGATTAACATGAGGCTGACCTCCCTCATTATTACTAGTTCCTCCAGTCCCAGGATGAGGTTCCTCGGGGTTTTGTCTTTCTACCAATGCCCTTAACCTCTCTTGACTTTGGGCCAAGTTAGTCATTACAGTCATGAATTGGGCCATTTGGTTCCTCATCTCCACTCTTTCGTTAGCCATATGAGTTCTGACCTCTGTCAGGTCCTGCTGTACTTGATCCATTTGGATACCAGGAAGGTTGTTGCGAGTAGGATACCGGTGCGGACGGTTGAGAGGGAACACCCGGCGGCGAGCAATAATTCCTGAACCACAACAGAGTTAGTAACAAACAAACCAATAACAAAAACCTACAAAACAAAACAAAAGTTAGTATGCAATGCATTATGCTTATTTGTTTTCCAAGGTATCCGGCTTGGTTCTTGGTTTTGACCTTTCCAGACCCCGAGGAAGATTCTTTGATGTTGTTGAGAAAAAGAAACCCCATAATGGAAACAAACTACAATATATTACAAATGGTGAATCATACATAGTTTGTTTTACAACATATGTCCTTGAAGGGTCAAAATACAACGCAAAAGAAAAAGTACATCAAATGAAAATAACAACAATCAAAAGGTCAGACATCTAGGCCAAACTCATCCTCCTTAACCTCCTTCAGAAGTGCCTCAGTCACTGGGCCAGCTGGATGCTCTGTAATGTTTCTGATGAGGAGGTTTCTGGTAGCAATGGCAGTGGTCAGCTTCTTGTGCCTGTCCTGGTCCTTTGACCTCTTCAATCCAGCCCTAAGCTTTAACTCTGAAATCTCCTTCTGGGCTGCCAGCAAAGCTTCTTGTTGCTTCTTTTCATTGGCCTCTAACTGCTCAATCCTGGCTTGAGTTCTCTTATCTTCTTGTGTCCGGGCTTCAGTGATCCTGACCCACCTAGCCTGACTTTCTTGCAGATAGAGATCAGTCCTAGCCTTTTGAAACTTGGCTTCTTTGCAGGCATTCTTCAATATTTTCTCCCCAGCTCTTGCTTTCTTGATGTAGTCCTCTCTTTTCTCAATCTTGTCCAGATGCTCCACCTTAAGCTTCTCCAACCTCTCAATGTCTAGACGGCCATCACTTCTTTCCCAAAGAGTCTTCTTCAGAGCTTGAGACAGATTCTCATTCCTTTCCTTCAGCTTTTCAAATTCTTCCAGGCTGACAGTGGCTGCTGGCTGTGTTGTGGATGGTCCAAGTATATCTTCAATGGTGAAGGGCATTCCAGCAATCTGAGCCCTAGCATGGGACCAGTCATAGTACTGAGCTGAAGCAACATTATTGCACCTTCCAAGAATAGCCATCCCTTTTGTCTGGATGTTGTCCCAAGCCCAGGATGCTTGTCTGACAGCAACTAGATTAGGCTTTATCTCACAATACAGGGTCTCAGCTAAATCTTGCACTCTAGGAGGGTGAATCAAAGCATAGCCCAGTTGCCTTTTAAACAGCAAAGGATTGTAGTTGATGCAACCCTTTACTCCTATCAGAGGTACATTTGGGTATTGCCCACAGCTAGTGATGATGTCTTTGCCTTTGGTGCTCTGGGTACACCATCTGATGTCATCTGAAGTCAAAGTAATGAGCCTCTTGGCTCAATTCTTCTGCTGGTGAGGATTCAGGAAGGCATCTGTCTTAGGTAGGTGTTTGAGCAGCCAGGTGTGAAACAAAGGAGCACAACATCTCACTAACTTCCCCCTTTGTTTCTCATTCCTCTGATGAATGGAATAGTAGAAGTCTCCCAGCAATGTGGGTACTGGGTTCCTCAGAAGGAAAAGATGAATGGCATTCTTGCTGATAAATTTGGGCTCATCTGCAAACAGTACAACCCCATATATGCTGAGAGCTAGCAATGCACAAACTGCCCTCCATTCCCCCAAAGAGGCCTTCAGGATGGCCTGAGAAATCAAGAAGTCTAAGTGTAAACCAGGGATCCCAGCCTTTGTTGTCATGTTCTGTTCAATCAAAGTAGGCTCCAGGTACAGTGCTTTTGCCACTTCTCCATTGCTGGGAGAAGTCATCTCTGGGTTGAAGGGGATCCCACCCCTGACAGGTGTAAACACCCCAAATTTTCCCTCACCCATTTCACACCATGGCTTGTGATCATTTCATGTGCATAAACTCAATCAAGGCATCTCATATTACATTTTTGATTCATTGCATTGGTTCAAAGTCATCTGCATCTAGGGTTTGTGATCTGAGCAATCCAAGAGCTATTTGAGCCACTCCAAAGGTCATCAATAAATTCAAAGGGGTCCATGTATGTTCAAGCATCATATTATATCTTCTCAAAGTCAAGAATGTCAAAAAAATCACAAGAACTGAGAATGGTATGGAAGCAGAGCCAGGCTTGACTGCACAGTTGACCTAAAATTAGGGTTTTGGTTTCAAAGGCCATAACTCCAAATTTTTTGGTCATTCTTGTTTCTATTGTTCTATATATGGTATAGGGAGTATACATATCAATTTTCATGAAGAAATTCCTTGGGGAAGTCATTTGATCAAAGGTTGACTTTCTGAACAAGTCAGTGCAAAATCAGGGCATCTGAGGCCCCCAATGACCCAACCAAAGGGTGTCCTTCATCATTTTGAGTGTATATGATCTTTATTTGATCATATAAGAAGTTGGAAGTTCACAAAATTGAGAAATTTCAAGTCTTTTGCAAAGTTGACTTTTTGGGCAAGTTTGACTTTTAATGAAAATGTCATTTTATGCAACTTTTTCAACCCTTACTTTTTGATTCAAGAAAGCTTCAAATGGAAAAACTTTGGTCATGAAAGTTGTAGAATAGATCTTTCCCTTTTCAAAAAGTACAAGAACATGACCTAATTCATTTTGGATCAAAAGTTATGGCTCATCAAAGTTGGCAAAAATCACTAAAATTCAAGTTATGCACCAAATGGAAAACTTGCAAATTCATGTACCAAGCATTCTATTGACTTCAAAATGACTTCAAAACTTCATCACATGATCATACATGACCCAAAAACAGAATTGGCCCAAGGGATTTTTCATCTTTGTGACTTGATTTTCAAGAAATCCATAAGTAATTTCCATAAAGGTGCAAAGGGGGATTCTTGGCAAAACCATCCTCCCATGAATTGTGTGATCACCAAATGATTTCTATGCATTGCCATGACTAAAAGAAGTTCCATGCTACAAAATTCATCAAGAAGTGTCTCATGTATATGGCACAAAATCATGAGAAAACACCAAGTGGGCAAGTTGCAAAAGCTAGCATAGCTCATGATCCACATGTTGCAGTCATCCATAGGCAATCTAAGGGTCATCCTTGACTCAAGCTGAGGCAAGACAAGCCCTTAGACAGCTGCTGCCATAACCCATGCTGCAAGTACAAGTCACCTTGACTTTTTGGCCAAAACCACCATACCCTTGGAACAGTGAGCAGCCACCTCTACTGACCTGCTCCACAGGCTATTCACACATCTTGGGAGTGTTATAGCACAAAATTGGCCCTTGAAGCAAGCCAGAACACAGCCTTCACAAAAACTGTCAAAGAGCTTCTCTTCTTCGAATCTCCCTCTCCAGCTACAAAACATCCATTTTCTCTTCACCATTGCATCACACACACCCAAGAGAACAAGAATCAACCATTGATAGAGCCTGAAACATCACATACATAGACCTCATTTTCTGATACACCAGAATTGAACCTCTCAAAATAGCCTGTTTAAACTCCATCCAAGCTTGCCATTAGCACAAGGGGAATCATTGGAGTGAGTTTGCACCAAAGAACGGCCCAGAAAGCCCAGAATCAGAAGCTTCCACCTCAGGTATGGCCATGAACTTTTTCTCACAGAGCTTGCATTTTATGTTATAAATTGATAGTGTATGTCTTGCTGGTCATGGGGATGTGCTTAGAATTGAAAATGAGTGAAAAATGAGGATTTACTGATGCTCTGAAATTTCACCCGTGAAAAATGATTTCTTCGATTGGCCTGATTCTTGAAGTTTAAATGTTGTTTGAGGGATGATTTGTGTTCTAGGATGTTAGAGGATCATTTTGTTGTGTTTAATTTGAAGTGTGGTGGCCTGAATCATGATCTAGGGTTTTCAACCCGCCGGAGAAGATGACCGGAGCTTCCCTCCGGTCACCTGAAAGTTGTTAGCCCTAATCCCTGTAATTAATGGGCATTTGAATCTGATGCGTTGGATCCTTTGACTTGGTTTGACTAGGCGCGTGTTTGTGTGGTCCAGATGTGTCCATTTTGCCCTAATCTCCATTAACCTAATTAATCCATTTAATTAATTCATAAAACCTGATTTAAGCCAGAGTCCATCCTGACCCTTGATTCACGCGCCAAGTCAACCTCTGACCCCCCAACTTTGAATCTGATGCGTTGGATTGGATTACTTTTCATTTTTATTAATATTAATTCATTTGTTTTGCATTTCTTTTGTTCATTTATTTTAAAATAGTAAAATTTATTCAAAAATTCTGAATTTTTTTATACACACTTTTATTTAATTTCAGAAACCAAAAATATTTTTATTTTTATTTTTTGCATTCAAAAAATATTTTTAAATATTTAAAAGCTTATTTTTAATTAATTAATGAGAATTAATTAATTAAAAATACTTTTAGGTATTTAAAAATCACCAAAAAAATTCATGAAACATTTAAAAACATTTAGAAACATTGTCCAACCCTCAAACCAAATTTCTTTTTTGATCTTGATGCATTTTGAGAATTTTTCATGGAATTAAAATCATTTTGATGCATTATTTTGATCCAAACTTCCAAAAATCACTTCTGCCTAACCATAAAGAGTTGGACTTTGATTCTTTTTGCATTGTGTTTAGCATGTCATGTAGTTTGTAAGATTAAATAGCCATGATTTGATCTTGCATTTTCCATTTGATTGGCATTTTTCTTGTTAAGGAACCCTAAAACCCTAGAAAACTTAGGAAAATCATAACTTGAATTAGGTTAGGAATTGGAACTTCTCCTTTGGGCAGTGAGCTAGTATAGGTTTAGGGATCCTTTGAATGCATTTCCAATTTTTTATCTTGATGTTTGCTTCTGATTTTGGTTTTTGTTTGATGCTTTGATCATAAACCCTAATTTGGGCTTCCATATGCATCCATCTTGCATTTGCAATCACACCTTGACTTGCCATAGCATTTTATGCATTCTTTTGATTCATTGAACATCTTAAGACATATTGAAAGCATGTTTGATCATTGCATCTTGCATTTGCCATGTTGTATGCCATTTGCATTTCATAACTTTTCATGTATGTTCATACTTCTTAACTTGTTTCATTTGCATCCATAAGCTTGTATGATCATCCCCATGTGTTGTTTCATGTTTGTAGCATCTCATAGCATCATTAACATCATGTATGTGCTTCTGGTTTTGATATGCATCATACCATTTCATTTCATTTTGCATTTGCATTGCATTTTCTTTTCTAACTTTTCAGGTGGTAAGTGACTTTGAGAAGTGAATTTGCCTTCACTTCTCACAATTTCTTTTCACCTCTTTATACATCCTTGCTGCATTTTTTGTATGTGTTTGAGTTTGAGCTTGCTCATTCTTCTTCTTCCCACTTGCTTTCTCAAAGTGACTTGACTTCTTGAATGAAGCAAGTTACTTTGCTTCTCTTTGTTCCTTTCATCTGTTTCCTGGTGGTTCCATTGAAGACTTCTCTTGTAAACCTCACAAACCTTAGGAACAACCAAGCATGACAATGATTAGGGTTTTGTTTAGTCTCCCCACTTAGTTTTACCTTTGTGTCTCTTTGAGTCTTCTCTTCTCACCTCATAATCAAGGACTGAACCCTAAAGGCTTTAAGGCTTTGTGATTAAGCTTATGCCTGCATCCTTCTATTAGGATGGAGTGTATAACTTTAATCCTAAGTGTTAAACCCTTAATGTGTTTAAATCCTTTAATCAATCCATCTTAATAATCATCAAGACATCACACTTGTAACTTGGGCCTTGCATTAGGGTTCTAATTCTTCCTTAATTGGTTAAGAAGGACTAACCCTAGTATTAATGGACAAGTCCCCCTCAAGTTGTCTTACAAACCCTAAAAATCACTTCATCATCACACCATTAAATAAAATCCACTTAATAAAGGCATTGTTTTGTCATGATTTTAATCCCTAATTATGGATTAAGTTGAGGAGCTTTCCTCAGCTTAAACATTCTCATCTATTATCCTTCTATTAGGATGGTGTAATGAGTCTGTTTAATCCCTGATTATGGCTTAATCTCATTACTCAACACTAAACAAAAACCACACAAACATCTAAATAATCACAAGTAAGTTAATGATCTTAATCCTACGTCAAAGGTGATTAAGTGTGAGAATCTGACTTCATACTTAAGGTACTCTCATTACCCCTAATCAGAGGGAAGATGTGATGAGTTTACTAACCCATTGGTTTAGGCTTAAGCTCATTAATTTATGACAAACTTTCAAAAGCAATAAAAGACTGAAAACTCAAAAACAAACAATAATCGTCTCCTCCGGGATTCTTTTCTCACCTCATTCACTCACAAGCGAGAACTTGCTTCTTCCGTCTAATGCAAGACAGTTTGCACCTGAGCCAGACAGGTCATACACTTGAGCATAGACAAGTAAGCAGTTCACAAGTCAATTCATCTTTCAGTCTCTTTGGGTCGAACTACGGTGTTCTGACTTCCTCATTGCACGAGAGGATACGTAGGCATAACTTAACAATTATCGAACAAAAGTCTCTGTATATTCCCCCTCTTTCCAGCTTCATTCTTTAGCCTCATGATCTTGAGCATCTTATTCCTGTTCTTACACTGACACTGTACATAATACACTTCACTTCTTTTACACTGACACCTGTACATCCTTTTTCAGCCTCTTTTACACACAGATTGCACTGACACTACCCCTTTAAAACACAAATCTTTTAAGCGTGGATCCCGTCGAGTACGGCGGACAATCTGGGTGCTAATACCTTCCCAGGTTGTAACCAACCCCCTTTCTCAGTCTCTCTGGTTCGCAACCGTCTTATCCATCTTTTTCTAGGTCAATGCAGCATTGCCTTTCCTTCGGGATAAAAATGCCTAGCTGGCGACTCTTTTCATCTCCAGTGAGTTCACTGCTGTGTGTTCTCATTGTTCTCTTTCGCCGACCGTTCGCGTCTGTACCTTTATTTGGGCCAATCCCATTTATCGGGAGCGACAGCTTGGCGACTCTGCTGGGGACCCTTATACTGCAACCAGGGCTTCTGGTTCTTTTTGTGGGTTCCTCCTAGCGCTTGATTGATTTGTGTTTACTGGGGTGTTATGTGTTATCTGTGCTTGTATTTTTATCTTTATCTTTGGTTATTGCTTTATGTACAGTTGCTTTACTGCTTTCTTTATTGCTTTGCATATATCATATTGTCATACTATGCTGGCTGGATCTGTTTTGTTGCTTTGGTGGGTGGGTGTTCTATTGAGAGTTAAGGTCCTACACCTGGGACCTGAGTGACACCTAGGCTAGAGTGGTTCATATTCTTTCCCATTCCATCTCGGTCTGGTGCGGGAATATGAAACGCGGTTCAGATATGGGTTTCTTCTTGAGAACTCTATGTTGCAGATTTCCTGCAATACTAGGACTATCTGGGAAGCCTGCTAAGTCTGGATGACCTTTAGTATTGACCTTCAGAAACTGAGGTGAATTAGAGGAGGAACTTTTATGGTTATTGTAAACACTGTACCTCCGGGTTAGAAGTGTTTACACTTCTCATAACTGATCCAAGTCTGAGGATCCTTGTTTTAGAACACCACCTGTGAGGGGGTTGGGCTGTTTACAGGTTTGCAGGTACCCTTGGCCTCAGCATACCCTATTACTTTGAATTGATTAAGAGTACTCCATTTTGGAACAGTTCTTGTGATTTTAACCCTGGACATGTGACTCTTTATTTGAGTCCCCCACCTTGGTTACTGGACTTATAGACCTCCATCTGGATTTCTTGAACATACATAGACTTATATCAGAGCATTTGATCAGATCCAGCTCAGTCACAAACCCTTGCATATCATTTGCATACATCATCATTGCATCATTTGACATTTGCTTATTTGTTTTTCAGGGTATCCATACTTTATTTTTGGCTTGGTTTTGACCACATCATCAGTATAGACCTATCTTCATCAGTTATCAGCTACCTGCTTCAGTCACCTGCACCAGCCAGTCAGTGGTCCATTTTCAGTGTTATCATCAGCACCTGTCTCAACTCCTCTTCAACAACATGGCACCTAAGAAGAGTAATATCTCCTATCATTTCTTTCAGCCTGAGCTAGCTGACATCAGGAAGATTCAGACCCTGATTACTCCAGACCATATACCACTGTTCAGAGAACACTATGGAGGTATACTTGATGTGGTTGTGGATCTGGACCCTTCACAGAGGAGCTTGATTCATACTTGCCTGCAGTTCTATGATCCTCCACTGAGGTGTTTCACTTTTCAGGATTTTCAGTTGGGCCCTTTGTTAGAAGAGTACTCATCATTGGTTGGTATACCTATCAGGGGTGGAGTCCCCTTTAACCCTGAGATGGTTTTTCCAAGTAATGAAGAAGTAACAAAGGCATTGCATCTGGAATCAGTTCTAATTGGGCAGCATATGACTACTAAGGCTGGAATCTCTGGCTTGCATCTGGATTTCTTGATCTCTCAAGCTACCCTGAAGGCCTCTTTGGGAGAGTGGAAAGCAGTCTATGCTTTATTAGCCCTGAGCATATATGGGATCATATTATTTGCAGATGAGCCTAGATTCATTAGCAAGAATGCAATCCATCTTTTCATCCTGAGGAACCCAGTGCCCACTTTATTGGGGGATTTTTACTACTCAGTGCACTAGAGGAATGAAAAGCAGAGGGGAAGATTAGTGAGGTGTTGTGCTCCTTTGTTCCATACCTGGCTTCTCAAGCATTTGCCCAAGACAGATGCATTTTTGAATCCTCATCATCAGAGAAACTGGGCTAGAAGACTCACTGTTCTGACTTCAGCTGATATCAGGTGGTGCACTCAAAGCACCAAGGGCAGGGATATCATTACCGGTTGTGGGCATTTTCCCAATGTACCCCTGATAGGAGTTAAGGGTTGCATCAACTACAACCCTCTGCTATTCAAAAGACAGCTGGGCTATGCATTGGTCCACACTCCTAAGGCACAAGACTTGGCTGAGACTCTTTACTGTGAGAACAAGCCTAATCTGGCTATTGTCAGGCAAGCAGCCTGGGCCTGGGACAATGTTCAGACTAAAGGAGTAACCATTCTGGGGAAGTGCAACAATGTGGCATCAGCACAGTACTATGAGTGGTCCCATGCCAGGGCTCAAATTTCTGGGATGCCCTTCACCATGGAAGATATACCTGGACCATCCTCAGCACCATCTCCTGCCACTGTCAGCTTAGAGGAGTTTGAGAGCTTGAAAGAGAGAAATGAGAAGTTGACTCAGGCTTTACAGAAGACCCTCTGGGAGAGGAGTGATGGTAGGTTGGATATTGAGAGATTGGAAAAGTTGAAGGTGGAGCATCTGGCTAGGATTGAGAAGTCTGAGGATTATATCAAGAAGTCTAGGGCTGGAGAACAGATCTTGAAGAATGCCTGCAAGGAAGCCCAGTTCCAGAAGGCCAGGACTGATTTGTATCTGAAGGAGAGTCAAGCTAGGTGGGTCAGGATCACCGAAGCTCGTACTCTGGAAGATAAGAGGACTCAGGACAAGATCGAGCAGCTGGAAGCTAGTGCAAAAAAGCAGCAGGAAGCCCTGGCAGCAGCCCAGAGGGAGATCTCAGAGCTGAAGATCAAAGCTGGAGTGAAGAGGTCAAAGGACCAGAGTCAACACAAGAAGCTAACTGCAGCTGTTACTACCCGGAATCTCCTTATCAGGAATCTCACGGAGCGTCCAGCTGATCCTGTGACTGAAGCACTTCTCAAGGAAGTTCAGGAGGATGAGTTTGGTCTTGGTGTCTGACTTTTGCTTGTTGTTGTTTTCATTTCATGTACTTTTATTTTCTTATGTTGTATTTTGACCCCTCGGGGCATGTTTTGTAAAGAACAAACTATGTACCATTTGCTTTCTGTTGTAATATATGTATCAGTTTGTTCCATTTGAGTTTCCTTCAAAGCAACATCAACAGCATCTTCAAGGGTCTGGAAAGGTCAAAACCAAGTGCCAAGCCGGATACCTTGGAAACAAATAAGCATACTGCATTGCATGCTAACCCTTTGTTTGTTTTGTAGGTTTATTTTGTTGTTGTTGCTAACTCTGTTGTGATATTCAGGAACTATTGCTTGACGTCGGGTATTTCCACTCAACCGTCCACACCGATATCCAACCCGTAACAACCTTCCGGGCATACAAATGGACCAGGTACAACAGGACCTTGCAGAGGTCAGGAACCAAATGGCCAATGAAAGATTGGAAAAGAGGACCCAGATGACACAGTTTATGGAAGTGATGAACAATATGGCTCAGAGCCAAGAGAGATTGAGAGCAATGGTAGAAAGGCAGAATCAGGAAGACCCCCATATAGGGACTGCTGGGACAAGCAACAATGAAAGGGTCCAACCTCATGTCAACCCCCCTGTATTTGGACCCCACCTTCATCCAGAGATCAACATTCCTGCTAATGTACAAGGGACTGCCACTGCAGGCAGAGTGCTGCAAGAAGACCCCCAGGAGGATCAGTTCACAGTAATGGGTGCTGGGGATGAGGCATATGACAGAAGGCTGGATGAAATTGCTGAAAAATTAAGATCCTTGGAGTCCCAAAACTCTTTGGGTTTTGATGTTATGGACATGGGTTTAGTGGACGGGGTCAGTATTCTCCATAAGTTTAAGCCTCCTTGTTTTGAGAAGTATAACGGGACTTCCTGCCCACGGACCCACTTACAATCCTTTTTGGGAAGGTTGAAAGCATATACCATGGACGAGAAGCTATGGATGTTTTATTTTGAGGATAGTTTAACCGGAGCGTCAAGGGAATGGTACTCCCATCTGACTAGAGCGACCATCAGGCGTTGGAAGGACTTGGCAGAGGCATTCATCAGACAATACCAGTATAATTTGGATATGGCACCCAACAGGACCCTCCTGATGGGGATGTCACAATCATCTAGAGAAAGCTTCCGGGAGTACGCCCAAAGGTGGAGGCAGTTGGCTGCTGCTGTTCAGCCACCTATGTCAGAGAGGGAGATGGCAGATATGTTTATGAACACCCTCCAAGGAACATACATTGACTGGCTGGCTGCTTTCTCTTCTACCAGCTTTGCAGATGTCGTTATAGCTGGAGAGAGAATTAGAGCCTGTTAAAGATGGGCAAAATTTCTGACAACGGTGCCAGCTCATCCAGCAACACAAGGAAGCCTTTTGCGGGCCCAAGAAGAACTGGTGAGACCAATGCTATCCACACCAACAGGGGCAGACCCCAATATGTTCATAGGTCTGTGGCAGCAGTCACCATTCCCGCTCCAATTCATCCACAACCAGCTTATCAACCGCAGCAGCAAAATTATCAGCAACAAACTCAGTATCCTCCTCAGAGAAACTACACCAACACCAACAACAACAATCAGCAAAGACCATTCCAACAGAGACCTTCTCAGGCCAATAGGGTGATCGATCCGATCCCTGTGCCATATGCCACATTACTGCCACAACTCCTAAAACTCAACCTGGTTGAGCTAAGGACGTTGGCACCTCCAGATCCCACCAGTCTACCCAGAAATTACGACTCCAACGCCAGATGTGCTTTTCACTCAAATGCACCTGGCCACAGTACAGAGAAGTGCAGAGCTTTGCACATGAAGGTACAAGACTTGGTAGACTCTAAAGCTCTGAACTTTGCACCACCACCAAATGTTAACAAGAACCCTATGCCAAACCACGGAGGTCCCAGAATCAATGCTATTGAAGAAGACAAGACGTCTTACTTGATAACCAGTGTGGGTCAGATTCGGACACCGTTGGTAGAGATCAAAGCTCAACTCCTCGAATGTCAAATGTTCCCGGGATGTGAGTTAGGGTGTGCTTATTGCAACATTTCAGTGAATGGTTGTGATAACTTGAGAGATGGCATAGATGGCCTCATCCAGAGTGGCCTGCTTCAAATCACAACATCAATTCCTACCAATCCAGCAATCTCATCAGCAACAATTCCCGTGTCTTCCACAAATACAACAACCATTGTTCCAAGCAACTCTTCAATCTCATCAACGAATGCTTCATCTGCTACTTCAACGGACCAGATATCAGCAAACATCCCTTCTACAACTTCAGCACCACTTCATTCAGAGTCTCCTACAACAACAACACCCATCCTTCCAACAATGTCTCCTACAACTTCAGCAGCAAATGTCTCAACGGTTACAATTTATTATGATCCTGAAAATGATTCTGCTTACAACTCACAAAATGCCACTCCTATCAGAGCACCAGTCACAATATATTATGATCCACAGACTATCACGGTCCCTTCTGCAGCTGCCATCAGTCTAGTCACCATCACGGTGCCTGGGCCAGTACCTTATGAAAGCAGTAATGCCATCCCCTGGCATTACGACTCTGATTTATACTGCGGAGGACAGAAAATCACTCTTGAATCATCAACCCATGCACCACAAATAGACAATGTGGGAGGAGGCGGAGGCTTCACTCGAAGCGGACGTCTCTTTGCTCCACAAATTCAAAGACCCACTGCCAAAGCAGAGGCTGCTGCCAAGGCAAAAGGTAAGAGCTTGGTGCAAGAAGAGCAAATTGTTAAGGAAGCTGAGAAAACACCTTTTGATCAAGAAGTTGATGAATTCATGAGAATCATCAAGAAAAGTGATTACAAGATAGTGGACCAGCTTCACCAGACGCCTTCCAAGATCTCTATTCTATCATTGCTTATGTGCTCCGAGGCTCATCGGAATGCACTACTAAAAGTCTTGCACGCAGCTTATGTGCCAGAAGAGATCACCGTCAATCAGTTGGAAGCTGTGGTTGGAAATGTTAATGCTAGTCATGGACTAGGGTTCACCAACACTGATTTGACTACGGAAGGCCGCAATCATAACAAGGCTTTGCATATTACCATTGAATGTAAAGGTGTAGTTCTTTCCCATGTGCTGGTAGACACAGGATCATCCCTTAATGTCTTACCTAAAAAAGCACTTGTGAAGCTAGAGTATGACGGATTGGCATTACGTCCCAGCAACCTGGTAGTGAGAGCCTTTGATGGTTCTAAGAGATCGGTTCTGGGCGAGATTGAGTTGCCTATAACGATTGGCCCACAAACTTTCAAAACGACCTTCTACGTGATGGATATACAGCCTGCCTACAGCTGTCTATTGGGTAGGCCATGGATTCACACCGCTGGCGCCGTGACCTCAACCCTTCACTAGAAGTTAAAATTCGAGTGGGAGGGCCAAGTCGTTACTATCTGTGGAGAGGAGGATATTTTTGTGAGCCACCTGGCTACTTACAAATATATCAAGATGGATGGGGAGATCCACGAAACAATGAGCCAAGGGTTTGAGGCCTTGAACATAAATGAAACTTCTGCTGTACCTGGAACCTCAATAACGTCATACCAACAAGCCCGGAAGGTTGTTGAAGAAGGAATTGCCCAAGGCTGGGGCAAACTGCTACCTGTGGAGAAGAAAGAGGATAGATTTGGGTTGGGTTACAAACCAACTCAACAAGATCAAGCAGAGGCTGCTAAAGAGCCCAACTTTGTTAGTGGGGGGATGCTCACCCCCGATGCTGTCAACAATTTGGAAGACGAGGATGAAAGCGACCGCAACCTGGAGAGTTGGATCCGTCCAAAGATCCCGGGGAGCAGTATCTCAAACTGGTCTTCCCAGGAAATTATAAGAGTTACTCCTGCAGAGTAATTATTATTTCCTGTATTTTTATAGCATGCATCAAGTCTTGCATCTTGCCCAAGATGACAAGACTCATTTTGTAATCGGGCCATCTGTAATTTTTGTGCAACAAGAAATATCAGACATCTTTGGCAAATGAGTCTTTTTCTTTTCCGCTCACTGTTTTTCCATTTTTCTTTTTGTACAAAAAATAAATGGCAGTGTTTTCAAAATGACAATTTCAATTTCACTTTTCTAAACAAGATTAAAATCAAATCACTAAAATGAACAAACTGGACCCTTGCAGAGAGTGCCTTCCAGACAGCACCGACAACAGCACGGCTATGACTTCGTATGACTTTGACAATCCAATCAATCAAGCTGATGAAGGGGTTGAAGAAGAATATGAGCTTCCTGAAGAGCTAGCCAGGTTGTTAAGACAAGAGGAAAGGGTTACCACTCCTCATCAGGAGGAGGTTGAAACGATCAATCTTGGTACAGATGAAGATACGAAAGAAGTTAAAATCGGGGCCCGCCTACAAGACTCAGTGAAGAGACAACTGATTGACTTGCTTCAAGAGTATGTGGACGTGTTTGCTTGGTCTTATCAAGATATGCCAGGGTTGGACACCGACATTTTTGTGCACAAGCTGCCTTTGAGAGAAGAATGCCCACCGGTTAAACAGAAATTGCGCCGTACTCGTCCAGACATGGCAATGAAGATCAAAGAAGAGGTACAAAAGCAGTGGGACGCCGGGTTCCTCGCTGTAACTAGCTATCCACCGTGGGTTGCTAATATAGTACCTGTGCCTAAGAAAGACGGCAAAGTAAGAATGTGTGTTGACTACCGGGATCTGAACAGAGCCAGCCCGAAAGATGATTTCCCTTTACCTCACATTGATGTATTGGTGGATAATACGGCTCAGTTCTCGGTATTCTCCTTCATGGATGGATTTTCAGGATACAATCAGATTAAAATGTCACCTGAAGACATGGAGAAGACAACCTTCATCACACCCTGGGGCACGTTCTGCTACAAGGTAATGCCATTTGGGCTCAAGAATGTCGGCGCAACATATCGACGGGCTATGGTAACATTATTCCATGATATGATCCATAAGGAAATCGAGTGTTATGTGGATGACATGATTGCCAAGTCCCTTACTGAAGAAGACCACCTGATAAATCTGTTGAAGCTGTTCAAGCGTCTGAGGAAGTACCAACTGAAGTTGAATCCCAACAAATGCACATTCGGGGTGCGATCTGGTAAGCTGCTGGGATTTATTGTAAGTGAGAGAGGGATTGAAGTTGACCCTGATAAAGTCAAAGCTATTCAAGAGATGCCTGCACCGAAAACTGAAAAAGAAGTTCGAGGGTTCTTAGGGCGATTGAACTACATCTCAAGGTTCATATCACACCTTACGGCAACCTGTGAACCCTTGTTCAAGCTGTTAAGAAAGGAACAAACGATCAGGTGGAACGAAGACTGTCAGAAGGCTTTTGACAAGATCAAGGAGTACTTACAAGAGCCTCCAATCCTTATGCCTCCTGTTGAAGGAAGACCTCTGATCATGTACTTGACAGTATTAGAAGAGTCAATGGGATGTGTGCTGGGCCAGCATGACGAGTCTGGTCGAAAAGAGTATGCAATATACTACCTAAGCAAAAAGTTTACCGACTGTGAACAACGTTATTCACTGCTCGAGAAAACTTGTTGTGCTTTAGCATGGGCTGCTCGCCGACTAAGACAGTATATGTTGACCCACACTACTTTATTGATCTCAAAGATGGACCCAGTTAAGTACATATTTGAGAAGCCAGCACTTACCGGACGGGTTGCAAGATGGCAAATGATCCTCACAGAATATGACATTCAATACACATCTCAAAAAGCCATCAAGGGCAGTGTGTTGTCTGAATATCTCGCTGAGCAACCCATTGATGATTACTAGCCTATGAGGTTTGACTTCCCTGATGAAGACATCATGTTCATAAAAGCAAAAGATCATGAAGAACCTGTTCACACTGAAGGGCCTGACCCGGAAGAAGAATGGATTATGATGTTTGATGGGGCTGTTAATATGAATGGTCGTGGTGTTGGTGCAGTACTCATTACACCTAAAGGAGTTCACATGCCTTTCTCGGCAAAACTTACTTTCAACTGCACTAACAACGAAGCTGAATACGAAGCTTGCATTATGGGTCTTGAGGAAGCCATTGACCTCAGGATCAAGACATTGACCGTGTTCGGAGATTCAGCTTTGGTAATCAATCAAACCAATGGCAAATGGTACACCCACCAGGATCATCTGATACCTTACAGGGATTATACAAGGAGGTTATTGACTTTCTTTACAACAGTCAAGCTTGATTATATCCCTCGGGACGAAAATCAGTTTGCAGATGCTCTGGCTACCATTTCATCAATGATCAAAGTTCAAGCTGCCAACTTTGTACCTCAAATCTCAGTGTCCAGACTTGACAGACCAGCATATATGTTCGCAGCAGACATTGTCCAAGATGATAAGCCTTGGTTCCATGACATTAAGTGCTTCTTGGAGGATCAGACATACCCACCTGGGGCATCTTCCAATGATAAGAAGACATTGAGAAGGCTTGCTGGTAGTTTCTTTCTGAATACTGATGGTTCCCTATACAAGAGAAACTTTGATATGGTACTCCTCAAATGCGTTGATAAGACAGAAGCAGACTTGTTGATGCATGAAGTGCACGAAGGATCTTTTGGTACCCATGCAGGAGGGCATGCCATGGCTAAGAAGTTGCTGAGATCAGGCTATTATTGGATCACAATGGATGCTGATTGTTGTGCCTACGCCAGAAAATGCCATAAATGCCAGATTTATGCAGATAAGGTGCATGTGCCTCCCAATCCTTTGAATGTGATGTCTTCACCCTGGCCCTTCGCTATGTGGGGCATTGACATGATTGGCAAGATTGAGCTGACTGCTTCGAATGGCCACAGATTCATCCTGGTTGCCATTGACTATTTCACCAAGTGGGTCGAAGCAGCTTCCTATGCCAATGTTACGAGACAAGTGGTAGCCAGATTTCTGAAGAGAGATATCATCTGTCCATACGGAGTTCCCGAGCGAATCATTACTGATAATGGTTCCAACTTGAACAACAAAATGATGGCAGAGCTATGCCGGGACTTCAAAATCCAACATCACAATTCTTCTCCTTACAGGCCAAAGATGAATGGCGCTGTTGAGGCAGCAAATAAAAATATCAAGAAGATTGTGCAGAAGATGGTAGTCACCTATAAAGACTGGCATGAAATGATACCATTTGCCTTGCATGGGTACCGCACGTCAATCAGAACATCCACTAGGGCAACACCTTATCAGCTTTTGTATGGTATGGAAGCGGTCCTACCTGTCGAAGTTGAATTACCTTCCCTACGGGTGCTGATGGATGTTAAACTGAGTGAAGCAGAATGGATTCGGGTCCGATACGAACAACTGAGTCTGATTGAAGATAAAAGATTGGCTGCAATCTGTCATGGGCAGTTATATCAGAAAAGAATGAAGAAGGCCTTCGATCAGAAAGTCAGGCACCGAGAGTACCAAGTAGGAGATCTTGTGCTGAAAAGAATCCTCCCTCCTCATACAGACCACAGGGGCAAGTGGACTCCTAATTATGAAGGACCATTTGTGGTAAAGAAAGTTTTCTCTGGTGGAGCACTGATGCTTAGCACCATGGATGGTGAAGATTTCCCATCCCCTGTGAATTCAGATGCAGTTAAAAAATACTTCGCATAAAAAGACCCGCTGGACATAAAAACAGAATGTAAGTCCAGGCAAAAATAGGGCATCCCGGCGAGTCAAAAACAGAATAAAAGACTCGGGCAAAAATAAGGGAAAATAAACAAAAAAATGTACACCCGCTGAGTTGAAAAGCCGCGTTGGACGACTCAGGCAAAAATGGGTATCCCGATGGATCGAAAACCCGAAAGGGCGGTCCATGCAAAATAAGGGAATAAGCGAACAACTGCACTCTGAATTCGTCTATGTCACTTACAACTTGGTAAGTTTCAAAAGGATCAAGCTTCAATCGGAATCATCCTTCTTCAGAAAGCAAGACGAGAAGAACGTCAAAAGTCATACGAGTCATAGCAAAAGAGGAAGCTCCTTAAAGCGTCATCAACATTGCCAGCACATTTTGTTTTCTCATTTTTGTAACAATCTCCTCATTTCAGGGGATTTGTTTCTTTGACTGTATCTCGCCAATTCAGGGCACATGAATTAATAAAATCAGGTTTCCAGTCATGTTTTGTCTTGTACATTTTGTTTGCAAAAATGTCTGATGTCTTAAGAAAAAACTGATTGCATAAATACAGATGCTTATCTTCAAAAGGGATATGTAATAAAAGTCACATGCTTGCAGGAAATATACTTACTCTCAGAGGTGTCTAAACTCCTATGACGGAATCCGGTAAAGGATACCTCGGGATCATTTGTGCGTTTCTGTATCTTTGCAGGATTGCAGGTATCCAGAATGCAACTTGGGGCATGAAAGCTTCACTCCAGCAAGCTGACAAGTCGACACTCAGCCTTAGCACCCAAAATGTCTTCTCCCCAGCCGAGTTGCCACTTATTACTTATCCCCATCAGAGTTGCCAGGCATCACTTCTCTAACAGGGCAAAACCAGAAGGCGCCCATATCCCCGACTGAGTCAAAGATCCTCCTCAACAGAATCTCTAAAAAGGTCTTCCAATAATCTCTCTTTCTCTCCAGCCGAGTTGCCATTTCGTCCTCAGCCGAATACAAGAGTCGGGGAACCATCTCCCCACAGAACTTCAGCCTTTACCTAGGAGAGCAACGCACGAAGGGATCACAACAGAGTAGAGAAAGCTCCTTCAGACCCCAGCTGGGTCCCTCAATACAAGGATATGTCTATCATTGACCCATATCCCCAAGCAGATATCATCTCATCAGATCTACCAACGATCTCACCCCCAGCTGGGATGTCCATTTCAAGCAGATCGGCCAAAGATCTTCGTAGCAACGGGATCTGAATCCCGGTTGGGTATCTTTGCATAATCATAAGCATTCGCATCATATTCACCCACAAAGCGTAGCATTCTGTCTAATACGGAGCATTACGGCAAAAATCAAACATATAGCATAATCATAAGCCATGTTTTGAATCAAACACTTGTGAATAATGACATTCCATCAACGTACAGACTCACCCCCCAAAATCCCCAGCGGAGATTACCCGGCAAAATCAGTTGCCTCACATTCACAAACACCAGTATATACTCTCTTTGGCACCCGTCCGTGTCATACCCCCAACAAAAAGCCAAAGACGTCCTCTTTGCACTCACAAATACTTATATATAGCTTTCCTTGACATCCGTCCGTGTCATTTTCCCCAGTACAGTAACATAAACACTTATATACATCAGATACTTGTTTATACTATACTTTTCTTCCTTTTTGACACTCGTCCGTGTCACTCTCCCCAACAGTTAAATACTCATCTATACACCACTCATACTTATACGGATACTCGTCCGTATCTAATATACACCATTTATATATCCCCGCAGATTCAACACTAGTCCTTGTTCTCTGTTAACCAGTTGGTACTCGTCCGTACCATCATCTCAGAACATGTGTCAAGCGTTTGTTTCTACCTGATACTCGTCCGTATCATAGTCTTAAGGATGCTCGTCCGCATCTTTAATCCATACACGTGTCAAACACCTTTGTCTTCTTGAATGTAGATACTCGTCTGTGTCTACTATTCCCCAGAAAAGTCCCTTCAGATTCAACACTCGTCCGTGTTCTCTGTTAACTAGTTGATACTCGTCCGTATCATCATCTCTGAACACGTGACAGTATTTGTTTCTACCCGATACTCGTCCGTATCGTAGTCTTAGGGATGCTCGTCCGCATCTCTAATCCATACACAACATCTAAACACTTATACCTTTTGTTTTTGGATGTAAACACTCGTCCGTGTTTACTATTCCCCAGTAAATCGCCAACAAAGCGATTTCTCTTCTATCCGACACTCGTCCTATGTCGTGATATTTAGCAGCCGTCCCCTGCTAGGTGGTCATCCTCCACCTCTTGATGATCATCCTTCATCATGCTCATCCGATGGCCGTCCCCATCGTTGATCTTTTTCTATCTGACATTCGTCCTATGTCGTGATATTTAGCAGCCGTCCCCTGCTAGGTGGTCGTCCTCCACCTCTTGATGATCGTCCTTCATCATTTTATCCAATGGCCGTCCCCATTGTTGATTTTGGTTATCTGGCATTCGTCCTATGCCAAGACAAACCTTGAGAGCAGCCATCCCCTGCTAGGTGGTCGTCCTCCACCTCTTGATGGCCGTCCTCCATCATGCTCATCCGATGGTCATCCCCATCGTTGACCTTTATCCGGCATTCGTCCTATGTCGCGATACTTTTTCGGCAGCCGTACCCTGCCAGGTGGTCGTCCTCCACCTTAGATGACCGTCCCTCATCTTACCCGACAGAGCAGCCGTCCCCTGCTAGGTGATCGTCCTTCACCTTTGATGACCGTCCCTCATCATCTGTTTATTTCATTTATTCTTTAACCCGATGGCCGTCCCCGTCGTGGTCCCTTTTCTTTTTTAGCCCGATGGCCGTCCCCATCGTTGGTTACTTTACTTTGTGAACTTGATGGTCGTCCCCATCATGTTTCATTATCCCCAGAGAATTTTACAGCTTTACTTGATGGCCGTCCCCATCATAATTCTTTTATCCCCAGCATGTCGGCCGTCCCCGTCATTGCTTTATTTCCCGCACCTTTCCAGCATGTCGGCCGTCCCCGTCATTGCTCTTTACCCAGCAGTCGTCCTCTGTTCGACGGTCGTCCTCCGTCGCCCACACTTTACAATATACTTTATTTTCTTTTACAATCTATATCCCTTTTCTTTTTCATTCCGTGAGTGCAAATTTTGGACTGTCTTTGGTATTCAACCACAAGTTATCTTGTTTGCCTGTTAAGCCGTTGCTTACATCCTGCACAGCTAACTCATGTTTGAATAGGGGCAGCTATAAACACCCCAAATTTTCCCTCACCCATTTCACACCATGGCTTGTGATCATTTCATGTGCATAAACTCAATCATGGCATCTCATATTACATTTTTGATTCATTGCATTGGTTCAAAGTCATCTGCATCTAGGGTTTGTGATCTGAGCAATCCAAGAGCTATTTGAGCCACTCCAAAGGTCATCAATCAATTCAAAGGGGTCCATGTATGTTCAAGCATCATATTATATCTTCTCAAAGTCAATAATGTCAAAAAAATCACAAGAACTGAGAATGGTATGGAAGCAGAGCCAGGCTTGACTGCACAGTTGACCTAAAATTAGGGTTTTGGTTTCAAAGGCCATAACTCCAAATTTTTTGCTCATTCTTGTTTCCATTGGTCTCTATATGGTATAGGGAGTATACATATCAATTTTCATGAAGAAATTCCTTGGGGAAGTCATTTGATCAAAGGTTGACTTTCTGAACAAGTCAGTGCAAAATCAGGGCATCTGAGGCCCCCAATGACCCAACCAAAGGGTGTCCTTCATCATTTTGAGTGTATATGATCTTTATTTGATCATAGAAGAAGTTGGAAGTTCACAAAATTGAGAAATTTCAAGTCTTTTGCAAAGTTGACTTTTTGGGCAAGTTTGACTTTTAATGAAAATGTCATTTTATGCAACTTTTTCAACCCTTACTTTTTGATTCAAGAAAGCTTCAAATGGAAAACCTTTGGTCATGAAAGTTGTAGAATAGATCTTTCCCTTTTCAAAAAGTACAAGAACATGACCTAATTCATTTTGGATCAAAAGTTATGGCTCATCAAAGTTGGCAAAAATCACTAAAATTCAAGTTATGCACCAAATGGAAAACTTGCAAATTCATGTACCAAGCATTCTATTGACTTCAAAATGACTTCAAAACTTCATCACATGATCATACATGACCCAAAAACAGAATTGGCCCAGGGGATTTTTCATCTTTGTGACTTGATTTTCAAGAAATCCATAAGTAATTTCCATAAAGGTGCAAAGGGGGATTCTTGGCAAAACCATCCTCCCATGAATTGTGTGATCACCAAATGATTTCTATGCATTGCCATGACTAAAAGAAGTTCCATGCTACAAAATTCAGCAAGAAGTGTCTCATGTATATGGCACAAAATCATGAGAAAACACCAAGTGGGCAAGTTGCAAAAGCTAGCATAGCTCATGATCCACATGTTGCAGTCATCCATAGGCAATCTAAGGGTCATCCTTGACTCAAGCTGAGGCAAGACAAGCCCTTAGACAGTTGCTGCCATAGCCCATGCTGCAAGTACAAGTCACCTTGACTTTTTGGCCAAAACCACCATACCCTTGGAACAGTGAGCAACCACCTCTACTGACCTGCTCCACAGGCTATTCACACATCTTGGGAGTGTTATAGTACAGCATTGGCCCTTGAAGCAAGCCAGAACACAGCCTTCACAAAAACTGTCAAAGAGCTTCTCTTCTTCGAATCTCCCTCTCCAGCTACAAAACATCCATTTTCTCTTCACCATTGCATCACACACACCCAAGAGAACAAGAATCAACCATTGATAGAGCCTGAAACATCACATACATAGACCTCATTTTCTGATACACCAGAATTGAACCTCTCAAAATAGCCTGTTTAAACTCCATCCAAGCTTGCCATTAGCACAAGGGGAATCATTGGAGTGAGTTTGCACCAAAGAACGGCCCAGAAAGCCCAGAATCAGAAGCTTCCACCTCGGGTATGGCCATGAACTTTTTCTCACAGAGCTTGCATTTTATGTTATAAATTGATAGTGTATGTCTTGCTGGTCATGGGGATGTGCTTAGAATTGAAAATGAGTGAAAAATGAGGATTTACTGATGCTCTGAAATTTCACCCGTGAAAAATGATTTCTTCGATTGGCCTGATTCTTGAAGTTTAAATGTTGTTTGAGGGATGATTTGTGTTCTAGGATGTTAGAGGATCATTTTGCTGTGTTTAATTTGAAGTGTGGTGGCCTGAATCATGATCTAGGGTTTTCAACCCGCCGGAGAAGATGACCGGAGCTTCCCTCCGGTCACCTGAAAGTTGTTAGCCCTAATCCCTGTAATTAATGGGCATTTGAATCTGATGCGTTGGATCCTTTGACTTGGTTTGACTAGGCGCGTGTTTGTGTGGTCCAGATGTGTCCATTTTGCCCTAATCTCCATTAACCTAATTAATCCATTTAATTAATTCATAAAACCTGATTTAAGCCAGAGTCCATCCTGACCCTTGATTCACGCGCCAAGTCAACCTCTGACCCCCCAACTTTGAATCTGATGCGTTGGATTGGATTACTTTTCATTTTTATTAATATTAATTCATTTGTTTTGCATTTCTTTTGTTCATTTATTTTAAAATAGTAAAATTTATTCAAAAATTCTGAATTTTTTTATACACACTTTTATTTAATTTTAGAAACCAAAAATATTTTTATTTTTATTTTTTGCATTCAAAAATTTTTTTTAAATATTTAAAAGCTTATTTTTAATTAATTAATGAGAATTAATTAATTAAAAATACTTTTAGGTATTTAAAAATCACCAAAAAAATTCATGAAACATTTAAAAACATTTAGAAACATTGTCCAACCCTCAAACCAAATTTCTTTTTTGATCTTGATGCATTTTGAGAATTTTTCATGGAATTAAAATCATTTTGATGCATTATTTTGATCCAAACTTCCAAAAATCACTTCTGCCTAACCATAAAGAGTTGGACTTTGATTCTTTTTGCATTGTGTTTAGCATGTCATGTAGTTTGTAAGATTAAATAGCCATGATTTGATCTTGCATTTTCCATTTGATTGGCATTTTTCTTGTTAAGGAACCCTAAAACCCTAGAAAACTTAGGAAAATCATAACTTGAATTAGGTTAGGAATTGGAACTTCTCCTTTGGGCAGTGAGCTAGTATAGGTTTAGGGATCCTTTGAATGCATTTCCAATTTTTTATCTTGATGTTTGCTTCTGATTTTGGTTTTTGTTTGATGCTTTGATCATAAACCCTAATTTGGGCTTCCATATGCATCCATCTTGCATTTGCAATCACACCTTGACTTGCCATAGCATTTTATGCATTCTTTTGATTCATTGAACATCTTAAGACATATTGAAAGCATGTTTGATCATTGCATCTAGCATTTGCCATGTTGTATGCCATTTGCATTTCATAACTTTTCATGTATGTTCATACTTCTTAACTTGTTTCATTTGCATCCATAAGCTTGTATGATCATCCCCATGTGTTGTTTCATGTTTGTAGCATCTCATAGCATCATTAACATCATGTATGTGCTTCTGGTTTTGATATGCATCATACCATTTCATTTCATTTTGCATTTGCATTGCATTTTCTTTTCTAACTTTTCAGGTGGTAAGTGACTTTGAGAAGTGAATTTGCCTTCACTTCTCACAATTTCTTTTCACCTCTTTATACATCTTTGCTGCATTTTTTGTATGTGTTTGAGTTTGAGCTTGATCATTCTTCTTCTTCCCACTTTCTTTCTCAAAGTGACTTGACTTCTTGAATGAAGCAAGTTACTTTGCTTCTCTTTGTTCCTTTCATCTGTTTCCTGGTGGTTCCATTGAAGACTTCTCTTGTAAACCTCACAAACCTTAGGAACAACCAAGCATGACAATGATTAGGGTTTTGTTTAGTCTCCCCACTTAGTTTTACCTTTGTGTCTCTTTGAGTCTTCTCTTCTCACCTCATAATCAAGGACTGAACCCTAAAGGCTTTAAGGCTTTGTGATTAAGCTTATGCCTGCATCCTTCTATTAGGATGGAGTGTATAACTTTAATCCTAAGTGTTAAACCCTTAATGTGTTTAAATCCTTTAATCAATCCATCTTAATAATCATCAAGACATCACACTTGTAACTTGGGCCTTGCATTAGGGTTCTAATTCTTCCTTAATTGGTTAAGAAGGACTAACCCTAGTATTAATGGACAAGTCCCCCTCAAGTTGTCTTACAAACCCTAAAAATCACTTCATCATCATACCATTAAATAAAATCCACTTAATAAAGGCGTTGTTTTGTCATGAGTTTAATCCCTAATCATGGATTAAGTTGAGGAGCTTTCCTCAGCTTAAACATTCTCATCTATTATCCTTCTATTAGGATAGTGTAATGAGTCTGTTTAATCCCTGATTATGGCTTAATATCATTACTCAACACTAAACAAAAACCACACAAACATCTAAATAATCACAAGTAAGTTAATGATCTTAATCCTACGTCAAAGGTGATTAAGTGTGAGAATCTGACTTCATACTTAAGGTACTCTCATTACCCCTAATCAGAGGGAAGATGTGATGAGTTTACTAACCCATTGGTTTAGGCTTAAGCTCATTAATTTATGACAAACTTTCAAAAGCAATAAAAGACTGAAAACTCAAAAACAAACAATAATCGTCTCCTCCGGGATTCTTTTCTCACCTCATTCACTCACAAGCGAGAACTTGCTTCTTCCGTCTAATGCAAGACAGTTTGCACCTGAGCCAGACAGGTCATACACTTGAGCATAGACAAGTAAGCAGTTCACAAGTCAATTCATCTTTCAGTCTCTTTGGGTCGAACTACGGTGTTCTGACTTCCTCATTGCACGAGAGGATACGTAGGCATAACTTAACAGTTATCGAACAAAAGTCTCTGTATATTCCCCCTCTTTCCAGCTTCATTCTTTAGCCTCATGATCTTGAGCATCTTATTCCTGTTCTTACACTGAAACTGTACATAATACACTTCACTTCTTTTACACTGACACCTGTACATCCTTTTTCAGCCTCTTTTACACACAGATTGCACTGACACTACCCCTTTAAAACACAAATCTTTTAAGCGTGGATCCCGTCGAGTACGGCGGACAATATGGGTGCTAATACCTTCCCAGGTTGTAACCAACCCCCTTTCTCAGTCTCTCTGGTTCGCAACCGTCTTATCCATCTTTTTCTAGGTCTATGCAGCATTGCCTTTCCTTCGGGATAAAAATGCCTAGCTGGCGACTCTTTTCATCTCCAGTGAGTTCACTGCTGTGTGTTCTCATTGTTCTCTTTCGCCGACCGTTCGCGTCTGTACCTTTATTTGGGCCAGTCCCATTTATCGGGAGCGACAACAGGCACTCCAATCAATGATGAAAATTCCTCCAACAGAGGTCCTAGCTGGAAGTCTGGGAAAGTGAAGCATCTCAAAGGAGGGTCATAAAACTGTAGGCAAGTGTGGATCATGCTCCTCTGGGAAGGATCCAGGTCCATAACCATGTCAAGGATACCTCCATAATGCTCTCTGAATAATGGGATGTGGTCTAGAGTGATAAGTGACTGGACCTGCCTGATGCCAGTCAGCACAGGCTCAAAGAAATGGTATGAAATGTTGCTTTTCCTGGGAGGGGCCATGACTGCTGATGAAGAGCTGAAGACAAGTGCTAATGAGGATCAAGACTGTTACTGGAGATGGGCCACTGATGGGCTGATGCTAGTGATGATTGAAGATGATTGAAGCAGACAACTGATGAAGATAGCTGAAGCAGATATCTGATGAAACAGGGGTCTAAGCAGATGAAGGGGTCAAAACCAAGCCAGATATAATGTGGATACCCTGAAAAACAAATAAACAAATGTTAAATGATGCAATGATGATGTATGCAAATGATATGCAAGGGTTTATGATCAAGCTGGATCTGATTTATCTGTCTTGATATAGGCCCATGTATGTTCAAGAAGTCCAGATGGAGGTTCAGAAATCCAGTAACCAGGGTAGGGGACTCAAATAAAGAGTCACATATCCAGGGTTAAATCACAAGAACTGTCCAAAATGAGGTACTCTTAATCAAAACAAGTATCAGGGTATGATGTGGCTAATGGTACCTGCAAACCTGTAAACAGCCCAACCCCCTCACAGGTGGTGTTCTAGAACAAGGATCCTCAGACTTGGATCAGTTATGAGAAGTGTAAACACTTCTAACCCGGAGGTACAGTGTTTACAATAACCATAAAAGATCCTCCTCTAATTCACCCCAGTTTCTGAAAGTCATAATAAAAGTCATCCAGACTTAGCAGGCTTCCCAGATAGCCCTAGCACTACAAGAAATCTGTAGCACAAAGTTCTCAAGAAGAAACCCACATCTGAACCGTGTTTCATATTCCCGCACCAGACCGAAATGGAATGGGAAAGAACATGAACCACTCTAGCCTAGGTGTCACTCAGGTCCCAGGTATAGGACCTTAAACTCTCAATGAAACCCCACCCACCAAGACAGAAGAACAGATCCAGCAATGATAATGACAGTATGAAATATGAAAAACTGTAAAGAAAGCAATAAATAAAGCTGTACATAAAGCAATAAATAAAGCAACTATATAACACAATTAACACATAACACCCCAGTAAACACAAATCAAACAAGCGCTAGGAGGAACCCACAAAAAGAACCAGAAGCCCTGGTTACAGTATAAGGGTCCCCAGCAGAGTCGCCAAGCTGTCGCTCCCACCAAAATGACACCTGGTCTGAAGGGGTACAGACGCGAACGGTCGGCGAAAGAGAAAGAAATGAATAGAGTCGCCAGCTAGGCATTTTTATCCCGAAGGAAAGGTAATGCTGCATAAACCTAGGAAAAGATGGATAAGACGGTTGCGAACCAGAGAGACTGAGAAAGGGGGTTGGTTACAACCTGGGAAGGTATTAGCACCCAGATTGTCCTCCGTACTCGACGGGATCCACGCTTAAAAGATTTGTGTTTTAAAGGGGTAGTGTCAGTGCAATCTGTGTATCAAAGCTGGAAAGAATGCAAGTGTCAGTGTAAAAGAAATGTGAGGTGTATAAGAGAAGTGTCAGTGTAAGAACAAGAATGAAATGCTCAAGACTGTGAGGCTAAAAGAATAAGGCTGGAAGAGGGGGAATATACAGAGACTTTTGTTCGATAACTGTTAAGTTATGCCTACGTATCCTCTCGTGCAATGAGGAAGTCAGAACACCGTAGTTCGACTCAAAGAGACTGAAAGATAAATTGACATATGAACTGCTTGCTTGTCTATGCTCAAGTGTATGACCTATCTGGCTCAGGTGCAAACTGTCTTGCATTAGACGGAAGAAGCGAGTTCTCGTTTGTGAATGAATGAGATGAGAAAAGAATCCCGGAGGAGACGATTATTGTTTGTTTTTTTTGTTTTCAGTCTTTTATTGCTTTTGAAGTTTGTCATAAGAAAATGAGCTTAAGCCTAAACCAATGGGTTAGTAAACTCATCACATCCTCCCTCTGATTAGGGGTAATGAGAATACCATAAGTATGAAGTAAACACCTCACACTTAATCACCATGATGTAGGATTAAGATCATTAACCTACTTATGATTATTTAAATGTTTTTGTAGTTTTTGTTTAGTGTTAAGTAATGAGTTTAAGCCATAATCAAGGATTTAATGGACTCATTACACTATCCTAATAGAAGGATAATAGATGAGAACATTTAAGCTGAGAAAGACTCCTCAACTTAATCCATGATTAGGGATTAACCTCATGACAAAACAAAGCCTTTGTTAAATGGATTTTAATTAATGGTAAGATTAAGAAGTGGATTTTTTTGGTTTGTAAGACAACTTGAGGGGGACTTGTCCATTAACACTAGGGTTAGTCCTTCTTAACCAATTAAGGAAGAATTAGAACCCTAATGTAAGGCCCAAGTTACAAGCTTGATGTCTTGATGATTATTAAGTGGATTGATTAAGGGATTTAAACACATTAAGGGTTTAACACTTAGGATTAAAGTTATACACTTCATCCTAATAGAAGGATACAGGCATAACCTTAATCACAAAGCCTTAAAACCTTTAGGGTTTAGTCCTTGATTAAGAGGTGAGAAGAGGAGACTCAAAGATGACACAAAGGTAAAACTAAGTGGGGGACTAATCAAACCCTAATTATTATCATGCTTGGTTATTCCTAGGGTTAGTGAGGTTTGCAAGAAGATCTTCAGAGAAACCACCAGGAAGGAAGCAGATGAAAGGAGAAAGAAGCAAAGAGAAGCAAAACAACTTGCTTCACTTAAGAAGACAAGTTGCTTGAAGAAAGAAAGTAAGATGAACATGAATGAGCAAGCTCAATCCAATACACAAGATAAAATGCAGCAAAGATGCAAGAGAGATGAGAAGAGATTGTGAGAAGTGAAAGCAAATTCACTTCTCAAAACAACTTACCACCTAAAAAGTTAGCAAAAGAAATGAAATGCAATGCAAATGAGATGAAATGTCATGATGCAAACCAAAGTCAGAAGCATGAACATGATGTTAATGATGCTAAGAGATGATACAAACATAAGGCAAGACATGAGAGTGATCATACAAGGGCATGGATGCAGATGAAGCATGCCTTGAACCATGGAAGTTCAAGAAGAGTTTATGAAATGCAATGGACATATAGCATGGCAAATGAAAGAGGCAATGATCAAACATGATTCTAATATGTCCTAAGATGTATTATGAATCATGTGGATGCACAAAATGTCATGGCAAGTTATTGAATGCAAGCACATGTGAGATGGATGCAAAGGAAGGCACAAATTAGGGTTTATGATCAACACACAAAGCAAAATTCAAAATCAGAAGCAAATGACATGATAAAAAATTGAAAATGCAATCATAGATACCCTAAACCTATACAAGCTCACTGCCCAAAGGAGGGGACCTAACTCTTATCCTAGTGAAAGTTATGAATTTCTCAAGTCAATTAGGGTTTTAAGGTACCTCATCATGAAAAATGCAAAACAAATTGAAAATGCAAGATCAATTCAAAACAATTTTATCCTATAAACTACATGCTATGAAGAATGCAATGTAAGAAGAACCATCATCATCATATATATATATATATATATATATATATATATATATATATATATATATATATATATATATATATATATATATATATATATATATATATATATATATATATATATATATATATATAAATTATCATAAGATAAATATGAATATTATTCTATAAATTTTATGAAAATAATATATATGAGTAAATTAGTTGTATATTAAAAAATTATTTGTTGTGATTTAAGAAATTTAATTATATTTCTCTTATAATTTATTTTGATAAAATTTATAATATTAAATTTATTGTGAGTAAATTATTATGGTGTTTTTTTAAATAAAAAAAAGTTAATATATTGTATTTTTGCATTAGTCAGGATTCGAACCCAAAAGCTTTATAGAGAATATATAACAATATGTTTTGATCCTTTGAAAATTGAAGATGATTTTTAGAGATGTCACATATGAAAATAAATGATGTATCTCAAAAGAAATTGAAGTGTCGCCGATAATTTGATGCATTGGATTTATTATTATTATTATTATTATTATATATATATATATATATATATATATATATATATATATATATATATATATATATATATATATATATATATATATATATATATAATCTCTTTTTATTATATTTTTTATAATTAAATGTTAAATCAAATAAAGTATTTAAATTGTAATATTCTTTATTGTTAAATATATGATGAAGAAGTACTATGGTATTTATTTTTTTTTAAATGAAAATTTATGAAATTATTTTAGAGACATTAACTTTTAGAGGCATTACTCTCTATAAAATTACTTTTGAACGCAGTTTTAGTCCTTTTATAGAGACTAAAATTGCGTTCAAAAATAATTTTATAGGATTAAAACTTGAAGTTTTTTTTATAAGGACTAAAAACCAAAATTGAGATATTTATAAGGGCTAAAAACATATTTAACTTATATATAAACAGATTTTATCATTTTTTATTATATTTTTTTAAATTAAATGTTTAATCAAATAAAATATTTAAATATTAATACTTTTATTATAAAATATATGATAAAGAAGTGTTATTGCATTTATTTTCTTAAAATTAAAATTTATGAAATTAATTTATAGACACTAAGTAAAAAAATCATATATATATATATATATATATATATATATATATATATATATATATATATATATATATATATATATATATATATATATATATATATATATATATATATATATATATATATATAAGAAATTATTGTAAGACAAAAATGAATATTATTCTATAAATTTTATGAAATTAATATATATGAGTAAATTATTTGTATGTTGAAAACTCTTTGTTGTGATTTAAGAAATTTAATTTTTTTTTTTTTATAACTTATTTTGATAAAAGTTAAAACATTAAATTTATCCTGAGTAAATTAGTATGATGTTGTTTTAAATAAAATAAAAAAGTTAATATATTGTATTTTTACATTTGTCAGGATTCGAACTCAAGACCTTTTATAGAGAAAAATAATATGTTTTGATCTTTTGAAAATTGAAGATGAATATTGAGAGATGTCACATGTAAAAATAAATTATATGGCACAAAAAAAGTTGAAGTGTCGTAAGATAGTTTAATGCATTGGGTTTAATATATAAATAGATAGATTATATTTTAAGTATGTTTGGAAATCTAGGCTAGATTACTGGATTTATATTTTTCATATTGGGAAATAAATTATATTTTGATTATGTTGGATTTGCTATGATGTTTATTCAATATTTTTTACATGACTGTTAGATTAGTATGCTTTTTAAGTTAGATTCAAACTGGTTTTAAATACCATTGTAGTTGCTTCCCATAAATACTTTTGCGATTTCTATATGTATATGTAGCGAATTAACTATAAGAGACTCTCTCCATATTTAAACAAATTTAATTAGATCCTCATCATCTTCACTACCTTTAGACTTTTTTGCATAAAGTATTTTCTTAGGTCCGATGACCTTTCTCATGTTTACTTGTTTCTCAACCTTTAGTACTGGCCAAATTTCTAACAAAAGGTATAGTAGTTTTTTTTAAGTACTTTTAAATAGAATAATGTAGACTCCTGACGTTAAATTCTAAATAGAGATACATTAAACAATGGCAGATTGCACCAAAAGACCTTCAAAGAGAAGAAATCATCCACCTGAACAAATGCACGATAATCTCAAAGAAGACCATATCATAACACGAGAGCCAAAGAGAAGAATCTCAAACCACTTAGATCAACAAGCACAATAATCTCTTGTTTTTTTTTTACATTTTGTATAGTTTACGTATCATTGTATATATTACGTTATTGGGTACATATCATTGAGTTTGATAGTTTTCATCTATTTTTATAGGTAATAATGTGTGGTTTTAGTATGAATCCATTTGAGCCAATAAGGATGCTTCAAGATGCAGAATTTTAGAAATAAAACATGTCATTCACGTTAACCGCGAATTGTTGTGCGCTAGGAGATTGCTAGGTAGAAGCAACCATTTTTGGGTAACTGACCGCGCTTAGCAGGAGCAGGACCACACTTTGTGTTGTATAAGGCAGTTTGAGGATACTTTAAGTGAGATCGCGCTTAGCGCGATCTGAGTGCACTTAGAAGGCCTGCGATTTTTTCAGTTTGTATAAATACCATTCATTCATATTTTTAGGTAATGGTTTTGGGGATTTTTTGCTCTCAACTTCATCACCAACATTCTTTGACGAAATAAGCCCAAAAACAACAATAGAAGCTACATTTTGACGATCCGGAGCTGGATTTGTGATAATCGTCTTGACACCTCGAGAATCACCAGTTTAGTTTTGTTATTTTCTTTGTATTTTCTATTTATTGGGGTGTTTAATTTATCGATTCAATCGAAGCTAAAAGGAGTGAGCAGGGTTGATATAAGGTCACAAATAATGATAGATATGTCAAAAACATACCCCTATTCCTAATGAATCCTAAATGGAATGAACATATAATCATGGAATCAATTCGCTCATCAGATTATAGATTATAAGTTCATAACCTTAGCTCATTCCCATTTTGGGAGGAACAAATCAACTAATTCTTTCATTTCACTTAGTAAGATAAGAGGTCAACTACAAAATCAACTAAAAAAGAGTATCATGGGCAATTTCAATAATAGGGTTCATTGATATTCCTAGTATAGTAGATGATGTCACACATATAATCATACTCAATTCGATGGAATTGTTTGATCTTATAGGAGATCTTCTATACTTTCACACATGAGGGGTTATTTCTTGGTTTTGTCCGATCATTAATAACATAATTCTTTTTAGATAATAGTAGATGGAAACAACGCTTGTAAGAAGTCCTATTGAAACCAAGAAATATCGGTCTGCTTTCCATCCACACCAGAATAAAGAAAGTTTTTCGAAAAAACCCATCTAGTGGAGGAAGACCTCCTAATGATAAGAGACATAGGGCTAAAGAGATAGCCAAAAAAGGATCTTTCGTGTATAATCCTGCATAATCTCAAATGTTATCAGTTCCAATACATAGACCAAATAACACAATGCAAGCAAAAGATCCTAGATTCATGGAGATATAAAACATCATATAAGTTATCATGCTTGCATATCTACCATTTGAGACTCCAACAATTATTCCAATAATTATGTATCTGATTTGACCTATGGAAGAATAAGCAATCATATGCTTCATGCTTGTTTGGGTAATACCAATGAAATTCCCTAATATCATGCTAAGAATAGCTTGGATTTATAGAATAAGATGACATTGGTTTGATGAAAAATAAAAACGAATATCAAAAATTCGAGTGGCTGAAGCTAAAGTAGCTAATTTCGAAGTAACAAAAATAAAAACAACGAATGAAGTGGGAGAGTTAAAGTCGGAAAAAAGACTCCTCACTTCTTTCTCTCATTCAAAACAGTGCATGAGACTTTCATCTCGCACGGCTCTTAAGTGATAAAATAAAGAAGAAGATTGTTTCTTCTTTCTTTTAGTATTTCCTTGCTCACGTATGTATACGACCAAATCCATTCGATTTGGAATTTTCATCAAAGAAAAAAGGATTAATAATCCTGAACTTTTAGAGGAATCCTTCACCAGTGGTTGTGAATGACATATTTTTTCAATATTTATGACTTGCTCCTACAAAAGGTCAAAAAGATTTAGAAATAGAACCATATGATTTCATTTGTTCTGAATAGACATGAGATGATCATCTTAGGGTGACCCTTTGGTTGATGGATGCTCCTATTATACTTATAGTCTATAGAGGATGAGAACCAAGTATGTAGCATCTACATCGATAATTCAAGTATCGTATATGTCATTCTTTGTAGGAACTACCCCTAATAACCAACTTGCAAAAAGAATTTGTTTATCATAAAGGAATTTGTTGTTTCTGACTCTGCTTCACCTCAATTGTTATTTTAACAAGTAAAATTATGTCTTGGTCCGAGTGGGAATAATATATCTCGTTTGCATGTCCATAGAGTTTTGAAAAATCCAAACATCTCAGAAATAGATCGAGACGTCGATCAAAATTTCTCGAACGGGCCACACTCCTTCATATACGTCTGGGATCCATTGATGAGAAGGGGTTGGGGAAAGCTTGAACCCTATTCCTAGAATGATGAATATAAGCACAATTGAAATAACTGGAGAGTTACACATTTGTGTATTGATAAGACTATTCACTATTTCTTGAAGCTTTATCTCTCCCCCGAATGAAGCATATAGCCAAGAGAAACCATGAACCAGAATAGAAGAGCTTTCCCCACCCATGAGTAAATAATTCATAGTAGCTTAATTAGACCATACATCTTTCTTGATATATCCATATAGTAGATATGAGCATAAACTAAAACATTATAGAGCTACAAAGATAGTTATTAAATTGTTAGCGCTGCATAAAAACATTCCTCCTAGAGTAGCGGTTAATCTGAATAACATAAACTATGTTATAGACATTTATGTACATACAATGTACTCTACATACAGAGGAATACATAGAGTTGAAGATATTAAAATAAGAAATTGAAATATTTCGTTGGAATTATTTGTTTAGAAATTTCCCGAAAAACTAATCATGGGTTTTTCTCTCCAACAAAACAACAAAGTCATTATGCTCATTACTAAACTTGTTGAAGAGATAAAATAGAACCAAGATATCTCTTTTTAATCTGAAGTTGAATCGATCATCAGAAGAAGAATTAGGCCCAATATCAGAATCAATTTCGGAAAAAGAAAACTTCCATCGAAAAGAAGAAAATGAAAGGCTTTCATAAAAATTCCCGTAGACTCAAGAATGATATTTTCATTATGTACATGTGTAACACGGTGGGAGAACTGACTTTAGTTAAATGTTGCGGATAGCAAGAGTCGCCACCGACTTTTATTTTATCCAAAAGGAAATGGCATAAAAGAACAAGAAAGACCTTAAAAGATTTTTGGGTTCGGGGGGTAGGTTATGTAAAGGGAAGGTGTTAGCACCCTTTACATCCATGGTTATCCATGGGCTCTTAGTTACTTAGCTCACTTTTAATTGTTTTAAGAAAGTGTAGTGTGTGATTGAAAATTTTCTTAAGTACTTTATAATGATCCTTGTACGGATATATATAAAGACTTTGTTTTGAAAATTATTTAAAAATGTGAAGTGTTTATGAAATGTTTTTGAATGAGTGAGCAAGTACTTAAGAGGAACCTACCCTATGTTTAAAACTTTACTGTTCTTAAATGTTCTTTCAATGGTAAGACTATCCCTATTATTAAGGAATAGGTAGTCATTACCTTGGATGTTGTAAGAGACATGTGAAGGGTCATCTGTGTTTAGGAAACTGTAAAGTGTCTTAGCAATACGAAGGGACTTATCATCTTTTATTCGAAAGGGACAAGATCATTCACGAATGCAACATCGAAGGGACTTGATCTTATAATCGTAAAGGGACTAGATGATTTTTTAGGAGAAGGGACTTTGCTTTTAGACACCTTACTTGACCTTTTGGTTTAGGCAACATGAGGGATAACCCTTAGGAAGTGAGATGGCGATCAAAGATCGACTTACGTGTGTGCGTGTATAAATTCAAATATTTATCTTATAATTAGTGACCTAAATTAATTTTAAAATACAAACATGTTATCACTCCCTATTTTACTAACCATAGCAATATATTTATAAATAAATAAATAATAAAATACTACGACTATTACAACGCTTTTACAGTTACATAATAATAAAAACAATTTAAATAATAATTATATAATAAAATAAACAATTAAATAAAAGGTTAGTGATAAAATGATTAAGAGAAGAAAAGGTTAGTAATAATATACAAAATATATATATAAATCAATTAAGTATTTTTTTAGATTTAAATAAAAAAACAAATTTGAAAGAATTTTTAAGATGAAAATAATAATAATAAATCATCTAATAATTATTTACAAAAATAAAGCATGATTAATTATTTAATTATACACATTAAAAAGAAATTATTAAATTTAATATTTAAACAAATAATTAAGGTAAGAAATTAAAGTTTTAAAAAAATTAGGGTTTTTAGAAATTAGGGTTAGAAATTTTTTTAGAGAAAAATAAAACTAGGGTTTATAATTTAATTCATATTATTAATTTGATTATTAAATAAATATATACATATTTTAAATAAAATAGGATTAAAATTTTAGAAAATAATTTAGAGTTTTTTTTATTAGAAAATATGAAGTTATACCTATACCTTTTTACATATTATTATTTGGATATATTACAATTAATTATAAAATAATAATAGCAAAACAAAATAGTTAAAGAAAATAAAAATTAAAAACTTACCTGGGGCAGGGATTGAACCCACGCCCTAGGCATCACAACCCTTGGACCAGCAGCATCTCCACTAGGCTGCATGCGCATTGGTGAATATGAACCAGGCAGCAATCCTTTTGTTGCTTATCCTGTGAAAAATATTGAAAATAAAACAAAACCAAAATGGCCTGGGGAGGTTTTGATCCCAGGACCATTCATCCACCAGCCAGACACACAAACCAACTGAGTCGCGCGCTTTAGTTGTAAAATAATATAAACTAATTCAAAAAATATTTAAATCAATAATTTGAATTTCTGCAGATGGCGCCAAAGGTCATCTTCTTCCTCATACCTGCGAAAATTGCTGCGAATTCTACTACGAATTTTCCTGCGATGTCAAAACCTGCGAATTCTCAAACTTCACCAAAACAGTGAAATTTCTTCAAATTAATTAGTGAAACATAATCCTTAGAACTCATACAATCTTCCTATGTTCTTAGAATTGATTTATTTTAGGCCAATCGCAAAACCTTAAAGGAGGCCGAAAACCCTAACAATGGTGGATTTTGCTATAGTCCATAAAAATCAAATCAAACCATCCAGAAAGCTTCGAAACTTCATAACAAACACAAATCAATGGTTAGTTTCAATTTATAATGCTTAAATATATGAAATCGAAAACAAGTTATATGAGTATGAAGATGCATTCGCTTATGGCATATGAGCAAGTTTCAGGTGTTTTTGAGAGTTGGGATAGGTTTAGTGATGTCCCAAGATCCTTCCTATGTTCTTAAAATACCTTTAAATGCCTTGTATTAGTGAAACCTAATTTGAGTTTTTGGATGATTTTTGTGAAGTTTGAACAAGGTGTTAGAGGCTCTGAATTCGTGGCTTTGAGGCTGCTAAATGTTGTTTATATATGAGTCAATCAAATTAGGTCAAGAGCTTTCACAAACTTGTGGATATTTGATCTTTGGGAGATTGAAAAAGATTTGTTCTTAAAACTTGAAATATCTTGATCTAGCCTTGCTATTTTAGTATGATCTTCATTATTCTTGTATCAATCAAGTCTTAATATGTTTTAAGACTTTCTAGAAACCAAATCAAATCAAATATCCATTATTTTATATTTTATTTTAATTTAAAATGATTTTTAACATAAAAAATCATAATAAATAAAAATAAAATGAATAAAATTATGAATAAATAAATTTAATTTCGTGCATGATGTCATGGAAGTATTTGGATCACAAAAAAGCAAGCCCATTTGGTGAATTATGGTTTTAAGACCCTATTTGCTTCATAAACCTCTCAAAAATTTCCCAACTTTGCAAGGGCATAAATCCTTCAATTTTAATGCTATGAAGATGTTCTTGGAAATTTTGGAAAGCTTGAAGAGTCCTCTAACCAACCTATTTGGTCTCATGTCCATATCTTTTACCATTCTCAAGTTATGCTCTTTGGAAGTTGTTGACTTTTTGTTGACTTTTAAAAGGACATATAATGTCTTAGCTCATACCTTCCAAATGAAGCATTTTTGGGCTTGGCTTGTGAGACACAAAGTTGTAGAGAATTAAATTTCCTTCAAAATGAGCTTTGGATGGAAAAATTTTGATGAAGCATGTGAAAGTTATGGCTGGTCAAAGTTCAGTTGACTTTTCCTATGAAAACCCTAATTTAGAAACTCCTGATTCTTGATGATCTGAAATCTCCTTGATGAATCATGATCAACCCTTGATCAAATGATGAATTTTACTTCATATACTTGATTTTGTCCAAAAATCATGAAGTTTGACTTTGGTTTGACCACAGTTGACCTCAGTTTGACTTTTTAACTGCTTTGACTGATTTTAACCTATCTGATCATCTGACTGAGCAAATCTTTTGGGAAAGCCTTGAAACTTGCCATGGAGATTCTTGCACACATATAGGATGCTATGAAGCTCATTTGAAGTCTTGGAATTCCATTTAGCCTGATGAAAGTCAAAACCCTAGTTTAAGATGCATTGCTTAGGAGGATGCATTGTCTGAGGGAATTGTCAAACTTTCTGACTAATTGTGAACCTTGTGAACCTCATGAGATGTCTTGTGAACCTTGTGAACCTCTTAGTACACAAAGTCTTGTTTTGTGGAGGGCAAATTTTGGGGTGCAACAACATTTCAAATCATGAATTATTAATTCCATTTAATCTCCAAAAAAATCCCAATTTATGTATGGGTCCATAGGTCTATATGTGTATATAGATCTTGTTCATAGATTAACGAAAATGTACAAGAGTTCTATTTTCCTCCACCATTTTCTGAGTCTCTTCCTTTTTGTGTATTGCATCACCATGCCCTTTGGAAGCATCCACTAATTTAGAACTTAATTTGAAATCCATATTTTTACTCGGACGTTTTTGGGATGTCCTAATAACCAACAAATGGCAAGTGCTTTTCCTTATGTTGATTATATTTCAATGGGGACTTGATGAGTCGATCTGCTCACAAGTATTGATTTTACTACTATCGTGAGAGTTATCTAACATATTACTTCACTTAAAATGGATAATGGATTTGTTCCTATCTTTTGTTGAATCCTTTTCATAGCTCGATAGATAATTAGATAATCCAATGATTTTTTTTTCGTGTATGTAAGTTTATCTTGATTGTATGTATTTATTGATCGATGTATAAAATATCTTACAAATCTTTATCGATGTTATCTTTGATTTCAATATTTATCTTAATGGGTTTGGATTGATATAAACATATACAGTTTGAACTCAATATAAGATGAACGTATGTTATATTCTAAACTTTAGACATAGATTTAGGTATAATATTCACTTGGGTATCGATTCTTAATGCTTTGTGTTGTTGAGTTACGTGAGACATCACCGAGGATACAATATGGTAGTTCTCTCAAAAAATTTTTAGACATAACCTCTGTTATGGGTGATACATGAGGGTATTGATAAGTGATTTAGGTTGTGTACAACGGATTGATATATGTTTTTAGTACTTTATTGGTAAAATGAAATACAATTCCTGATGAATTATTTCCCGTACTTTATTTACTTGTTAATATCTTTTACTTTCTACTTTTTACTCTTTTAAAACCATTAAAACTAAGCTTAGAAACATAGAGATTGTTGAACAACATTTGATCCCTCTCACTGATCCATGTGGAGATGACAAATCCTATAATTCTTCCAAACTAAACTTTTGCTTCCCGCTTCAACAAAATGGTGTCGTTGTCGGGGATTGGTGTAGATATTGAAAGCATTATGATAGTTTCTATATTTCTAAGCTTTGTACATAATTGTTTATATTGTATATATGCTTGTATAGATACTTGTTTTTCTTTTGTTTTCCATCCTTGTATATAATTGTTTTCTATACTTGTTTATACTTATGTTCCATACTTGTTTCCACACAAACTTATACATATGTCTTTTCCATTATGTTTGTTCAAGTGTTATACATGTTTTATTCCTGTAATGTTTGTTCAAGTGTTTGGTTATGACAAATTTTTTAGGTTTGCGCTTTGAAGAAACGCATCGGCATGTCTGTGAGGAAGTTACTAGTCAAGCACAATATAGGCATCGAGCTAACGACATGAAACAAACGCTTGTTGGGAGGCAACCTGGCGGTTTTTGAGTTTGTAAATTTGTATATTTAGCAGTATAGTTACTATATAATCATAATGGATGGATTGCATTAGAGAAGTTTCATTTTTTAAATTCTAAGCAAGCCTGTTCGCATTTAGTACACATAGAGGGCGCTTAGCGCGCCCAACTTTGTGTGGAAAAATCTCCCATTCTTTTGCCCACTTTCACCCATTTTTAAACTTTTGTTAATATGTGTTAGTAATTAGTGTTAAGTTTTTAGAATATTTTATGTTTATTCTCAATTTATGTTTTTCATTAGCTTGAGGATGCATTTGGTGATTGTTCATGTTTGAGTGTTTCAACAAGAAAATGTGTGGTAGCAATAAAAGTTTGAAAGAAAGTTTCATTTTCAAGGTGTGTGTTTATTGATTTCTACAACATATCATGTAAATAAACCTTAGGATTTGTACAAATAACATGTCATTTATTCTCTGACAACTTTTGTTCATTTGTGAATCACTTTAGTTCATAGCCCAAATGTGAGGATACCTTCCATTGTTTACTAAATTGCATGGAGACCAACTTTCTTATTTAACTCGTTTGAATTATGTTTAATCTTGTATTTGTGTTGATTTGTATGAAAGCATGAAAATAATCAAGACCTTTTATTTTATTTTAAGCACAACCACTTGACCAAATAGTCAATATACCTTGTGAGTGAGTGAGAATTTGCTTACCCCTCTGAACCTTTGTTAGAATCCATGTTAGTGTTGAGCTCATTTTTGTATGGATTCTAATATTTTTCTTGAACCATAACCATGATTTGTGGTTGGATTTTTTCCCTTGCCTAATAAGTTGGGAGCATTCACATTACATTATTGATTGTATTCAAGTTAGGGATAAGATTGGTTGCTAAGAGGTTGAGAAAAAGAAAACAAAATTGAAGAAAAAAAAGAAGAACAAATTTGAAAAAGAAAGAAAAAAGGTGAAAACGAAAAAAGAAAAGGAAAAAAAAGGAAAAAGACTTGAAAAAGAAAATAAATTTAATAACATTGTGCTAATAATTTGTGTTGATTGGTGTAACAATTTGTAGGAGAAGAAAAGGTGAAATAAATTGTGAATGCTTGAGAATTTGAGAAGTGATCATTCTCATTTATTTAGGCAAACTTTTTGTTTCAATTACCTTGAGAAAATGACCATTATTTGTTAGCCAAGCTACATTACAACCCTTTAAAGTCCTTGTGATTTTTGTTTCTATACTTTAAATATGAGTTTTTTAGATGAATGTATAATTTGATCAATGTTTGCATGATTGCTGGGTGTGAGTTTAGTCCCTCATATTTGTTTTTTCACCTCTTGATGAATTTGTGTGTTAGGTGTGATTCATTCTTGAACATGTATTATTTTTTAATGTTTGACATATGTTTTATGCTTAGAATTTGTTTCATAGTCATGGTGTGATTGTAGTTTAGTGGTAAGCATTACTTTGATTGTACTTTTGAATTTGAACAATACATTATTTTCATTTGTAAAAACTTGTTGAGCATGAATTCTTGTCAATTACATTTGTTTCGTTAGGTTAATTATTTCTTATTTGAGGACAAATAAGTTTAAGTTGGGGAGAGTTCATTGAGTGTTAAATTTTTGTTATTTTGATTGTCAATAATTAGCACTCAACGAATTTATTCATTTGTTTTCCATTAATAATCCCCTGTTTTTGTATACATTTTTTATAGTTTACATATCTTTGTATGTATTGTGTTATTGTGTATATATTATTGAGTTTGATAGTTTTTCATATGTTTTTATAGGTATAATGCATGGTTGAAGTATGGATCCATTTGAGCCAAGAAGTATGCTTCAAGATGTAATATTTTGGAAATAAAACATGTCATTCGCGCTAAGCGCAAATTGCAGCGCACTGGGAGATTGCTTGGTAGAAGCAACCATTTTTGGGTAACTAACCGCACTTAGTGGGAGCAGGACCACACTTAGCATGGTATAAGGCCATTTGGGGATACTTTAAGTGATATTGCGCTTAGCGGGATCAGAGTGTGCTTAGAGGGCCTCTGTTTTTTCAGTTTGTATAAATACCATTCATTCAGATTTTTAGGGAATGGTTTTGGGGATTTTTTGCCCCCAACTCCATCACCAACATTCATTTTGGAAATAATCCCAGAAACAACAATAGAATTTGCTTCTTGACGATTTGGGGATGGATTTGTGATAATCGTCTTGACAACTCGAGAACCACCAGTTTAGTTTCACTATTTTCATTGTATTTTATATTTGTTGGGGGTGTTGTATGTAAGTTTATCTTGATTGTATGTGTATTTATTGATCGTTGTATAAAATCTCTTTTGCAAATATTTATCAATGTTATCTTTTATTTCAATATTTATCTTAATTGCTTTGGATTGCTATAGACATATATGGTTCAAACTCAATCTAAGATGAGCATCTATTGGATTCTAACTCTAGACATAAATTTAGGTCTAATATTCACTTGGGTATTGATTCTTAATGATTCATGTTGTTGAGTTGCTTGAGTCATCATCGATGAGATAATACAGTTTTTCTATCTACTTTTCATTAGACATAACCTCTGTTATGGGTGATATGTGAGGGCATTGATAAGTGATTTAGGTTGCATACAACTGATTGATAGATATTTTAGTACTTGATGGGTAAAATGAAATACAATTCCTGATGAATTATTTCTCGTACTTTATTTACTTATTAATATCTTTTACTTTCCATTTTTTACTCTTTTAAAACCAAGATTAGAAACGTGGAGATTGTTGAACAACATTTGATCCCTCGCACCGATCCCTATGGAGACCTAGAATTCTTCCAAACTTAATTTTTAATTGTCGTTTCAACATTAACTCAACAAAATTATTGCATGAGGCACTCATCTAAGTGGAGCTAGGGGAGTGTTTTGCTAAATCCTCACCCATGTATCTTTTGATGCATTGAGGTATACTGATTGTATGTTTTTTATTGTTCACACATGAGATTTTAAGCATGAGTGTATTGTTCTTAGTTTAAAGCTTTTAAGAAAAAACTAAGTATTTTAGTTGGAAGAGTGTTCTTCTATTTTTTGTTTCTTGTGGTATTTTCACTGGTTTGTGAATGTTAAGAAGTGAGAGGGGATCTTATATCTAGATGGTTTTTAGGTAGAAGTTACAAAAGGTAGTGATTATATGATAAATTGGGGAGTTTAGCTTTGAACTAATATTGTCATAGTGAATTTCTTTCTTGGCTTGGTATTTATCATTCTGCATATTTTATTGTCTGATATAATTGTTCCTTCAGTCAGACAGATGTTGTAACGTATGTCTTTAATTTATGTTCTAATGTTGGGACATCAATATTAATATGTGTTAGAGTTCCAGCATTTCAATTGGCATTAGAGTTGGCACCTTGGTCTGTATATTGGGTGAGCTTCATGGAGTTTTTTATGGTATTATATGTGTCGTAACACACAAAAAAAACCGACGAAAAATAGAAGAGTCGCCACCGATATGTTATTTATCCCAACAGGGAAAGAAAACGATCAAAGAAAACCTGGGAGAAAAGGAAAAGATATGGTCATCGCAACCAAGTCTGGGCTCGAGAGTTAGTTACATGAAGGGAAGGTATTTGTATCCTCTTCGTGCCCATCGTACTTGATGGGATCCATGTTTGCTTGTCTGCTCAATGGGTGTAGTCATCTGAAGCTCCATATGTTGCCAACTGCTTAAAGGACATGAAAGGAAAGGAACAAGAACAAAAAAATGGAAAAACAAAGGGGGGAAAAGATAGAAGCTGACTCGAGAGGATATCTCATCTCAGCCTTACGTATCTCGTCGAGAACGAGAATTAGAGTCAACGTAGTTCTAACAAGAACGGGGAAGTTTTCTTGGCAAGCATCGCACTTATGCCTATATATCTCAGCTAAAGTGAGAATCAGAGCATGGACCAAGGTGTATGAATAGGTATCAAGCAAGAATGCGACATCAAGTGAATCAAATGCCATTTAGGAAATGCAAACATTCAAGATTGACATGCATTTAAACACCAAAATCAAACTTGCAAATAATCATAAATCCGGAAATGCACATGAGCATGTGAACAAATGATTGATGATGTAATGATCCAACTCCAGCAAACAACCAAACAATCATAACAATGTGCATTTAGAATGAAAATTATGAACCAAGGTATAAACATACAAAAAATTCCATGAACAAACATCATCAAACTCACGTGTCGAGAAACTCAAGAATGCACCAACATGCCACCAAATAGCCCTTAAAAATTCCCTAAAATCAAATCACAATGATTCACAATGATTAGAATTGGAATGACAATCAAACACACTTGGAAATGCAAGAAAAACACATTTTGCTTCAGTGTTAACCGGTTAACCAACAGGTGTTAACTGGTTAACACATGCCCAATAGCCAAAAAAACACACAAAAACAGGCAGGTAAATGGTTAACCAATAGGTGTTAATCGGTTACGTCAGCACCAGTAGCAAAAGTTCTGCAATTAAAAAACACTTCCAGCAGCAGCTTATTCAAATAATCTCCACATATTACACCAATCAGTTGTGTACGAAAAATACACCAAATCACAACAATCAAACACAACTTGAATCCACAAACAATCAAAATCACAAATCAAACCAAAAGTGGATAAATTAACACAAATAAACCACGGATCTACATTGTGCTAGATGAAAAATTAAGCTAAAATGCAATTAAGTTCAAGATCTACCAACCTACAAGGAGGAGATGTTCCTTGGTAATTGTTGCAACCGAAATGGATGAATCAAGTTGAGAAAATCCAAGATCCAAAGCTTCACTCCAAGAAAATTGAAAAATAAATGTAATATGATGATTTCTCTTCAAGTGCTTCTTCAGTAATCACTTATAAAGCTCAAATTCAGATCTAAAACCAATAGAAAATGCATAATTTGATGTAGAGAGAATGAATTGATGAAGGTTTAGTTCCAAGATTATAAATTTTCAAAGCATAACTTGTTGATCTTTGTTGATGGAACTTTGAGTGAGGGTTTTGAAAATGGAGAGAAAAGTGAGAGAGGAATCTCAAGATTGAGAGTGAAAAATGAAATTATGAGAGTGTAGTTGGTGAGGTTGGAGTGAAATCATTTAAATATCACTTAGGTTTTGAATCAAAATATGGTTTAGAGTGTGGGTTGGAACTTGCTTAAGAGAGTGATTAGGAATTAGCTTAGGAATTATACTTGGTAATCATTTTAGATCCTTCCCTCAATTTCCTTTAATTGAAATAAAAAAATGAAATGAAAAATGAGAAATCCTTCCACATGCTGAAATTTGCACAATTTTTGCAAAAACACACTGGTTAACCGGTTAAACATTAGGTGTTAACCGATTAACATAGAAATTTTTTGAATTTTGCGCCCTTTGGAGGAAAATTGGGAAAAATCCACATGTGTTATTTGTCCTAAGCTTGTTTTACCTCTGAGTATTATCCTTTGACACTGCCACTGGAAAACACCTGAAATAAAATAAAAATCCCCTCTGACATTCAAAAGTATCCTAGTGCAGTGAAAATTGCCTCGTACTGGATCGTCGGGCAAAATAAATGTCGGAGCCTTTGATGTTAGCTGCTGAGAAAAAATGAAATCAATCCTTCTGGACCACAAAGGAAACACTTTGATCCCATGCCATGAAAAATCAATGATGCATGTATGTTAATTATGACCTAAATGTAGTACATATGTGCAAATCGTAAACCACTTATTGACAAAAACAAGAGGGCAAATTTTTGGGTGCTACAACTGGCCTTATTCAAACATCCTTCTCTTGAAGGTGTGAGAAGACACAACTTTCAAACATTTAAGGTAAAGGGGATTGAATACCAAAAGAACCAGAAAATTTGCACTCCAAAAGGTATGGGTTGCTACAAAGGAACATGTTGACCGTGCTCGACTCACTGGGGTAAACAAGATAAGAAGACCGACCTTATATGGACTCTTGGGAAAATGGATGTCGTCCCTAGGCGACAAATACTTGGGGAACACAAAAGATGCAAAACATACCTCAAACGGACTTGCAAAAGAACGTCAACCTCAATTGACAAACTGAAAGGAAATGAGACCAACCTCATATAGAATCGAAATAGTCTATCGACCTCAGACGATAGCCAAAGAAAACAGGACCGACCTTAGACGGACTCTGCAAGGAGAATTGTTAACCTTGATCAACGATCTCAAAAGAATGAAACCGACCTCAGACAGAATCAAACGTCCATCGACCTCGGACAAAAAAAATAAGACCGACCTCGGAAGGACTTGAAGGAGAACATCATCCTTAAATGACAAGCTCGAATAAGATGAAAAAATATAGCACGCAAACAAAGGGTGACACAAAACCAACCTCGAATGGAATCAAAAGGGTTTATCAGGCTTGATCAAAAGCCAAAGAGAAAACAAGACCGACCTTGGACGGACTTGAACAAGAATGCCAACCTCGTTTGACAAACTCAACTAAAATCCAATGATCTAATAACCGCACAAAGGGTGAAACGAAACCAACCTCAGATGGCATAAAAATGGTCTATCGGCCTCGATTGATAGCCAAAAGAAAACAAGACCGAACTCAAAAGGACTTGAAGAAAGAATGTCAAACTCGAGTGACAAACTCAAAGGAATGAAACTGGCCTCAGACGGAATTAAATGTCTATCGACCTCAGATGATAAACACAAGCAAACAAGACCGACCTCGGACAGACTTGAAGAAAGAATGTCAACCTCGACTAACAAACTCAAAGGAATGAAATCGGCCTCAGATGTAATCAAGCGTCTATAGGCCTCAGACAATAAACATAAGGAAACAAGACCAACCTCATAAGGACTTGAACAAAGAATCTTTCCATTGGGAACCGGATAAGATGACTCATATGGGAAAAGAAATGAGATTCTCAAAAGATCCACGGATCCTTACACCTGGATGAGCATTGAAACTGCTGAAGATACCAAGATGGTAAAATAACATATATATGACCCTCGGGTTTACCTGAGACATAACTGCTAGAGAAATGAGCTAGGCCTTTTTCGGGGATATTGACATTCAATACAAGACTCTGGCTTCCTCACGGGGAAATAAGACTGACTTATGCTTCACATGCATGTTTGAATTTGTTTATGGCGTAATGTTATATATTGAATGGAAATGATATGCATTTGGCTAGATGCAATGTAATAATGATTACTATACACAAATGCAAAGAGACAATCCCTGTTAGGGAAATAAACCCAAGACTCTGTGGGGGAAGAAGATATGAAGCTTCATTCTTCTGACTCTGTGGGGAACACTAAACCTGCTGGGGAAGCGCATTCCAGCAATTCTGCTGAGGACAACAAATATGTACATAACTCCTGGATCATGATTACCAATAACTATTGGATTTTAAACTATGGAGATGAAGTCTTCTCTGGGTAAAACCTCATCTAAAACATCTGCTTAGGGAAAACTATGCCAACTGAACTCAGTCGGGGAAATAACATTTATGACTCTGCTGAGGAAAGAGTATGTTGAAACTCTACTGAGAGTGAAAACTTTGAGGGGAAATAGAGATCACACAAGTTTCCTGGCGAGGAAAAGGAATAAAATTCTTGTGAATAACTTCTGCTGCCGAAGAAAAATGAATCTTTTCTTGGAGAGAACACACAACCACAAGATTTTTGTTGGGGAACAATCACATTTCTTAACAAAGTTAAGGAGACAGAGATCAACCATGTTGACTCTGGTGGGGATTGACAATCATCTTCTTCGGGGATGATATATCAACACATTCTCTACTTGAGGGAATAATGACTCTACTTGGGATGACAATAAACAATCATTGAGAGATCCCACACTACTCTGGGGATAAGCAACAACATGATAGGGGTGAGAAGCCACCAAACTCTGATTGGGGATGACTTTCTGCTCCAATGGTCACTGCAAGTAAACATCAACACCTATAATCTTGACACCAAAAATAATATGCTCTGGGATACTACAAAACATATGTGTTCACCATCCAAGGTACTCAACCATTTAAGTAATTTTCAATCATTTTCCATATGTGTATGCAAAGCTTCCACGTTCCAAATGCAATGTTTATAAAGAATCGGGCGTTTTTGCAAACAAAATAGTAAAAGAAAAAAATAAAGGAAGAAATTGTACGGAAATGCAACTCTTATTGTTGGAAATGGCCTGTAAGTATGCATTTACATGGGGTAGCAATCCCCATAAAGAGGTCATTGTAAAGCAAAAAGAAATTACACTAGTGGCAATGTGGAAATAGATTTCCCATGAGGTTTTACTTTTCTATGACTCGTATGTCTTTAAGGATTTCCAAGTATTTTGCTTTCTGGGGAGGATGATTGGACTGATTCATATCCTTTGGAAGTTCCCAATTGAAGTATTGTAAAGTAGCATGACAGATCAAACATAAACCGCATCCTTTTTCTTTAATCCCTAACTTTTCCTGGATCTCCCTTTTCGAGTTTTTAATCCACCGAGATACCCATTTTTACCTAAGTTGCCTTTTTAGGTTTTCAACTTATCGGGTTTACATTTTTTTTTCTTTTTATCCCTAATTTTTGCCTGAACCTTTTTCTTTTTCTTTTTATATTTCTTATTTTTTTTGTATGGTTCACTGAAATGCCCTTTTTTACATGGACTCTCTTTTTAATGTCCAATGGGTCTCTTTATGCAAAGTATTTTTCAACTGTAAATGTGTTCACAGGGGACAAGAAATCTCACCTTCCATCGTTGATAACAGCAAGGCTCCGCTAGAGAAAACCTTTTTCACCATAAATGGTCCTTCCTGATTAGGAGTCCATTTGTCCCTGTGATCTGTCTGAGGAGGGAGAATTCTCTTCAACAATAAAGCACCAGTCTGAAAGCACCAAGGACAAACCTTCTAATCAAATTCCTTTTTCATTCTCCATTGATACAACTACCCATGATAGATGGCTACCATCCTTTTCTCCTCAATAAAGCTCAACTCATTAAAACTTTTTCTAACCCACTCAGCTTCATCAAGCTTCACATCCATCACAACTCTCAAGGAAGGAAAATCTACTTCAATTGGTAGGACAACTTATGTGCCATACACGAGAGAGAAAGGAGTTTCCCTAGTTGACATACGCATCAAAGTACGATACCCATGCAAAACGAAAGGCAACATCTCATGCTAATCCTTATACGTCACAACCATTTTCTGCACAATCTTCTTAATGTTCTTGTTTGCTGCCTCAACAACAACATTCATCTTTGAACGATATGGAGAAGAATTGTGATGTTCAATCTTAAAGATCTGGCAAAGCTCCTTCATCATCTTGTTATTCAAATTTGAACCATTATCAGTAATGATCCTCTCAGGAACTCCATAACGGTAGATGATGTCCTTCTTGATGAAGCGGGCAACCACATGTTTATTGACATTGGCATAGGAGGTTGCTTCCACCCACTTGGTGAAATATTCAATGGCAACTAGAATGAAATGATGCTCACTGGAAGTAGTAGGCTCATTCTTACCAATCATATTGATGCCATACATTGCAAACAGCCACAGAGAAGTCATGATATTCAGAGATGGTGACAAATGCACATTGTTCGCATAAATATGGCATTTATGAAATTTTCTCGCAAACTTGAAACAATCTGCATCCATAGTCATATAATAATAGCCTGTTCGCACCAACTTCTTAGCTATAACATGTCCATCGACATGGGTACCAAAAGTCCTTTCATGCACTTCTTGCATTAACAGGCCTGTTTTGTGTCTATCCACGCATGTGAGAAAAATCGTGTTGAAGTTTCTCTTGTACAAAACATCTTCATTCAGAAAGAAATTACCGACTAACCTCCCCACTTGGTGAAATATTCAATGGCAACTAGAATTAAATGATACTCATTGGAAGCAGTAGGCTCATTCTTACCAATCATATTGATGCCACACATTGCAAACAGCCACAGAGAAGTCATGATATTCAAAGGAGATGGTGACAAATGCACATTGTTCGCATAAATATGGCATTTATGAAATTTTCTCCCAAACTTGAAACAATCTGCATCCATAGTCATATAATAATAGCTTGTTCGCACCAGCTTCTTAGCCATAACATGTCCATCGGCATGGGTACCAAAAGTCCTTTCATGCACTTCTTGCATTAACAGGCCTGCTTCGTGTCTATCCATGCATGTGAGAGAAATCGTGTTGAAGTTTCTCTTGTACAAAACATCTCCATTCAGAAAGAAATTACCGACTAACCTCCTCAAAGTCTTTTTATCAGTATTAGATGCCCCAAGTGTGTACTCTTGGTTCTTGAGAAGGCGCATCAAGGCGCATGTGTGGGCCTATCAAGGCGCATAACATCGATCTTAGGACTATGATTCCACCAATTTACCTTGATCACAGAAGACAAAGTGGCCAGAGCATCTGCCATTTGATTCTTCTTACGAGGTACATGACGCAACTTCAATGTGTTGTAAAAGGTCAGAATCCTCCTTGCATAGTCACAGTAAGGGATTAAGTTAGGCTGACGAGTTTCCCACTCTCCTTTAATTTGATTAATCACCACATCTGAATCACCAAACACATCAAGAGTCTTAATCCTCGGATTAATGGCCTCCTTTATCCCAATGATACAAGCTTCATACTCAGCCTCATTATTGGTGCATTTAAAAGTTAACCTGACATTAAAAGGAATATGAGAACCATTCGGAGTTATCACTAAGTCTTAGAAACTCGGTCAACCTCACCTTTGGGAAAAAGGGGCTCTGAACCATTAAGTTGGTTATGCCTCGGGACCTCTATAAACCATCAAGTCGATTAGTATTCCGGACCTCTATCCATCACTAATAAAAAACTATCCACGAATGTGTTGACTATAAAAGTTAATAAAACTCCTATAAATACGAGAACTTTCTCTTTATAAATAGGTTACCCGTTAATGGATCAACCTTCATTTATAAGACTTGGTGTACATGTCAAGGCCTCAACATCAATTTAGAAGTGTTTGAGCTAACAATTCTCTAAGCAAAACTTGAAGCTTCCAGACTGTCATCAATAAAGATGTTAAAATTTGTGAAAATCCTATGTCAAAGTCCCTAACAAAGTCCGGGTACATACCCGACAACCTCAGCTATAAAGGCTCAAAACATTCAAGAGCTCGCTAAGGGGCTCTTTAAGAATAGCTGCACAAATTTAAAGGTCTTAAGAAGCTTAAGATTTATCAACAGAATGATGCCAGAGATGTCATGATCAACAACTTTAAGCCATTTTGACTCAACTAACCGAGGGGTTAATACATACATAGACGGAGAACTACTTTGCAAAATGAAAAAGTATAAAAACTCGAAAATGCAAGAAACATGAACATAAAAGCCTTAACGGGGCCAGAAATGGTGCATTACAAAGGCTCGAAGGCCAAAATGTTACAAAAAGAGGATGCCATTGTACTCCCTCAATAAAAATAATTAAAGTTGGTGGTAATAAAATATCAACAAGTCACATCATCTGGGTTCTCAGGACCATTGAATGAGGTTTTTGACTCTTTCGGGTTATCCTCCTTCGGGCCAGTCATTTCCATAAGGCGAACATCCTGCACCACCTTGAAATAATCAACCTCGGACAGATCCAATCTGGGGTGAAGGAACGAGACTTGCTCTTTAGTACGGTCAAAAGCCACATCATCAGCATTTAAGACCTCAATATCAGTCTTCTCCAAAGACTTTTGGAGGTCATTAACGAAGGTGAGAAGCTTAACATAGGAGGTCTCAGATCAATTCAATTTAGTCAAAAGTTCAGATAAAGCGGATGTGTGCTCCAACACTAGAGAATTATCCCGCTCTTTAGAAGTGGTTAACTTTTCTCTAAAACAGACTTCAGCTTCACTATCTCACCTTTGAGTTTGGGCTCGATCTCTTCAGAACCACCAGTCAGTTCAAACAAACCTCGCGCTAGGACCGCACACCTCATCAGATATGAGTTGATGTTTTGGTTGATCTTTTTATTTCTAATGGATTTAACATTTTCAACATCCTCTAATGCGTTAAGATGATCGCGTAGAAACCTAAAACCATCAAGGTCATTTGACCATAATTTAAATTATCCACGCGTAGAGCCTTCTCCGGAACCTTGCATAAGAGAAATATTCTCCACGATCTCCTGATAAATAGCTTCATTTGAAATAATTTTTAGCTTCTTCGGATCCTCTTGAGAAACGTATTCTGGATTTGGAGCAGTTAAAGGATGAGACTCGTCCTTGCTCAGAACAAATTTAGTACCTATTCCTCTCAGCCGCTTAGAAGCTCGGGTCTCCAACCCACTCAGATCCGACTTTGATGCAGAGGGACCCCCAACACCTCTCCGAGCATTCCGGGATTCCTTCATCAACTTTATTTTCTCTGAAATTGACAAATCAATCATCCTATCTGCAAAAGGAAAAAAATATTAGTGTAAAACAAAGGACGGAAAATGCAGAACATAAAAACAATAATTATCCAAGTAAAGAAGGAGTTGATCGTCGGCCAAGGGAATCAATTCCTTGACTTTCATCATACGAAAAGAGTCCAGAATGGTTAGGGACTCAAGCTCGGACTCAGTCAACTTGTCATAATCAAACACAATAATTGACAACAGATCCTTCGTCCAATAGTGGGGAAAACAGGGATGCCCGTCTGAAGCATATAAGACATGGGGATACGCTGGTCCACAATGGACCCTAACAAAGCGTGCTTATAGTTGGATGTGTCGCTCCCGACAAATGAAACAGGGTCAGATGAAGGTACAGACGCGAACGGTCGGCGAGAGGGACAATGAGAACACACAACCGTGAACTCACTAGAAAAGAAAAGAGTCGCCAGCTAGGCATTTTTATCCCGGAGGAAAGGTAATGCTGCATAAACCTAAGAAAAGATGGATAAGACGGTTTGCGAACCAGAGAGACTGAGAAAGGGGGTTGGTTACAACCCGGGAAGGTATTAGCACCCAGATTGTCTGTCGTACTCGACAGGATCCACGCTTGAAAAATTTGTGCCTTAAAGGGGTAGTGTCAGTGCAATTTGTGTGTAAATGAGCTGGAAAAGATGTACAGGCGTCAGTGTAAAGTGTATAAGTGATATGAAGTATGAAGGTGTCAGTGTAGGAACAGAATGAAATGCTCATGATAATGAGGCTAAAGAATGAAGCTGGAAAGAGGGGGAATGTACAGAGACTTTTGTTCGATAACTGTTAAGTTATGCCTACGTATCCTCTCGTGCAATGAGGAAGTCAGAACACCGTAGTTCGACCCAAAGAGACTGAAAGATGAATTGACTTGTGAACTGCTTACATGTCTATGCTCAAGTGTATGACCTGTCTGGCTCAGGTGCAAACTGTCTTGCATTAGACGGAAGAAAGCGAGCTCTCGTTTGTGAGTGAATGAGATGAGAAAAGAATCCCGGAGGAGACGATTATTGTTTGTTTTTGTGTTTTCAGTCTTTTATTGTTTTTTTTTTGGATTTTGTCATAAGTTAATGAGCTTAAGCCTAAACCAATGGATTTAGTAAACTCATCACATCTTCCCTCTGATTAGGGGTAATGAGAATACCTTAAGTGTGAAGTCGGATTCTCACACTTAATCACCATGGTGTAGGATTAAGATCATTAACCTACTTGTGATTATTTAGATGTTTTTGGTGTTTTTGTTTAGTATTGAGCAATGAGGTTAAGCCATAATCAGGGATTAAACAGACTCATTACACCATCCTAATAGAAGGATAACAGATGAGGGTGTTTAAGCTGAGGAAAACTCCTCAACTTAATCCATGATTAGGGATTAAACTCATGACAAAACAAGCCTTTGATTAAGTGGATTTTATTCAATGATATGATGATGAAGTGAGTTTTATGATTTGTAAGACAACTTGAGGGGGACTTGTCCATTAACACTAGGGTTAGTCCTTCTTAACCAATTAAGGAAGAATTAGAACCCTAATGCAAGGCCCAAGTTACAAGTGTGATGTCTTGATGATTATTGTGTGAATTGATTAAGAGATTTAAACACATTAAGGGTTTAACACTTAGGATTAAAGTTATACACTCCATCCTAATAGAAGGATGCAGGTATAAGCTTAATCACAAAGCCTTAAAGCCTTTAGGGTTTAGTCCCTGATTATGAGGTGAGAAGAGAAGACTCAAAAGAGACACAAAGGTAAAACTATGAGGGGAGACTAATCAAAACCCTAATTCATTGTCATGCTTGGTTGTTCCTAAGGTTTGTGAGGTTTTCAAGAACAATCTTCAAAGGAGCCACCAGGAAGCAGATGAACAGGATCAAGAGAAGCAAAGTGACTTGCTTCATTCAAGAAGTCAAGTCACTTGAAGAAAGAAAGTGGGAGAAACAAGAATGAGCAAGCTCAATCTCAAACACATATAGAAATGCAGCAATGGATGCAAGAGAGATGAAAAGAAAAGTTATGAGAAGTGAAGGCAAATTCACTTCTCAAAGTCACTTACCACCTGAAATGTTAGAAAGAAATACAATGCAATGCAAAATGAGATGAAATGGTATGATGCTAAGCAAAACCAGAAGCATGTTGATGATGATTATGATGTTATGAGATGCTGCAAACATGAGGCAAGGCATGGAGATGTTCATACAAGATCATGGATGCAAATGATGCAAGTTAAGAAGCATGGATGAACATGAAAAGTTATGAAGCATACAAGGCAAATGACATGGCAAATATGTAATGCAATGATCAAACATGCTTTCTATATGTCTTAAGATGTCAAATGAATCACAAGAATGCTTGAAATGCTAAGACAAGTCATGTTATGCAAGAGAATGCAAGAGGGATGCAAATGAAAGCCCAAATTAGGGCTTATGAATCAAACAACAAACAAAAACCCAAAACAGAAGCAAATCCTAAGATAAAAAAAATGGAAAATGCCACTTAAAGAAACCCTAAACCTATACTAAACCAAGGTCCAAAGGGGAGGTCTCAACTCTTAACCAATCCTAAGATATGAATTTTCTAAGTTATTAGGGTTTTTAGGGTCCCTAAACAAAAGAAATGCCAATAAAATTGAAAATGAGGAAACAAATCATGGCCATTTAATCCTAAAAACTACATGTCAAACACAAAACAAAGCACAAAGAATCAATGTCCAACTCTTCTCCAATAGGCAAAAATGATTTTTTGAACTTATGATCAAAATAATGCACAAAATATGATTTAATTCAATGAAAAATTCTTAAAATGCATCAAGATCAAAAAAGAAATTTGGTTTGAAGGTTGGACAATGTTTCTAAATGTCTTAGAACATTTCATGAATTTTTTTGTAATTTTTAAATACCTAAAAGTATTTTTAATTAATTAATTTCCATTAATCAATTAAAAATAATCTTTTAAATATTTAAAAATACTTTTTTAATGATAAAAAATAAAATGAAAATATTTTTGTGTTTACAAAATTAATAAAACTCAGAGGAAAAAGTTTCATAATTTTAAAACCTTTTTTACTATTTTAAAATAAATGTGCAAATTAAATGAAAAGAAAATGAATTTAAATGAATTAAAAGGAAAGTATGCAGGATGGGTGGCTGGGATTCAATCTGGGCTTAGGGGCATTGACTATGCGCCAGATCCTGTGGCCCACGTTTAAACTGGCTTAAACTCAATTAATTAAATGGATAATGAAGATTAGGGCATAATGACAAATCTGGACCGTTTATACGCGCGGCAAGTCAAACATTTCAACGCATCCAACGCTCCTCATTCAAACTGGCATTAATGACCTGAGATTAGGGCTAATCACTCAGGCTGCCGGAGAAGACTTCCGGTCGTCTTCTCCGGCCAGCATCTCACCTGGAAATTTCCAAACTCCCTCAAAACGTAACAAAAACAAAATCTAAGAATTGGGAAATGTTCTCCAACCACTCACGAATCAAACCCCTCTCCCAAAACAAATTTCTTTTCCCTAACTAAGCTGAATCGAAGAAAATAAGAACTAGGGCACGCAAGCTTCAGAGAGCAATTAAACTCTCATTCCAGCACCATTTCAAAAACTAAGAGCACCAGGATATTCAGTGGAACATAAGGAACAAGTTTATAACATGAAAAACAATTTCTGGAAAAATAATTTTCAAGCTACCTGAGATTTGGAGCTTTCAACCTGATGACTTTCTGGCCACTCCCCTCAGTGCAATCCACTCCTTAGGACCTCTTGATGGTGTTTGAATGCTTTAGAACAATTTATGTTGGCTGGTTGATGAGTTTCGACAGCTTCTGCTCAAGCTCAGTCAGAAATGGCAATGGAGTTTCAGGCAGTTTCAGGTCATTGTGATGGGTTCTATGTGATCAGAACAATGAGTGGAGAAGATCTATGGTATTTGTTTGGGCGTTTGTGAGCTATGGAGAGAGTTTCGAATGAAAATGCAGGCTGAGGTGAAGAATGGCAATGGGGGATTCTTGCTTGTTTCAGGCCTGGCTCTTGGTGGTTTTAGGTCTATGAAGTATGGTGAGGTGAATGGTGAAAATGGTTTGAGTGTTTGAAGGCTGGGCAGAGAGATTCGAAGCAACTTGCAAGATGGAGTGTTTTGTGAATGTGTGTCTTGTGAATGGTTTCAGCCTTGCCTTGTACATGAAATGGCTTGCAAAATGATAATGTATTTTAATCCTATAGGTCAGATGATGTGACCTGGCCTATAGTGATTGGTAAGTTTGCTTTTGCAAAAAGTCACATTTTGTGTAAGGCAAGCATGGCTCATGATCTAGGCTTGGTACAAGGCATGGGCTATGCGCAGCAAAATGAGGGGAAAGGGTTAGCTTGGTTCAAGGGCCAATGCTGCAAGTTGGTGAAGAGAAATGAGTGGTTTTGCAACTTGTTGCTTTTTGAAACTTTATGAGAAAAGTCTTGTTACATGAACCATAACCATGGGCATTCTTGGTTCAAATCTGAATTTTATGACTTAGAGGATGTTTGCATACTGGTTTGAAATGAATTAGAGGTTGCAATTGGCCTTGGTCCATGATTTTGCAAAATTCTCATTTGAGGCATGCCTTGAAAATCAATGATTTTAGCCAACTTTGTCACACCATAACTTTTGATCCAAGAAGAGTTTGATCATGTTCTTGTACTTTTTGAAAAGGGAAAGATGATATCTACAACTTTCATGACCAAAGTTTTTCCATTTGAAGCATTTTTGGATCAAGAATCAAGGCTTGAAAAATGACCTAAAATGATGCATTCTTGAAAAGTCAACTATGCCCAAAAAGTCAACATTTGCAAAAACCCTAAATTCTTGATTTTTGTGACCTTCAAACCTCTTCCATGATCAAATAGAGACCATACACACTCAAAATGATGAAGATCACCCATTGGCTGGGTCATTGGGGGTCTCAGATGCCCTGATTTTGCACTGACTTGTCTGAAAAGTCAACCCTTGATCAGATGACTTCCCCATGGAATTTCTTCATGAAAATTGATATGCATACTCCCTATACCATATAGAGACCAATGGAAACAAGAATGACCAAAAAATTTGGAGTTATGGCCTCTGAAACCAAAACCCTAATTTTCAGTCAACTGTGCAGTCAAACCTGGCTCTGCACCCACTCAAACCCTAGTTCTTGTGACTCCTTTGCATTTTTGACTTTGAGGAGATGGAATATGATATAAGAACACATGTAGACCTCTTTGAATTGATTGGTGACCTTTGGAGTGGCTCAAGAAGCCCTGAGATTGCTCAGATCACAAACCCTAGATGCAGATGACTTAGAACCAATGCAGTGACTCAAAAATGAGATGTGAGATGATATGATTGTGTTTATGCATATGAGAATGATCACAAGCCATGGTGAATGGGTGAGGGCAAATTTGGGGTGTTTACAGCTGCCCCTATTCAAGTATGAGTTAGCTGTGCGGGATGTAAGTGACGGCTTAACAGGCAAGCAAGATAACTTGTGGTTGAATACCAAAGACAGTCCAAAATTTGCACTCACAGAATGAAGAAGAAAAGGGATATAGATTGTAAAAAGGAAAATAAAGTATGTTGTAAAGTGTGGGCGACGGAGGACGACTGTCGAGCAGAGGACGACAGCTGGGTAAGGAGCAATGACGGGGACGGCCGTCATGCTGGGGATATAAGATTATATGATGGGGCGGCCATCAAGATAAAGCTGTAAAATTCTCTGGGGATTAATGAAACATGACGGGGACGGCCGTCAAGTTCATAAAGCAAAGTAACCAACGATGGGGACGGCCATCGGGCTAAAGAATAAATGAAATAAACAGATGATGGGGTACGACCATCAAAGGTGAAGGACGATCACCTAGCAGGGGACGGCTGCTCTGTTGGGGATAAAAGAAATATGATGGGGACGGCCATCAGAGGTGGAGGACGACCACCTGGCAGGGTACGGCTGCCGAAAATATCGCGACATAGGACGAATGCCGGATAAAAGGTCAACGATGGGGACGGCCATCGGATGAGCATGATGGAGGACGACCATCAAGAAGTGGAGGACGACCACTCAGCAGGGGACGGCTGCTCTCAAGGTTTACCATAACACATGACGGGTGTCAGATAACCAAAATCAACAATGGGGACGACCATTGGATAGGGTGATGAAGGACGATCATCAAAAGGTGGAGGACGACCACCTAGCAGGGGACGGCTGCTAAAAACAACGATGGGGACGGCCATCGGATGAGCATGATGGAGGACGACCATCAAAAAGTGGAGGACGACCACTCAGCAGGGTACGGCTGCTCTCAAGGTTATCATGACACAGGACGAGTGTCAGATAAAAGAAAATGCTTTGTTGGCGATCTACTGGGGATATAGTGAACACGGACGAGTGTTCACAACCAAGGAAGGAAAGTATAAGTGTTTGGTATTGTGTATAGATTAAAGATGCGGACGAGCATCCTTAGACTATGATACAGACGAGTATCATGTAGAAACAAATACTGACACGTGTTCAGAGATGATGATACGGACGAGTACCATCTGGTTAACAAAGAACACGGACGAGTGTTGCATCTGAAGGGACTCTTCTGGGGAATAGTAGACACAGACGAGTGTCTATATTCAAGAAGACAAAAGTGTTTGACACAGTGTATGGATTAAGGATGCGGACGAGCAACCTTAAGGCTATGATACGGACGAGTATCACGTAGAAACAAACATTAGACGCAATGTTCTGAGATGATGATACGGACGAGTACCAACTGGTTAACAAAGAACAAGGACTATTGTCGAATCTGTGGGGATATGAATGGCGTATACAAGATACGGACGAGTATCTGTATAAGTATAATATGAGTAGTGAGAATGGTATATAGATGAATAGTTATCTGCTGGGGAGAGTGACACGGACGGGTGCCAAGAGAGAAAAGTGTAATAACAAGTGTATGGGTGATGAAGGTGTAAGCGGCTGCGCTGGGGATATGACACGGACGGGTGTCTAGAAGATGTATACAGGTATGTGTGAGTGCAAAGAGGGTGTCTTTGGCTTTCTGCTGGTAATATGACACGGACGGGTGTCATGAAGTATCTGTAATACGGGTGATTTTGTTCGTAAAGAGTGTTCTGGCGACTTTACTGGGGAGTGATGATACGGACGGGTATCAAAAGGAAATATGCTGGTATTTGTGAATATGAGGCAACTGCTTTTGCTGGGACTCTGGTGAGGATTTTTGGGGGGAAGTATATGATTATTATTCACAAGTGTTGATTCCGAACATGGCTTATGATTATGCTATGCGTTTGATTTTTGCCGCAATGCTCCGTGTTAGACGGAATGCTACGCTCTGAGGGGAAAATATGATGCGAATGCCATGATTATGCAAAGATATCAAACCGGGATTCGGATCCCGTTGCTGCGAAGATCTCTGGCTGATCTGTTTGAAAAGGGCCTCCCAGCTGGGGATGAGATCATTGGTAGATCTGGTGAGATGTATTCATTCGGGGATATAGGTCACTGGTTGACATATCCTTATAATACGGGACCCAGCTGGGGTTTGTAGAAGCTTTCTTCACTCTGTTGTGATCTTCTATGCGCCGCTCTTCTGGATAGAGGCTGGGGATTCTGTGGGGAGATGGTTCCCTGACTTCTGCACTCAGCTGAGGATGAAATGGCAACTCGGCTGGGGGGAATTATGAGAGGCAACTCAGCTGGGGAGAGCAACAAGAGGCAACTCAGCTGGGAATAGAGCATTTCGGATGCTGAGATCTTTTGTTGATTTGCCAGCTTGCTGGGATGAAGCTTACATGCCCCAAGTTGCGTCCTGTATACCTGCAATCCTGCGAAGGAAACGCACAAAAGGTCCCGAGGTATCCTTTACTGGATTCCGTCATAGGAGTTAAGTACTTTCGAGAGTAAGTATATTCCCTGTAAGCATGTGTTTTATTATTAGTTTTTTTTTTGGGGGGGAGAAAAGCACCTGTACTTATGCCATCGATTTTTTAGAGACACCAGACATCCTTTGCAAATAAAAATATACAAAACGAAACATGACTGAGAAATCTGATTTTATTAATTCATATGCCCTGAATTGGCGAGGTACAGTCAAAGGAACATATCCCCTGAAATGAGGAGATTGTTACAAATCGAGAAACAAAATGCTGGCAGTGTTGACGACGCTTTAAGGAGCTTCCTCTTCTGCTATGACTCGTATGACAATGACGTTCTTCTCGTCTTGCTTTCTGAAGAAAGTTGATTCTGATTGAAGCTTGATTCTGTCAAAGCTTTCCAAGTTGTCAGTGATACAGACGAATCCAGAGTGCAGTTGTTCGCTTATTCCCTTATTTTGCATGGATCGCCCTTTCGGGTTTTCAATCCATCGGGATACCCATTTTTGCCTGAGTTGTCCAATGTGGCTTTTCAACTCAGCGGGTGTACATTCTTTAATATTTATTTCCCTTATTTTTGCCCGAGTCTTTTATTCTGTTTTTGACTCGCCGGGATGCCCTATTTTTGCCTGGACTTACATTCTGTTTTTGCGTCCAGCGGGTCATTTCTCATGCGAAGTATTTTTTAACTGCATCTGAATTCACAGGGGACGGGAAATCTTCACCATCCATGGTGCTGAGCATCAGTGCTCCACCAGAGAAAACTTTCTTTACAACAAATGGTCCTTCATAATTTGGAGTCCATTTGCCCCTGTGGTCTGTATGAGGAGGGAGGATTCTTTTCAGCACAAGATCTCCTACTTGGTACTCTCGGTGCCTGACTTTCTGATCGAAGGCTCTCTTCATTCTCTTCTGATATAGCTGTCCATGACAGATTGCAGCCAATCTTTTCTCTTCGATTAGACTCAGTTGTTCGTATCGGGCCCGAACCCATTCTGCTTCACTCAGTTTAACATCCATTAATACCCGTAGGGAGGGTAATTCAACTTCAACAGGTAGGACTGCTTCCATACCATACACAAGCTGATACGGTGTTGCCCCAGTGGATGTTCTGATTGACGTGCGGTACCCATGCAAGGCAAACGGTAGCATTTCATGCCAATCTTTGTAAGTGATTACCATCTTCTGCACAATCTTCTTGATATTCTTATTTGCTGCCTCAACAGCGCCATTCATCTTCGGCCTGTAAGGAGAAGAATTGTGATGTTGGATCTTGAAGTCCCGGCATAATTCAGCCATCATTTTGTTGTTTAAGTTGGAACCATTATCAGTAATGATTCGCTCGGGAACTCCATATCGACAGATGATATCTCTCTTCAGAAATCTGGCTACCACTTGTCTGGTAACATTTGCATATGAGGCGGCTTCGACCCACTTAGTGAAATAATCAATGGCGACCAGGATGAATCTGTGGCCATTTGAAGCGGTCGGCTCAATCTTGCCAATCATATCAATGCCCCACATGGCAAAGGGCCATGGTGAAGACATGATGTTCAGAGGATTGGGAGGCACATGCACCTTATCTGCATAGATCTGGCATTTATGGCATTTTCTGGCATAAGCACAACAGTCTGCATCCATTGTGATCCAGTAATAACCTGATCTTAACAACTTCTTAGCCATTGCATGTCCTCCAGCATGGGTACCAAAAGAGCCTTCATGCACTTCATGCATCAACAAATCTGCTTCCGTCTTGTCAACACATCGGAGGAGTACCATATCAAAGTTCCTTTTGTATAAAGATCCATCAGTGTTCAGAAAGAAACTACCAGCAAGCCTTCTCAAAGTCTTCTTATCATTGGAAGATGCCCCAGGTGGGTATGTTTGATCCTCCAAGAAGCACTTAATATCATGGAACCAAGGCTTATCATCTTTGACAACATCTGCTGCGAATACATATGCTGGTCTATCAAGTCTCGATACTGAAATCTGAGGTACAAAGTTAGCAGCTTGAACTTTGATCATGGACGAAATGGTAGCCAAGGCATCTGCAAACTGATTCTCATCCCGAGGGATATACTCAAGTTTGACTGTTGTGAAGAAAGTCAATAACCTTCTTGTATAATCCCTGTAAGATATCAGATGATCCTGGTGTGTATACCATTTCCCATTGGTTTGATTGATTACCAAAGCTGAATCTCCGAATACGGTCAATGTTTTGATCCTGAGGTCAATGGCTTCCTCAAGACCCATAATGCAAGCTTCGTATTCAGCTTCGTTGTTAGTGCAGTTGAAAGTGAGTTTTGCCGAGAAAGGCATGTGAACTCCTTTGGGTGTAATAATTACTGCACCAACACCACGGCCATTCATGTTAACAGCCCCATCGAACATCATAATCCATTCTTCCTCCGGGTCAGGCCCTTCAGTGTGAATAGGCTCTTCATGATCTTTTGATTTAATGAACATGATGTCTTCATCAGGGAAGTCAAACCTCATAGGCTGGTAATCATCGATGGGTTGCTCAGCAAGATATTCAGACAATACACTGCCTTTGATGGCTTTCTGAGATGTGTATTGGATGTCATACTCTGTAAGGATCATTTGCCATCTTGCAACCCGTCCGGTAAGCGATGGCTTCTCAAATATGTACTTGACTGGGTCCATCTTCGAGATTAATAAAGTAGTGTGGGTCAACATATACTGTCTCAGTCGGCGAGCAGCCCACGCTAAAGCACAGCAAGTTTTCTCGAGCAGTGAATATCGTTGTTCACAGTCGGTAAACTTTTTGCTTAGGTAGTATATTGCATACTATTTTCGACCAGACTCGTCATGCTGGCCCAGCACACACCCCATTGACTCTTCTAATACTGTCAAGTACATTATCAGAGGTCTTCCTTCAACTGGCGGCATGAGGATTGGAGGTTCTTGCAGATATTCCTTGATCTTGTCAAAAGCCTTCTGGCAATCTTCGTTCCATCTGACCGTTTGTTCTTTTCTTAACAGCTTGAACAAGGGTTCACAGGTTGCTGTAAGGTGAGATATGAACCTTGAAATGTAGTTCAATCGACCTAAGAACCCTCGAACTTCTTTCTCAGTTTTCGGTGCAGGCATCTCTTGAATGGCTTTGACTTTATCAGGGTCCACCTCAATCCCTTTCTCGCTTACAATAAAGCCCAGCAGCTTACCAGATCTCACCCCGAATGTGCATTTGTTGGGGTTCAACTTCAGTTGATACCTTCTCAGACGCTTGAACAACTTGAGCAGATTCACCAGATGATCTTCTTCAGTAAGGGACTTGGCAATCATATCATCCACATAACATTCTATTTCTTTGTGGATCATATCGTGGAACAATGTTACCATAGCCCGTTGATACGTTGCACCGGCATTCTTGAGCCCAAATGGCATTACTTTGTAGCAGAACGTGCCCCAGGGTGTGATGAATGTTGTCTTCTCCATGTCTTCAGGTGACATTTTAATCTGGTTGTATCCTGAAAATCCATCCATGAAGGAGAATACCGAGAACTGAGCCGTGTTATCCACCAATACATCAATGTGAGGTAAAGGGAAATCATCTTTCGGGCTGGCTCTGTTCAGATCCCGGTAATCAACACACATTCTTACTTTGCCGTCCTTCTTAGGCACAGGTACTATATTAGCAACCCACGGCGGGTAGCTAGTTACAGCAAGGAACCCGGCGTCCCATTGCTTTTGTACCTCTTCCTTGATTTTCATGGCCATGTCTGGACGAGTACGGCGCAGCTTCTGTTTGACTGGAGGGCATTCTTCTCTCAAAGGCAGCTTGTGCACAACAATGTCGGTATCCAACCCTGGCATATCTTGGTATGACCAAGCAAACACATCCACATACTCTTGAAGTAGATCAACCAGTTGCTTCTTCACTGAGTCTTGCAGGCAGGCCCCGATTTTAACCTCTTTCACGTCTTCCTCCGTACCAAGATTAATCACTTCAACCTCCTCCCGGTGAGGGGTAATAACCTTTTCCTCTTGTCTTAACAACCTGGCTAGCTCTTCAGGAAGCTCATATTCTTCTTCAACCCCTTCATCAGCTTGATTGATTGGATTGTCAAAGTCATACGAAGTCATAGCCGTGCTGTTGTCGGTGCTGTCAGGAAGGCACTCTCTGCAAGGGTTAAGTTGTTCATTTTAGTGATCTGATTTTAGTCTTATTTAGAAAAGTGAAATGAAGTTGTCATTTTGAAAACACTGCCATTTATTTTTGTACAAAAAAGAAAAATGGAAAGACAGTGAACGAAAAGAAAAAGACTTGTTTGCAAAAAGATGTCTGATATTTCATTAATTGATCTTGTTTGCACAAAAAAGTACAGATGGCCCGATTACAAAATGAGTCTTGTCATCTTGGGCAAGATGCAAGACTTTGATGCATGCTTATAAAATACAGGAAATAATAATTACTCTGATCGAGTAACTCTTATAATTTCCTGGGAAGACCAGTTCGAGACACTGCTCCCCGGGATCTTTGGACGAATCCAGCTTTCCAGGTTGCGCTCCTCTTCCAGCTCGTCTTCCAGACAGTTGATAGCATCAGGGGTAAGCATCCCCCCACTGACAAAACCAGGCTCTCCAGCAGCCCTTGCTTGATGTTGAGTTGGTCTGTAACCCAACCCAAATTTGTCTTTCTTTTCCTCCACAGCTAAAACTTTGCCCCAGCCCAGGGCGGTTCCTTCCTCAACAACCTTCCGGGCTTGTTGGTAAGATGACATTGGAGTACCAGATACAGCAGATGCTTCATTCACATTCAAAGCTTCAAACCCCTGGCTCATTGTTTCATGGATCTCCCCATCCATTTCAATGTACTTATAGGTTGCCAGGTGGCTGACAAAAATGTCCTCCTCTCCACAGATTGTGACAACTTGGCCTTCCCACTCATATTTAAACTTTTGGTGAAGGGTAGACGTTATTGCGCCGGCGGCGTGAATCCAGGGTCTACCCAACAAACAGCTGTAGGCGGGCTGAATGTCCATCACATAAAAGATAGTTTTAAAGGTCTGTGGGCCAATTGTCACAGGCAGCTCAATCTCTCCCAGAACCGATCTCTTAGAACCATCAAAGGCTCTTACTACCAGGTTGTTGGGTCTCAATGCCAATCCATCATATTCTAACTTCACCAGAGCCTTCTTTGGTAAGACATTCAGGGATGAACCTGTGTCTACCAGCACATGAGAAAGGACAGCTCCTTTGCATTCCATGGTTATGTGCAAGGCTTTGTTGTGGTTGCGGCCATCCGCTGTCAAGTCAGTATTGGTGAACCCTAGCCCATTGCTAGCAGTAACATTTCCAACCACGGTTTCCAACTGGTTGACAGTAATCTCTTCAGGCACATAAGCCGCGTGCAGGACTTTGAGTAGTGCATTCCGATGGGCTTCGGAGCACATAAGCAGTGAGAGGATAGAGATTTTGGATGGCATTTGATGAAGTTGATCCACAATTTTGTAATCACTCTTTTTGATGATTCTCATAAACTCATCAACTTCTTGATCGAATGGTGTCTTCAAGGCTTCCTTAACAGCTTGATCTTCCTGCACCGGGCTCTTTCCTTTCGCCTTGGCAGCAGCTTCTGCTTCGGCTGTAGGTCTTTGAATTGGTGGAGCAAAGAGACGTCCGCTTCGAGTGAAGCCTCGGCCTCCCCCCACATTGTCAATTTGTGGTGCAGGTGTTGACGTTTCAAGAGTGATTCTTTTTCCTTCGCAGTACACGTCAGAGCCATAGTGCCAAGGGATGGCCCTATTGCTTTCATATGGTACTGGTCCAGGCACCGTGACAGTGACTGGACTGATTGTTGCTGCTGAAGGGACTGTAATTGTTTGTGGATCATAAAAGATTGTAACTGGTGCTCTGGTGGGAGCAGCACCTTCTGAATGGTAGGCAGAGTTGTTTTCAGGATCATAGAATATCGTGACAGTGGAGACGTCTTCATGATTTGTTGCTGGTGTTGTAGGAGATATTGTCGGAAGAAATGATGTTGTTGTTGTAGGAGGTTCAAAATGGAGTGAAGCTGAAGTTGTAGCAGGAAAATTTGTTGAAAACTGATCGGTTGACATGATGGATAAAGTACTTGTTGATGAAACCGAAGAATTGTCAGGAACAATGGTTGCTGCAGTTGTAGGAGGTTCTGAAACCGTTGTTGATGAGATTGCTGGATTTGTTGGAAATGATGTGGTGATTTGAAGTTGGCCACTCTGAATAAGGCCATCTATGCCATTCCTCAAATTATCGCACCCATTTACGGAGATATTGCAGTAAGCACAACCCAATTCACACCCTGGGAACATCTGACATTCCAAGAGCTGAGCCTTGATTTCTACCAACGGTGTCCTGATCTGTCCCACACTGGTTATTAAATAAGACGGTTTGTCTTCTTCAATAGCGTTAATCCGGGGACCACCATGGTTTGGCATCGGGTTCTTATTGACATTGGGTGGTGGTGCGAAATTCAGAGCCTTGGAGTCTACCAGGTCTTGTACCTTCATATGCAGAGCCCTGCATTTTTCTGTGCTGTGGCCAGGTGCGTTTGAATGAAAAGCACACCTAGCATTGGAGTCATAGTTCCTTGGTAGACTGTTGGGATCTGGAGGTGCCAACGTTCTTAGCTCAACCAGGTTGAGTTTCAGAAGCTGTGGCAGCAAAGTAGCATATGGCATTGGGATCGGATCGATCACTCTGTTAGCTTGAGATGGCCTCTGTTGGAATGGCCTTTGTTGACTGTTGTTGTTGGTGTTGCTGTTGTTGTAATTCCTTGGAGGGTACTGACTTTGTTGATGGTACTGAGGTTGTTGTTGATAGTTTTGCTGAGGAGGTTGATAGACTGGTTGAGGATGAGCTGGAGCAGGAATGGTGACTGCTGCTATTGACCTTTGAACATACTGGGGCCTGCCCCTGTTGGTGTGGATGGCATTGGTCTCGCCAGTTCTTCTCGGGCCTGCAAAAGGCTTTCTTGCATTACTGGACGAGCTTGCACCGTTGTCTGAGATCTTTCCCATTTTCAACAGGCTTTCAATTCTCTCCCCAGCTATGACAACATCCGCGAAGCTAGTGGAAGAGAAAGCAGCCAACCTGTCAATATAGGTTCCCTGAAGGGTATTCATAAACATGTCTGCCATTTCTCTCTCAGACATAGGTGGTTGAACGGCAGCAGCCAATTGCCTCCATCTCTGGGCATATTCTCGGAAACTTTCCCTTGAGGACTGTGACATTCCCATCAGGAGGGTCCTGTTGGGTGCCATATCTAAGTTGTATTGATACTGTCTGATGAAGGCCTCTGCCAGGTCCTTCCAGCATCTCACAGTTGCTCTTGTCAAATGGGAATACCATTCCCTTGATGCTCCAGTCAAGCTGTCTTCGAAGTAGAACATCCAGAGCTTCTCATCCATCGTATAGGCCTTCAGCCTTCCCAGAAATGATTGTAGATGAGTCCGGGGGCATGAAGTCCCATTATACTTTTCAAAACAAGGAGGCTTGAACTTATGGGGGATCCTGACCCCTTCTACCAAACCCATGTCCATGACGTCAAACCCCAAAGAGTTTTGAGACTCCAGTGATCTCAACTTCTCAGCTATCTCATCCAATCGTCTATCGTAAGCTTCCTCTCCAGCACCCATTACTGTAAATTGGTCCTCCTGAGGATCTTCTTGCAATACCCTGGCTGCAGTGGCGGTCCCTTGTATATTGACAGGGATGTTGGCCTCTGGATGGAGATGGGGTCCAAAAACTGGGGGATTGACATGAGGTTGGACCCTCTCGTTGTTACTTGTGCCAGCAGTTCCCACATGGGGTTCCTCTTGATTCCTCCCTTCTACCAAAGCTCTGAGCCTCTCCTGGCTTTGAGCTAAGTTGTTCATTACTTCCATGAACTGTGTTATCTGAGTTCTCATCTCCAACCTTTCGTTGGCCATCTGGTTTCTGACCTCCGTAAGGTCCTGCTGCATCTGGTCCATCTGGATGCCCGGAAGATTGTTTCTAGTTGGGTACCTGTGTGGCCTGTTGAGGGGAAATACCCGGCGGCGAGCAATAATTCCTGAGTATCACAACAGAGGTTAGCAACAACAAAACAAAAACCTACAAAACAAACAAAAGGTTAGCATGCAATGCAGTTATGCTTATTTGTTCTCAAGGTATCCGGTTTGGCCTTCAGTTTTGACCCTTCCAGACCCTTGAAGATGCTGCTGAATGTTGTTTCCGAAGTAAACTAACATGAATATATTACATAAGGTGAAATAATACAACTTGTTCATTTTACAACACAAGCCCCTTAAGGGGTCAAAATACATCACAAAAAGTAAAAGTACATGAAATAGAAACAACAACAAGCAAATGGTCAAACACCAAGGCTAAACTCATCCTCACGAACTTCCTTGAGAAGTGCTTCGGTCACAGGATCAGCCGGCCGCTCCGTGAGATTCCGGATGAGGAGGTTCCGGGTTGCAATAGCTGCTGCTAGTTTCTTGTGCTGAGTTTGGTCCTTGGACCTCTTCACCCCTGCCTTAATCTTCAATTCTGATATTTCCCTCTGGGCTGCTGCCAAGGCTTCTTGCTGTTCTTTTGCATCGGCTTCAAATTGCTCCATCTTGTCTTGAACTCTCTTGTCTTCCAGGGTACGAGCCTCGGTGATCCTGACCCACCGGGCTTGACTCTCCTTCAAATACAAGTCTGTCCTTGCTCTCTGGAACTGGGCTTCTTTGCAAGCATTCTTCAGAATTTGTTCACCAGCCTTTGACTTTTTGATATAATCCCCAGACTTTTCAATCTTAGTCAAATGCTCCATTCTCAACTTCTCCAATCTCTCAATCTCCCTCATACCTTCACTCCTTTCCCGGAGGGTCTTCTGCAAAGCCTGGGTTAGCTTCTCATTTCTTTCCTTCAAGCTCTCAAACTCTTCCAAACTGATGGTGGCAGGGGGTGGTGCTGAAGATGACTCAGGCATGTCTTCTACGGTAAAGGGCATTCCAGAGAATTGGGCCCTGGCACGGGACCACTCATAATACTGTGCTGATGCCACATTATTACACTTCCCCAGAATGGTGACTCCCTTGGTTTGAACATTATCCCAGGCCCAGGCAGCCTGCCTAACAACAGCCAAACTAATCTTGTTCTCACAATAAAGGGTCTCCACCAAGTCCTGTGCCCTAGGAGTGTGGACCAGTGCATAGCCCAGTTGCCTTCTGAACAGCAGAGGATTGTAATTGATACTACCCTTAACTCCTATCAAAGGCACATTGGGAAAATGTCCACAGCTGGTGATGATATCCCTGCCCTTGGTGCTCTGAGTGCACCATCTGATATCTGCTGAAGTTAGAACAGTGAGTCTTTTAGCCCAGTTGCTCTGCTGATGAGGGTTTAAAAATGCGTCTGTCCTGGGTAGGTGCCTGAGAAGCCAAGTGTGAAACAATGGAGCACAAAACCTCACTAACCTTCCCCTCTGCTTCTCATTCCTCTGATGTACCGAATAGTAAAGGTCCCCCAATAAAGTTGGCACTGGGTTCTTCAAGATGAACAGATGGATTGCATTCTTGCTAATGAATCGAGGCTCATCTGCAAACAGCACAATTCCATATACACTTAAGGCCAACAAAGCACAAACAGCTTTCCACTCCCCCAGGGAAGCCTTCAGACTAGCTTGAGAAATTAAGAAGTCCAGATGAAAGCCAGGGATCCCAGCTTTAGAGGACATATGCTGCTCAATTAGGACAGGCTCCAGATGCAAAGCCTTTGCTACCTCTCCATTGCTTGGGAAAGCCATCTCAAGATTGAAAGGGATTTCTCTCCTGATAGGTAGACCAACTAGAGATGAGTATTCTTCTAACAGAGGGCCCAACTGAAAGTCTTGAAAGGTGAAACATCTCAATGGGGGGTCATAAAACTGAATACAGGTATGGATCAGGCTTCTCTGTGAAGGATCCAGATCCATAACCATGTCAAGTATATCCCCATAATGCTCCCTGAACAAAGGTATGTGATCTGGAGTGATCAGGGTTTGGATCCTCCTGATGTCTGATAAGTCTGGCTGGAAGAAGTGATAGGTGATGTTGCTTTTCTTTGGAGCCATGATGACAAATGTTGATGAAGATACTGAAGAGAAGGGCCACTGATTGGCTGGAATAGATAGCTGGTAGCAAGTGCTGATGAAGGCAGGTCAAAACTGAAGATGGGGTCAAAACCAAAACCAGATGAAGATGGATACCCTGAAACACAAATAAGCAAATGTTAATATGATGCAATGATTATGTATGCAAATGATATGCAAGGGTTTGTGACTGAGCTGGATCTGATCAAAATGCCCTGATATAAGTCCATGTGTGTTCAAGAATTCCAGATGGAGGTCTATAAATCCAGTAACCAGGGTGGGGGACTCAAATAAAGAGTCACATGTCCAGGGTTTAGAATCACAAGAACTGTCCCAAGTTGGAGTATTCTTAAACAAACAAAGTAACAGGGTATTCTGAGGTCAAGGTACCTGCAAACCTGTAAACATCCCATCCCCCTCACAGGTGGTGTTCTAAAACAAGGATCCTCAGACTTGGATTAGTTATGAGAAGTGTAAACACTTCTAACCTGGAGGTACAGTGTTTACAATAACCATAACAATTCCTCCTCTAATTCACCTCAGTTTCTGAAGGTCAATACTAAAAGGTCATCCAGACTTAGCAGGCTTCCCAGATAGCCCTAGCATTGCAGGAAATCCGCAACACAGAGTTCTCAAGAAGAAACCCATATCTGAACCGTGTTTCATATTCCCGCACCAGACCGAAATGGAATGGGAAAGAATATGATTCACTCTAGCCTAGGTGTCACTCAGGTCCCAGGTGTAGGACCTTAGCTCTCAATAGAACCCCACCCACCAAAGCAGACAACAGATCCAGCCAGCAGCATGACAGTATGATATATGAAAAACTGTAAAGAAAGCAATAAATAAAGCTGTGCAGAAAGCAATAAATAAAGCAAATATACAAACACAAATAGCACATAACACCCCAATAAACACAAATCAATCAAGTGCTAGGAGGAACCCACAAAAAGAACCAGAAGCCCTGGTTGCAGTATAAGGGTCCCCAGCAGAGTCGCCAAGCTGTCGCTCCCGACAAATGAAACAGGGTCAGATGAAGGTACAGACGCGAACGGTCGGCGAGAGGGACAATGAGAACACACAACCGTGAACTCACTGGAAAAGAAAAGAGTCGCCAGCTAGGCATTTTTATCCCGGAGGAAAGGTAATGCTGCATAAACCTAAGAAAAGATGGATAAGACGGTTTGCGAACCAGAGAGACTGAGAAAGGGGGTTGGTTACAACCCGGGAAGGTATTAGCACCCAGATTGTCTGTCGTACTCGACAGGATCCACGCTTGAAAAATTTGTGCCTTAAAGGGGTAGTGTCAGTGCAATTTGTGTGTAAATGAGCTGGAAAAGATGTACAGGCGTCAGTGTAAAGTGTATAAGTGATATGAAGTATGAAGGTGTCAGTGTAGGAACAGAATGAAATGCTCATGATAATGAGGCTAAAGAATGAAGCTGGAAAGAGGGGGAATGTACAGAGACTTTTGTTCGATAACTGTTAAGTTATGCCTACGTATCCTCTCGTGCAATGAGGAAGTCAGAACACCGTAGTTCGACCCAAAGAGACTGAAAGATGAATTGACTTGTGAACTGCTTACATGTCTATGCTCAAGTGTATGACCTGTCTGGCTCAGGTGCAAACTGTCTTGCATTAGACGGAAGAAAGCGAGCTCTCGTTTGTGAGTGAATGAGATGAGAAAAGAATCCCGGAGGAGACGATTATTGTTTGTTTTTGTGTTTTCAGTCTTTTATTGTTTTTTTTTTGGATTTTGTCATAAGTTAATGAGCTTAAGCCTAAACCAATGGATTTAGTAAACTCATCACATCTTCCCTCTGATTAGGGGTAATGAGAATACCTTAAGTGTGAAGTCGGATTCTCACACTTAATCACCATGGTGTAGGATTAAGATCATTAACCTACTTGTGATTATTTAGATGTTTTTGGTGTTTTTGTTTAGTATTGAGCAATGAGGTTAAGCCATAATCAGGGATTAAACAGACTCATTACACCATCCTAATAGAAGGATAACAGATGAGGGTGTTTAAGCTGAGGAAAACTCCTCAACTTAATCCATGATTAGGGATTAAACTCATGACAAAACAAGCCTTTGATTAAGTGGATTTTATTCAATGATATGATGATGAAGTGAGTTTTATGATTTGTAAGACAACTTGAGGGGGACTTGTCCATTAACACTAGGGTTAGTCCTTCTTAACCAATTAAGGAAGAATTAGAACCCTAATGCAAGGCCCAAGTTACAAGTGTGATGTCTTGATGATTATTGTGTGAATTGATTAAGAGATTTAAACACATTAAGGGTTTAACACTTAGGATTAAAGTTATACACTCCATCCTAATAGAAGGATGCAGGTATAAGCTTAATCACAAAGCCTTAAAGCCTTTAGGGTTTAGTCCCTGATTATGAGGTGAGAAGAGAAGACTCAAAAGAGACACAAAGGTAAAACTATGAGGGGAGACTAATCAAAACCCTAATTCATTGTCATGCTTGGTTGTTCCTAAGGTTTGTGAGGTTTTCAAGAACAATCTTCAAAGGAGCCACCAGGAAGCAGATGAACAGGATCAAGAGAAGCAAAGTGACTTGCTTCATTCAAGAAGTCAAGTCACTTGAAGAAAGAAAGTGGGAGAAACAAGAATGAGCAAGCTCAATCTCAAACACATATAGAAATGCAGCAATGGATGCAAGAGAGATGAAAAGAAAAGTTATGAGAAGTGAAGGCAAATTCACTTCTCAAAGTCACTTACCACCTGAAATGTTAGAAAGAAATACAATGCAATGCAAAATGAGATGAAATGGTATGATGCTAAGCAAAACCAGAAGCATGTTGATGATGATTATGATGTTATGAGATGCTGCAAACATGAGGCAAGGCATAGAGATGTTCATACAAGATCATGGATGCAAATGATGCAAGTTAAGAAGCATGGATGAACATGAAAAGTTATGAAGCATACAAGGCAAATGACATGGCAAATATGTAATGCAATGATCAAACATGCTTTCTATATGTCTTAAGATGTCAAATGAATCACAAGAATGCTTGAAATGCTAAGACAAGTCATGTTATGCAAGAGAATGCAAGAGGGATGCAAATGAAAGCCCAAATTAGGGCTTATGAATCAAACAACAAACAAAAACCCAAAACAGAAGCAAATCCTAAGATAAAAAAAATGGAAAATGCCACTTAAAGAAACCCTAAACCTATACTAAACCAAGGTCCAAAGGGGAGGTCTCAACTCTTAACCAATCCTAAGATATGAATTTTCTAAGTTATTAGGGTTTTTAGGGTCCCTAAACAAAAGAAATGCCAATAAAATTGAAAATGAGGAAACAAATCATGGCCATTTAATCCTAAAAACTACATGTCAAACACAAAACAAAGCACAAAGAATCAATGTCCAACTCTTCTCCAATAGGCAAAAATGATTTTTTGAACTTATGATCAAAATAATGCACAAAATATGATTTAATTCAATGAAAAATTCTTAAAATGCATCAAGATCAAAAAAGAAATTTGGTTTGAAGGTTGGACAATGTTTCTAAATGTCTTAGAACATTTCATGAATTTTTTTGTAATTTTTAAATACCTAAAAGTATTTTTAATTAATTAATTTCCATTAATCAATTAAAAATAATCTTTTAAATATTTAAAAATACTTTTTTAATGATAAAAAATAAAATGAAAATATTTTTGTGTTTACAAAATTAATAAAACTCAGAGGAAAAAGTTTCATAATTTTAAAACCTTTTTTACTATTTTAAAATAAATGTGCAAATTAAATGAAAAGAAAATGAATTTAAATGAATTAAAAGGAAAGTATGCAGGATGGGTGGCTGGGATTCAATCTGGGCTTAGGGGCATTGACTATGCGCCAGATCCTGTGGCCCACGTTTAAACTGGCTTAAACTCAATTAATTAAATGGATAATGAAGATTAGGGCATAATGACAAATCTGGACCGTTTATACGCGCGGCAAGTCAAACATTTCAACGCATCCAACGCTCCTCATTCAAACTGGCATTAATGACCTGAGATTAGGGCTAATCACTCAGGCTGCCGGAGAAGACTTCCGGTCGTCTTCTCCGGCCAGCATCTCACCTGGAAATTTCCAAACTCCCTCAAAACGTAACAAAAACAAAATCTAAGAATTGGGAAATGTTCTCCAACCACTCACGAATCAAACCCCTCTCCCAAAACAAATTTCTTTTCCCTAACTAAGCTGAATCGAAGAAAATAAGAACTAGGGCACGCAAGCTTCAGAGAGCAATTAAACTCTCATTCCAGCACCATTTCAAAAACTAAGAGCACCAGGATATTCAGTGGAACATAAGGAACAAGTTTATAACATGAAAAACAATTTCTGGAAAAATAATTTTCAAGCTACCTGAGATTTGGAGCTTTCAACCTGATGACTTTCTGGCCACTCCCCTCAGTGCAATCCACTCCTTAGGACCTCTTGATGGTGTTTGAATGCTTTAGAACAATTTATGTTGGCTGGTTGATGAGTTTCGACAGCTTCTGCTCAAGCTCAGTCAGAAATGGCAATGGAGTTTCAGGCAGTTTCAGGTCATTGTGATGGGTTCTATGTGATCAGAACAATGAGTGGAGAAGATCTATGGTATTTGTTTGGGCGTTTGTGAGCTATGGAGAGAGTTTCGAATGAAAATGCAGGCTGAGGTGAAGAATGGCAATGGGGGATTCTTGCTTGTTTCAGGCCTGGCTCTTGGTGGTTTTAGGTCTATGAAGTATGGTGAGGTGAATGGTGAAAATGGTTTGAGTGTTTGAAGGCTGGGCAGAGAGATTCGAAGCAACTTGCAAGATGGAGTGTTTTGTGAATGTGTGTCTTGTGAATGGTTTCAGCCTTGCCTTGTACATGAAATGGCTTGCAAAATGATAATGTATTTTAATCCTATAGGTCAGATGATGTGACCTGGCCTATAGTGATTGGTAAGTTTGCTTTTGCAAAAAGTCACATTTTGTGTAAGGCAAGCATGGCTCATGATCTAGGCTTGGTACAAGGCATGGGCTATGCGCAGCAAAATGAGGGGAAAGGGTTAGCTTGGTTCAAGGGCCAATGATGCAAGTTGGTGAAGAGAAATGAGTGGTTTTGCAACTTGTTGCTTTTTGAAACTTTATGAGAAAAGTCTTGTTACATGAACCATAACCATGGGCATTCTTGGTTCAAATCTGAATTTTATGACTTAGAGGATGTTTGCATACTGGTTTGAAATGAATTAGAGGTTGCAATTGGCCTTGGTCCATGATTTTGCAAAATTCTCATTTGAGGCATGCCTTGAAAATCAATGATTTTAGCCAACTTTGTCACACCATAACTTTTGATCCAAGAAGAGTTTGATCATGTTCTTGTACTTTTTGAAAAGGGAAAGATGAGATGTACAACTTTCATGACCAAAGTTTTTCCATTTGAAGCATTTTTGGATCAAGAATCAAGGCTTGAAAAATGACCTAAAATGATGCATTCTTGAAAAGTCAACTATGCCCAAAAAGTCAACATTTGCAAAAACCCTAAATTCTTGATTTTTGTGACCTTCAAACCTCTTCCATGATCAAATAGAGACCATACACACTCAAAATGATGAAGATCACCCATTGGCTGGGTCATTGGGGGTCTCAGATGCCCTGATTTTGCACTGACTTGTCTGAAAAGTCAACCCTTGATCAGATGACTTCCCCATGGAATTTCTTCATGAAAATTGATATGCATACTCCCTATACCATATAGAGACCAATGGAAACAAGAATGACCAAAAAATTTGGAGTTATGGCCTCTGAAACCAAAACCCTAATTTTCAGTCAACTGTGCAGTCAAACCTGGCTCTGCACCCACTCAAACCCTAGTTCTTGTGACTCCTTTGCATTTTTGACTTTGAGGAGATGGAATATGATATAAGAACACATGTAGACCTCTTTGAATTGATTGGTGACCTTTGGAGTGGCTCAAGAAGCCCTGAGATTGCTCAGATCACAAACCCTAGATGCAGATGACTTAGAACCAATGCAGTGACTCAAAAATGAGATGTGAGATGATATGATTGTGTTTATGCATATGAGAATGATCACAAGCCATGGTGAATGGGTGAGGGCAAATTTGGGGTGTTTACAGGATGCATAAGCTTGAAGGAAACGCCTTCAAGGAATCCCCCTGATTCAAATCCAACTCCGGTTATCAACACCTTTCAGCTTGAAATCGGAAAAGAATAAACCTATAGTCAGAGTGATATACAAAACCTCACACACCTGCTCAAAAGCCTTAATAAAACCCCCAACTATTAGGATGTAGCTGGGAGGGGGAAATATTGACGGTCTTCAGCACATCAATTTAAAAATTAATAAAAGGCATCTAGATGTTGAAGTCTTCAAGAATACTCAGATAGAAGTAGAAGAATTCTTCAGGGACATTTCTTAGTCGAAGAGCACAAACTCTCTCTTGTGGGCTACATAATTCCAAAATAACATCATCTTCGGAACCGGTGGATGATAATTTTCTCAGAGAATGAACCACTGGAATATCAGCGTCATCAGCAACGCTATTCTTGTGGCCCATGACTTCATAATCAAAAGGAGCAGCGGTTCCATTAAAATCTCTACAGAACTTGAATAGTCAGAATCAAAGTCACTTTCAGAGGAAAGATATTTGCTACAAACGTTATCCATAACTCTCCTATGATCATATACCCCTAAAGGACCATCCAAAACATGTGTATAGTTCTCCCATAGTTCTCTCCTTTCTTCTTCACTCTTATGAATAACCTTCCCCTCATTATCACATCCCCTTAGGATTACCATTTCTATTTAAAAAGAGAGGAAAGATTAAAGCTAGAATCAAATACCTAAGTAATGGTGGCAAACTTGAGGACTTTAGGTGAGCTTAAGAAATAGGAGCGTGAGAAGAAAATGGAGAGGAGAAACAACTTTAAATATGGAGGCCCAATGTTTAAGAATATCTAGATACTAGACATTCATGAGGCATTAAAGTCATCATAATTCTAGGAAGTCTAAAAGACGTGACCTTTGAATGGCTATATTATGCCATGTAGAGGCCTACATAAAGACCTAATTACATAATTTATTGATCTAAAATATGTATGGGCTCAAGGTATTACCAAGCACTATACCCGTAAAGTGGGAACAAAACTCGGGGGGCTTATGCTCATACCCAAATATTTTAGGCCGGGCTATGTAATCGGACATGATAAGGCATGAACTAAGCTACTAAATGAATAAGTAATTGAACTAGCATAAAGATATGAACAACAACAATCACAACCCGAATTAGTCTCACACTGCATCATACCTGGACCGGCCATTCTACTTAACTCGTCTCTTATGAGGTCGAGTACCATATTCACATAACACAACATCTAGGCATACACCCACCAAGCAGACTAAAGGATTGTAACGGTTATGACACATTAATACCAACATTACCAAAACTTCAAAGCAATCAATCATGAAGAGAAATTACATATTCAAGGTCCTGCAACTGTTGAAGGCCAGGAGACTCCTCTTAATGGCCTTTCTTAATACAGTCGTGAAGGACAACTATAAAGGGGCTCCCTCTAGAGGAATATGTAAGACACATTTATCTTGAGACTTACTGCTTCGGTAATGCTCTCGGAACCCCTACTTATTCCTTAGTATAGATGGCATAGCTCTATTTGCTCAAAAGGAGGGGAGCTAGCACCTTTGGTGTTCTAATCAAATTTGTATAGAACACACACCATTGAAGAAAATGACTTTGACGATTCCGATGAAGAATGAAAGACATATTTCAACGAGGAAGGATATATATCTCAGGAAGAAAAACATAGACCATTTTGCTTTCCCATATACAGTCCCAAATATATACCAAGATCTGAGGTTAGAATAATCTATGGAGATTAAGATCCTGAAGGATGTCGAGCTCCTCCCAACTCGTTGGAAGAAGATACCATAATAAAAAACAACCATGACTACACTTCTTATGATCCCATGGATGATTTACCCATTTGGGAGCCATACACAGAAAATCCAGGGTATAAGAGTCAGTCGGAGAATGAATATCTGTTGAATGACCCTGGGAAAATTTCACCTTTCCTCCTAGAGTTGTGGAAACCTTACCTTGAATATTTTGAAGACGTCAAACATCTTCTTAATGAAATTGCAAAAGGTGTTGGACATGAATTTCTTAACTTCGCACTACCAGAAGTCAATGTTATTGAAGTAGATTATTCAATTAGTCCCTACAGATGAAATTGTAAAAGGTGTGGGGTTTTTAAACAAAGGGAAAGAATGAAATACCTTAAGAATATTCATATAATCTAAGTTAATGGGTTAATCTAAAGGCTCAGTCGAAGACTTTGTCTGGCTATCAGCTAGGGCATTTGGCTTAGCTATTGTAACCTCACCATTATCCCTAGATTTCTTCCTACTTGTTATGGGTTTGTTACGATGATTTGTTGGAAAAAATTCCTTAAGTCTCGTAGCATTAGTATCTACATCTGGTAAAGGGCCTAGAATAATGTGTTTCATACCAGAGATAGAGATGTGGATGAGTACATTAGATTGGTAGATACGACATTTCTCATTTTCAATAAGAGGTTATGGGATGTATTGTTGATTTTCTACTATCATTGGACCAATAATCTTATGAATTTGAGTGGTTGTTTATTGTTTTTTTGGAGTTTTTTGAACTTTTGGTTGTTGTTGATGCCATGATGAAAATTTGTTGAAGAAAATATGGGTTTGGAATAAGTAAAATGAAGATTTTTTCTTACTTAAGAGTATGATGAGTTCAGAAGAGTAAAGAGTTGGAATGAAGTTGAAGTGGGATATTTATATGTGATAGAGAGAATGTTTTATTTCAAGCATTAATGTTGAATAGTGATTGTGGGACACGTGCATGATGGAGGATGTTTGATTGAGACAATGTTAGTTAAGATGACCCACGATCTCCTATGAAATAGGGGTGAAATGATTAAAGTGGATTTGTGCACATTTTGATTAGGTGCTTGAGGAAAAGTTGCCATGATGACCATGATGTCATAGCAGTGAAAAGATGTTGTTGGGTCGAAAATACTTTCAAAAAATGCATTTTTCTCCATGCAGTCGAAAATGAAATTTTTCGGGGGCAATTTATTGACTGGAATTTCGATGCCAATGTGATGTTAAGATAAGCAAGAAGAGTTAAGAGAAATATTCTGAAAAGAATATATGTGCATTTCGACAGAAACGTTTTTGTGAAGAAACATTCAGTCGAAGAATGTCCCTTTGCATAGGGGATATATTGGTCTAGGACTTAGAAATATTTTGAGTTCATACTTAAATATTCAACGGAGATAACTCGTGAGAGGTTGTGTTCGACAAAGCGTTAATTCAAATAAGGTTATAACCTTTTTTTACCTTATCTACTTTCTTGAGAAAATGTGTGTAAAGTTGTGGATAAGTGAAGTGTATGTCGACGAAACATGTCATTTTCTGGAGAAGAGACCGATTATTTTCGAATTAGTATAAATAGGAGTTTTAGTGTTTAGGATTCAGTGTGTTCCATTATTGTACAAAACTATAAAATTACTCTAAGAATTTGTGTATTGAGAAACAAGTCGATGAGAATGTACATATGAATCAACACTTTTTACAATTTAATCAAGTCATTTACATTTTATCATATTTATTCTTCATTGCAATTTACTTTGTAGTCTTTTAAACAATTTCTTTACTTTTCTGCATTTACTTTCAAATTTGCATTTACTTTCAACTCTTAAATGTTATTTTTCAAATCAAGAGCATTATCGGAATATTCATAGTTTTCAAAATCTAAATTAACAAAAGTACTTGTCCTAGGATTCACTGGTTGATACTATAAGTAAACTATAAAATTGGAGACCAACGATTATTTACCATTTTTTACAGTAAAAACAGTTGCAACAATTATGTTGTGTGTTGCCTTGCTTTTATGTAGCTTGAAGCCTATTAATATGGCTTGTAAATGAATGGCTTGAGCTAAGTATTTCTACACCAACTCTACTATCTCATTACAGTTGTTGAAATCCCTAAGGATGAGCTAAAACGTTTGAACACAAAGGTTATTGATGATGATGATGAATGAATGAAAAAAATATTCATAAAATATAATTACATTCGCAGCTATTAGTGTCAAGGCTTAAAGTTCTAAGCAAAAGGTACATTATTGTTGATGATGACATGAAAATTATCAAAAGTCTAGTGTCATGACTCAAATTCTTAACAAAATTGATCACATCATGAAAATTCTCAAAAGTCTTGAGAATGACTTACGACATTTGCATTCTGAAAAACATAGATTTCATGTCTTCATCTTCTTTCATTTTAAACAATTCATATTGTTTTTATTAAGCTATTTATCTTTAATTCTTTCACTTATGTGTTACCTTCATAGTTAAAACGATCATGTCAACCTCATTAAAATATCATGTGACAGATTTCTTCACCAAATCTCCCCTTCCTTAATCTTTTGAACTTTATCATCTAAATTGACATTTATCATTCTACGATTTGTGATTTATGGGAGACTAATAAACTATTATATAACAACAATGATACATCTCATAATAATTAGTATGATAAGATGATTAATTTATTAACAAATTAGTTAATAGTCAAATTCTTCACACACTAATACACCTTAAGCAAGTGTACTCTAGTGCTTTACCATAAATGTATGATGTAGCACCATCATTCATCAATGAAGTGAATCTTTATCGTTTAGTTTCTTGAGCAAAATACTTAATACAAACTTTCAAAGCTTGAAAAAACAATCCTTTTTCTTAATCATTATAAATAATATTAAATAAAAAATACTAACCAGTACCCTCAAGATATTTTTCAAGAAATCTTAAATAGTAAATTTTTATTATGAAATCAATGTATTGAAATTTGAACATTGTTTAAAAAAATTCTAAAGACACTCGTTAATAAGATCCTTTTATAAATCAATCTCAAATAAAAATAATACTCCATAATGCTAGAATCCACGTGCTATGTGGGCCAAGAAATTTGAAGATTTTGAGTGTGGATTTACTAATGTTAGAATCCACGTGCTAAGTGAGCATGTGGCTTTGTCTTTGGACATGTGCCTTTGACGGAAAAAATGAAAACAACACATGATCGTACATAAATAATATTAATTTATTTAAAATTAATATTATTTTAGTTGACTATCATATCTTTAATAAAACATAATTTAAAAATTTTAATTTTTTCTCACTCAAAATTTTTAATTTAATTTAAAATAAACAATATTGAAAAGAAATATAATATCTAATATATTTAAAGGGTAATGAAATGTTCTACTTAAAAAATCACTTTTACCTTTTAATATAAATTTATTATCTTTTTATTTTTTTTATATTTTTAGCGAATTGATTTAGTAAAAGTGTTATGTTTATTAAAAATAATTTTATTACTATATTTTTAATTTAGTGTGTAAAATTTTTAAATGATATACATTTTGTAATAGAAGATGTAATAATTGAGATTTTTCATAATTTGGGTTATTGTATTATCTTAGTATTATTTTTACTATTGACTTACATTTTTTTTTGGTTTAGATACTTATTTTAATACTATGTTTTTTAAAATGAAAAAATATATATTAACTTTTTTTAATCATATATATAATTTTTATAAAAATTGAGACTTCAAGGATTCTTTTACAATGGACCATAAAACCATAATATATTTACGAGAAAGAAAATATATGATAGAATCGTATTTGCTTAGATTTTAAAACTAAGAGACAAATATCAATAAATATTATTTAATAAAATATAATTCAATATTGAAAATTTTAAAATATAATTAATACTATTATAATTTTTTAATTTAGTATTTTAATCGTAAAAAAAATTGTGGGTTTATACCCACATTTCATAAATTTTCATAATTAATTTTAACTCCATTCAAAAGATTTAATTCAAATGATAAATATTTGTTGTTATACGGAATATTTTTATTCTATATTATCTTTAAAATAACAAATTTACAATCATAATTCCCTTTAAGTTTGTGGAGTTCGCATGCTTAAGGGTTTGATATCATATTACTATAAATAATATATTTATGAATTTTGTTTACTTGGATCAACTAATAATCGAGATATATATTCTGGAAGTACCATAATTATTATTTTTAAAATATAGACAACTTATTCCTTCGATTATTCCAAAAATCAACGAAATATACCTGTTCTGGACTGGACCAACGACTAAGTATGGCCCAATCCTTTTTGGCCCAGAGCAACGACCCAATAACTCATCACCCAGGGGACCCATCCCCATGGTGCTCGTCCTCTCCTCCTCGTTCACGGCCCCTGCCCTAAGTCGTTGCTTCTGGGCGGAGAAGTGATGACTTAAGGGTGCCCTACTATTATCGTGATGGGAAGATCCTCAGCGTTTTTCATAACCATGGTCGTTGATGGAATCGGTCGTGGCATCCTAGTCGTTGTAGGCGGGGATCCCAAACGTTTAGAGGCACTGGAGTGACACGCGTGTGTCTGAGAAATTATGTGCATTTAATGTGTAATGATGACTAGCCTACGGTCGTCCCTAGGAAATGAGTGTGTCGTTTATAGGTTTATAGACCGCACGTGCTCGTGCTCGTGTTCGAAGGGTCTATAAATAGAACGTCTGGCTTCATTTCCACACTTTTCGCTTCATAATTCTCTGGTCGCTCAAGTAAGTTGCCCGCTTCCGCCATCAACAACCGTCTGCCTCCGTGATTACCGAGCACGATCATCGACCACCGCAAGAAATCTTCAACTTGTAAGTTCTGATGTCCTTTAACTTGATTTAGCTTCCGATTTTTGATAAATGAAGTAGTTGCATGCGGTTAGGACTTAGGATATCCTTTTAGTAGGAAAATGCCGATTTGGGCGAGAATCTAGGGTCCCGACTCGGTGTTTTCCGCCTCTGTGGGCGGCGGCCGGTAGCGGAATAGTAAGCGTTATGGCGTTTAGGACTAGTTTGCGCCGCTCGCGACGGCTCTGTTCGTCTTCTCCGGTTGAACTTCAACCGGAGCTCTGGGTGGAACCGCGCTCGTCCCACAAGATCCTCGTGGTGACTTGTATCCGTTTACCCCGGTGGTTACCTGATCATGGTTATCCTTTACAATTAAGGGCATTGGTCGAGGACAACGTCCTCGCCCCCTAGCGCGTCCTTTCACTTGATAAGCGGTGGAAGGGTGGATTTGATTTTGTCATCGAATTCACGTTTGCTTTCACTGCTTTTCAGATGCAACTATGTTTTAACGACGACCAAGTAAACATGGAGACCGAGGAGCTGTTTAGCGAGTCCACATCTTCTCCCGCTGATATTATGCAAAGTTCGCCTTCGGGGAGGAACTCAGAATCTTCTGCGGATTTTGAAGAGACCATCTCAGCTAAAGACAACTCGGTTGAGTCTGAGGAGAATGACGAGGGGATGGAGGATGATATCCCTGTAAGCGAATGGGTTGCTGCCGAGCCGCTGAATATAATCTCGCAGTATGCTCAGGAAGTGGTAGGACATCCTCCCGTGGTCGGGAATCCAGCGTACTGGATGGTGAGGTACCTGACCTCTGACGACCAGATCTGCACTAATTAAGGCACGGACATGTTTCCGTTATACGAAATTCTTTTTAAAGATATGAAGTTCAGGCTCCCTTTCACGGACTTCTAGCAGAGTGTCTTCGTTCACCTGGAGCTTGCACCCTCGCAGATCCATCCGAACTCATTTGCCTTCATCAGGCATTCAAGAAGACCTGTGGTTACTTACAAATAGGGGTGACGCTCCCCTTGTTCTTCCATGTCTTCCACCTGCAACGGCAGGTCGTGAATGGGAAGTTTTGATGGGTGTCCCTAAAGTAGAAGAGGAAGATATTCAAGGCGTTCTCGAAATCGATTCGGGATTTCAAAGACCATTACTATCTGGTCAAACTGATCTTTGATCGCGCTTTGAATTCTTGCAAGTTCTGGGGGGTGGAAGCTGACGACCAGGGCAATGCTGTGCTGGATGAGGATGTGAAGGAGGTTCCCCGACTGCTGCTGAAGTTTCTTTTTTCTTGGTCTCGAGACCATTTTTCCCGAGGAACCGACAAATTTTTGGAGATCGGCTCTACTCTGGACGATAGCGATCAAGCTAGCTATAAGATCCTGATGAGCTACGTCTCCAAGATAACGATGAAGGTGCACTTGGACAAACACAACCACGCCATCCTGGACAAAGATGGGGTGCCAATGTGACCCCTCAGTTTATTGAAGTGTCCAAGCTCCTGGCTTGTGTGACGGACGGGGACGTCCGCGAGTACCTTGGTAGATTTATCGTTTATAATTTCTTATGCTCGTTTATTATTTGTTTGACTTTGACTATTTTGTTTTGCGTCTTTTCAGATTCAATGGTGAATCCTCAGGACAAGTTGATGGCCAATTTCAGCAGGAAACGAGCACCCAAAAAATTGACGCAAACACGTATAAGCGACAAGGTGGTCACGAGTTCGGGCACCTCTTCACCGGCCTCTCATGGTTCTCACGGGGGGACTTCTAGAGTGGGGAAAAGACCCAATCCTGACAACATTGTCAACTTGGATGGCGCCTCTCCAAAGCGTTCCTTCGAGCTCCCTCCATGCTTCCTCAAATCGAACTTCTTTAAAGAGCACTCCCTCCAGGTCCAACGAGCAAACACCCTCCACTTGGAAAAGACTGGCCGACTGGACAGGCATGCCTGGTTGGCGCGAGATGCTAGTTCAGTTGTGCGGGTCTTAGAGATGGCCTTAATGTTTGTCAAAGGGACCGCTACCTAGGAGGAGGAGATCAACCGGCTGAAGGCTTAGCTAGCTGCTTCTGAGGAGCTGTCCGGGGAGCGGGAGAAGTCTCTGACCAAGGCCTTTAAGCGGGTTAAGGAATTGGAAGAGTCGGCGGCTTCTGCCAAAAAGGCTTCTGAGGAGAAGGTTGCTCGTTTGAAGGATGACATGGCCCCGACCGAGGACGGATCTGAAGAGATAAGGTCTATGAATACCCGGGCAGAATTGGTAGCCAAGATGGAGGAGGGATACATCGACCTTGAAGAAATGACTGGTGTCACTTTCAAGAACGCGGTTGAACAACTGAAAATAGTTAACCCTATTTTGACGTTCAACGAGGAAGGCACCAGTTTCATGTACAAAGCTGAAGACGGTGTTATCAACATCCCCTACTTTCTCAAGGAACCCGAGCAAGCCACCCTTATGGACGAAGACCTTGGGAACACTGTGGCGGGCCACCCAGGAGCCGATGACGAAGCTTGAGGTGTGATTTTTCTTTGTATGTTTTTGTTGGCTGGCCTGCGCGCCGTAGCCTTTTATCTTTTGACAGGGGAGTATGCTCCCCTTTTATGTAATCTAAGAACAAGTCGATCATTGTGGCCGTATTTTAATGTTTCATGTCTACGACCTTGGTGGTAGGTTTCTATACTTTATTATTCGTAATGGTGCATCCGTCGGAGGACATATTTTATTTATTATTTTCACTAAGTGTTTATATTTCAGGAAGGTAATACTCGATTTCAATATCTGTTTGTTTGGGGTACTGGGCAGAATGCCATCCGTAAGGTTGGTCGGGGAACGATGCTCGGAACATGTTGATGAACCGGGCTTTGTGGCATAAATGTCCCATCGCGAGCTGGGTGTTCTGTCTGGTCGTGGTACTTAGACGATGATGGACTCATTTGAGGATCCAATCATGTGATAAGGACCATCCTCGTTCTTGAGGAGGGTATCACCGAACTAAATGTATGGCATGCAATACTTGTACCTAGGTATGCATTTTTAGGTCGGTGCTGGTGCCGACCGACACCTCAACTGTAGTATTGTTTGAGTTTCTCGGTGTTCCAAGTACGAGCAAGTTCTTCCCCTTGTAAAATTTCTAAGTAATACGCTTCATTGTCCGTCTTTGCTCGGACTCGATAAGGTCCTTCTCAGTTAGCAACCTGTTTTCCTTCTTTGGAATCTTTGTGATTTCTTCTGAGGACGAGGCTGCCGACTAGGAAAGCTCGTTCGATGACCTTAGCGTCGTTACTTAAGGAAATCTTCTGTCTGAGGGATGCCTCGCGTAGGGCTGCCCCTGACCTAACTTCCTCGACTAAGTCGAGCTCTTCACGTAACATTTCTGCATTGGTGTCCTTGTTCATAAGAGCTCATGTCCGCCTGGTGATGATAGTTTAAGGAGTGAACTGCCTAGTGATAGTGACACTAACATAATGTCTTATTCCTTAAGTTTGGCTAAATATGCGATAACGCTTATAATTTCTAATTTGGGTGCTTTTGTGAAGAGGCCATGGATATCAATTTGATTTGAATTTAAGATGATTAGATCTAAGTGTTTCGAATATATTTAGATCTTCCTAACACTAAGAACAAGGTCGATGTTATTTTGGAATCATGTTTTTCATGCGAGAAGATCTACACACAACAATCTTGAGGGATGATGTATTTTTATTTGGGTTAATAGTCATTTACCCCTACAATATAGGCGAGTTTTGATTTATCCCCCTTTAAAAAAATTGTATTACCCCCCTAAAAGTTTTAGGTACCCCCCTAAGCGTGTAAAAAATCAGGGGGGTAAATAATGTTTTTTTACAGGAGGTAATTTTTCCACCTGGGGGACAAAAGACTTGGAGTTTTAAAATTTTCAGGAAGGGGGGGGGGGGGGTAACCCAAAAATATTTTTTTTAAAGGGGGTAAATCAAAATACACTTATATTGCAGGGGGTGAACGAAGATTTCAGAGTTGGTATCCCACCTACATTCGATCAGCTGAGCACTTATCCAATGGTTTGATATTTTACGTTAAAACCTCAACATTAACACTACAATGAGTATATTTTTTCTTTCTATGAGACAAATGGGTCTTTGCAGATGCCATCCTTGGGTGAGCTCTTTTCTTCCTTTACACCTCTAACTACAAATATTGGAAAGACAAATTTGTCCAAGTAAGAAATAATGTCATGTTTCCCAAGGTCATGTACTAAGAGGATAAAACTATTATGTTCCCTTTTGTATTAGATGGGTGAACCCCTCGTATAATGGGTTATGACTCGACCAAGCTTACCTAGAAAAAGAGAGAGAGAGAGAGAGAGAGAGAGAGAGAGAGAGAGTGAGAGAGATGCAATCTATCTATTGAAGTAATTTTTCATTATGGAGGTGCGACATATGCTTATGCTTGAGAGGGGTCTGCCAATACTAATGAAAGTTTTGCGAAAGATGCTTTCTTATCTTGCTTTTGTATCTTTTTCCTGATAAATTCTAACTTATCTTTTTTGTTTTTCTTCCATTTTGGAGATAGGATGACACTTATATCTTTACAGGAAAAGAGGGCGATGATGGTGAAGGCTCATATGGGTGAGGTGGATCCAATTCATCAGATTGACCATTCTGACTTATAAGCTCGGTGGTCAAATAGAGAAAATCAACCATTACGGAAAAAATCATTAAAATCGTCATTATATCAACAATTTTTCCTCCTTCACATCCTAATAGTGGAAGATTGCACCAAGCTAATAGCAATAAGGAGAACCAAAGAAAAATTCCAATTGATGGGGATATCGTCGCATCCATCGATAGGGATAGGGAAACTTTATGGAAACATTAACGTTTTCTCTTTGAAGGGTGGATCCTCGGTCGTTCCTGAAAAAAAAAAAAGGGTTTCTATTTTGGGAGAGGGGCTTTGATGGGATGATGCTCTCATATGATCACATTAATTCCACTCGCGATGCAGAGAAGAAAAAGTTGTCGGGCTCTAAGAAAAAGTCCATTTTCTTAGCACTTACCTGATGAGGAGCGTCGTCTTGGGTCGTACCCTATTCGAAGATTCTGATGCTTCGTCTAAAAAGAAGGGGGACCTAAAAGTTGAACTAAAAAAGTGCATGAGGGAACTAGCTAGGGAAAAAACCGTATTTGAAAATGGCGGACGAGCGATAAGTAAACTCTTGGAGGAGAGAAAACTAGCTAGGGGCAAAAAACCGCCTCTAAAAGGGCCGCCCGAAAAGGAGCATCCATTAAGGCACATCGGATAATGGTTGGTCAATCTTAGGTAAACATCTCACCCCTACATGGCTTATGTCGGGGGTTGTGTACTTGTCTGATTTTTTGATATGTCTTAGGAAAACACTTTGCCCTTAATGCTTGAGAGGTTGTGTATATGTCTAGTTTCTTGGGCAAGGTTCTGAAACAGAAATGAGTCAACTTGAATATATTGGAGTTCATCCTAGTTAATGAACCACTTAGAAGAATATGGTTGAGTTAAAATACCTAAAAACCCATATTTACTACGTGGATCGAAGTCTAACGCTTACCACATTTATGGCTGATGAGAGATATCATGATTCGAGATTTAATACAGAAGTCTAATTTCCAATCACCATTAACAAATCATATCAATAAAAAAGATTATCACTAAATTGTCTTTGATGAACTTTCGTTTAACACAAATTAAAAGAGAAACAAATATACACAATTTACAAGAGAATTCGAGTATAACTTTACTAGTCTTCACTGATACTGCTATTATTTATGTACTTTAGGAGTACATTACAAATGGAGGAAATGGTAGGTCTCTCCAAATTTAATAAAAAAATTTACATTAAATTTAGGATTAAATATATTTTTGATCCCTATAAATATCTCAATTTTGATTTTTAATCTCTATAAAAATAACGTCGAGTTTTAGTTCCTACAAAATTACTTCTGCACGCAATTTTAGTTTCTTTATAGAGACTAAATCTGCATGCAAAATTAATTTTATAGAGACTAAAACTCGACGTTTTTAACGACTAAAAACCAAAATTGAGATATTTATAATAATTAAAAATATTCATAACCCTTAAATTTAACCATAAAAATACAGCAATATATTCACTAATAAATATAAAGTTATTATTTATGTACTTTACGAGTACATTGCAAATGGAGGAAAAGGTAGGTCTCTCCAAATTTAATAAAAAAATTTACATTAAATTTAGTTATAAAAACACATCAATATTATCAATTTTATAAATTTTTTACCGTTCATCATTATCCGTATCTAAATTAAGATACTATTAACCTATACAGTTAAACAAAACAAACAAAAAACAGTTAAGAGCTGAATTGGTTGTACTGTCATATAGTTAAGAGCTTAGTTTAAATAATCAATGGTTTACATTAAAAAAAACAAAACACATAGACAACATAAGAGTGTCTGAGTGCAACCCGGACATAGGGCCACGCAACGAAACACAGATGCGCCAACTGTAATCGAATAGATCACCGTCACAACATCTCCCTATTTCAAATCAAGACACCGCATTTCATCGAAAGATTCACAAGGATCTTCCTTTGAACAAATCTTAACAGCATTGTTATTTCACTACCATTTTTTCTATCTATAGCCCTCATCTCTCGCTTTTTGTATCTTCATAGGCTTCTCTAGGGTTCGTTCATAATCATCCCTTTTTTCATTACAATAAGGTACTCTTTTTTTTATTATTGTTTTTGTTTTGGTATGAGTTCTATTAGTTTAAAAAAGTTTGCTTTTTGAGTTTTCATGGGTGCCCATTATCGTTTTATGGATTGACTTTAAGGGTTTGTTTGAGGTTTTAGTTTTTTATTATTTTTTAGGGTTGAGTTTTTTTCTTTCTTTATTTGGAAATTGGGGCTTTTGGGTTGCTTAAAGTTGTGTCATTTCGTTTACTTCTGTATTCTGCTATTAAATTTGATATTTAGGTTTGTCTCTTTCTGTGATGCAGGTTTAGTCCTTTTTCTTTGGAAGCTGTTTTTGGAGTAGTGGAGGTGGTAATAGAGTTTAGAGAGGAAGATAATAGTTACTTGTTGTTATATGAATCTGTCTAATGTGGATGGTTTATAATCGATTATGAGTTAATATGTTACATTTGTTGAGATGGAGAATGTCTTTTTTTTAATGATGTGTTGAATTCAAGGATTGAGTTTTTGTAGAGTGATAAAGTGTGAGAATTTGGATTGGATTGGATTGGATTTGTGGTGTTTTGGTTTGGGATGGATCTTAGAAATGGTAAAGATAAAGATATTGAAGTTGATCTTGAAAGTGGGTTGCCACTAATTGAAGATAACTCGAGGAGAATCTCGAATTCGATCACTGCGAAACAAGGGAAAATGTTATTCGCTGAATTTTCCGGTGAGTTTGTTGGGGGTTTTGTTAGAGGTGAAGTTGGGACGAGTTCGTACTTCAATGAATCGAATTTAAGTGAAGTTTCATTGGATGTGATGAAAGTGATGAACAAGATTCCGGCGAAGGAGAATCGTAAGAAGGCGTCGAATAAAAAGGCTGCCAAACCTCCAAGACCTCCGAAGGGTCCGTCGTTAGACGAAGCTGATTATAAGTTAATTAGAGAGTTATCTGAACTTGCGACCTTGAAGCGTGCAAGGGTGGAGCGGATGAAAGCGTTGAAGAAAATGAAAAATGCTAAACCAACTTCGGCTAATAGCACCAGCATGTTGGCCTTGATTTTCACTGTTCTCTTCTTCATTGTGATAATCTTCCAAGGTAAAACTTGTAGTACAAGTAATTGTTATCATATTTATATATGTCAATGAGAATTATGATCAAATTTCTTTGGTATTTATTTTTGGTGTGAAGTTTTGTTGCATTCAAGATTGGATAAAAAATACTCCCCGCGGTCTTATTTATTTTCGTGCATGTTTGGAATGAATGTAAATTTGTCGAGATCACGTTGACACCATATGCTTTTGATGAAACTCCTAAATGTAGCTTTTGATAGAATCACGATAGCACTGACACATACACATATCGTGATTCTGCCAAACTCACCATCAATCGAATGTGTACTCAAATTTTTGTCAGCGAGAACACATCAGCATTTTCTTTTCTTAATTAGAACTTCCTTTTGCAGGCATGTCATCTGGGGAAAACTCAGTGGCAAGTTTCCAAGGATCGCCTATATCAGGAGGAGTAGGAGAGAAGGGTATAATTTCGGTTCAGTATCAACTCAACCCATCAAGCGATTCAAATGCACCGGGTTCAGAGTCCCCCAAGTAAGCACACTTGTCATTAAACATCTCCATTCGTGTCACAATATTGATCCTTCAAAGACCCCTCCTGTATCTCCAGCGAAATGTATTTCGCTGGAGGAGATAAAGAGGAACAACTTTGCAATGTCAAATTTTACAAACTTTTCTAATATCGAAATTTCTACTTGATTGTTACAGTTTTGTACAGCGGGTAGCAGGTTCAGATTTGAATGAAAGACCGAGGAGAGATTCAGGTTAATGCAATCTTTAAGGAGAAAAGGAATCTCATCATCACTTTTCTGTATTTTGAGAAGAGATAGATGGCTTAGTTTTATTGTGATTCTAATACAAACTTTTCTTTTTATCTCAATAATTATCAATAATTATTTCTCTCTGTTAGTAATGTTTCCCTTTTTATGTATATTAATCAATGTGGGGAGTGAGTTAAATTACCATGGCAGAGTTACCACTGTTGTTTTTCATTAGCTTGCCAAAACTATGCGATTACTTTTTAAATCCTCTTGACAAAATCAATTCTTTTCACCGCAAAATCTAAGACATGTTAAATGTCTTAATAGAGAAAACGATTTAACTTCTAATAATTATAGGAGGGAGTATATGTTAAAAGATAGTACATTAGGAGGGACCCAATCCTATATAAGGAAGCTTCATCGAGTAGGGGACAAGTAACATGTGTTTCTTACACAAGTGAATCATGTTGATGGAAAATGACTTGTTATGCATGGTTGGGGATCATGGGTTTTGTTATTTAAATTTTAATCTTTCTGATATTTTCTTTAATAACAATTTGCTAGTCAGTTCCATCTTGCTAGGTGACATTGAGGGAAAATGTGTTTATAAGTTGAGTTGAACTATAGAAATGATTCATGGAACAAAGTTGCCTCCATTTTTTTTTAATTTAAAAAAAGTAGTGTATTAAAATAAGATATAGAGCTATAGAAAGAGAGGGGAACTAATCCAAAATCCTTAAAAAAGAACTAACAAAAACAAAAATTAAGGTTCAATATGTTAAAGATTAAGGACCAATTTGTTTTAGCTTTAAAAAAATAAAATAAATTTTTTCTTTGTATTTTCGAAAATGAATTTTGTAAAATTGTTTTTAAAAATATTATAAGTTTTTCTATATTCATATTTTTTAAATTGGAAGACTAATTTTGACATCGTACAATATAAATATATATTATTGAAGACCAAAACATAGTTGAAATTACAATTTTTTTTATTTTAAAGTTGTATCTTGAAAATGATTTTTTATGAAAAACTATTTGAAATAGCTTCAAAATTAAGTGATTTTTTGAGATTTTGATATCCAATTTTATCCGATAAAATAATGAAATATCTAAAAAAACATTTTAATAATAACTATTCAAACAAAATTTTCATTTGAAGAATTTATGAAAAGTTTCTTTGTAAGATTTTTTTTCACAAAATTATGTTATACTAAAAAAAATTATTAAAAAAAAAAACAAAACAAATTAGCCCTAGAAGCCTTTGTGACAGAAATATATTAAAAAGCCTTTGTGACAGACCTATGAGTTTCATTCCACATAATCTTGAATGTTTACACTGGTTACCTTTTCCATATATGTCTAGGAAGTTTAGTAGAAGGGTCAAAAAGCATATTCTATATAAAGTTCCTTTTATCTCGAAGTATGATCGACCTTTACTCTTCATTAGGGGCCTTGGCTTGATCAGAGGGAAGTGTTCTCCCATTCAATGTACTTTTCAAAGGACGATATCCAGAAAGGTTATGAGACGTCTTCGATGACCATCGTTGTTACTCCTGGAGTTTCGATTGTTAGGTTTCTCAACGTCTCCTGGAAGAATGATTTATTTACTCTAGTGTATCGGGTGTTAGCAAGTTTAGAAATTATGTTTTCTCTAGTGTTCTGCTCCCATGGAACATGTAAGATTTCAAAGGATTTAAAATTTTCTAATTTTTCTCTAGTCAAAGTGACATATCTTTATGATAATGGGTTTATGGCCAATGTGAGACTAGCGATGACAACTTCATATTTGGCCTGATTAATTAAGGTCGGGAATTCAAAACGTAAGGATACCTCAATTTCCAATCCGACTTGATTCTCCAAACTCAGACCAATTATGTTTCCCCGACTATTGGATGATCCGTCTCTAAACAAGACCCATGTGTGGGTTGGTTATAATATACCTAGAGTTATTTATGTAATAATGTCTACAAACAATTCAGATTTTAAGGATTTCCCTGCTTCAAAGGATATGTAAAAATCTGACAGTTTGATAGATCACTTCGTCAGTCGTCCCACTAAATATATGCAGTGGTACACTATCTTCTAGGGAATATTTATCTAAACTATAATATCATGGGATAGACACTATCATCACATATTCCTGGATGCGGTCACTAATACAAAATATACACTAGTTATCTTTTGATATCGTATTTTTAGTCTGGCTAAGGCCTTAGAGATAAAGTAAACTGGACTCTGAATAGATTTCGGCCCTCGAACAAGAACAACACTAGTTGCTTCATCAGATACAACCAAATAAAGGAAGATGACCTCCCTTGTGGACGAATGGTATAATATTGGCGGAGTTGACAAGGCCATTTTAAAAGATACGAGTGCTTGTTCGTATTCCAAATTCCATTCAAAATGTGTATCTTTCTTGAATAATTTATAGAACGGTAGGGCGTTCTAAGACGACTTTGAGATAAACATGTTTATAGCCATCAACATTCCATTCAATCTCATTATCTCTTTCTCCGTGGTTGGTGCCGCCACCAAGATATACCCTTCAGGCTTATTTAGGTTTGATTACATGCCTCTCTCAATCAAATAAAAACCCATAAATGTTTCGGCTATGACCCAAATGTACTCTTCTCTAGGTTGAGCCACATATTGTATTGTCAGAATCTTTGGAAAACATGGGTGAAATGCTTGTTGTGTAGTTCCTCTTCACCAAATTTTACGATCATGTAATCCATGTATATCTCTAATGTTTCACCTATTATTTCTTGACTAACACGACACTGGAGAACCATTTAGTATATATCACTTCAGAAGTAAAGTTAGCATCCATCAAGCCTTGGACTGTCATCATGGTCGCTTCGGCTTTTCAGAGGATTGTCACCTCCTTGGTTGGGATACATATCTGACATTAGGATTGATGTTTAATTGATTGCATGCCACAACGGGTTTATATATGATATCTCGTAGGGGGAGATTGTGTAACACCCTTTCTACCCCAACACAACATACATATAATTCAATTAATAAATCAGAGTAACCACATAGGGTGTCACATTTAATTCATAAACAACCAATTAATCTGTGTCATGTCCCGTAACACGGGTTGCATCATTTAAATTCACTTACTCATCAATTACGCAGCGGGAAACATTAAACGTTTTATCTTCATCCTCATAAAATTTCAATAATGCAACATGCTTCAAAATTAAGTCAAAACATCGTAATCGAGTTCAACTAGAACTTAATATCATAAAACAATATAAAACAAAACAAAAAACACAAAGGTTCACATTCATTCCCAACCTGATGTTACATGACACATAGCATGACACCTTTCCTTACATCTAAATGGAACAAAAGACGAAAAACTCAAGCTAAACTCCACACCGAAAGTTATACTTCTTAAGTATGTTCATGTTACCCACGTAGAGGTAACATTCAAACATACAGGGTGAGTAATCACGAATCAATATAAATGACATAAAGTAAAGATAAGTAGGCAATCATCATCATATAACAACACTTCATAAATTGTCACCCGTCACATTACACAACTCATCAAAACATCACATCAACAACAATGCTTCATACTATGTCATTAAGAATGAGACGCAACTTCTTAAATGCACGTGGTATCGATTTCAACATATGATGGACATTGGGCCATCTACCCTCCATAAGGGAGCACAACATAAATAACATCACCCCGATCCACACTATGGGATCAAAGCCTCCAATAACATAGTTATGCTATGAATGCAAGACGCAACAACTTCATCATATCAACATAGTAAATCAACATTTGCATCCGCATTCACAAAAATTCATCATATAACACTACATACATCCTAACTTCATGTTCATCATATACATCATAAGATAATCCTCAAAAAATCAAAATAACACCGAACAACAAGTACAATGCATCACAACATCATTACTTCATACCTACACGCTAACAAATAATTTTTCAGAATTAAAACACAACATTTTCAACTTCCAAGTCGCGTTAAGCGCGCCCATCCTCGCACTAATCATGCAACTCACTGGCTCTTGGAGTCGGAAATTCTTAAGAGCGCGCTAAGTGGGCTTGACCATGCTAAGCGGGTTGCGAGATTTCAGACTAAAAACCCTGCGATAATAGCACAACGTCTCTTACAAAAAACAACACCTAAAACTCGTATTTTTCCACAGATAATCACAGATTTCATCATCAAAGCATACTACCATCATGTATACATCAAAATACAACAACATAATGTAAACACCCCAAATTTTCCCTCACCCATTCAAACCATGGCTTTTGATCTCCTCATATGCATAAATCCAATCATAACATCTCATACCACATTTTTGATTCATTGCATTGGTTCAAAGTCATCTGCATCTAGGGTTTGTGATCTAAGCAACCCAAGAGCTTCTTGAGCCACTCCAAAGGTCATCAATCACTTCAAAGGGGTCCATGTATGTTCAAACATCATATTATATCCTCTCAAAGTCAAGAATGTCAAAGAATCACAAGAACTGAAAATGGCATGGAAGCAGAGCCAGGTTTGACTGCACAGATGACCTAGAATTAGGGTTTTGGTTTCAAAGACAATAACTCCAAATTTTTTGGTCATTCTTGTTTCTATTGGTCTCTATATGGTATAGGGATCATGCATATCAATTTTCATGAAGAAATTCAATGGGGAAGTCATCTGATCAAGGGTTGACTTTCTAGGCAAGTTAGTGTAAAATCAGGGCATCTGAGGCCCTCAATGACCCAACCAAAGGGTGTTCTTCATCATTTTGATTGTGTATTATCTTTATTTGATCATGGAAGATGTTGGAAGTTCACAAAATTGAAGAATTTCAAGTCATTTGCAAAGTTGACTTTTTGGGAAGTTTGACTTTTAATGAAATTGCCATTTTGGGAAACTTTTTCAACCCTTGCTTTTTGATTCAAAAATGCTTCAAATGGAAAAACTTTGGTCATGAAAGTTGTAGAATGGATCATTCCCTTTTCAAAAAGTACAAGAACATGACCTATTTCATTTTGGATCAAAAGTTATGGCTTGTCAAAGTTGGCTAAAATCACAAAATTTGAAGTTTTCCACCAAAGAGGTATTTTGCAAAATGGTTTGATCAAGTGTTCTAAAGGCCTCAAATGTGTATCATTTCTTCATAACATGATCATGTGACATCTAAAATTCAGAATGGGCCAAGGGATCACTCATCTTCATGACTTATGGAGCAAGAATTCTCAAAGGAAACAAAAGTGAAACAAGTTGCAAAAACTCACTCAAGTATGAATCCACTTGCTTGCTGACTTCATAATCAATCCTAGGGCTCTCCACACTTCTTGCTGCGCAGGACACCCCATCTATCCTTGGCTAGCTAGTAGCCCATGCCTCTCTTACACAAACTTGACATTTTGGCAACTTGAGCCATACCAATCACAACAACACACATCAACTCATCTGACCAATCCCATTTGTTTATACAAACCAAAAACAAGACATTTCACATAACACACAAGCCTGAAAGCACCAAGAACACAACTCTCTCATTTTCACCCCATTTTGCAAAAGCTTTCGAAACACTCTCCACAAGCTGCAAACACACAAACCAACTTCACAAATCAACTCAGCATACTTCACTGATCAGAAACCACCCATCACCATAGCCTGAAACTCCCAGAAACCAAGATACGATTTCTCTCCCCCTTTGAGCAGAACTTCAGCTATCTTTCAAACCAACCATTGTAAACTTCAAACAAGCATTGAAAGCTTCTCAGGAGGTCCATTGGAGGTGATTGGAAGCAAGAAACCAGCCAGAAAGTGCCAGAAATCAAAGCTTCGATTCAGGTAGCCATGGAAATTCATTTTTCCAGAACTCCCTTCTCTTGTTTCTAAATTGATCTACATGCTTCCCTGAGTTCACTGAACATTTTATTTTTGAAAATTATTGAGTTTTGAGGTTGTATGCTTGATCTGAAAGTTTGCCCGAAAAAATGTTTTTGCTTGTTTCTCTTGATTCAGTGAAAATAAATGCTGTTTGATTTAGGGTTTATGCTTAGGGTTGTTCATAGATTGATTCTGGAGATTTAGAGCTTTTGAAATGGCCTGGAGAGTGAGATTGAGTTTTTGGTTGATCGGAGAAGATGACCGGAACACTGTTCCGGTCACCTGATTTTGTTTAGGGTTCAGATTAGGGCACTAATCATAATTAGCGAATTTTGAATCTTGGCCGTCCAGATGCGCGCCAAGTCCACTCCCGCGCGTGTGAGTTTGAATGCTGGCCATTGATTGTGTTGACTTTTCTTTTTTTCAGTTTAATTTCATTTTATTTGCATTTAAATTCATTTGTTTTCTTCATTTAATTAAAAATAGCAAAACATTTTTAAAAATTCTGAAAATTTTTGTGCAAGCTTTTATTAATTTTCAGAAACCAAAAAAATTTTTATTTTTATTTTTTGCATTAAAAAATATTTTTAAATCATTTAAAAGATTATTTTTAATTAATTAATGATAATTAATTAATTAAAAATACTTTTAGGTATTTAAAAATCACAAAAAAATTCATGAAACCTTTAAAATCATTTAGAAACATTGTCCAACCTTCAAACCAAATTTATTTTTTGATCTTGATGTCTTTTGACAATTTTTCATGGAATTAATTTCATTTCAAGGCATTATTTTGATCCTAACTTTGAAAATTCATTTCTGCCTAGTCTTTGAGAGTTGGACTTTGATTCTTTTTGCATTGCATCTTGTATAGCATGTAGTTTATAGGATTAAATTGGCATGATTTTATCTTGCATTTTCAATTTGTTTGACATTTTCTTGACAAGGTACCTTAAAACCCTAGCCAGCTTAAGAAATTCATAACTTTCATTAGGTTAAGAATTGGGTCCCCTCCTTTGGGCAGTGAGTTTGTATAGGTTTAGGGTTCCTTTGAATGCATTTTCAATTTTTTTATCTTGATGTTTGCTTCTGGTTTTGGTTTTTGTTTTGTGCATTGATCATAAACCCTAATTTGGGGTTTTCATTTGCATCAACCTTCCATTTGCTTGCATACCATGACTTGCCATGACATTTTATGCACCCATTTGATTCATAACACATCTTAGGACATAGTAGAATCATGTTTGATCATTGCATCTTTCATTTGCCATTTTGTATGTCATTTGCATCCCATAGCTTTTCATGTATGTTCATGGTTCTAAGCCTGCTTCATTTGCATCCATATGTTTGTAGGATCATCCTCATGCCTTGTTTCATGTTTGTATCATCTCATAACATCATTAAAATCATACTCATGCTTCTGGTTTTGTTTTGTATCATGCCATTTCATCTCATTTTGCATTGCATTGCATTTCTTTCACTAACTTTTCAGGTGGTAAGTTACTTTGAGAAGTGAATTTGCCTTCACTTCTCACAATTTCTTTTCATCTGTCTTATGCATCATTGCTGCATTTTGTCTTGTGTTTGGGATTGAGCTTGCTCTTTCTTCTTCTCCTTACTTTCTTTCCTCAAGTGACTTGTCTTCTTAAATGAAGCAAGTTACTTTGCTTCTCTTTGCTCCTTTCATCTGCTTCCTGGTGGTTCCTCTGAAGTACTTTCTTGTAAACCTCACAAACCTTAGGAACAACCAAGCATGACAATAATTAGGGTTTTGATTAGTCCCCCATTTAGATTTCACCTTTGTGTCTCTTTGAGTCTTCTCTTCTAGCCTCATAATCAAGGACTAAACCCTAAAGGCTTTAAGGCTTTGTGATTAAGCTTATGCCTGCATCCTTCTATTAGGATGGAGTGTATAACTTTAATCCTAAGTGTTAAACCCTTAATGTGTTTAAATCCTTTAATTAATTCATCTAATAATCATCAAGACATCAAGCTTGTAACTTGAGCCTTGCATTAGGGTTCTAATTCTTCCTTAATTGGTTAAGAAGGACTAACCCTAGTGTTAATGGACAAGTCCCCCTCAAGTTGTCTTACAAACCCTAAAAATCACTTCATCATCTTACCATTAACTAAAATCCACTTAATAAAGGCTTTGTTTTGTCATGAGTTTAATCCCTAATCATGGATTAAGTTGAGGAGCTTTCCTCAGCTTAAACATTCTCATCTATTATCCTTCTATTAGGATGGTGTAATGAGTCTGTTTAATCCCTGATTATGGCTTAACCTCATTACTTAACACTAAACAAAAACAACAAAAACATGTAAATAATCACAAGTAGGTTAATGATCTTAATCCTACACCATGGTGATTAAGTGTGAGATGCTGACTTCACACTTAAGGTATTCTCATTACCCCTAATCAGAGGGAGGATGTGATGAGTTTACTAACCCATTGGTTTAGGCTTAAGCTCATTTTCTTATGACAAACTTTAAAAAGCAATAAAAGACTGAAAACTCAAAAAACAAACAATAATCGTCTCCTCCGGGATTCTTTTCTCATCATCTTCACTCACAAACGAGAACTCGCTTCTTCCGTCTAATGCAAGAAAGTTTGCACCTGAGCCAGACAGGTCATACACTTGAGCATAGACAAGTAAGCAGTTCACAAGTCAATTCATCTTTCAGTCTCTTTGGGTCGAACTACGGTGTTCTGACTTCCTCATTGCACGAGAGGATACGTAGGCATAACTTAACCGTTATCGAACAAAAGTCTCTGTATATTCCCCCTCTTTCAGTATCATTCTTTTAGCCTCATGATCTTGAGTATCTTGTTCCGGTTCTTACACTGACACTGTACATTTATACACTTCACTTTTCTTTTACACAGACACCTGTACATCCTTTTCCAGCTCTTTTGCACACAAAATTGCACTGACACTACTCCTTTAAAACACAAATCTTTTAAGCGTGGATCCCGTCGAGTACGGCGGACAATCTGGGTGCTAATACCTTCCCAGGTTGTAACCAACCCCCTTTCTCAGTCTCTCTGGTTCGCAACCGTCTTATCCATATCTTTCTAGGTCTATGCAGCATTGCCTTTCCTCCGGGATAAAAATGCCTAGCTGGCGACTCTTTTCATTTCATCTCCTTTCGCCGACCGTTCGCGTCTGTACCTTTTTGAGTTAAGTCTCATCTTTTGGGAGCGACACATAACATCATGATTCATCATAATTCATCAAAATCTACTCTTTAAACCCTAAGTTTCCCATAAAACTCCCAAGTCCCACAATACGTAAACCATATATCATGAACATTGAAAGGAAATACCTTAAAATGTAGCTTTCTTACGGTCTCTCTTCGAATTTTTCGGAGATTCTCTAAGCCCTAGCCTCTTCTCCTTGCTCTCCAGAGCTTTTCTCCAAATGTTACAAATGACACAATTCTCTTCTCACTAATTAGTATAACACATACCCCTAATACTCTTTTCCAACTTTACCCTCAACTTAGTCTCTTCAAATGTCCAACATACCCTTAAGACCTCTAATTCTTTTATTTTAATTAAATAATAATAATTCGAATAATTTAATATAATTATCCTTACTATTACTATTTATTAAAATAATTCTGAATAATCTCACCAACAATACAACAACATTCAACAATCACCAAATAATCATCAACAACAAGTTACAAAATTAAATCATGAAATCGTGGCGTTACAACTCTTACCCACTTAAGGTATTTTCGTCCTCGAAAATGTACCTGAAACAAACATGAAATTCTAGTGTGACAGACTCGGATGCCGAATACAATGTCGAGACATCTAAACTATTACTGAAAACATGGCAAGGTACAAACAACAACATTATAAAATTATGATATCCCAGATTCTAACTATCCTACATGATGTTTAGACATCTAATTTGACATTCAACAAGAATACTGCATAAGGTATAAAACAGAAAAGTAGTAAAGAACACATTCAAATTGTTAACCCAGTTTGATGCAAACTCATCTACTATGGGGGCTACCAAGACATGAAGGAAATCCACTATGCAATATCAATTCAAGGACCCACATCAAACCACTCAGTTACAATCCCTTCACTTAATCACTATCAATGCAACTTCTACTTAGGAACTCCTAAATATGAGAATCCTTGATAAGTGCATTTTAATGCACATTCTCCCATGTTTACACTTAAGTATTTCTTTGGTTTTATTTTTTTTATTTTTATATTTTAATTAGTTTTTCTATTTTATTTTATTTTTGGCTTAATTTTATTTTCGTACTTAATTTTCAGCTTTAACAGCTTTTACGGAAATGATCATATTTTCCAGTCGACGGAGAGAGAGCTACAACTTTCGTGTTGAAGCCGAAGTCAGATTCAGAGTCATATTTTCCAGAATTTTGTTTGAAGCTGCTGCATTAGTTTTATTTAGTTTTGGGTCATTTAGAATTGGGTATGAGTTATGTATTTGACCCAGTTGGGTTGTAAACGGGTTTTATTGGTTTTGCCATATAACCTAGCAGCCGCGGCTGTTCACATATGTATTTTTTACGATTTTATTTTTTACGCTCGAAGAAATGGATCACGGAAAACTAATCACTTGAGTCGGTCTACCGTAATTCAGGTTCCACACTTGAGATTATTATTATGTTAATTTTAGTTCAATTCCTTTCAATAATATTTTGTGTTCTTGTTTGTTTAATTCAATTGCATGAAATATATTGATTCAATTTGGTGTATTGTATGATCCTAACATAGACACAACACGTTTGCTTAATTTGTTTTTGTGTCTGATCAATCATGTTTGCTTAATTCATGGAATTTTATCACGTTTGCTTAATTCGGACAATAGGACCGTACATCTTACAATTCTCACCGCTCTTGTCATTGAGGTTGTATCCAAATAGAAATGAATAATCCGTTTAGGGTATTAAAATTATAATAATCGATGATAGTAGGAACTGAATCGGTAGATTGACTTATTTTATAATTACTTATTTCATAACAACTTATTTCAAAAATCACTTTTATTTCGAAATCGAAATCAAACCCCCCATTTATCTTTTTGTTATTGATTTCTTACAAGAATCCTTGGGAACGATACTCGAGTTGTCGTTACCGTTAACTATATTTTTAAAATTACTCGTTTTTGATCCGTGCACGACACGCAGATCAAATTGGCGTCGTTGCCGGAGATTCTTGTTGTTATTAACCGATTTTATAGTCATAGGTATAGTTTTCTTGCAAGATTTTTTCTTTTGTTTTTTGTTGTGTTTGTTGATTTTCAGGGTTGCAATACCGGTTGCAGTATAGTGATAAGTTTTCCAGCCTTTCAGGTAAGTTGAAAGTTACTGTTTCGATTTGCTTCGAATTGTTTTCCAAAAAATCAGAAATAAATCGAAGAACAATACTCTTTTAGAATAGAATTCTAAAAGATTTCGACCCTCAAAATCGCAAATTTTGCGTTTTTCTATTTTATTTGATTTATTTTCTCTTTTCATATTTTCAAAAAAATCTGAAATTTTTTGTGCCATCTTTATTTGATTTAATTAGATTTTTAGCATTATTTTTATATTTTTTTAGATTTTATTTTAATCGCTCTTCTTTTTTTTCCATTCTTTTTAAATCTGCAGTGATTTTATTTGATTATGAGTTGAAATTTATAATCATATCATGATTGATCAAAGAACTCTGAGAGAACTGGTTGCACTTGTGAATTATAATGCTTTATATATTGAATATCCTGATGTTATTGATGCACTTTTCGAATGAAAAATTGGTTTAACATACTTGTTGCCAAGTTGTAATGGATTTGCAGGTGAGGATCCACATAAGCATAGGAATAAATTTCAAGTTGTGTGCCCTGCACCTTCTGAACCTTCACTAGAGGACCTTATCAACCAAATGGCTACAAATAATGTCAAGTTTCAACAACAAATAGATTCTAATTTTCAGACTTTGCAAACACAGCTCGATCAACTTACCACTTTGATGAATCCCATGCAGCAAGCTCAAAAATCAAACCAACAACTCTTGGAAGAACATTCTATTTTTCAAATAGAGTTGCCTTCTGAAATTGTTGATGATACTTGTATTAATTTGTTTGCAGTTGATTTTCCATCATTGTCTGATTTTGATGATGTTTACTCTTGTGATGTTTGTACTGACACTAAAATTTGCTCTGTTTGTGCTAAAATTGAGGTTGCCTTGCAAGTTGATATTTTTACTGCAAATGAGGTTGAAAATGAAGTTGTTCATGTCAATGAAGCTCTCGACACCCCGACTGTCCGAAACAAACCATCCAACGAGAAATCACCCTCTTTAGAGCTGAAGCCACTTCCTAATAATTTATTTGAATTTGTGCAGGAAGAGAAATCATTACAAGAACATAAGAAGGGAATTGGATGAACTTTGGTTGACACTTGTGATATTATCCCATCCATGAGTATGCATAGGATCTCAATTGAAGATGGAACAAAAGTAGTGAGGCAACCCCTTAATCCTTTGATTCTTAAAGTTATAGTAAAGGAGATCACTATCACGTGCACATTCAACACTTTTACTTATCGAAGATTCTTCTTTGATCCTGGAATAAAAGGCGAAGGTGCTAATAAAAACTTCAAGATTAATGGATATTATCCAAAGCTACTCTATGAAATTCCCACTTTGGAAGAAGAGACTGTAGAAGATCTCTCTTTAGGAAATGCTGCTTATGTGATCATCTATCCACCTTGACTACTCGGGTGTGTTATTTCCTTTCTCTCCCTCTTATTTTATATTTATGTCCTTTAATTGAGGATAATGCTTGTTTTAAGTGTGGGGAAGGGAATAATTTATTTTATTTGTTTTTGTTTGTTTTATTTTTTTTTAGAAACACTAGGCATTGTTTTTCGAAAGTTTTAGGTTATAGATTGTTTTGAGGTTAGTTGTGGAGACTTGAGAAAAGTTCACAAGTTCGGTATCGATTTAACACCTTAAGTCTCCTGAATATGGAAATCATTTTGAATACTTTTTATGCCATAGCCATGAGTTCTCATCCTTTAATAGCTCTTAACTAGTTTATCAAGCAGTCAACACCATCTAGAAATCATACACTAAGTAATTGAGTTGATGCAAATAAGTGAATGATCCCGTACTTAATAAGAAATATGAATAGGAATCCGCCTTTTAAGTTAGGTGACCCTCATCCGGTCATTTAGCCTAACAGATGTGAAACCTTAAAAAATTGTTGTTGCTAAAGTAACTTTAAAATATTGATAAGATATGGATCATAGTCACTAACATGCTTATTTGCCATGTGTATGAATAGATAACGGGCTTAATGTGATTGCACTTGAATGAAAGATAGCAAAAAGGAGGATGAGTAAGTTAGGATTAGGCATAATAACATGATTCAGATTGGTTTGTTTAGGAGGGAGGTTTATGACCATACAAGTATGTGTAGCGGTAAAATCATGAGTGTAAGCTATTGGTTAACTTAACTCAAGGTACACAGAGTCGCCACCGCGCTTTTATTTATTTACAAAAGGAAAAAGGTAAAAGAACGAATAAAAACCTAAGGATCTAAAAGCAAAAGCTAAAAGAAACAAACAGAGAATGGGTAAGGGGATTGGTTACAAATCAGGAAGGTTTTAGGCACCCGACTCTGTATATTCCCCCTCTTTCAGTATCATTCTTTTAGCCTCATGATCTTGAGTATCTTGTTCCGGTTCTTACACTGACACTGTACATTTATACACTTCACTTTTCTTTTACACAGACACCTGTACATCCTTTTCCAGCTCTTTTGCACACAAAATTGCACTGACACTACCCCTTTAAAACACAAATCTTTTAAGCGTGGATCCCGTCGAGTACGGCGGACAATCTGGGTGCTAATACCTTCCCAGGTTGTAACCAACCCCCTTTCTCAGTCTCTCTGGTTCGCAACCGTCTTATCCATATCTGTCTAGGTCTATGCAGCATTGCCTTTCCTCCGGGATAAAAATGCCTAGCTGGAGACTCTTTTCATTTCATCTCCTTTCGCTGACCGTTCGCGTCTGTACCTTATTTGAGTTAAGTCTCATCTTTTGGGAGCGACAGCTTGGCGACTCTGCTGGGGAAACTTATACTGTAACCAGGGCTTCTGGTTCTTTTTGTGGGTTCCTCCTAGCGCTTGTTTGATTTGTGTTTAATGGGGTGTTATGTGCTATTTGTGTTTATATATTTATTTTGTTTATTGCTTTATGTGCAGTTGTTTTATTGCTTTCTTTACAGCTTTATATACATCATACTGTCATACTGTTCTGGTTGGATCTGGTTTTGTTGCTTTGGTGGGTGGGTTTCTATTGAGAGTTAAGGTCCTATACCTGGGACCTGAGTGACACCTAGGCTAGAGTGGTTCATATTCTTTCCCATTCCATTTCGGTCTGGTGCGGGAATATGAAACACGGTTCAGATATGGGTTTCTTCTTGAGAACTCTGTGCTACAGATTTCCTGTAGTGCTAGGGCTATCTGGGAAGCCTGCTAAGTCTGGATGACCTTTAGTATTGACCTTCAGAAACTGAGGTGAATTAGAGGAGGATATTTTATGGTTATTGTAAACACTGTACCTCTGGGTTAGAAGTGTTTACACTTCTCATAAGTGATCCAAGTCTGAGGATCCTTGTTTTAGAACACCACCTGTGAGGGGGTTGGGCTGTTTACAGGTTTGCAGGTACCCTTGACCTCAGCATACCCTGTTACTTTGTTTGATTAAGAGTAATCCATTTTGGGACAGTTCTTGTGATTTTAACCCAGGACATGTGACTCTTTATTTGAGTCCCCCACCTTGGTTACTGGACTTATGGACCTCCATCTGGACTTCTTAGACATACATGGACTTATATCAAAGCAGCAATCAGATCCAGCTTGATCACAAACCCTTGCATATCATTTGCATACATCATCATTGCATCATTTAACATTTGCTTATTTGTTTTTTCAGGGTATCCACATCATATATCTTGGCTTGGTTTTGACCCCTTTTATCTGATTAGACCCCTGTTCACCAGCTATCTGCTTCAGCCACATTCATCAGCTACCTGCTTCAGTCACCTGCATCACCGGCATCAGCTTATCAGTGGCCCATCTTCTAGTATCAGTCATCATCATCAGCATCTGTTTCAGCTCTTCTTCAGCAACATGGCACCCAAGAAGAGCAATATCTCATACCATTTCTTTGAGCCTGAGCTGACTGGCATCAGGAAGATCCAGGCCCTTATTACTCCAGACCATATACCACTATTCAGAGAACATTTTGGAGGCATCCTTGATGTGGTTATGGATTTGAACCCTTCTCAGAGGAGCTTGATTCACACTTGTCTACAGTTCTATGATCCTCCTTTGAGATGCTTCACCTTCCAGGATTTTCAGTTGGGACCCTTGTTGGAAGAATATTCATCACTGATTGGTGTACCTGTCAAGGGTGGTGTCCCCTTCAACCCTGAGATGGCTTTTCCCAGTAATGAAGAAGTGGCAAAGGCATTGTATCTGGAACCTTGTCTGATTGAGCAGAACATGACAACCAAGGCAGGAATCTCTGGTCTACATTTGGATTTCTTGACTTCTCAGGCCATCCTGAAGGCCTCTTTGGGAGAATGGAAAGCAGTCTGTGTTTTGTTATCCCTCAGCATATATGGGGTTATACTTTTTGCAGACGAGCCTAAGTTTATTAGCAAGAAGGCCATTCACCTTTTCATTCTGAGGAACCCAGTGCCCACCTTACTGGGAGATTTCTATTACTCTATTCACCAAAGGAATGAAAAGCAAAGAGGAAGATTGGTGAGGTGCTGTGCTCCCCTGTTCCATACCTGGTTGCTCAAACACTTGCCCAAGACTGATGCATTCTTGAATCCTCACCAGCAGAAGAACTGGGCTAGAAGACTCATTGCTTTGACCTCAGTTGACATCAGGTGGTGCACCCAGAGTACCAAGGGCAGGGACATCATTACTAGTTGTGGGCAGTTCCCTAATTTACCTCTGATGGGAGTGAAGGGGTGCATCAACTACAACCCTCTGCTATTCAAAAGACAATTGGGCTATGCATTGGTCCACCCTCCTAGAGCACAAGACTTGGCTGAAACCCTTTATTGTGAGATTAAGCCTAATCTGGCTGTTGTCAGGCAAGCATCCTGGGCTTGGGACAATGTCCAGACCAAAGGGATGGCCATTCTTAGGAGATGCAACAATGTGGCCTCAGCTCAGTACTATGAGTGGTCTCATGCCAGGGCTCAAATTTCTGGGATGCCCTTCACCATTGAGGATGCACCTGGACCATCCACAGCACCCCCTCCAGCCACTGTCAGCCTGGAAGAGTTTGAGAAACTGAAAGAGAGGAATGAGAACCTGACTCAAGCTCTGCAAAAGACCCTCTGGGAGAGGAGTGATGGTCGTCTGGACATTGAAAGGTTGGAAAAGCTTAAGGTGGAGCATCTAGCCAGGATTGAGAAGTCAGAGGACTACATCAAGAAGTCAAGGGCAGGAGAGCAGATTTTGAAGAATGCCTGTAAGGAGGCTCAGTTTCAGAAGGCCAGGACTGATCTCTATCTGAAAGAGAGTCAAGCTAGGTGGGTCAGGATCACTGAAGCTCGCACTCAGGAGGATAAGAGAACTCAGGACAAGATTGAGCAGTTGGAGGCTAATGCAAAAGAGCAACAGGAAGCCCTGCTAGCAGCCCAGAAAGAGATCTCAGAGTTGAAGATTAGGGCTGGTGTGAAGAGGTCAAAGGACCAAGGCAGACACAAGAAGCTAACTACTGCTGTCACCACCAGGAATCTCCTTATCAGGAACCTCACAGAACGTCCAGCTGACCCTGTGACTGAAGCACTTCTAAAGGAAGTTAAGGAGGATGAGTTTGGTCTTGGTGTCTGACTTTTGCTTATTGTTGTTTTCATTTCATGTACTTTTCTTTTCTTATGTTGTATTTTTGACCCCTCAGGGGCATGTTTTGTAAAAAACAAACTATGTATCATTCACTTTTTGTAATATATCCATTGGTTTGTTTCATTTGAATCTCCCTCTCAAAGCAACATCAAAAGCATCTTCCTCAAGGGTCTGGAAAGGTCAAAACCAAATGCCAAGCCGGATACCTTGGAAACAAATGAGCATACTGCATTGCATACTAACCTTTTGTTTTGTTTTGTAGGCTTTTGTTTTGTTTGTTACTAACTCTGTTGTGGCTCAGGAACTATTGCTCGCCGTCGGGTGTTCCCACTCAACCGTCCGCACAGATATCCTACCCGCAACAACCTTCCGGGTATACAGATGGACCAGGTACAACAGGACCTTACAGAGGTCAGGGCTCAAATGGCTAATGAGAGACTGGAAATGAGAAATCAGATGACCCAGTTTATGGAGGTGATGAATGGGTTGGCACAGAGCCAAGAAAGATTAAGGGCATTAGTAGAAAGGCAGACTCAGGAAGACCCCCATCTAGGGACTGGTGGAACGAGCAACAATGAGAGGGTTCAACCTCATGTCAACCCACCTGTGTATGGCCTTCATCTTCATCCAGAGATCAACATCCCTGCTAATGTACAAGGGAATGCTACTACAGGCAGAGTACTACAAGAAGACCCCCAAGAAGATCAATTCACTGTGATGGGAGCTGGGGATGAAGCCTATGACAGAAGGCTAGATGAAATTGCTGAGAAATTAAGATCCCTGGAGTCTCAAAACTCCTTGGGTTTTGATGTCATGGATATGGGCTTAGTGGACGGGGTAAGGATTCCCCACAAGTTTAAACCTCTGTGCTTTGAGAAGTACAACGAAACCTCCTGTCCATGAACCCATTTGCAATCCTTTCTGGGGAGGCTGAAAGCATACACCATGGATGAAAAACTGTGGATGTTTTATTTCGAAGACAGTTTAACAGGAGCTTCGAGGGAATGGTACTCTCATTTGACCAGAGCAACCATCAGATGCTGGAAGGACCTGGCTGAGGCCTTCATTAGACAATACCAGTACAATTTGGATATGGCTCCTAACAGGACCCTCCTGATGGGAATGTCCCAGTCATCCAGAGAAAGCTTCCGGGAGTACGCCCAGAGGTGGAGACAGCTTGCTGCTGCTGTCCAGCCACTCATGTCGGAAAGGGAAATGGCCGACATGTTTATGAACACCCTCCAAGGGACATACATTGACAGGCTAGCTTCCTTTTCTTCCACCAGCTTCGCTGATGTAGTTATAGCTGGAGAAAGAATTGAGAGCCTACTAAAGATGGGTAAGATTTCCGACAATGGAGCGAGCTCGTCCAACAACCCCAGAAAGCCTTTTGTGGGCCCAAGAAGAACTGGTGAGACTAATGTTATCCATGCCAGCAGGGGCAGACCCCAGTATGTTCATAGGTCAGTGGCAGCTGTCACCATTCCCGCTCCAATTCATCCACAACCAGCATACCAACCACAACAACAACCCCACTACCAACAACAAGCTCAGTACCCACCTCAGAGAAACTATAACAACAACAACACCAGCAACAACAATCAGCAAAGACCTTTTCAACAGAGACCATCTCAGGCCAATAGGGTGATTGATCTGATCCCTATGCCTTATGCTGCATTATTGCCACAACTCCTGAAACTCAACCTGGTTGAGCTAAGGACATTGGCACCTCCAGATCCTGCCAGTCTGCCCAGAAATTATGATGCCAGCGCCAGATGTGCTTTTCATTCCAACGCACCTGGCCACAGTACAGAGACGTGCAGAGCTTTGCACATGAAAGTGCAGGATCTAGTGGATTCTAAAGCTCTAAACTTTGCACCCCCGCCAAATGTGAGCAAGAACCCTATGCCCAACCACGGAGGACCCAGAATTAATGCTATTGAGGAAGATAAGCCGTCTTTCTTAATAACCAGTGTGGGGCAGATTCGGACACCCCTGGTAGAGATTAAAGCTCAACTCCTTGAATGTCAAATATTCCCCGGGTGTGAGCTCGGGTGCGGTTATTGCAACATTTCGGTAAATGGGTGTGATAACCTGAGAAGCGGCATAAATGGTCTCATCCAGAGTGGCCTACTTCAAATCACAACATCAACACCTCCAAATCCAGTAATCTCCTTAACAACAATTCCCGAGTCTTCTACAACTGCAACAACAATTGTTCCAAACAACTCTTCAATCTCATCAACAAATGCTTCATCTGTCACTTCAACGGACCAAATATCAACAACCATCTCTTCTACAACTTCAACATCCATCCAGTCAACAATGTCTCCTACAACATCAACAGCAATTAATGAAAGTGTCTCAACGGTTACAATATATTATGATCCTGCAAATGATTCTGCCTACAACTCACAAAACGCCACTCCTATCAGAGCACCAGTTACAATATACTATGATCCCCACACTACCATGGTCCCTTCTGCAGCTGCTATCAGTCCAGTCACTATCACAGTGCCTGGGCCAGTCCCTTATGAAAGCAATAATGCCATCCCTTGGCATTACGGCTCAGATCTATACTGCGAAGGACAGAAAATCACTCTAGAATCATCAACTTCTTCACCACAGGTAGACAATGTGGGGGGATGCAGAGGCTTCACTCGAAGCAGACGTCTCTTTGCCCCGCAAATTCCTAGACCCATTGCTGAAGCAGAAGCTGCTGCCAAGGCAAAAGGGAAGAGCATGGTGCAAGAAGAACAAGTTTCTAAAGAAGCTTTAAAGACCCCTTTTGACCAAGAGGTTGATGAATTCATGAGAATCATCAAGAAAAGTGATTACAAGATAGTGGACCAGCTTCACCAGACACCTTCCAAAATCTCCATTTTATCATTGCTAATGTGCTCCGAGGCTCATCGGAACGCACTATTAAAAGTCTTGCACGCAGCTTATGTGCCAGAGGAGATTACCGTCAATCAGTTAGAGGCTGTGGTTGGAGATGTCAACGCTAGTCATGGACTAGGATTTACCAACACTGATTTGACGACGGAAGGTCGCAATCACAACAAGGCTTTGCACATCACCTTGGAGTGTAAGGGTGCAGTTCTTTCTCATGTATTGGTGGACACAGGGTCATCCCTCAATGTCCTACCTAAGAAAGCCCTTGTGAAGCTGGAGTATGAGGGATTGGCATTACGCCCAAGTAACTTGGTAGTGAAAGCCTTTGACGGTTCTAAGAGATCAGTTCTGGGAGAAATTGAGTTGCCTATAATGATTGGCCCACAGACTTTCAAAACGACCTTCTTTGTGATGGATATACAGCCTGCCTACAGTTGTCTGTTGGGTAGACCATGGATACACGCCGCTGGCGCCGTGACGTCAACCCTTCACCAGAAGTTAAAATTCGAGTGGGAGGGCCAAGTCGTTACCATTTGTGGAGAGGAAGATATCTTTGTTAGCCATCTGGCTATATACAAATACATTGAGATGGATGGGGAGATCCATGAAACTATGAGTCAAGGGTTTGAGCCCTTGAACATAAATGAAGCATCCTCTGTACCTGGAACCTCAATGACATCTTATCAGCAAGCCCGGAAGGTTGTTGAAGAAGGGATTGCCCAAGGGTGGGGCAAGTTGCTGCCTGTAGAGAAGAAGGAGGATATATTTGGGTTGGGTTACAAACCAACTCAACAAGATCAAGCAGAGGCTGCTAGGAAGCCCAATTTTGTCAGTGGGGGGATGCTCACCCCAGATGCAGTGAACAATTTGGAAGACGAGGATGAAAGCGACCGCAACCGGGAGAGCTGGATACGTCTAAGGATCCCGGGGAGCAGTATCTCAAACTGGTCTTCCCAGGAAATTATAAGAGTTACTCCTGCAGAGTAATTATTATTTCCTGTATTTTTAAGCATGCATTAAGTCTTGCATCTTGCCCAAGATGACAAGACTCATTTTGTAATCGGGCCATCTGTAATTTTGTGTAAATAGATCAATCAATGATATCAGACATCTTTTGCAAATGAGTCTTTTTCGCTCACTGTTTTTCCATTTTTCTTTTTGTACAAAAATAAAATGGCAATGTTTTCAAAATGACAACTTTATTTCACTTTTCTAAACAAGATTAAAATCAATCACTAAAATGAACAAACTGAACCCTTGCAGAGAGTGCCTTTCAGACTGCACCGACAACAGCACGGCTATGACTTCGTATGACTTGGACAATCCAATCAATCAAGTTGATGAAGGGGTTGAAGAAGAGTATGAGCTTCCTGAAGAGCTAGCCAGGTTGTTGAGACAAGAGGAAAAGGTTATCACTCCTCATCAGGAGGAGGTCGAAACGATTAATCTTGGTACAGATGAAGATGTGAAAGAAGTTAAAATCGGGGCCTGTTTACAAGACTCAGTGAAGAGACAACTGATTGACCTGCTTCGTGAATATGTGGATGTGTTTGCTTGGTCGTATCAGGATATGCCAGGGTTGGACACCGATATTGTAGTGCACAAGCTGCCTTTAAGAGAAGATTGCCCACCAGTGAAACAGAAACTACGCCGTACTCGCCCAGACATGGCAATGAAGATCAAGGAAGAGGTACAAAAGCAGTGAGACGCCGAGTTTCTTGCTGTGACTAGCTATCCGCCGTGGGTTGCTAACATAGTACCTGTGCCTAAGAAAGACGGCAAAGTGAGGATGTGTATTGACTACCGGGATCTGAACAGAGCCAGCCCGAAAGATGATTTCCCATTACCTCACATCGATGTATTGGTGGATAACACGACTCAGTTTTCGGTATTCTCCTTCATGGACGGATTTTCAGGATACAATTAGATCAAGATGTCACCTGAAGACATGGAGAAGACAACCTTCATCACACCCTGGGGCACGTTCTGTTACAAGGTGATGCCATTCGAACTAAAGAATGCTGGTGCAACGTATCAACGGGCTATGGTGACGTTATTCCACGATATGATCCATAAAGAAATCGAATGTTATGTGGATGACATGATCGCCAAGTCCCTCACCGAAGAAGACCACCTGGTAAACCTGTTGAAGCTATTCAAGCGTCTGAGGAAATACCAACTGAAGTTAAACCCCAACAAATGCACATTTGGGGTGCGATCCGGTAAGCTGCTGGGTTTTATTGTAAGTGAGAAAGGGATTGAAGTTGACCCTGATAAAGTCAAAGCTATTCAAGAAATGCCTGCACCAAAGTCAGAAAAAGAAGTTCGAGGGTTCTTAGGCCGATTGAACTACATTTCACGGTTCATATCTCACCTTACATCAACCTGTGAACCCTTGTTCAAACTGCTAAGAAAAGAACAAACGGTCAGGTGGAACGAAGACTGTCAGAGGGCTTTTGACAAAATCAAGGAATACTTACAAGAGCCTCCAATCCTTATGCCTCAAGTGGAAGGAAGACCTATAATCATGTACTTGACAGTATTAGAAGAGTCAATGGGGTGTGTGTTGGGCCAGCATGACGAGTCTGGTCGAAAAGAGTATGCAATTTACTACCTAAGCAAAAAGTTTACCGACTGTGAACAACGTTATTCACTGCTCGAGAAAACTTGTTGTGCTTTAGCGTGGGCTGCTCGCCGACTGAGACAGTATATGTTGACCCACACCACTTTATTGATCTCCAAGATGGATCCGGTTAAGTACATTTTTAAGAAGCCAGCACTTACCGGACGGGTTGCAAGATGGCAAATGATCCTCACAGAATATGACATTCAGTACACATCTCAGAAAGCCATCAAGGGCAGTGTATTGTCTGATTATCTTGCTGAGCAACCTATTGATGATTACCAGCCTATGAGATTTGACTTCCCTGATGAAGACATCATGTTCATAAAATCAAAAGATCATGAAGAGCCTATTCACACTGAAGGGCCTGACCCGGAAGAAGAATGGACTATGATGTTTGACGGGGCTATTAATATGAATGGTCGTGGTGTTGGTGCAGTACTCATTACACCTAAAGGAGTTCACATGCCTTTCTCGGCAAAACTCACTTTCAACTGCACTAACAACGAAGCTGAATACGAAGCCTGTATTATGGGTCTTGAGGAAGCCATTGACCTCAGGATCAAGACTTTGACTGTGTTCGGAGATTCAGCTCTGGTAATCAATCAAACCAATGGCAAATGGTACATGCACCAGGATCATCTGGTACCTTACAGGGATTATACAAGGAGGTTATTGACTTTCTTCACAACGGTCAAGCTTGAGTATATCCCTCGGGACGAGAATCAGTTTGCAGATGCTCTGGCTACCGTTTCATCCATGATCAAAGTTCAAGCTGCCAACTTCGTACCTCAAATTTCAGTGTCCAGACTTGACAGACCATCATATGTGTTCGCAGCAGATGTTGTCAAAGATGATAAGCCTTGGTTCCATGACATTAAGTGCTTCTTGGAGGATCAAACATACCCACCTGGGGCATCTTCCAATGATAAGAAGACATTAAGAAGGCTTGCTGGTAGTTTCTTCCTGAATACTGATGGTTCCCTGTACAAGAGAAACTTTGATATGGTACTCCTCAGATGCGTTGACAGAATAGAAGCAGACTTGTTGATGCACGAGGTGCACGAAGGATCCTTTGGTACCCATGCAGGAGGGCATGCCATGGCTAAAAAGTTGCTAAGATCAGGTTATTACTGGATCACAATGGATGCCGACTGTTGTGCCTACGCCAGAAAATGCCATAAATGCCAGATTTATGCAGATAAGGTGCATGTGCCTCCCAATCCTTTGAATGTGATGTCTTCACCCTGGCCCTTTGCTATGTGGGGCATTGATATGATTGGAAAGATTGAACCGACTGCTTCAAATGGCCACAGATTCATCCTGGTTGCCATTGACTATTTCACCAAGTGGGTCGAAGCAGCTTCCTATGCAAACATTACAAGACAAGTGGTAGCCAGATTTCTGAAGAGAGATATCATCTGTCGATACGGAGTTCCCGAGCGAATCATTACTGATAATGGTTCCAACTTAAACAACAAAATGATGGCAGAACTGTGCCGGGACTTCAAGATCCAACACCACAATTCTTCTCCTTACAGGCCAAAGATGAACGGCGCTGTTGAGGCAGCTAATAAGAATATCAAGAAGATTGTGCAGAAGATGGTAGTCACCTACAAAGACTGGCATGAGATGCTACCGTTTGCCTTGCATGGGTACCGCACGTCAATCAGAACATCCACTGGGGCAACACCGTATCAGCTTGTGTATGGTATGGAAGCAGTCCTACCAGTTGAAGTTGAATTACCCTCCCTACGGGTACTAATGGATGTTAAGCTGAACGAAGCAGAATGGGTCCGATCTCGACACGAACAACTAAGTCTGATCGAAGAGAAAAGATTGGCTGCAATCTGTCATGGGCAATTGTATCAGAAAAGAATGAAGAGAGCCTTCGATCAGAAAGTCAGGCACCGAGAGTACCAAGTAGGAGATCTTGTGCTGAAGAGAATCCTCCCTCCTCATACAGACCACAGGGGCAAGTGGACTCCAAATTATGAAGGGCCATTTGTAGTAAAGAAAGTTTTCTCGGGTGGAGCACTGATGCTCAGCACTATGGATGGCGAAGACTTCCCGTCCCCTGTGAATTCAGATGCAGTTAGAAAATACTTCGCATAAAATGACCCGCTGGACATAAAAACAAAATGTAAGTCCAGGCAAAAATAGGGCATCCCGGCGAGTTAAAAACAGAATAAAAGACTCGGGCAAAAATAAGGGAAAAAATAAAAAAATGTGTACACCCGCTGAGTTGAAAAGCCGCATTGGACAACTCAAGCAAAAAATGGGTATCCCGATGGATTGAAAACCCGAAAGGGCGGTCCATGCAAAATAAGGGAATAAGCGAACAACTGCATTCTGAATTCGTCTGTATCACCTACGACTTGGTAAATCTCGAAAGGATCAAGCTCCACTCAGAATCAGCCTCCTTCAGAAAGCAAGACGAGAAGAACGTCAAATGTCATACGAGTCATAGCAAAAGGGAAGCTCCTCGAAGCGTCGTCAACATTGCCAGCATTTTGTTTCTCAATTTGTAACAATCCCCTCATTTTAGGAGATATGTTTCTTTGACTGTATCTTGCCAATTCAGGGCACGTAAATTAATAAAATCAGATTTTCAGTCATGTCTCGTCTCGTACATTTTATTTTCATTTGCAAAATGTCCGATGTCATTAAAGATACTGATTGCATAAACACAGATGTTTCTTTTCTAAAGAATGCGTGCTTGCAGGAAATATACTTACTCCCAAGAGTAACTAAACTCCCATGACAGAATTCGGTAAGGGACACCTCGGGACTACTTGTGCGTCCCTTGTATTTGCAGGATTGCAGGTATTCAAAGCGCAACATGGGGCATGTGAGCTTCATCCCAGCAAGTTGACAAATCAACGCTCACTCAGTCTTAGCACCCAAGGTGTTTTCTCCCCAGTTGAGTTGCCACTTGTTATTTCTCCCCAGCCGAGGTACCAATCGTTCTTCCTCCTCAGTTAAGTACAAAAGTCAGGGAACCATCTCCCCACAGAGTTTCAGCCTCTATCCAGAAGAGCAACGCACGAAGGAATCACAACAGAGTGACGAAAGCTTCTACAAACCCCAGCTGGGCCCCTCATTACCAGGGATGGGTCTACCAGTGAGCTATTCCTCCTAGAAGATACATCTCATCAGATCTACCAATGATCTCATCCCCAGCTGGGATGTCCATTTCAAACAGATCGACCAGAGATCTTCACAGCAACAGGATCCGAATCCCAGATTGGTATCCTTGCATAATCATAGCATTTGCATCATATTTTTCCCACAGAGCGTAGCATTCCGTCTAACACGGAGAATTACGGCAAAAATCAAACATATTGCATAATCATAAGCCATGTTCTGAATCAAGCACTTGTGAATAATGACAACCCGTCAAAGATATACCGAATGCTCCCCAGATTCCCCAGCAAAGAGTTGAAGCTAAAGCGGTTGCCTTACAATCACAAACATCAGTATATACTCCTTGTGGCACCCGTCCGTGTCACATCCCTAGCAGAAAGTCAAAGCATCCTCTTTGCACTCACAGATACTTATATATAGAATTTTCTTGACATCCATCCGTGTCACCTTCCCCATCACAGTAACCTAAACACCTTGTATATCAGATACTTGTGTATATTACTTTTCTCCTTTCGACACTCGTCTGTGTCATTCTCCCCAGCAGGTTAGATACCCGTCTATACACTACTCATACTTATACAGATACTCGTCCGTATTTTGTATACACCGCTTATATCAGATTCAACACTCGTCCGTGTTCTTTGTTAACCAGTTGGTACTCGTCCGTACCATCATCTCAGAACATGCGTCAAGCGTTTGTTTCTACTTGATACTCTTCCGTATCATGGTCTTAAGGATGCTCGTCCACATCTTTAATCCATACACTGTGTCAAACACTTTTGTCTTCTTGAATATAGACACTCGTCTGTGTCTACTATTCCCCAGAGGAGTCCCCTCAGATTCAACACTCGTCCGTGTTCCTTGTTAACCAGTTGATACTCGTCCGTATCATCATCTCCGAACACGTGTCAGTATTTGTTTCTACCCGATACTCGTCCGTATCGTAGTCTTAAGGATGCTCGTCCGCATCTTTAGTCTATACACAGCGTCGAAACACTTATACCTTCGTTTCTTGGATATAAACACTCGTCCGTGTTTACTATTCCCCAGTAGATCGCCAGCAAAGCAAAATTTCTTTTCTATCTGACATTCGTCCTGTGTCATGATAAATCCTGATAGCAGCCGTACCCTGCTAGGTGGTCGTCCTTCACCTCTTGATGATCGTCCTTCATCATGCTCATCCGATGGTCGTCCCCATCGTTGACCTTTTCTATCCGACATTCGTCCTGTGTCGTGATATTCAGCAGCCGTCCCCTGCTAGGTGATCGTCCTTCACCTCTTGATGATCGTCCTTCATCATGCTCATCCGATGGCCGTCCCCATCGTTGAACTTTTCTATCCGACATTCGTCCTGTGTCGTGATATTCAGCAGCCGTCCCCTGCTAGGTGATCGTCCTTCACCTTTTGATGATCGTCCTTCATCATTTTATCCGATGGCCGTCCCCATCGTTGATCTTGTTATCTGACGTTCGTCCTACGTCATGATAAACATTGAGAGCAGCCGTCCCCTGCTAGGTGATCGTCCTTCACCTCTTGATGATCGTCCTTCATCATGCTCGTCCGATGGTCGTCCCCATCGTTGACCTTTTATCCGGCATTCGTCCTATGTCGCGATATCTTTGGCAGCCGTACCCTGCCAGGTGATCGTGCTTCACCTTTGATGACCGTCCCTCATCATTATTTCATTTATTCTTTAACCCGACGGCCGTCCCCGTCGTGGTCTCTTTTCCTTGTCCTGATGATCGTCCTTCATCAGTTTAGCCCGATGGCCGTCCCCATCGTTGTTTATATTGCTTTATGAACTTGATGGCCGTCCCCGTCATTTTTCATTAATCCCCAGAGAATCTTATAGCTTTACATGATGGCCGTCCCCATCATAATCTCCTATATCCCCAGCATGTCGGCCGTCCCCGTCATTGCTTTATTTCCCGCACTTTTCCCAACATTTCGGCCGTCCCCGTCATTGCTCTTTCCCCCAGCAATCGTCCTCTGCTCGACGGTCGTCCTCCGTCGCCCCCACTTTATAATATACTTTATTTTTACAATCTATGTCCCTTTTCTTCTTCATTCTGTGAGTGCAAATTTTGGACTGTCTTTGGTATTCAACCACAAGTTATCTTGTTTGCCTGTTAAGCCGTCGCTTACATCCTACACAGCTAACTCATGTTTGAATAGGGGCAGCTGTAAACACCCCAAATTTGCCCTCACCCATTCACACCATGGCTTGTGATCTCCTCATATGCATAAATCCAATCATAACATCTCATACCACATTTTTGATTCATTGCATTGGTTCAAAGTCATCTGCATCTAGGGTTTGTGATCTGAGCAACCCAAGAGCTTCTTGAGCCACTCCAAAGGTCATCAATCACTTCAAAGGGGTCCATGTATGTTCAAACATCATATTATATCCTCTCAAAGTCAAGAATGTCAAAGAATCACAAGAACTGAAAATGGCATGGAAGCAGAGCCAGGTTTGACTGCACAGATGACCTAGAATTAGGGTTTTGGTTTCAAAGACAATAACTCCAAATTTTTTGGTCATTATTGTTTCTATTGGTCTCTATATGGTATAGGGATCATGCATATCAATTTTCATGAAGAAATTCAATGGGGAAGTCATCTGATCAAGGGTTGACTTTCTAGGAAAGTCAGTGTAAAATCAGGGCATCTGAGGCCCTCAATGACCCAACCAAAGGGTGTTCTTCATCATTTTGATTGTGTATGATCTTTATTTGATCATGGAAGATGTTGGAAGTTCACAAAATTGAAGAATTTCAAGTCATTTGCAAAGTTGACTTTTTGGGAAGTTTGACTTTTAATGAAATTGCCATTTTGGGAAACTTTTTCAACCCTTGCTTTTTTATTCAAAAATGCTTCAAATGGAAAAACTTTGGTCATGAAAGTTGTAGAATGGATCATTCCCTTTTCAAAAAGTACAAGAACATGACCTATTTCATTTTGGATCAAAAGTTATGGCTTGTCAAAGTTGGCTAAAATCACAAAATTTGAAGTTTTCCACCAAAGAGGTATTTTGCAAAATGGTTTGATCAAGTGTTCTAAAGGCCTCAAATGTGTATCATTTCTTCATAACATGATCATGTGACATCTAAAATTCAGAATGGGCCAAGGGATCACTCATCTTCATGACTTATGGAGCAAGAATTCTCAAAGGAAACAAAAGTGAAGCAAGTTGCAAAAACTCACTCAAGTATGAATCCACTTGCTTGCTGACTTCATAATCAATCCTAGGGCTCTCCACACTTCTTGCTGCGCAAGACACCCCATCTGTCCTTGGCTAGCTAGTAGCCCATGCCTCTCTTACACAAACTTGACATTTTGGCAACTTGAGCCATACCAATCACAACAGCACACATCAACTCATCTGACCAATCCCATTTGTTTATACAAACCAAAAGCAAGACATTTCACATAACACACAATCCTGAAAGCACCAAGAACATAGCTCTCTCATTTTCACCCCATTTTGCAAAAGCTTTCGAAACACTCTCCACAAGCTGCAAACACACAAACCAACTTCACAAATCAACTCAGCATACTTCACTGATCAGAAACCACCCATCACCATAGCCTGAAACTCCCAGAAACCAAGATACGATTTCTCTCCCCCTTTGAGCAGAACTTCAGCTATCTTTCAAACCAACCATTGTAAACTTCAAACAAGCATTGAAAGCTTCTCAGGAGGTCCATTGGAGGTGATTGGAAGCAAGAAACCAGCCAGAAAGTGCCTGAAATCAAAGCTTCGATTCAGGTAGCCATGGAAATTCAATTTTCCAGAACTCCCTTCTCTTGTTTCTAAATTGATCTACATGCTTCCCTGAGTTTACTGAACATTTTATTTTTGAAAATGATTGAGTTTTGAGGTTGTATGCTTGATCTGAAAGTTTGCCCGAAAAAATGTTCTTGCTTGTTTCTCTTGATTCAGTGAAAATAAATGCTGTTTGATTTAGGGTTTATGCTTAGGGTTGTTCATAGATTGATTCTGGAGATTTAGAGCTTTTGAAATGGCCTGGAGAGTGAGATTGAGTTTTTGGTTGATCGGAGAAGATGACCGGAACACTGTTCCGGTCACCTGATTTTGTTTAGGGTTCAGATTAGGGCACTAATCATAATTAGCGAATTTTGAATCTTGGCCGTCCAGATGCGCGCCAAGTCCACTCCCGCGCGTGTGAGTTTGAATGCTGGCCATTGATTGTGTTGACTTTTCTTTTTTTCAGTTTAATTTCATTTTATTTGCATTTAAATTCATTTGTTTTCTTCATTTAATTAAAAATAGCAAAATATTTTTAAAAATTCTGAAAATTTTTATGCAATCTTTTATTAATTTTCAGAAACCAAAAACATTTTTATTTTTATTTTTTGCATTAAAAAATATTTTTAAATCATTTAAAAGATTATTTTTAATTAATTAATGAGAATTAATTAATTAAAAATACTTTTAGGTATTTAAAAATCACAAAAAAATTCATGAAACCTTTAAAATCATTTAGAACCATTGTCCAACCTTCAAACCAAATTTATTTTTTGATCTTGATGTCTTTTGACAATTTTTCATGGAATTAATTTCATTTCAAGGCATTATTTTGATCCTAACTTTGAAAATTCATTTCTGCCTAGTCTTTGAGAGTTGGACTTTGATTATTTTTGCATTGCATCTTGTATAACATGTAGTTTATAGGATTAAATTGGCATGATTTGATCTTGCATTTTCAATTTGTTTGACATTTTCTTGACAAGGTACCTTAAAACCCTAGCCATCTTAAGAAATTCATAACTTTCATTAGGTTAAGAATTGGGTCCCCTCCTTTGGGCAGTGAGTTTGTATAGGTTTAGGGTTCCTTTGAATGCATTTTCAATTTTTTTATCTTGATGTTTGCTTCTGGTTTTGGTTTTTGTTTTGTGCATTGATCATAAACCCTAATTTGGGGTTTTCATTTGCATCAACCTTCCATTTGCTTGCATACCATGAATTGCCATGACATTTTATGCATCCATTTGATTCATAACACATCTTAGGACATAGTAGAATCATGTTTGATCATTGCATCTTTCATTTGCCATTTTGTATGTCATTTGCATCCCATAGCTTTTCATGTATGTTCATGGTTCTAAGCCTGCTTCATTTGCATCCATATGTTTGTAGGATCATCCTCATGCCTTGTTTCATGTTTGTATCATCTCATAGCATCATTAAAATCATACTCATGCTTCTGGTTTTGTTTTGTATCATGCCATTTCATCTCATTTTGCATTGCATTGCATTTCTTTCACTAACGTTTCAGGTGGTAAGTTACTTTGAGAAGTGAATTTGCCTTCACTTCTCACAATTTCTTTTCATCTGTCTTATGCATCATTGCTACATTTTGTCTTGTGTTTGGGATTGAGCTTGCTCTTTCTTCTTCTCCTTACTTTCTTTCCTCAAGTGACTTGTCTTCTTAAATGAAGCAAGTTACTTTGCTTCTCTTTGCTCCTTTCATCTGCTTCCTGGTGGTTCCTCTGAAGTTCTTTCTTGTAAACCTCACAAACCTTAGGAACAACCAAGCATGACAATAATTAGGGTTTTGATTAGTCCCCCATTTAGATTTCACCTTTGTGTCTCTTTGAGTCTTCTCTTCTCACCTCATAATCAAGGACTAAACCCTAAAGGCTTTAAGGCTTTGTGATTAAGCTTATGCCTGCATCCTTCTATTAGGATGGAGTGTATAAATTTAATCCTAAGTGTTAAACCCTTAATGTGTTTAAATCCTTTAATCAATTCATCTAATAATCATCAAGACATCAAGCTTGTAACTTGGGCCTTGCATTAGGGTTCTAATTCTTCCTTAATTGGTTAAGAAGGACTAACCCTAGTGTTAATGGACAAGTCCCCCTCAAGTTGTCTTACAAACCCTAAAAATCACTTCATCATCTTACCATTAACTAAAATCCACTTAATAAAGGTTTTGTTTTGTCATGAGTTTAATCCCTAATCATGGATTAAGTTGAGGAGCTTTCCTCAGCTTAAACATTCTCATCTATTATCCTTCTATTAGGATGGTGTAATGAGTCTGTTTAATCCCTGATTATGGCTTAACCTCATTACTTAACACTAAACAAAAACATGTAAATAATCACAAGTAGGTTAATGATCTTAATCCTACACCATGGTGATTAAGTGTGAGATGCTGACTTCACACTTAAGGTATTCTCATTACCCCTAATCAGAGGGAGGATGTGATGAGTTTACTAACCCATTGGTTTAGGCTTAAGATCATTTTCTTATGACAAACTTCAAAAAGCAATAAAAGACTGAAAACTCAAAAAACAAACAATAATCGTCTCCTCCGGGATTCTTTTCTCATCATCTTCACTCACAAATGAGAACTCGCTTCTTCCGTCTAATGCAAGAAAGTTTGCACCTGAGCCAGACAGGTCATACACTTGAGCATAGACAAGTAAGCAGTTCACAAGTCAATTCATCTTTCAGTCTCTTTGGGTCGAACTACGGTGTTCTGACTTCCTCATTGCACGAGAGGATACGTAGGCATAACTTAACCGTTATCGAACAAAAGTCTCTGTATATTCCCCCTCTTTCAGTATCATTCTTTTAGCCTCATGATCTTGAGTATCTTGTTCCGGTTCTTACACTGACACTGTACATTTATACATTTCACTTTTCTTTTACACAGACACCTGTACATCCTTTTCCAGCTCTTTTGCACACAAAATTGCACTGACACTACTCCTTTAAAACACAAATCTTTTAAGCGTGGATCCCGTCGAGTACGGCGGACAATCTGGGTGCTAATACCTTCCCAGGTTGTAACCAACCCCCTTTCTCAGTCTCTCTGGTTCGCAACCGTCTTATCCATATCTTTCTAGGTCTATGCAGCATTGCCTTTCCTCCGGGATAAAAATGCCTAGCTGGCGACTCTTTTCATTTCATCTCCTTTCGCCGACCGTTCGCGTCTGTACCTTTTTGAGTTAAGTCTCATCTTTTGGGAGCGACACATAACATCATGATTCATCATAATTCATCAAAATCTACTCTTTAAACCCTAAGTTTCCCATAAAACTCCCAAGTCCCACAATACGTAAACCATATATCATGAACATTGAAAGGAAATACCTTAAAATGTAGCTTTCTTACGGTCTCTCTTCGAATTTTTCGGAGATTCTCTAAGCCCTAGCCTCTTCTCCTTGCTCTCCAGAGCTTTTCTCCAAATGTTACAAATGACACAATTCTCTTCTCACTAATTAGTATAACACATACCCCTAATACTCTTTTCCAACTTTACCCTCAACTTAGTCTCTTCAAATGTCCAACATACCCTTAAGACCTCTAATTCTTTTATTTTAATTAAATAATAATAATTCGAATAATTTAATATAATTATCCTTACTATTACTATTTATTAAAATAATTCTGAATAATCTCACCAACAATACAACAACATTCAACAATCACCAAATAATCATCAACAACAAGTTACAAAATTAAATCATGAAATCGTGGCGTTACAACTCTTACCCACTTAAGGTATTTTCGTCCTCGAAAATGTACCTGAAACAAACATGAAATTCTAGTGTGACAGACTCGGATGCCGAATACAATGTCGAGACATCTAAACTATTACTGAAAACATGGCAAGGTACAAACAACAACATTATAAAATTATGATATCCCAGATTCTAACTATCCTACATGATGTTTAGACATCTAATTTGACATTCAACAAGAATACTGCATAAGGTATAAAACAGAAAAGTAGTAAAGAACACATTCAAATTGTTAACCCAGTTTGATGCAAACTCATCTACTATGGGGGCTACCAAGACATGAAGGAAATCCACTATGCAATATCAATTCAAGGACCCACATCAAACCACTCAGTTACAATCCCTTCACTTAATCACTATCAATGCAACTTCTACTTAGGAACTCCTAAATATGAGAATCCTTGATAAGTGCATTTTAATGCACATTCTCCCATGTTTACACTTAAGTATTTCTTTGGTTTTATTTTTTTATTTTTATATTTTAATTAGTTTTTCTATTTTATTTTATTTTTGGCTTAATTTTATTTTCGTACTTAATTTTCAGCTTTAACAGCTTTTACGGAAATGATCATATTTTCCAGTCGACGGAGAGAGAGCTACAACTTTCGTGTTGGAGCCGAAGTCAGATTCAGAGTCATATTTTCCAGAATTTTGTTTGAAGCTGCTGCATTAGTTTTATTTAGTTTTGGGTCATTTAGAATTGGGTATGAGTTATGTATTTGACCCAGTTGGGTTGTAAACGGGTTTTATTGGTTTTGCCATATAACCTAGCAGCCGCGGCTGTTCACATATGTATTTTTTACGATTTTATTTTTTACGCTCGAAGAAATGGATCACGGAAAACTAATCACTTGAGTCGGTCTACCGTAATTCAGGTTCCACACTTGAGATTATTATTATGTTAATTTTAGTTTAATTCCTTTCAATAATATTTTGTGTTCTTGTTTGTTTAATTCAATTGCATGAAATATATTGATTCAATTTGGTGTATTGTATGATCCTAACATAGACACAACACGTTTGCTTAATTTGTTTTTGTGTCTGATCAATCATGTTTGCTTAATTCATGGAATTTTATCACGTTTGCTTAATTCGGACAATAGGACCGTACATCTTACAATTCTCACCGCTCTTGTCATTGAGGTTGTATCCAAATAGAAATGAATAATCCGTTTAGGGTATTAAAATTATAATAATCGATGATAGTAGGAATTGAATCGGTAGATTGACTTATTTTATAATTACTTATTTCATAACAACTTATTTCAAAAATCACTTTTATTTCGAAATCGAAATCAAACCCCCCATTTATCTTTTTGTTATTGATTTCTTACAAGAATCCTTGGGAACGATACTCGAGTTGTCGTTACCGTTAACTATATTTTTAAAATTACTCGTTTTTGATCCGTGCACGACACGCAGATCAAATTGGCGTCGTTGCCGGAGATTCTTGTTGTTATTAACCGATTTTATAGTCATAGGTATAGTTTTCTTGCAAGATTTTTTCTTTTGTTTTTTGTTGTGTTTGTTGATTTTCAGGGTTGCAATACCGGTTGCAGTATAGTGATAAGTTTTCCAGCCTTTCAGGTAAGTTGAAAGTTACTGTTTCGATTTGCTTCGAATTGTTTTCCAAAAAATCAGAAATAAATCGAAGAACAATACTCTTTTAGAATAGAATTCTAAAAGATTTCGACCCTCAAAATCGCAAATTTTGCGTTTTTCTATTTTATTTGATTTATTTTCTCTTTTCATATTTTCAAAAAAATCTGAAATTTTTTGTGCCATCTTTATTTGATTTAATTAGATTTTTAGCATTATTTTTATATTTTTTTAGATTTTATTTTAATCGCTCTTCTTTTTTTTTCATTCTTTTTAAATCTGCAGTGATTTTATTTGATTATGAGTTGAAATTTATAATCACATCATGATTGATCAAAGAACTCTGAGAGAACTGGTTGCACTTGTGAATTATAATGCTTTATATATTGAATATCCTGATGTTATTGATGCACTTTTCGAATGAAAAATTGGTTTAACATACTTGTTGCCAAGTTGTAATGGATTTGCAGGTGAGGATCCACATAAGCATAGGAATAAATTTCAAGTTGTGTGCCCTGCACCTTCTGAACCTTCACTAGAGGACCTTATCAACCAAATGGCTACAAATAATGTCAAGTTTCAACAACAAATAGATTCTAATTTTCAGACTTTGCAAACACAGCTCGATCAACTTACCACTTTGATGAATCCCATGCAGCAAGCTCAAAAATCAAACCAACAACTCTTGGAAGAACATTATATTTTTCAAATAGAGTTGCCTTCTGAAATTGTTGATGATACTTGTATTAATTTGTTTGCAGTTGATTTTCCATCATTGTCTGATTTTGATGATGTTTACTCTTGTGATGTTTGTACTGACACTAAAATTTGCTCTGTTTGTGCTAAAATTGAGGTTGCCTTGCAAGTTGATATTTTTACTGCAAATGAGGTTGAAAATGAAGTTGTTCATGTCAGAAGCTCTCGACACCCCGACTGTCCGAAACAAACCATCCAACGAGAAATCACCCTCTTTAGAGCTGAAGCCACTTCCTAATAATTTATTTGAATTTGTGCAGGAAGAGAAATCATTACAAGAACATAAGAAGGGAATTGGATGAACTTTGGTTGACACTTGTGATATTAGCCCATCCATGAGTATGCATAGGATCTCAATTGAAGATGGAACAAAAGTAGTGAGGCAACCCCTTAATCCTTTGATTCTTAAAGTTATAGTAAAGGAGATCACTATCACGTGCACATTCAACACTTTTACTTATCGAAGATTCTTCTTTGATCCTGGAATAAAAGGCGAAGGTGCTAATAAAAACTTCAAGATTAATGGATATTATCCAAAGCTACTCTATGAAATTCCCACTTTGGAAGAAGAGACTGTAGAAGAGCTCTCTTTAGGAAATGCTGCTTATGTGATCATCTATCCACCTTGACTACTCGGGTGTGTTATTTCCTTTCTCTCCCTCTTATTTTATATTTATGTCCTTTAATTGAGGATAATGCTTGTTTTAAGTGTGGGGAAGGGAATAATTTATTTTATTTGTTTTTGTTTGTTTTATTTTGTTTTAGAAACACTAGGCATTGTTTTTCGAAAGTTTTAGGTTATAGATTGTTTTGAGGTTAGTTGTGGAGACTTGAGAAAAGTTCACAAGTTCGGTATCGATTTAACACCTTAAGTCTCCTGAATATGGAAATCATTTTGAATACTTTTTATGCCATAGCCATGAGTTCTCATCCTTTAATAGCTCTTAACTAGTTTATCAAGCAGTCAACACCATCTAGAAATCATACACTAAGTAATTGAGTTGATGCAAATAAGTGAATGATCCCGTACTTAATAAGAAATATGAATAGGAATCCGCCTTTTAAGTTAGGTGACCCTCATCCGGTCATTTAGCCTAACAGATGTGAAACCTTAAAAAATTGTTGTTGCTAAAGTAACTTTAAAATATTGATAAGATATGGATCATAGTCACTAACATGCTTATTTGCCATGTGTATGAATAGATAACGGGCTTAATGTGATTGCACTTGAATGAAAGATAGCAAAAAGGAGGATGAGTAAGTTAGGATTAGGCATAATAACATGATTCAGATTGGTTTGTTTAGGAGGGAGGTTTATGACCATACAAGTACGTGTAGCGGTAAAATCATGAGTGTAAGCTATTGGTTAACTTAACTCAAGGTACACAGAGTCGCCACCGCGCTTTTATTTATTTACAAAAGGAAAAAGGTAAAAGAACGAATAAAAACCTAAGGATCTAAAAGCAAAAGCTAAAAGAAACAAACAGAGAATGGGTAAGGGGATTGGTTACAAATCGGGAAGGTTTTAGGCACCCGACTCGTCCGTGGTACTCCACGGGAGCCCTTTGAAATATTTATTGCTTTTTTGGTTTGAAATTGGTTTGCTTGAAAAAGATTGAGGAGATGAGGAGAAGAATGTTTTTTAATGATTTTGTGTTTGATGAAGTTTTAACGCCTCATGCCTACGTACCCACAAAGTGCAATGCGAGATCAAAACCTCGTAGTTCGTGGTACAAAATTTGAAAAGAAACAATGAGTTGCATTAATTTTAAAATGTAGAGATAAGTCGTCATTCTTTAGCGAATAATTCCACTAGAAAGAATGAATCATATCTAAACATATGAAAAGAAAAGGTGCACAAAAGGCACAAAAACAATTGAATGAGTTTTGGATTTTTTAAAGTATATAAGAAAAGAATTTCGATATATTTACATGGATTAGCATTTATTAAGAAAATAAAGTGAAAAGGTAAAATCGCTTGACCTAAGTCAAGGTTTGCTTATGAAAACATTTAAAGTTTGAAAACAAATAAGATTTTTAAAATAGGGAGAAGTTTTGAAAATTTAAGAATGGGGAGGAGATGAAGGGACTATCCTAATACTTGAATTAAAAGTTAAGAGAAGAGCGATCAAACCGAAATATGCATATTTCTTCAAAGTAACCGGAATTCCATCTTCAAAGACCAATGAAATAACTTGAGACCAAAGTTTCCAATCCGTCACAATTTGAGCAAGGGGAGAGATCCTAAAATCTAAGTCCATACTCCAATGCTAAGGATAGTAACCATAGTCCGAAATTAAAGTCACCAATCTCTTTAATGTTTAATCCTTTATTAATTTTTTGTGTCCAAATGGACAAATAGAAAATCAATCAACAAATAATAAGGGCAAATAATAAATATGATATGGATGAATAAAGCAAAAATAAATAATATAAAGGTAATAATAGTGCAAGAAGTTAAATGTTATTAACAAAAGAAATAAAAACGCAAGAATCTAAAATATTAATAGTAGTAATATTATAATAATATTTACATAATAATGGTATGGTGAACTTAATCAACCACAACCAATAAGGAAAAGTGACCAAAATCGAAGGCAACCGGATCCGCTTAGCATCTTACACTATAGCGATTAATCAAGGCAAACCGAATCGAATTCAATGAAATTTGAAAGGCGATTGGGAAACCCAAAGCACCTACGCATCAAAAATTCACAAGTCTCGATTCTTGATGCAATATGATTAACCACTTTGGGATTACGCGATCAACAAGAGATCCGGTCCACGAAAGTGCAAGTACCCAATTAGATTTTTATTCCGAAGTTGGGACACATTTAGGTCTATGTTAAGCAATCGTCGAGTAATTTACGAAGTAATTACCCTACAAATGAGGCCGGCCACCACCAATTAAGGTGCATAATGTTAGTGCTAATGCATGCGAGATAAACGATATGTAAATCATTATCCGGACGCAATACCGCACAAAACTAAAGATGAAAACCAAATTAAGTTGCATTTATGGTACTCTTACAACTTTAAGTTCAATCACTCATCTTGGTGGATTTAAGCATGAAAATGTATCACTAATGCAAAGTACCTTAAATGGATTAAATAATCCACTTAAAGGTAGTTTTGAATTAATGAACATTAACTACTCTAATCAACACCCAAAGTCCATTGAGATTAAAGAGAAATTTCTCCCAAAAGTGTTTCCCAAGGTAAAAATAAAAAGGAGGAAGAAGAAGAAGAAAGAGGAAACAAAAAGAGGCTTAAAACAAGCCAAAAAGTCAATTCTGACTTGTGTTAACCGGTTAACCAGATTACACTGAAACTAGTTAACCAGTTAACGCCGTTAACCCGTTAACCAATTTACACTGTAAATGGTTAACCGGTTAACGCTGAACCAGCAGCAGAAAAAATGCTAAAATTCAGCATGATCCATTTTCAAAACCTTCTTTCAAACATTTGGTGATCATGATCTGAATTTGCACGAATTTTAGAACCAAAATACAGTGAAATCCCTGCAATCAAACAACAAATAAAGATCCAATGGATCTAGAAACAAAAGCACCAAAGATCTACATCTTGAATGTTGATGGTGAAAAGGGGTTTATGGAGGAAGATGAATTACCAAGAGCTTTTCTTCAAATTGAACCAATAAAAGCTTAAACCTACTGAAATTGATGACCAAAAGAATGAAAGGATGAAGGTTTAGCTCAAGTTAATCAAGAATTCAATGTGAATTCTTGATAACTTCAAAAGAAAGAAAGTGAGCTTTTGGTGAATTTGGTTTTTGGGGGGAAAATTTTGCAAGAGTTTCAAGGAATTTTTGCAAGGTGGATTTGGCTCTCAAAAGCTTGTGGAATGAATGAAATTAGGGTGCTATTTAAAGACCTTAGGTATGGAAATTTGGTGGAATGAAGCTTGCTTTGGTAATTTGAATTTAGGCTTGGTAATTGAAAATTTGGTGGGAAATTGAAAAGAATGGTAATTAGTGAGGGTTTATGGTAGGAAATGATCAAAATAATGTAGAGAAATCAGAAACCAATGGATCTAGAATATTCCAATTAAATCAATGATCAAATGGTGCTGAATTTGAATAAAATATTCAAATTTCGCACTGGTTAACCGGTTAACGTATTTGGTTAACCGGTTAACCAAGCTAAAATTTGAATATTTTGTTCAAATGCAGCTCCTTGGTTGTTTCGACCCGATTCTTGTAGTTTGTCGAAGAAATGAACACATGATCCTTGGAAATTCTTTAAATGAATCAATTAACTCGGGAAATCCTTGATCAGATAAAAATTTGAATTATTTGCGGATTCACTTCGACTTTTTTCTGAAATTTACTCGAGCTGCAGGACTGCTATTTTTTTGGCATTTTTATATGGTTCCTCTTCCTGGAAAAAAAAGTTAGCAAAAGGAGACAAAATATTTTTGGATTTTGATTAATGGTTAGTAAACACAATCAAATAGAACAATTAAAAACAACGGTGATCCCCTGCGAGGCAAAATCCTAACCCGAGAAGAACCGTGCAACCAGTGCGATCTTGTTTGTATGCAAAATGCAGATGAAATGCGAAGAAATCTTAGGGCAAAAATTAGGGTGTTACAGCTGTCCCTATTTATGTTTCTTCAATCCGGAGATATGAAGATTGACATCTTCGTCTCTACAAGATGGGAGAGACTTAAATACAGAAAACCCAATTTTTGTCCTAAGAGAACATGATATGATATGAATATGATATGCAAGCCCAAGATCTTTGTGGGGAAAATATGACCACCAGAGGAAAGCGGGAAAAAACTTGGGGACACAGAAGAAAATCCCGCTGGGGAAACAACAACAGACAACCAAAGAGAGATTCTACCAGGAAAATAAATCACTGGATAGCTGACTCCACTTGGGAAATGATATTATAAGATCAGGGTACAAGATTCAACCAGGGAAATAAACACCCTGCCAGGAAATATCAACCAAACAAAATATTCGAATCCAAATAAAGGAGGAATACTGAGTTGGGTAAGAATCGTCAACTACCTGATTACTGGGTAGGAAAACAAGGAACTCGACTATCAATTTACTGGATAGGAGCAAAATACAGAGGGATAACCTCAATTACCTTTTTACTGGGCAGAACAAATTCTCAACTACCTGATTTACTGGGTAGAAAATACAAAGGACTCGACTATTGATTTACTGGATAGGAGCATGATAAAGAGGAATAACCTCCACTACCTTTTTACTGGGCAGCAAAATTCTCAACTACCTGATTTACTGGGTAGGAAAATTCTCAACTACCTGATTTATTGGGTAGGAGCTTAAGCAAATGGAAACATCTTCTAGTACCTTTTTACTGGGTAAGATGATAAAATCTCGACTACCGGATTTACTGGGCAGGAGTACAAGTAAAAGAAATTGATCAATTTGGTAATATTACACATTATCGATTACTGATAGCTTAATTCCAAAGTAATATACTCAAGCTGGAGAAAACGTTGCCCACTATCAAACAATGATAGTTTAATTCCAAAGCAAATATTACCCACAAAAGGGGACCAAAGTTCAATCCAAGAACAAATTGGAGAGAAGCGGTCAAGCAAGACTTATCCCGAGGAGGAAATATCTCAACTGGGGAAAATTCCATCCAGATAATAAACTGGGGAGGAAGCTGAATCAAAATCATCCACGAGAAACAAGCTCGGTGGGGAATTAGAAAGGATTAACACTTTCTACTTAATGGTCGACACTCTAAACTTGAGAGGAATACGACACACACACTCTGTGGGGAAAATCCACACCAAAGAGCAGAGAACAATGATAAACGCAAGAATGCAAGCAAACAATGCTATGCTTATGCGTATGAATATGCTTATGAATATGCTGACACAACAGACATAAAGATAAGAAACGGGTGACATGAACACCACAACAACCAGATACTCGGCTAATCCCAGGCAACAGTGCAGGGAAACATGCTGGAGATTCAACTTGAAATACTGCAGGGGACTGTCATAAGCCATCAAAAGGAATAAAGTCCTACTACAAAGCTTAAATCATGATAAGACAACATCTGCTAGGGATATCATCCTGCTGAGGAAAGGTAATAATCTGCTGAGGATGGAAGTATTCTTGATAAAATTGAACTTCACGAGGAATAACTGTCATACCACTCCTGCTCCACCTGGGGATAGAGTGTCAGACTTGCTGAAAAATCACATAGGAATCTGCTGGAAATCAACACATGCAGACCTACTGGGGATCCATATGGGGATATCAGAAGTTAACATCATAACCAAAATACAGTTATGAGGGATTTTAAATCTATACCCACCATCAGGTAAAAGAAAACCTCTAAACTGACTGCTATATCAATACTTCTATATTCAAGGATGCAAATAAATCAAGCTGAGGAAAAAGAGCTTAGCTGGGGATTCCCAATACTTCTCAATTTAAAGATGACTTGCTGAGGAAGAGATCACAACTCAGCTAGGGATTCTTAAAAACATCCCTTCCAACAACTCTTCTGGGGAATACATACAATATTCGTTCATGCTTATTGTTGGGGAACAAAATATCATTAACATCAATCTGTCAAGACTATCCAGGAACTCCGCATGGACACAACCGAATCAAACCCTGCTTTGGGAGAGACAAGTTACACACATCCAGACTTTACCATTCTTGGAATCACTATTGATATCCTTTCTTTGTTCATATATCAAAAGAAAAATGTTTTTAAAATCTTCAAAAATTAAATTTATTAAATTTGTTTCAAAAATCATCATCAACAATAAATTGAAATTTTGTAAGCAGAAACAATATAAAGAATTGCAAACAATTGGATAAAAGCTCAAATTTATTGATAGAGTGGTAGTCAGCAAATGGCATGACTCCATGGATCATTACAAGTTTGAAAAATGGTAAATACATGGAAAAGGGCTACATTGAGATACCATGATCACTATTCTCCCTATCAACTTTGAACTCCACTATGTCCGAAACTTCAGTCAAGGATGAGTGAATAAGAATCTTTGATGGGAAATTCTTCTGAGGGATAGAATTTGAAATCCTTGGTCGCTACAAGTGATTCAGTCTGTCGACGCAGTTACTTGCCATGATCCCTAACTTTTGCCTAGATTGCCCTTTCGGGTTTTCAATCTACCGGGATAATTATTTCTGTTTTTGTCTCTAATTTTTGCCTGGACCTTCCTTTCGGGTTTTCAATCCACCGAGACGCTCATTTTTGCCTAAGCCGCCCTTTCGGGTTTTCAACTTAGCGGTCTGTTCTTTTATTTTTTTAGGCGAAGTATTTCTTGACTGCATCCGCATTCATAGGGCGAGTGATCTCCTCACCATCCATAGTTGCAAGAATTAATGAACCGCCAGAGAAGGCTTTCTTAACAACATATGGGCCATCATAGTTCGGAGTCCACTTGCCCCGAGAATCTTTAAGGAAAGACTGAATCTTTTTGAGCACGAGGTCGCCTTCTCTAAATACACGAGGTTTGACCTTCTTGTCAAAAGCTTTCTTCATTCTTTGCTGGTACAACCGACCATGACACAAAGTTGTTATTCTCTTTTCTTCAATCAAATTCAACTGATCAAATCTACTCTGACACCATTCAGCCTCAGTCAACTTGGCTTCCATCAGAACTCTCATTGATGGGATCTCAACTTCGACAGGGAGCACTGCTTCTGTACCATAAACAAGTGAGAAAGGGGTTGCCCCTGTTGAAGTGAGGACAGATGTACGATACCCATGCAAAGCAAAAGGAAGCATCTCATGCCAGTCCTTGTATGTCACAACCATCTTCTGAATGATCTTCTTAATATTCTTGTTCGTAGCTTCAACAGCCCCATTCATCTTCGGTCTATAAGGAGAAGAATTATGGTGTTGAATCTTGAAATCTTCACAAAGCTCTTTCATCATCTTATTATTCAAGTTCGAACCATTATCAGTAATGATTCTATTCAGAACACCATATCTGCAGATAATGTTATTCTTGATAAACCGAACCACGACTTGCTTGGTCACATTAACATACGATGCTGCTTCCACCCACTTGGTGAAGTATTCAATTGCCACAAGGATAAAATGATGTCCATTCGAAGCCTTGGGTTCAATCATACCAATCATATCAATTCCCCACATAGAGAAAGGCCATGGGGAAGAAATCACATTGAGATAAGCTGGTGGCACATGAATCTTATCAGCATACACCTGACACTTATGGCGCTTTTTCACATACTTGCAAAATTCAGATTCCATTGTCAACCAATAGTAACCTGCTCTCAACATCTTTTTAGCCATTGCATGCCCATTAGCATGAGTGCCAAAAGATCCTTCATGATTTTCTTTCATTAACATGTCTGCTTCGTGTCTATCCACACATCTGAGCAAGACCATGTCGAAATTTCTCTTATAAAGCACATTTCCATTCAAGAAGAAATTGCCTGCCAATCTCCTCAAAGTCCTCTTATCTTTATCAGATGCCCCAAGTGGGTATTCTTGACTCTGGAGAAAACATTTAATATCTTGATACCAAGGCTTGTCATCATGGACCTCTTCGACTGCAAACACATGAGCTGGTCTTTCAAGTCGCATCACATTGATCATGGGAACATCATTCCACTGGTGCACCTTTATCATAGAAGCTATAGTTGCTAAAGCATCCGCCATCTGATTCTCATCACGAGGAACATAATGAAACTCAACTTTAGTGAAGAAAGTTGATATCTTCCTGGCATAATCTCTATAAGGGATCAAGTGGGGTTGATGGGTTACCCACGTACCCTGGATCTGATTAATTACCAAGGCAGAATCTCCATACACATCAAGATGCTTAATCCTCAAATCAATAGCTTCCTCAAGACCCATAATGCAAGCTTCATACTCAGCTTCATTATTAGTACAAGGAAAAGTCAACCTCGCGACAAAAGGAATATGTGAACCATGGGGAGTAATGATCATTGCCCCAATTCCTCTTCCGCGTGCATTCACAGCACCATCAAAAACTAAACCCCATCGAGATCCAGGCTTCGGCCCTTCCTCAATCAAAGGTTCATCACAATCTTTCACTTTCAAAAACATCACATCCTCATCTGGAAAATCAAACTTGATTGGTTGGTAATCATCAATCGGTTGATGTGCCAAATGGTCAGCCAAGATACTACCTTTTATAGCTTTTTGAGCTCGGTACTCGATATCATATTCTGATAATAACATTTGCCAATGAGCAATCCTCCTAGTCAAAGCAGGCTTTTCAAATATATACTTGATTGGATCCATTTTAGAGATCAACCAAGTCGTATGATTCAGCATATACTGGCGAAGACGCTTTGCAGCCCAAGCTAAGGCACAACAAGTTTTTTCAAGCATGGAATACCGAGACTCTCAATCGGTGAATTTCTTACTCAAGTAATAAATCACATATTCTTTTCTTCCAGATTCATCTTGCTGACCAAGCACACAACCCATGGAATCTTCCAACACAGTCAAGTACATGATCATCGGTCTACCTTCCACCGGCGGAGACAAGATATAAGGTTCAAGCAGATATTCTTTGATACTTTCGAACGCCTTCTGACAATCATCTGTCCAGACACAACCTTTATTTTTCCGAAGCAACTTGAAAATCGGAGCACATGTGGCAGTCATGTGAGAGATAAACCTCGAAATATAATTCAAACGGCCCAAGAATCCTCTTACTTGCTTTTCGGTTCTTGGAGCAGGCATTTCCTGAATAGCTTTCACTTTATCAGGATCAACTTTAATGCCTCTTTGGATGACAATGAAACCTAACAACTTTCCATAATGTACACCAAAAGTGCACTTGTTCGGATTCAAACTAAGCTTATACTTCCTTAACCTTTGAAACAACTTCAACAAATGTTCAACATGATCCTCTTCAGTCCTCGACTTAGCGATCATATCATCAATATATACCTCGATTTCTTTATGCATCATATCATGGAAAAGTGTAGTCATAGCTCTTTGGTATGTTGCACCAGCATTCTTCAATCCAAAGGGCATCACTCTGTAACAGAATGTTCCCCAGGGTGTAATAAATGTGGTCTTTTCCATGTCCTCGGGTGCCATCTTTATTTGATTATAACCAGAAAATCCGTCCATAAAAGAGAACACATCAAACTTAGCTGTATTATCTACCAACATATCAATGTGTGGTAATGGAAAATCATCTTTCGGACTGGCTTTGTTCAAATCTCTATAATCAACGCACATTTGGACTTTTCCGTCTTTCTTTGGAACAGGAACAATATTGGCCATCCATTCAGGATAAGTTGATGTCACAAGAAAACCTGCATCGATCTGCTTTTGAACCTCCTCTTTGATCTTTACTGCCATGTCGGGATGAGTTCTTCTCAGCTTCTGCTTTACAGGTGGACATTCAGGCTTCAACAGCAATCTATGCTCCACAATATCAGTATCAAGACCTGGCATGTCTTGATAAGACCAAGCGAATACATCAACATACTCTCTGAGAAGCTCTACAGTCCTCTTCTTAACATCAGGACCAAGCAATGCTCCAACTTTGACTTCTTTCTTTTCATCTTCAGAACCCAAGTTGACCATCTCTATAGACTCTCCATGAGGCTGAATAACCTTCTCCTCGTGCTCAAGCAACCGAGAAATCTCATCAAGAATCTCTTCATCATCCTCTTCCTCAGCTTCAAACACATGGAATCAAAGTTGGGAGAGGGCATAGGATCATTGTTTTCAATGGGTTTATCAATCAATCTGCACAATGATTTTATTTTTATTTTAGAGTATGAACAAAAGTGCAAACATTATGCAGATAAACAATTATTATTATTTTTGGGTTTTTTTATGTTACCATTTTTCAGAATAAAGCAAAAAGGAAAAACACATATGGAAATAACAAAATAACATTTTATTGATGATGATAAAATTTGAAACAAAGCCCGACAAACATCACTTTCACCTTGGGCAGAGTGAAAGGATTTTTTGAAAGAAAAGAAAACAAATTACTTTGAAGAATGAACAATAAAAGGAACATCAACAGCAATCCAATTCTGGCAAATCTTTCCATGCGTAACAAAGTCAGGCACTTCTTCATCTTCATCATCTTCAATGATGGCTGCAGCAGAATGATCGTTGATAAATCCAGCGCTTCGGAAGCCTTCTTGAATAGTCTTTGGATCTTTGAGAACTGCACCTAGTGCAAAGCCGATACCAAAACCTTCCTTGTTGTTGACAACATCAATCACTCGTCCCCAACCTTCCGACTGACCAGCTTCAAGCATTCGCAGAGCATCCTTGAAAGAAGACATGGGCATGGCATTCTTCTTAGCAGCATTATCCATGACAGAAAGAGCTTGAAACGAAGTTCCCACCTCTTCCTCAGCATCAATATAGGAGAAAGAAGACAAATTGCTCACAAGCATCGCCCTTTCACCTTCAATGGTCACCAATTTCCCTTCTCTCACAAACTTCAACTTCTGATGAAGAGTGGATGTCACAGCTCCTGCCTCGTGGATCCAGGGTCTTCCGAGGAGACAACTATAGGCGAGACGTATATCCATTACTTGAAAAGTAATCTTGAATATAAACGGTCCAATAAGAATAGGAAGATCCACTTCACCAATCACTGTCTTTTTCGACCCGTCAAACGCTTTCACAATAATCCCACTATGCCTCATGGGAGCACCTTGAAACGCAAGCTTTGACAAAGTCGATTTTGGCATCACATTCAGAGATGATCCGGTATCAACTAGCACCTTGGACATAGCATCTTCCTGACAATTTACTGAAATATGCAAAGCCAAGTTATGATTCCTTCCTTCATCAGGCAAATCATCATCACAGAAGCTTAAATTGTTGCATGACGTGATATTAGCCACAATACTATCAAACTGATCAACTGTCACATCATGGTCAACATACGCTTGATCAAGAATCTTCTGCAAAGACTGCCTATGAGCTTCAGAGCACATCAAGAGTGATAAAACTGATATCTTCGATGGAGTATGCAACAACTTCTCATTAATGTTGTACTCACTCTTCTTTATCAATTTTAACACCTCATCTTCACTATTACCAGATTGGCCCGATTGGACAACAGCATCCATAATCTGTTTACTTGCACTTGTATCTTCAACTCTCTTCGGAGGATCTGAAGCATACACTCTACCACTTCGAGTAACCTTTGTTACATCAGCAATGCTAACCACATACTTTGGAGTAGGAATAGGAACTTCCCTACCATTTTCTATCATCGTAGCATTATACTGGTACGGAACAGCTTTGTCAGACTCATAAGGCACTGGACCAGGCAAATTAATCACCAATGGAGTAACAACATTTTTGCGACTATCAAAAGAAATAACCACTCTCTCAGGAACAACTCTCTCAGGAAGATTGAACTGAGGCATAATAACATTCACTTCATTCTCATATTCATCTCTTTTTGCTGTCACATCAATCAGCTTATCATCCATCATCTTTTGAATATCCCTCTTAACAATCACACAACCACGAGGATTCACCGAGCAGATACAACATCTAGCATAATCATGACCCATATCGTGATACTCACTTAAGAAAGCATGCATCTCAACCAAAGACCTTCGAATATGACGGACTTCATAGATCTTGAACAAACCAGGACAACCATCAACCATATTCACTGACGCATTACCATGCTTTGGCAACGGATTTTTCTGCACATTTGGATTAACATCATTGAAATACAGAACATTGTTCCTCATCAATTTCTGTACTTCAAACTTCTATGGATAACAATTCTCAACATCATGCCCCAGGGGTACCTTGATGAAAAGCACAGCGAGCCTATGGCTTATACCACCATGGAATAGTCTCTAGAACTGGAGGTGGAGGACGGGTTTGCACAAGATTCTTTGCAATCAAAGATGGAAGCAAGCCCGCATACAACATCGGAATAGGATCAAAACTTGGCTTAGCCCGAACCTGTTGATTACCACCTTGTCGCACAGAAGTTTGCTGATAACGAGGTTGGTACTTTGGAACTGCTGGCATAGTTGGAGACAAGTTAATCATCGGTGTTACAGAAGCCACATGCTGCGAATGGTGATTCCCACGACCGTGAGGCCTTCTATAACTTTCACGGGATACTGCATTAGTCTCATTTTCTTTCTTTTTCCCAAAGTTGAACCTTCTAGAGCTTGAACCATTACTATTCTCTTGATTCAACCGTCCCTCACGAACACCTTCTTCTAAACGCATCCCCATGCTCACCATTTCAGTGAAATCAGAAGGAGCGCTTGCTATCATCCTCTCATAATAAAAGGAACCCAAAGTCTTCAAGAAGATCTTCGTCATTTCTTTTTCTTCCAGCGGAGGAACAATCTGGGCTGCCAGCTCGCGCCATTTCTGCGTATATTCTTTAAAAGTCTCTTTGTCCTTCTGGGACATAGCACGAAGTTGATCTCTATCTAGAGCCATATCAACGTTATACTTGTACTGCCTCACAAAAGCTTCTCCCAAATCATTGAAGGTCTTGATTTGTCTATTATCCAGACTCATATACCACCTCATGGGTGCACCGGTCAAACTGTCCTGGAAATAGTGAATCAGCAGCTTATCATTATCTGTCTGAGCAGACATCTTTCTGGCATACATAGTCAAATGGCTCAACGGACAAGTGTTGCCTTTGTACTTCTCAAACTCAGGCAACTTGAATTTGTAAGGAACTTTAACATTAGGGACCAGACAAAGGTCATAAGCATCTTTTCCGAACAAATCCTTATGCTTCAAGGCTCTCATCTCCCTCTGTATCTCAACAAAGCGTCCCTGGAAATCATCAAGTCTTTCAGCCACTCCAGCACCTTCACTAGGCTCAGCATGGTAAATCATTTCATCATGGTGCGGAATAGTGTGCACCACAGGCGGTGCAGTAGTCACAATTGGAGGAAGAGTAGTCCACACTGGTGGAAGAGTATTAAATGCAGCAGTCTCAGGATGATGAGGAGGACGATAACCAGCAGGAATAAAATCAACTGGCATGCCCCAAGGTGTGCTAGCAGGCATACAATAGCGAGGAGAAATTACAGTCTCAACAGGAATTGATGCAGTAACAATCTCGGATATGACAGTATTTTGAACAGGAGAATTAGGAGGTGGCTGATTCTGAGCAGCCACCAAACTTTCCATCATAGCAGAAACTCTTTCCAAGCTTTCCCTCAGATAAGTAACCTCTTCGCACAGCTCGCGATTCTCTTGTTGTAAAGTTTCCATCACCCTTCTCCGATTAGCTCGAGTATCAAATCGGTGAGTCAGCTTGACAGGAGAACTGAATGAAGACCAAGAAACAACATAAGATCCCTGGAGAACACTCAAAAAGCAAGACAAATAAAGATATGATGCATGGTATGCGTATGCAAATGCAAAGATTTCAAAGGATTATAAGATAACTTGCAATATTTATAAAGAGACATTTCTTTTGAAATACTTAAAAACTCATTCTCATTAAGATCAAAGTGAGGATTACAAGTGAAGTACAAACATCAATAATCCTAATACATGAGAGCAAAAGTAAACTAGGCCTAGGGAATCATATCCGAAGAAGTCCCGAATCCTGGCTGATATTTCATGCGAATTCTCTTGATCTCATTCTTGTACCGATCTTCCATATCTTCCTTATCCTTCACCAACTTGTCAACAATGGCCTACCAAGCACCGGAAGTAGGAGGAATAGTAGATGGAGTACTAGAGTAAGATAAATCCTCTCTCGGCCTCTTCGTGACACGCCGCTCAAGTAGCTCAATGAGATCATCCTTCTCCTTCAGCTGCTCCTGCATCGTAGTCCTCTCAAGTAGCCATTCTTCTTTCTCTTTCTTCATCTTGTCCAACTCTTCTTGAAGAGCCACCTTCTCATCAACAGGAGGAAGAAAAGCAGACAAAGGCAATATGGGAAACAAAGCCTCCTCAGGTGGATAAGGCATCTTGAGCTTGGAAGCCCTAGATCGAACCCACTGAATATAACATTCGGAAGGAGGAAGGTGTTGTCTTCCCAATTGACCTTTCTCTTTCCGGTGAACCGCATGCCAAGAATGAGCAATCCTTTTCTTCATCTCTATATGATCAGCACCATTAAGAAAGAAGAAACGGGATAAGGAGAGATTGTTTGGTATGTCCTCCAAACAATATCCGAACTGTCGTCTAGCCAAAATGGGGTTGTAGCTAATTCCCCCACGTGTACCAAGAAGAGGTACATTAGGAAATTCTCCACAACTATCAACAAGAACTCCAGTGTCATAATGAGAACTATACCATATCATGTCCTTATGAGAAAGCGACATCAACCTTTGAGACCATCTTCGATTCTCTCTATTGTCCTTGAAGACATCGGACTTTGGTAGGTGCGAAATAAACCACCTATAAAGAAGAGGCGCACAACATACAATCTCTCTGTCACCTTTGGAGGTCCTATAGTGAAAAGCATGATACATATCTCCAAGTAAAGTAGGCATCGAATTCTTCTTCAAGAAGATCTGAATAGCATTCTCATCCACAATACCATCCAAGTTCGGAAACAAGACAATCCCGTAAATGAGCAAAGCAAGAATAGCCTCAAATGTATCCTTATGACCCAAAGTAAGCGAAGTAGAAGCTTTTCCCATCAAGAACTTAGCATTAATACCACGAACATTCCCCTTTGGAAGAAATTTCCCATTAAGATCGGATACCTTAAGAAAAAGTGCTTTGGCGATGACCTTAATAGTAAGCTCCTTCTCTAGACCACTAAAAAGAAACTCCTTGTCCAGAATAGGCAAACCTAACCATTGAGAATACTCCTCCAAAGTCGGCACAAGCTGATAATCCAGAAAAGTGAAACAATGATGCAACGGATCATAGAACTGAGCTAAAGTAGGGAGAATCCCCTCAGGTACATCGGTATCCAACATATACAAAAGCTTCCCATGACATCTTCGGATCTCTTGGGTATCAACAGCCAAAGCTCCTAGCTTTATCAACTCTACTACATTAGGATTCTTGAAGGTGTACTTCTTTGTGTTCCTCCTTTCAAAAGTCATAGCCATGGACATCTGAAATTTTGCAAAAGTTCCTTATAAGTCCCTTGAAATCTTACACACAATGCTCATGAATGTATGATGGCATGTATACAACAACCACAAACAAGATCACACAAGGCACACGGGCTTAGGTTCCGAGTCACGAGCATGAAGTCAAGGTAACAGAACACCAACCCACACAGGTAAGTACTAAGGTTTTGTCTTCATTGCACCTGCAGAAAACCAAAAGGGTGCTAATAGAGGTGCCCGGAGTTAACAGCCATCTTTAGAATATCATCGGTACGTTGGATTACTCCCCAACCGATAACATTCTTAAAATAGACCTCGTCCAAGTGTAGTATCGCGTGACAACCGCCTTAGGTTTACACCCAGACAATTTCCGCACTACGTTCCTAAATTGGCTTGGATGGGTTAAAGGTTCTAAGGTCCTCAGTATGATCAGCTCAAGGTAGGAAAATAATGCCACGTACGATTACTCGTCATGACATTGATAGTACAAAAGAGCCTAACCGAGTGGAGATTATCAAATTGATATAGCTTTGGACTACTCCATCGCTTATTGCTTCGAATATCGCCGTCCTATCATAAGTTCCACTCAGATCCGGGTTAGAATCTATCTCACACAGAGGATCACCAAAACCGAAACAGAACAACCAAATAACAAATAAGTCAAACCAAAGCAATAAATAAATCAAAGTAGGCTGAATCCGCTTATTGATCTATCCCCAGCAGAGTCGCCACTTTTCTGTAGCGGTAAAATCATGAGTGTAAGCTATTGGTTAACTTAACTCAAGGTACACAGAGTCGCCACCGCGCTTTTATTTATTTCCAAAAGGAAAAAGGTAAAAGAACGAATAAAAACCTAAGGATCTAAAAGCAAAAGCTAAAAGAAACAAACAGAGAATGGATAAGGGGATTGGTTACAAATCGGGAAGGTTTTAGGCACCCGACTCGTCCGTGGTACTCCATGGGAGCCCTTTGAAATATTTATTGCTTTTTTGGTTTGAAATTGGTTTGCTTGAAAAAGATTGAGGAGATGAGGAGAAGAATGTTTTTTAATGATTTTGTGTTTGATGAGGTTTTAACGCCTCATGCCTACGTACCCACAAAGTGCAATGCGAGATCAAAACCTCGTAGTTCGTGGTACAAAATTTGAAAAGAAACAATGAGTTGCATTAATTTTAAAATGTAGAGATAAGTCGTCATTCTTTAGCGAATAATTCCGCTAGAAAGAATGAATCATATCTAAACATATGAAAAGAAAAGGTGCACAAAAGGCACAAAAACAATTGAATGAGTTTTGGATTTTTTAAAGTATATAAGAAAAGAATTTCGATATATTTACATGGATTAGCATTTATTAAGAAAATAAAGTGAAAAGGTAAAATCGCTTGACCTAAGTCAAGGTTTGCTTATGAAAACATTTGAAGTTTGAAAACAAATAAGATTTTTAAAATAGGGAGAAGTTTTGAAAATTTAAGAATGGGGAGGAGATGAAGGGACTATCCTAATACTTGAATTAAAAGTTAAGAGAAGAGCGATCAAACCGAAATATGCACATTTCTTCAAAGTAACCGGAATTCCATCTTCAAAGACCAATGAAATAACTTGAGGCCAAAGTTTCCAATCCGTCACAATTTGAGCAAGGGGAGAGATCCTAAAATCTAAGTCCATACTCCAATGCTAAGGATAGTAACCATAGTCCGAAATTAAAGTCACCAATCTCTTTAATGTTTAATCCTTTATTAATTTTTTGTGTCCAAATGGACAAATAGAAAATAAATCAACAAATAATAAGGGCAAATAATAAATATGATATGGATGAATAAAGCAAAAAAAAAAAAATAAAGGTAATAATAATGCAAGAAGTTAAATGTTAGTAACAAAAGAAATAAAAACGCAAGAATCTAAAATATTAATAGTAGTAATATTATAATAATATTTACATAATAATGGTATGGTGAACTTAATCAACCACAACCAATAAGGAAAAGTGACCAAAATCGAAGGCAACCGGATCCGCTTAGCATCTTACACTATAGCGATTAATCAAGGAAAACCGAATCGAATTCAATGAAATTTGAAAGGCGATTGGGAAACCCAAAGCATCTACGCATAAAAAATTCACAAGTCTCGATTCTTGATGCAATATGATTAACCACTTTGGGATTACGCGATCAACAAGAGATCCGGTCCACGAAAGTGCAAGTATCCAATTAGATTTTTATTCCGAAGTCGGGACACATTTAGGTCTATGTTAAGAAATCGCCGAGTAATTTACGAAGTAATTACCCTACAAATGAGGCCGGCCACCACCAATTAAGGTGCATAATGTTAGTGCTAATGCATGCGAGATAAAAGATATGTAAATCGTTATCCGTACGCGATACCGCAAAAAACTAAAGATGAAAACCAAATTGAGTTGCATTTATGGTACTCTTACAACTTTAAGTTCAATCACTCATCTTGGTGGATTTAAGCATGAAAATGTATCACTAATGCAAAGTACCTTAAATGGATTAAATAATCCACTTAAAGGTAGTTTTGAATTAATGAACATTAACTACTCTAATCAACACCCAAAGTCCATTGAGATTAAAGAGAAATTTCTCCCAAAAGTGTTTCCCAAGGTAAAAATAAAAAGGAGGAAGAAGAAGAAGAAAGAGGAAACAAAAAGAGGCTTAAAACAAGCCAAAAAGTCAATTCTAACTTACGTTAACCGGTTAACCAGATTACACTGAAACTGGTTAACCCGTTAACGCCGTTAACCCGTTAACCAATTTACACTGTAAATGGTTAACCGATTAACGCTGAACCAGTAGCAGAAAAAATGCTAAAATTCAGCATGATCCATTTTCAAAACCTTCTTACAAACATTTGGTGATCATGATCTGAATTTGCACGAATTTTAGAACCAAAATACAGTGAAATCCCTGCAATCAAACAACAAATAAAGATCCAATGGATCTAGAAACAAAAGCACCAAAGATCTACTTCTTGAATGTTGATGGTGAAAAGGGGTTTATGGAGGAAGATGAATTACCAAGAGCTTTTCTTCAAATTGAACCAATAAAAGCTTAGATCTACTGAACTTGATGACCAAAAGAATGAAAGGATGAAGGTTTAGCTCAAGTTAATCAAGAATTCAATGTGAATTCTTGATAACTTCAAAAGAAAGAAAGTGAGCTTTTGGTGAATTTGGTTTTTTGGGGGAAAATTTTGCAAGAGTTTCAAGGAATTTTTGCAAGGTGGATTTGGCTCTCAAAAGCTTGTGGAATGAATGAAATTAGGGTGCTATTTAAAGACCTTAGGTATGGAAATTTGGTGGAATGGAGCTTGCTTTGGTAATTTGAATTTAGGCTTGGTAATTGAAAATTTGGTGGGAAATTGAAAAGAATGGTAATTAGTGAGGGTTTATGGTAGGAAATGATCAAAATAATGTAGAGAAATCAGAAACCAATTGATCTAGAATATTCCAATTAAATCAATGATCAAATGGTGCTGAATTTGAATAAAATATTCAAATTTCGCACTGGTTAACCGATTACGTATTTGGTTAACCGGTTAACCAAGCTAAAATTTGAATATTTTGTTCAAATGCAGCTCCTTGGTTATTTCGACCCGATTCTTGTAGTTTGTCGAAGAAATGAACACATGATCCTTGGAAATTCTTTAAATGAATCAATTAACTCGGGAAATCCTTGATCAGATAAAAATTTGAATTATTTGCGGATTCACTTCGACTTTTTTCTGAAATTTACTCGAGCTGCAGGACTGCTATTTTTTGGCATTTTTATATGGTTCCTCTTCCTGGAAAAAAAAAGTTAGCAAAAGGAGACAAAATATTTTTGGATTTTGATTAATGGTTAGTAAACACTATCAAATAGAACAATTAAAAACAATGGTGATCCCCTGCGAGGCAAAATCCTAACCCGAGAAGAACCGTGCAACCAGTGCGATCTTGTTTGTATGCAAAATGCAGATGAAATGCGAAGAAATCTTAGGGCAAAAATTAGGGTGTTACAATACGGATTTGTGTTCTTACGATATCCTTAGTGTGCAAGATTAGTACCTATCGATGTTATCTTAACTAAAGAAGAGTTTGTAGCCTAGAATGAGTATCTGAATGCTATTGTGTTTCTTGAGTTTTGATTTCTATTTTGCTCGGAGTGCAAAAGTTCAAGTGTGGGGGAATTTGATCAGTGCATTTTGGTGTGTATTCCTCTATGTTTACACTTATGCATTTTCATACTTTACTTTGGTTATTTTTCTATTTTAATGTGTTTTTATAAATTAGTTTATTTTTGCACTTATTTGATTTTTACACTTTATTTTCAGCATTAGTAATCTTCACTAAAATGATCATAACTAGAGCTACGAGAATCGGCTTGAGATGTTCTACCAGTCGATGGAAAGCTAAGACAGAGAGCTACAACTTCCATGTTTTTATGAAAAATCTGATTTGGAGTGCATGAGTCTCAAATAAGTCGTGGAAGTCAGAATTCAAATTCTGAGTTTTAAAAATAATTAGTTTTGGGCCGGGTTTGTTATGTTTCTGACCCAGTTGGGTTAGAAAGGGAATTTGTGGTACTTTCCTATACCTAGCAGCCGTGTCTTCTGTACCGAAACCCTTTTTCCCTTTTTCAATTTTCTTTGAACAAATTTTATTTTGCTATACGGTCAGATGGAGAACTAATTCCAAGGTAGAATCCTGCTGATTACAGGTTCCATCATACTTTGAGGTTACAATAATTTTCAATCCAAATTCTATTTCTTTCAATGTTGTTATGTGATCATTGTTTGCTTAATTCGATTATCATATATTAGTGTTGATTTAATTTGATTGTTGTACCATCCTTGACAGTAGTCGTGTTAGCATTTGCTTAATTCGTTATCATGTTTGATCAAATCGTGTTTTCTTAATTCACGAGAGCTTAAATCTGTTTGCTTCATTTGGATAATAGGAACATACATCACATAAAACCAGTTGCGCTTGTCAATGAGTTTTATAATCAAATAGGAATAGATAATCCACTTAGGAGGTTGAAATTATAATAACCGGTGATAAGTCGGAACCCAAATCAGTAGGTTTAGCCGTTTTAGCTCATTTGTTAATCACTTATTTTAATCTGTTTTTATAATTCGACCTTAAAATCAACCCCCTATTAATCGTTACTATCGTTAGTTAATAAGATCAAGAATCCTTATGAGACGATTCGAGTCATTGTCGATATGCTACGTTTTAAAGAAAATTACTCGTTTTTGATCCGTGCGCGACAATACTTCCATGAGAATATCTTAACCTTCCTTCAAAGCTTCAGTCAAGTACACACAACCACTTTCTTAACCGCTTCGAGGATTACAAAGAAAAACAGCCATGCAGATTAAATCTTTTGAAATACGGCTGCTACAAGAACTCAACCCTAATGATACCATGTTTACATCTTTGGTTGGTTGCTAAACCTAGGTTACAAGGTTTCTTTTTATAACCTAATCTAAACTGGATTTTGGGCCTAAAAACCCAACATAACAGTTGCTAAAATCATGCAGAAAAATCTGCTACAAATAAGATCTTAAAAAATGACAACTTCCTAAAATATCTCTAAATATAGAAAGTCTATATTTATTCAATATTTGTCTTCAATATTAATTTGAATCTTCAAGATCTTTAAATACGCACCACATGGATTGCTTTGAATTTTCTGAATATTCTGCTTCTGTTAAATAATAATAGAATCTTCAATCCACATGTATCAGTTCATGATGTTGAATGAACTGTTTAGGACATCTTATATGACATGTTGCTCCAGATGTTGAAACACTTCAACTCAACATGTTTAGGCGCACAATAGGACTTCCTTGCTTAACCTTTTCTTTATTTTGCAAGATCCTATACATTTTATTGCTACTATATTTGTTTTACAAAATTAATGCCAATCTTATAAAAACAAGATTTATAGAATAGAGTCGGATATAAATCCTTCATCTGATCTTCACGCTCCCAAGTCCAACTTTCACCAGCTGGTCCACCCCACAATACCTTCACCAAGGCAATCTTGTTTCCTCCCAATTGCTTCATTTCTCGGCCATCTATTCGCAATGGTAATACTTTAACAGGCAGGTTATCTCTTACTTGTACATTATTTATCCGGATCACATGTGATGGATTACATACATACTTCCTCAATTGCGACACATGAGACACAACATGCAAATTCACAAGAGACGGTGGTAACACAATCCGATATGTTACCTCTTTGATCCTTTGTGAAATTTGATACGGACCAAAAAACACGGAGTGAGCTTTCTAGAATTCAAAGCTCGCCCGACACCAGTCACCAGAGTAAGTCTCAAGAACACACGATCTCCCTCTTGGAATTAAAGTTCCTTCCTTCTGTTTTCATGATAACTCTTCATTCTTTCTTGGATCATATTAATATTCCCGGTCGTCTCTTGTATTATCTCAGGTTCGAGCACAACACTCTCTCCCAATTCGTACTAACACAATGGAGTCCTACACTGCCTACCATACAACACTTCATACGGTGCCATGCCAATACTCACATGAAAACTATTGGTGTAGGTAAACTCAATCAATGGAAAATGATTGTCCCAAGCTCCTCCATGGTCCAACACACATGCCCTCAACAAATCCTTTAAAGATTGGATAATCCTCTCTGTCTGACCATCCGTCTGCGGATGATATGCAGAACTCATCCTCAACTTAGTACCCAAAGCATCTTTTAAACTCTTCCAAAACCTCGACGTAAATCGCAGATCTCTATCCGATACAATACTCGACATTATTCCATGCAACTTCACAATCTCCTCAATATACATCTCATCTAATTTCTACATAGAATGATTAGTCTTCATTGGCAAGAAATTAGCCAACTTAGTAAACCTATCCAAAATCACCCAAATCGAGTCATACCCTTTTGCATTATTCGGAAAACCTAACATAAAATCCATAAAAATGCTATCCCATTTCCATTCTGGAATATTCAATGGTTGCATCATTCCATATGATTTCTGATGTTCCACCTCCGACTTCTGACAAACCAAACACGAATACACAAATTTAGCAATATCTATTTTCATACCTGACCACCAAAACAATTTCTGCAAATCTTGATACATCTTCGTAGAACCAAGATGAATACCCAGCCTAGTATGATGCCCTTCCTCTAAAATACCATGCTTAATCTCTGGAACATCAGGAGCACACACTATATCTCAAAATCTCATGACACAATTCTCATCAATACAGAATTCACCTCTGTTACCTTGGTTAATCAAAGTCAATTGACCAACTAACTTCAAATCAGTTTGTTGTCCTACTTGGATTCTTTCCATAATATCACTAGTCAATTTCAACATCCCCAATTTCACACTATCAGAAGTAGTCTCACACAACAAACACATGTCTCTGAACTGCTCAATCATCTCGATTTCTTTCACTATATGCAACGTCTTCCTACTCAGGGCATCTGCAACCACATTCGCCTTACTAGGATGGTAACTCAAATAAAAAACAAAATCTTTCAACAATTCTAACCACCTTCTCTGCCTCATATTCAGTTCCTTATGATCAAACAGATATTTCAAACTCTTATGATCACTGAACACCTCAAATTTCGAACCAAAAAGATAATGTCTCCAAATATTCAACACAAACACCACTGCTGCCAACTCTAAATCATGTGTAGGATAATTCCTTTCATGAACTCTTAGTTTTCTAGAAGCATAGGCAAGTACTTGACCATTATGCATCAACACTCCTCCAAGTCCCATCTTCGACGCATCATAATACACCACAAAAGACTCACTCGAATAGGCAAAATCAATACTGGAGCAGTCGTCAACTTCTTCTTTAACTCCACAAAACTCTTTTCACATGCAACATCCCACACATAAGCCTGACTTTTTTGAGTTAGCTAAGTCAAAGGAAATTCCAAATTTGAAAATACTTCAATAAACTTCCGATAATAACCTTCCAATCCTAGAAAACTTTGGATTTCTGTAGCAGACTTCAGACTCTCCCAATTAAACACATCATCAATCTTCGAAGGATCTACAACTATTCCACCATTTGAAATCACATGACCAAGGAAACTTACTTCCTTCAACCAAAATTCACACTTTGACAATTTTGCATATAACTTATTCTCCCTTAAAATAAGCAAAAGAGTTCTAAGATGTTCAGCGTGTTCTTCTTCTGACTTAGAATATATCAAAATATCATCAATGAAAACCACAACAAACTCATCCAGATATGCATGAAAAATCTGATTCATGTATTCCATAAACATACTAGGTGCATTGGATACACCGAATGGCATCACAGTATATTCATAGTGACCATATCGCATCCTGAAAGCTGTCTTCGGAATATCATCAGGCTTAACTCGAATCTAATGATAACCAGACCTCAAATCAATCTTGCTAAACACACAAGCCCCACCAACTGATCCATCAAATCATCGATTCTTGGAAGTGGATACTTATTCTTGAAATTCACCTTATTCAACTATCGATAATCGGCACACAACCTCGTACTGCAATCTTTCTTCTTCACTAACAACATCGGATCACCCCACAGAGAAACACGTGGTCGAACAAACTTCTTCTCAAGTAATTCCTTTTGTTGCTTCTTCAATTCACGCAATTCGGATGTTAACATCCGATAAGGAGTCATTGACACATGACTAGTACCTGGTACCAAATCTAATGCAAACTCTACTTCGCGTTCTGGAGGAAAATCACTTATGTCGTCCGGAAACACATCTGAAAATTCACTGACAAATGGTAATTCGACACCCCCAACATCCAGATCAACTTGCAACGATACAAACATTGCAAACATATGTGTTTCATCTCTTATAAGTTCATCCACCTGTTTAGCCGTCAAGAACATCAACTCACCATGATCACCAACCTCCGGAAACTCTACCGTCTTGGCATAACAATTGGTATGCATAAAATTGAACTCTAACCAGTTCATCCCCAAAATAATATTGATTTGGTGCAAGGGTAAACACACCAAATTCATCAAGAAACTCTTCCCTAAAATAGACAAAGGACAACTTAAACACACGCGAGTAGTAGTTACATAACCATTTACAGGTGTTTCTATCACCATACCACCATTTATATCAGACATTTAGATCCCAGTCTGGTCGCACACTCAAGCGAAATAAACAAATGAGTAGCACCAGTGTCAATAATAGCAAGCAACTCAACATCTTTAATAAAGCATGTACCTCGAATCAAGTTATCCTTCTTAGGAACTTCTGAGCCACTCAAAGCAAACACTCTACCATTGGTCTGGGCAGTTGTAGCAATCTTCTTCGGTTTCTAACACTGAGTACGGATGTGTCCCTCTTCACCATAATTGAATGAAGTCGGTCCTTAATTTGGGAAATCACCAACCCGATGACCTCTCTTACCGCATCTATAGCATCTTACCACTTGGTTGTTGCATACATCAGACTTGTGACCTGACTCTCCATATTTGTAACACTTGAGAGGAACTAAACTTACTCCCTCACTTGGCTTCTTCCGATCTAAAACCTTCTGTTTTCCCCTATCAGCTGGAGTCATATAAGCTTTTCCTCGAAATTGGCCTTTCACTTTCTTCTCAACCAATTTCTTATAGTGAGAAGATCGAGCTCGACTATCCTTATCATAAATCCTACTCATATCCACCAACTCAGTATACCTACGAATCTGCTGACATCCAATCCCTTGCTTGATTTATGGTCTCATCCCACTCTCAAACTTGAGACACTTGGAAAGTTCAGCATCAACACGGTTGTTGTGAGGACAAAACTTCAGTAACTTCTTAAACTTCGCAGTATACTCTGCCACAGTCATACTTCCTTGCTTCAACTTAAGGAATTCCACTTCTTTATTACCACGAGCATCCTCAGGAAAATACTTTCTCAGAAATTCTGCTTTGAACACAACCCAAGTTACCACAGTTCCAACATCTTCTAATTGTTGACGGGTATTATCCCACCAGTCCTCAACTTCCTCCAACAACATGTGAGTACTAAACAACACCTTCTGACCATCAGTGCACATCATCACTCAGAAAATCTTCTCAATCTCCTTGAGCCACTTTTGTGTGCTATCCGGGTCATGAGTAACCTCAAATGTCGGCGGGTTATTCCCCTTAAACTTGTCCAAAGTACGAAACTCATCAGGAACATTGTTTTGAGCCATAGCTTTAGATAGTGCAGCCACCGCATCCGTAAGAGCCCGATTTTTAACCATTCTACATATCACCAACAACATCAAAAGAACGAATCATCAACACTATACTCACATGAAACAACCGACAAGGACTAACAACAACACGACTCGACCGGACATACCGACCTGCTCTGATACCACTAATGTAACACCCTTTCTACCCCCAACATAAAACATACAGATAATTTAATTAATAAATCATAGTAACCGCATAGGGTGTCACATTTAATTAAAAAATAACCAAATAATCTATGTCATGTCCCATAACAAGGGTTACATCATTTAAATTCACTTAATCATCAATTACACAGCGGAAAACATCAAAAGTTTTATCTTCATCCTCATAAAATCTCAATAATGCAACATGCTTCAAAATTATGTATAAACATCATAATCGAGTTCAATTAGAACTTAATATCATAAAACAAAGTAAAAAAAAACAAAGAACACTAAGGTTCACATTCGTTCCCAACCTGATGTTACATGACACAGAGAAGGACACCTTTCCTTACATCTAAACAAAACATAAGACAAAAAACTTCAAGCTAAACTCCACACCGAAAGTTATCCTTCTTGAGTATTTGCACGTTACCCACGTAGAGGTGACATTCAAACAAGCAGGGTGAGTAATCACGAATCAATATAAATGACATAAAGTAAAGGTAAGCAAGAAATCATCATCATATAATAACACTTCATAAACTCTCACCCCTCACATTACACCACTTATCAAAACATCACATCAAAAACATTGTTTCATGTTGTAACACGGTGGGAGAACTGACTTTAGTTATGTTGCGGATAGCAAGAGTCGCCACCGACTTTTATTTTATCCAAAAGGAAAGGGTATAAAAGAACAGGAAAGACCTTAAGAGATATTTTTGGGTCCGGGGGTAGGTTATGTAAAGGGAAGGTGTTAGCACCCTTTACATCCATGGTTATCCATGGGCTCTTAGTTACTTAGCTCACTTTTGAATTGTTTTTGAAAATGTGAAGTGTGTGAATAGAAAATTTTCATATGAGTTAATAATGATCCATGTACGGATGCGTAAAAACTTGTGTTTGAAAATTTGTTTGAAATTTGTTAAGTGTTTGAAAATTTGAAATGAAGTGAGCAAGCAACTAGGAGGTACCTATCCTAAAGTTTATGTCTTTTCTGTTCTTTATCCTTTAAGTGGTAAGACTATCCCTATTATTAAGGAATAGGTAGTCATTACCTTGGATGTGTGGGACAAGTAAGGGTCATCTGTTTAATGTAGGCAACTGTAGGGTGTATTAAGCACTTTTGGAGGGACTGTCATCTTTATTCGAAAGGGACAAGATCATTACGAAGGCAACATTCGAAAAGGGACTTGATCTTTTATTGTTAAGGGACTAGATGACTTTATTTTGAGGGACTTTTGCTTTATACACCCTACTTGACCTTTTTGATTAGGCAACATGAGAGGTATCCCTAAGGAAGTGAGATGGCGATCAAAGATCGACTTACGTGTGTGAGTGTACAATTTTAAATATTTATCTTTTGAATTAAGTGATCTAAATTAATTTTAAATAACATACATGTTTACACTCCCTATTTTTACTAACCATGACATAAAAATAAATAATTTAAATATTACAAAATATTACATCCAGGAGCAATTACAATAATAATAATAATAAAGCAAATTAAATAAATAGCAAAATAAATAAATAATTATAATTGGGTTAGTGAAAATAATAATAATAAAAATAATATCAAATTTAATGGGGTTAGTAATAATAATAATAATAAATCACAATATCTATAAATGGGGTTAGTAATAATAATAATAATAAATCACAATATCTATAAATGGGGTTAGTAATAATAATAATAAATATGAAAATAAATAACATTAATGATAAAATAAATAAGAATATTAGCATAATAATTACAAGATCAAATTTTTATGAACAATTATTATTTAAGATTGCGAAGAAAATATAAACAATTAATTATCATAAAGTCTTAAATGCTATAAAAATTAAGTTAATTATAAACAGATTATGAAAATAAATTATATTAAATTAACAAATTTTAATTATTTTTTAAAACATATATTAAAAAAATTATTTACATACATAACTAGATTATAAACAATTATAGAATATTTAAATATTATAAATAAAAAAATTAAACATTTTAATTTTTAGATTTTATGTACAAAATTTTAAATTATAAACAATGTAGGTCATATTTACATATTATAAAAATAGGATCAATTATGATTATATTTACAAAATTTAATAAGATAGATACATGAATGAAGATATGATCATACAATTATATTTACAAATTTAAAGATTATAATAAAATTTTATTCACTAATTAAAATATAAACAAGAATTACAATTAGGTTTTTTTTAGAAAAATATTTTAGGGTTTTGAAAATAATTAGGATTTAATAATTTATAAAATTGCATTAGGGTTTTAAAAAAGATATTATGATTAAATTAGAGTTTGCAAAAATAAATTAAATTTTATATACAACAAAATATAAATCTAATTATTATTATATACATGTTTTTAATTTTAAATGTATAATTATAAAAAACTAAGTTTAGAATTAGAAAACATTTACATGATTATAATATAATTAACAAAACAATGAAATCATAAAAAAAAAAATTGAAACTTTCCTGGCTGGGAATTGAACCCAGGATGCCTTGCTTGACAACACCCATGCCATACCACCAGGGTCCTTAGCTTCTTTCATGCGCGTACCAACCACCAGGCCACTTATCATCCTATGAAATAATATACAAACAACACAATAAATATACAAATCAAAATTCAAAAATCTGAAGCGCGCGAAGATCTTCATCTTCAACCTTGGGTTCGCAGGTTTTCCTGCGAATTTATCTACAACTTTTCCTGCGATTATTCCTACCAATACAACCTGCGAACATCAAACACTATTCAAACAGCACAATTTTATCAAATTAAAAACATCTTTAACTTCCTTGCAACCTGTACAATCCAATCATGTCAACCAAATTCATTTATATTGTGTAAATTGAAGAACCCTAATTTAGAGCTTTAAACCCTAAACATGGTATACTCATGATTCGGCCATAACTCTTCACCAAACTATCCAGACTTCATCTATAGCCAATAACAAACATCAATATATCATTAAAATTCATTATCAATAAGTAAATATGATGATTCGAAAAAAATATATGAAGCACATGGATGATTCGGTTCATGCATTATGGAGTGTTTTGGATGCAAATAAGTGTTGGTTTCCACTCAATGAGGTCCAAGGATCATGGCTGTGTTCTCAAATTACCTTCAAATGTCCTGGAAGATTGAAACCGAATGTGAGTTTTTGAGAGGTTTTTTGGTTTATGAAACTTACTCTTGGGAGGCAGAAAATTTTTTTGTCTTGGTGATTGAGTTGTGTTTAGTACTTATAGGTAAATGAATTTAGGTCATAACATTGAATGGTTGTGTGGAAATTTTGATATGAAAAGATTCAAATTGATCATGCCTTAAAAATCCAATATTCTTGTATGAAGGCTTACTATTTTTGGACCAATCTTGTGATTTCATTCCTCTTCAATTCCAATCATCATTTAAGATCTTCTAGAAACTCAATCTCCATCAAATATTACATTTTCATATTTTATTTTTATTTAAAATGATTTTTAATGAATTAAATCAAAATAAATAAAAATAAAATAATAAAAATTCTGATTTTTAATGGTTTGGGTCGTGCATGAAGTCAATGTATGGATTGGGTCATCATTTGGCAAGCCCATTTGGAAGAAATTGGTTTTAGACCCCCTTTTTCATCATAAACCAACTCAAAATTTCCCAACTTTGCAAGGGCACATATCCTTCAATTTTAATGCTATGAGGGTGTTCTTGGACATTTTGGAAATCTTGAAGAGTCCTCTAAACAACCCCACTGGTTTCATGTCCATATCATTTATCAATCTCAAGTTATGCCCTTTTGAAGTTGTTGACTTTTTGTTGACTTTCAAAAGGACCTATAATGTCTTAGCTCATACCTTCCAAATGAAGCATTTTTGGGCTTGGCTTGTGAGACACAAAGTTGTAGAGAATTCAATTTCCTTCAAATTGAGCTTTGAGTGGAGACTTGGTGATGAAGTATGTGAAAGTTATGGCTGGTCAAAGTTCAGTTGACTTTTACTGAGGAAACCCTAATTTAGAAACTCCTGATTATTGATGATCTGGAATCTCCTTGATGAATCATGATCAAATCTTGATCAAATGATGAATTTTACTTCATATACTTGATGTTGGCAAAAAATCATGAAGTTTGACTTTGGTTTGACCACAGTTGACCTCAGTTTGACTTTTTAACTGCATTGACTGATTTTGACTTATCTGATCATCTGACTGAGCAAACTTTTGAGAAAAGTCTTGAAACTTGTCATGGGGGTTCTTACACACATATAAGATGTTATGAAGCTCACTTAAAGTCTTGGAAGTCCATTTAGCCTGATTAAAGTCAAAACCCTAGTTTTGGATGCACTGCTTAGGAGGTGCATTGTCTGAGGGAATTGTCAACTCTTCTGACCAATTGTGAATTTTGTGAACCTTGTGAACCATCATAAAATGTCTTGTGAACCTCATGGGAGGTATTGTGAACCTTTTGAACCTTGTGAACCTTATAAAGTGACTTGTAGACTTCATGAACCTCATGAAAGGTTTTGTAAGCATTGGGAAACTTGTGAACCTTGTGAACCTTCATAAAGTGACTTGTAGACTTCATGAACCTCATGAAAGGTCTTATAAACATTGGGAAACTTGTGAACCTTGTGAACCTTCATAAAGTGACTTGTAGACTTCATGAACCTCATGAAAGGTCTTGTAAACATTGGGAAACTTGTGAACCTTGTGAACCTTCATAAAGTGACTTGTAGACTTCATGAACCTCATGAAAGGTCTTGTAAACATTGGGAAACTTGTGAACCTTGTGAACCTTCTTAGCACACAAAATCTTGTATTGTGAGGGCAAATTTTGGGGTGCAACAGCTGCCCCTGTTCAATTTTCTGAAACCTGAGGGGTTAGATTGGTATATTTGCCAGTCGTGACCTGGAAGGTTGAAGGGGATTGAACACAAAAGCCCAAAAATTTGCACTCACCAGTGCGTAGAGTAATACAGATGGCTAGTTGAATATACTTGAGTGGGCTTAAAGATGCCACTTGGAAGAACTGGAGATGGGCTTAGAGATGCCATCTAAAGAACTGGATATGATGATAGCTTTGTGTTGATACTGGATCTCAGTACTAGGTCTTTGTATAGGCCGTATCTGAATCATTTATGCAACATGATTTGACTTGTTGAATGGACCAGTAGAAATAAATCTTCGTGGCGATTATCTCTTCTGGAAATATCTTGGACTAGGGAGCGGACCTTTATACAGACCGTTTGCCTACTCTCCAAGGTCAAAAGAACGTCAGGATTTGTTCTTAAGAGTCAAAAGAACGTCAGGATTTGTTCTTCTGAAAAAGTCTTGAACAAGGGGTCAAAAGAGCGTCAGGATTTGCTCTTAAGGGTCAAAAGAACGTCAGGATTTGTTCTTTTGAAAAAGTCTTGGACAAGGGGCCAAAAGAGCGTCAGGATTTGCTCTTAAGGGTCAAAAGAACGTCAGGATTTGTTCTTCTGAAAAAGTCTTGAACAAGGGGCCAAAAGAGCGTCAGGATTTGCTCTTAAGGGTCAAAAGAACGTCAGGATTTGTTCTTCTGAAAAAGTCTTGAACAAGGGGCCAAAAGAGCGTCAGGATTTGCTCTTAAGGGTCAAAAGAACGTCAGGATTTGTTCTTCTGAAAAAGTCTTGGACAAGGGGCCAAAAGAGCGTCAGGATTTGCTCTTAAGGGTCAAAAGAACGTCAGGATTTGTTCTTCTGAAAAAGTCTTGAACAAGGGGCCAAAAGAGCGTCAGGATTTGCTCTTAAGGGTCAAAAGAACGTCAGGATTTGTTCTTCTGAAAAAGTCTTGAACAAGGGGTCAAAAGAGCGTCAGGATTTGCTCTTAAGGGTCAAAAGAACGTCAGGATTTGTTCTTCTGAAAAAGTCTTGAACAAGGGGCCAAAAGAGCGTCAGGATTTGCTCTTAAGGGTCAAAAGAACGTCAGGATTTGTTCTTCTGAAAAAGTCTTGAACAAGGGGCCAAAAGAGCGTCAGGATTTGCTCTTAAGGGTCAAAAGAACGTCAGGATTTGTTCTTCTGAAAAAATCTTGAACAAGGGGCCAAAAGAGCGTCAGGATTTGCTCTTAAGGGTCAAAAGAACGTCAGGATTTGTTCTTCTGAAAAAGTCTTGAACAAGGGGCCAAAAGAGCGTCAGGATTTGCTCTTAAGGGTCAAAAGAACGTCAGGATTTGTTCTTCTGAAAGAGTCTTGAACAAGGGGCCAAAAGAGCGTCAGGATTTGCTCTTAAGGGTCAAAAGAACGTCAGGATTTGTTCTTAAGAGTCAAAAGAACGTCAGGATTTGTTCTTCTGAAAAAGTCTTGAACAAGGGGTCAAAAGAGCGTCAGGATTTGCTCTTAAGGGTCAAAAGAACGTCAGGATTTGTTCTTCTGAAAAAGTCTTGGACAAGGGGCCAAAAGAGCGTCAGGATTTGCTCTTAAGGTTCAAAAGAACGTCAGGATTTGTTCTTCTGAGGAATGTCTTGAACCAGGGAATGGATCTTTTTACAGACCGTTTGCCTGCTATTCAAGGACATCTTGAGTAGTGTATGGATCACTTCTGATCTGTTGTGAATTGTTGATATAACTTTATCTGCATATAACCTTCCTGCAAGGAGAATGTTAGTTTATGTTATATGTATGCATGCATAGTATGATGCACCTAAGTAAATGTATTATGTATTTATGGATATGTATGTTATGGTATGATATAAATGATGTATGTATGATATGATACTGCCGGAAGCGTCTGGATATCTTCGTATAACAACTGCTGGCCAGGGAAAATAAATCCCGATTCGTTGTTGAAGGATATGAGGAACTTATTCCCATCTTGTTTGATAATATATTATACATAACCTCCCGTATGCTGGGGATAGCAAGGTATAGATAACCTCCCGTCTGCTAGGGATAGTAAAGTATACATAACCTTTGTCTTCGTTTGATAGTAGGGTAGATATAACCTCCCGTCTTCGTTCGTCGTACTCTTATTGGAAAGTAAATTCCCGTATATCCGTATGAGGATAAAAGAGATGGATATAAATTCCAAGGGAGATGTGACCTTATGAAGATGGATTCGTCCTACTGAGGGTTTTGTAGTTTTCTTGTAAAGATAAACCGGCGAAGCTTTGTTGAAATCCTTCCCTCGTTCGTCCTTAGTAAATACTATTACTGCATTTTCATGCATTTCTGGTAAACATCAATCATATTAAGCACACATGCATTCAAGCCCAACTAATGGACGTTTCGCTTATGTAAAATAGGGTAAAAGTAAATCTGGATTCAGAGGGAAAAGTAAAGCTGAACTTGAGAACAGAAACGTTTCAACTTCGAGAGTGTATAACCAATTGGATTTGGAGCTCCTGAAATTTTTAACTTTTCTGAATACCTTCCCCGAAATCCTCATAGCTGGATCTGAAGACATGATACTGACACCATCTGATATTACTGGCGTAAACAATTAATTTCCATCATGGTTTCAGCTGAGAATCCAATATCAAGGTAATACAACGAGAGGAATGTGTCTTCAAATTGTGATGGACCATATGCGCTCCGGGTATTAGATTTGAAGAGAAAGCATTGCCCCTTGGTTGAGGATGAATTATGTAGTTACCTCAAGAGAAATAAATAGAGTGCTTCACAATAATATGTTTCTGACATCATGAAACTCACATATATGAGGAGAGCTGCCTCTGGCTATTAAGCATTGTTGAATCTGGACCTGATTGCCCTGAATGAATTGAACAGTAACTTGGTATGCCCCCTTGATTGGGAAACAATGACTATGCCCCTGGCATTATGAACTCTGTAATGTTACCCTTGGTAATCTGGATACTTAAACATAATTGAATCCTGTCCTGATTGCCCCAAATGAGTTAGGCAGTATCATGGCCTGCCCCCTTGATTGGGAGATAATGACTATGCCCCTTTGTATACATGGGCTTTCATCCAGGAAGCAACTTTGTTTATCAGAAAGACTTTGATTTATTGAACATTCATCCTGTAAGTTTCTCTGTTTATCATACACTCAGGTATATGCAAACAAATATACGCAAAAATGCAATGCTTATGTCTGTCTTGAAGTTTTTGAAAAAGAGTTATTTTAGAAAAAACAATTTTTATGAAAACTGTGATATTAACTCAAGTTTTATAATAAGCCCTAAAGGAGTCAGGATACCTTTTTGTAGCAGTACGCTTTCAAACTAACCATGCTTCAGTTAGGACTTTTAAAGGGTTATAACGTGGCCTGGTTCACAGTTTAAGAAACAAAGGATAAAGGCTCAAATTTTATTTGTACCCAACCCATTCTCCATGATGTTCTTCAGTCCTATACTCAGTTAACTTATGCATTGAGGCTCAAATGAGTTTGGAATTGTAAGACTGACATTTGTGATGGTTCAGAAACTCTAAATTTATTTGAACATTCAGTCATCTTTCTTTGTTGAGGATTCATAGTGACCTCTTTTTTTCTTTTGACTTTGTTATCCATTCTTTTTGCCTGAACTGTTTATTTCAAAGTTACAGTCAGCGGGATGTCTTAATTTTTTTTACTAAGTCTCCTTCATAGGTTTTGACTTAGTGGGTTTTTCTTTTTGCTGGATATTGACTGTCAGGTTTCATGATTATAGAGAACCATCATTAGTTGTGTACAACACAAATAATTGGCATATTTGAGTTAACCGAGTAACTACCCTGCCCCGGGTTATGAATAAAGGTTTTGATTTGTGCGAGAATAAAAACTCCTACTTCATAGGCTCAAAAGGGTTGACTAGGGATTAACTTCCTTATATCTCCACTGTTTAGGAATTGAAACAATGCCTGTACATCGTCAGCGTAGTCTGTTCAAAAGCATACTGCATAAGATTATGGTATTGTTTTCGTCATCCTCCCTCTACAGGCTTATAGCTTTATCAGGAGTTAAATATCACAAAATAGAAATATGAAGCATAGTTCAAAATATAGTGAAACGAATGGATTAATTCAAGACAAACATATGCAATGCATTAATGAAAACAAAAGTTTAACATAATAATAAGTGTTCAAACAAATAAAAGAAATTACAAATGAAAATTCAAATGTTCTCAAAGTCTCTTCCTCTAAACTTGTCACTCCAGTTATCTGGAAACTTTGATGCTTGATGGACGATAGAAGAACTCAACCTGGCCTTCTGGAGTAACCTCAAGTATTCCTTCGTCGATTAGGTCTTGAATCTTATTCTTCAATGCCCAACAGTTATTAGTGTCATGACCAGGACAGTCGGAGTGATACATACACCTTGCCTTGGGATTATAGCAAGGAGAAGAGGTGTTAGGATTTTTAGGAGAATTTTCCAAGGAAATCAACTTCATCTCCAACAGGCATTGCAAAACTTGTGACATTGGTGTGCTGGACCGGATGAATTGTCTTCTACATTCCTTGTATCGAAGTGGATTAACCTTACAAGGTCTTCTTTCTTCAACTGAAGGATGATCAGGAGTAGCCTGTCTCTTTCCTTCTTTTATCATTATCTTCCTTTCAACCAAGTCGGCTTGTTTCAATGGAGGTTGATTGATGATTAGATTCCTAACTCCGTTATGTCGAAGCTTATTGACAAAGCTTCTCAACTCTTCTTGCCCCTGGGCCAAACTCTGGATAAGAGCCATTTGGCCATTCATCTGGATCCTCATCTCTGCCATCTCAGTTTGTAGTTGTTTTAGCTGATCATCCTTGTTGTCCTCAGGATTCTTCTTCTTCATGTCCTCAGAGAGGACTGCGTTCAACTCTTCTTGCCCCTTGGACAAATTCAGAATCACTTCTTGAAATTGGGCATTCTGAGCTTGAAGATCTTTGACAAATTGTTCGAGAGCCATTTCTGCTGAAATAAACAGCGAGAAGATGAGAAACCTGTTGTGACAACCTGTCATGCAATGATATGGTATGTAGATGCATATGTAATGTTTTCAAGGACCGCAGAGTTTACATTTGTTAAACAAACGGAAATAAAACTTTTATTAGTAAATGTTAAAATTATTTTGCCCCTTGGGCTTATAATGAAGGGAAATAAGTACAAAAATGGGGTTTTAAGTCTCCCATGGACGTTTCCTCTTTGTGTTGAGGTATGAGTTTAGATTCCGTTCCTCGTGAAGTTGCTTTGTTAGTTCCAGGATTCTTTCTTGGCTTGTTTTGTAATGAGCCTCGAAAGTATCCCTTTGCTCCTTCAGTTGGATCCAAGATCTCTGCAAGTCTTCCATGTCAGTAGGCATATCTGGGTGAAGGATGGTATAAGCAGTGTCTCCTTCAGCAATAGGTTCCATGGTAACTGGCAAGATAGCAGGATATGGCATCATGAGAGTCTGAGCACGGGATCGCACCCATCTGAGATAAGCCTCCATAGGAATAGTGTACTTAGGTTCCAGTGTCTTGCTGTCAACCCTGTTTACTTTTCCCCAAGCTCGTATGAATCTCTGACGGTAACCTTGAAGATCGTTGTCGTAGTCAAACACAATGCCCTGAATCAACATGTCATGTGGACCATCACTCCGAGCATAACTAAACTGTCGTAAAGCTAGAGAGGGGTTGTAAGTGATACCTCCTCCTATGCCTAGCAGTGGCACATTAGGAAACTCCCCACAACGGTCAATGATAGTGACATGCTCCATAGATCTGGAGCACCAATGGATATCTGAATGCGAGAGTGACATAATCCTCTTGGACCACCTGAACCCTTGTTCATTCTTCATTACTGAGCGAGGAAGGTGAGAAATAAACCACCTAGATAGTAAAGTTATGCAGCACATCAAAGCTCCTCTTGCCCTTGTAGTACGGGTGTGAAGAGAATGTAGGATGTCTCCAAGCAATGTAGGCACCAGATTGTGACTCAGAAATATGTTGATGGCATAAACGTCTATGAACTGATCTGGATTGGGAAACAATACTAAGCCATAAATCAGCAAGGCTAAGATCTCCTCAAAAGCATCGTAACTCATGGCCTTCAAGAACATTTGAGCCTTGTCCATTAGCACCTTGGCAAGAATACCCTTGACTCCGCTTCTCATTTCTAGAACAATGTCAGACTTCTTCAGATGTAGAGCTGCAGCAATAACCTCAGGTTTAGGCTCTTTTTCCAAGCCTGTGAATGGTTTCTGATCAAGTACAGGTATACCCAGAAGTTTAGAGAACTCTTCCATTGTGGGAACCAGCTGGTAGTCGGGGAATGTGAAGCAATGGTGCTTAGGGTCAAAGAACTGAAACAAAACACTCATCATGTCTTCATTGAACCCTGAGGTGACTAGATCCAGTAGGTGACCATGTCTCTTGATGAAATGGGAGTGTTCAGACACTTGAGAGACCAACTCTTTAAGCTTAGCAGGTATCCCTACAAAGTTGATCCTGATAGTGTTTCTACGAGCATAAGCCATGACCTGCAACAAAGAACAAAGATAAATCCCTTGGTCCTTGAAATGGTTAGGGAAAATGCTATGCTTATGATGCATGATGATGTCATGATGTTATGCTCAATCACAAACATGTGGCACACACAAGCAAGTCACACAATAGCCCTAGGTTTAAAGGCTTGCATGAGGTTCAAAGGTAAGTACCCTCCCCTGAAGTTAGTTGGTTCATCCTGTCCTATGAAAGTAACCAGGTTCTAAGGGATCTCAATATCATTGATCCTTCACAAGGGTGGTTGTTCAGTAGGCAACTTACTTGCCAACCAAAACCCTCCAAGTTTAGAATCTCAATGAGCGTAGTATCGAGTGTCAACCAACTTCAGTCTGTACCAAAGCCGGTTACCTCACTACTTTCTAAAGGCCAAGATGAGTTAACTAGGGTTCTAAAAGTTAGTTAGTGCATTGACAACATATGGCAGCCTCATATTATCCTCAACTTGACTTAAGGAACATAAGCACCAACCAAGAAGTCGCACTAACTATGGCCACCAGATCAACCGTATCGATATACGTTGTACAGTTTCCTTGGTCTATTGCCATTTACCTAAGGTACACTAGATCCGGGTTAGGACCTTTCACACATAAGAGCACCCCAACAAGATAATATAAAGCAAACAAGGCAAACAATTTAAAGTGATCTAATTCCTAAGGGTACCCCTCTTTTATATTAAATCCCCAGCAGAGTCGCCAGTTCTGTAACACGGTGGGAGAACTGACTTTAGTTATGTTGCGGATAGCAAGAGTCGCCACCGACTTTTATTTTATCCAAAAGGAAAGGGTATAAAAGAACAGGAAAGACCTTAAGAGATATTTTTGGGTCCGGGGGGTAGGTTATGTAAAGGGAAGGTGTTAGCACCCTTTACATCCATGGTTATCCATGGGCTCTTAGTTACTTAGCTCACTTTTGAATTGTTTTTGAAAATGTGAAGTGTGTGAATAGAAAATTTTCATATGAGTTAATAATGATCCATGTACGGATGCGTAAAAACTTGTGTTTGAAAATTTGTTTGAAATTTGTTAAGTGTTTGAAAATTTGAAATGAAGTGAGCAAGCAACTAGGAGGTACCTACCCTAAAGTTTAAGTCTTTTCTGTTCTTTATCCTTTAAGTGGTAAGACTATCCCTATTATTAAGGAATAGGTAGTCATTACCTTGGATGTGTGGGACAAGTAAGGGTCATCTGTTTAATGTAGGCAACTGTAGGGTGTATTAAGCACTTTTGGAGGGACTGTCATCTTTATTCGAAAGGGACAAGATCATTACGAAGGCAACATTCGAAAAGGGACTTGATCTTTTATTGTTAAGGGACTAGATGACTTTATTTTGAGGGACTTTTGCTTTATACACCATACTTGACCTTTTTGATTAGGCAACATGAGAGGTATCCCTAAGGAAGTGAGATGGCGATCAAAGATCGACTTACGTGTGTGAGTGTACAATTTTAAATATTTATCTTTTGAATTAAGTGATCTAAATTAATTTTAAATAACATACATGTTTACACTCCCTATTTTTACTAACCATGACATAAAAATAAATAATTTAAATATTACAAAATATTACATCCAGGAGCAATTACAATAATAATAATAAAGCAAATTAAATAAATACCAAAATAAATAAATAATTATAATTGGGTTAGTGAAAATAATAATAATAAAAATAATATCAAATTTAATGGGGTTAGTAATAATAATAATAATAAATCACAATATCTATAAATGGGGTTAGTAATAATAATAATAATAAATCACAATATCTATAAATGGGGTTAGTAATAATAATAATAAATAAGAAAATAAATAACATTAATGATAAAATAAATAAGAATATTAGCATAATAATTACAAGATCAAATTTTTATGAACAATTATTATTTAAGATTGCGAAGAAAATATAAACAATTAATTATCATAAAGTCTTAAATGCTATAAAAATTAAGTTAATTATAAACAGATTATGAAAATAAATTATATTAAATTAACAAGTTTTAATTATTTTTTAAAACATATATTAAAAAAATTATTTACATACATAACTAGATTATAAACAATTATAGAATATTTACATATTATAAAAAAAAAAAATTAAACATTTTAATTTTTAGATTTTATGTACAAAATTTTAAATTATAAACAATGTAGGTCATATTTACATATTATAAAAATAGGATCAATTATGATTATATTTACAAAATTTAATAAGATAGATACATGAATGAAGATATGATCATACAATTATATTTACAAATTTAAAGATTATAATAAAATTTTATTCACTAATTAAAATATAAACAAGAATTACAATTAGGTTTTTTTTAGAAAAATATTTTAGGGTTTTGAAAATAATTAGGATTTAATAATTTATAAAATTGCATTAGGGTTTTAAAAAAGATATTATGATTAAATTAGAGTTTGCAAAAATAAATTAAATTTTATATACAACAAAATATAAATCTAATTATTATTATATACATGTTTTTAATTTTAAATGTATAATTATAAAAAACTAAGTTTAGAATTAGAAAACATTTACATGATTATAATATAATTAACAAAACAATGAAATCATAAAAAAAAAAATTGAAACTTTCCTGGCTGGGAATTGAACCCAGGATGTCTTGCTTGACAACACCCATGCCATACCACCAGGGTCCTTAGCTTCTTTCATGCGCGTACCAACCACCAGGCCACTTATCATCCTATGAAATAATATACAAACAACACAATAAATATACAAATCAAAATTCAAAAATCTGAAGCGCGCGAAGATCTTCATCTTCAACCTTGGGTTCGCAGGTTTTCCTGCGAATTTATCTACAACTTTTCCTGCGATTATTCCTACCAATACAACCTGCGAACATCAAACACTATTCAAACAGCACAATTTTATCAAATTAAAAACATCTTTAACTTCCTTGCAACCTGTACAATCCAATCATGTCAACCAAATTCATTTATATTGTGTAAATTGAAGAACCCTAATTTAGAGCTTTAAACCCTAAACATGGTATACTCATGATTCGGCCATAACTCTTCACCAAACTATCCAGACTTCATCTATAGCCAATAACAAACATCAATATATCATTAAAATTCATTATCAATAAGTAAATATGATGATTCGAAAAAAATATATGAAGCACATGGATGATTCGGTTCATGCATTATGGAGTGTTTTGGATGCAAATAAGTGTTGGTTTCCACTCAATGAGGTCCAAGGATCATGGTTGTGTTCTCAAATTACCTTCAAATGTCCTGGAAGATTGAAACCGAATGTGAGTTTTTGAGAGGTTTTTTGGTTTATGAAACTTACTCTTGGGAGGCAGAAAATTTTTTTGTCTTGGTGATTGAGTTGTGTTTAGTACTTATAGGTAAATGAATTTAGGTCATAACATTGAATGGTTGTGTGGAAATTTTGATATGAAAAGATTCAAATTGATCATGCCTTAAAAATCCAATATTCTTGTATGAAGGCTTACTATTTTTGGACCAATCTTGTGATTTCATTCCTCTTCAATTCCAATCATCATTTAAGATCTTCTAGAAACTCAATCTCCATCAAATATTACATTTTCATATTTTATTTTTATTTAAAATGATTTTTAATGAATTAAATCAAAATAAATAAAAATAAAATAATAAAAATTCTGATTTTTAATGGTTTGGGTCGTGCATGAAGTCAATGTATGGATTGGGTCATCATTTGGCAAGCCCATTTGGAAGAAATTGGTTTTAGACCCCCTTTTTCATCATAAACCAACTCAAAATTTCCCAACTTTGCAAGGGCACATATCCTTCAATTTTAAAGCTATGAGGGTGTTCTTGGACATTTTGGAAATCTTGAAGAGTCCTCTAAACAACCCCACTGGTTTCATGTCCATATCATTTACCAATCTCAAGTTATGCCCTTTTGAAGTTGTTGACTTTTTGTTGACTTTCAAAAGGACCTATAATGTCTTAGCTCATACCTTCCAAATGAAGCATTTTTGGGATTGGCTTGTGAGACACAAAGTTGTAGAGAATTCAATTTCCTTCAAAATGAGCTTTGAGTGGAGACTTGGTGATGAAGTATGTGAAAGTTATGGCTGGTCAAAGTTCAGTTGACTTTTACTAAGGAAACCCTAATTTAGAAACTCTTGATTATTGATGATCTGGAATCTCCTTGATGAATCATGATAAACCCTTGATCAAATGATGAATTTTACTTCATATACTTGATGTTGGCAAAAAATCATGAAGTTTGACTTTGGTTTGACCACAGTTGACCTCAGTTTGACTTTTTAACTGCATTGACTGATTTTGACTTATCTGATCATCTGACTGAGCAAACTTTTGAGAAAAGTCTTGAAACTTGTCATGGGGGTTCTTACACACATATAAGATGTTATGAAGCTCACTTGAAGTCTTGGAAGTCCATTTAGCCTGATTAAAGTCAAAACCCTAGTTTTGGATGCACTGCTTAGGAGGTGCATTGTCTGAGGGAATTGTCAACTCTTCTGACCAATTGTGAATTTTGTGAACCTTGTGAACCATCATAAAATGTCTTGTGAACCTCATGGGAGGTATTGTGAACCTTTTGAACCTTGTGAACCTCATAAAGTGACTTGTAGACTTCATGAACCTCATGAAAGGTTTTGTAAGCATTGGGAAACTTGTGAACCTTGTGAACCTTCATAAAGTGACTTGTAGACTTCATGAACCTCATGAAAGGTCTTGTAAACATTGGGAAACTTATGAACCTTGTGAACCTTCATAAAGTGACTTGTAGACTTCATGAACCTCATGAAAGGTCTTGTAAACATTGGGAAACTTGTGAACCTTCATAAAGTGACTTGTAGACTTCATGAACCTCATGAAAGGTCTTGTAAACATTGGGAAACTTGTGAACCTTGTGAACCTTCTTAGCACACAAAATCTTGTATTGTGAGGGCAAATTTTGGGGTGCAACACATGTTATGTCACCAAGAATGAGATTTAACTTCTTAAATGCATGTGGTACCGATTTTAACATATGATGGACACTAGGCCATATACCTTCCACAAGGGAGCACAACGTAAACAACATAACCCAAATCCACACTATGAGATCAAAGCCCCCAATAACATAGTTATACCATGAATGCGAGACGCGACAACTTCATCATATCAACATGGTAAATCAACATTTGCATCCGCATTCACGAAAATTCATCATATAACACTACATACATTCTAACTTCATGTTCATCATATACATCATAAGATAATCCTTAAAACATAAAAATAACACCTAACAACAAGTACAATGCATCACAACATCATTACTTCATACCTACACGCTAACAAATAATTTTTCAAAATTAAAACACAACATTTTCAACTTTTAGGTCGCGCTAAGTAAGCCCACCCTCGCGCTAAGCATGCAACTCACTGACTCTTGGAGTC